>JAQSUU010000744.1:3845000-5045000 GCA_038087645.1 Saccharum hybrid cultivar R570
TTCCTCCCTGAACTCCAAAACCGGGTAAAACACCTCTCACAACTTTTAAAACCATTCATCTTACCTCTCTGACCCTGTAATAAGCAGTTTTGAAGACGGTTTTATCTTTTTCTGTTTCATTTATTTCGGCTGAATATTAAAAAATCACAGTAAATCACAGAAAAATCATAAAACGAAAAATCTAATTTTGTTGGACTCCACATGAGTAGATCTACATAGTAAAGATATAATATGGTATGCTTTAATACAAAGTTTTTGTTGTGACTCTAGATCTATGTTTTTCTATAATTAATTGGAATAATTTATAGCTACAGTTTATATGATCCAATTGTGATGAAATTTTTATGGTGGGCTAGTTATTGTATGATTAAACTGTAGTAAAAATTTTATTCTCATTGGATCATGTATAATTTAGTTATAGATTTATTTATATTTGACTAACATAAACCTAAATAAAATCTATAACTAAGTTATACATTATTCAATAATGTCCACTAAGCCCACCGAGGACCCGGCCCTCGAATGCACCGCAGTCCGAAGCCTCTTGTTAGCCTGTTGGCCTCCACTCCACTTCAGCTTGCGGATTTTGAGAAATTGAATAAGGAAAAAAAAAATCAGCTTGCGGAAAGCCCACCAAGCCGCCATGGTCGTCCATCCGTCCTCCTCAATTTCACACTCCTTTTTTATAGTCTGAAATTCTGATGCACATGATCTGACTAGCACGAAACTACAAACTTCCTTGCATTACTTTTCACCTGATAATAGAATGAACGTCGTTTCATTATCTAAGAAGACTGTTATAGTATTGTTCTTGGGCTTGCTCTTGGGTTTTTTTTTAATGTTTGCTCTTGAGCTTTGACTATGGTATATGGGCAACGTATCAGGTGGAAACCACACCCTTCGTGAAAACCCGTGCAAACCACGGTAAAAAAGTCATCTAAATTCAGCAAAAAAATCACATATGTAGATAATATGATGATACATAAAATATCTTGTCCAGACTCGACTTCGTTTGTAAGATATAAAAATAACAAAATTCTAACAAATCGTTTGGACAGCATTCTGACTTGACTGGGCCCAAGGTCGCGCAGCGTGGTGCTGGGGTGGCCGTGCTGCTCGCGGCGGTTCTGCTGCTTGGCGCAGAAGTGGGAGAGGGCGGAAGCCAAGGCCGATCAAATTTGTCCGCGTCCTCGCGGTCGTTGGCACAGAGAAAAAGGTGGCGGACTCTGATGCTGGGCGCAGCGACATCCTGGCGCCGTGGCACGTCCGCTTGCGAGCACACGCACGTATGAGCGGCGGCGGCTTCTTCTCTTGACGAGAGGAAGGAGATGAGGATGGGGCTGACGATAGGCTCCACGCGCAAGAGAGAGAGGGAGGGAGATGAGAAGGAGGCGGCGAGGCGCTGGCTGGGGGCTTACTATTTATGACATTTTGATTATTTGTAAATATCTTTTGCCAAGATTTCAAACTCTCGACCTTAATCACATTTAAAAATTATTTTGCACACAAGTAAAACATGTGCATTAGGCATGGATGTAAACAGCGTTTATAACCTATGTCATGTTTGTTTTAATTTCTAAAATATTTCTTTCTTCTTTTCCCCTAATAACTATGCATTAGCACTAATTAATTCTAGAAAAATTTAATTTATTGCAAAAATTGAATTAGGGCGTTACATGAGCAGGGTTCAAAATTTTGGCTGAATTTCGCGAAATTCGGTAATTTTGGTGGTGACTGAAAGAAAATTTTGAATTTTTGTCGAATGGAAGTTCACTACCATGCCATGGAAAAGTCGAATGGGGCTCTTCCTGGTGTGTCAATGGCAACAGGGGGGCTCATGCCCCCCTTCCCCTTCCCCACCCCCATTGTATGAGCCCACAAACCGGACGCGCGCCACACATATATAGAGAGGATACATGATATATGAAGATTACTCACAACTATCTGCATAATTGATGTATATGAAGATTACTCACGACTATCCGCATAATTGATGTTGCTGAGCATGTTGACGGTTGCTACAGGATGAATCTTCTTATTCAGAAGAGCTCTAAAATCTTATTCTATCGACGAATATTTGGCTCTATAAGCAATTGTCGTCAACAATTTTCTATTGTATCTAAAAAAGTTTTGAAGGAATGTGAAGGTATTCCGTTAACTATTGTTATCATATCAAGCCTGCTGGCTAATAAGTCAAGAAATATAAATGAGTGGTATGATGTGTGTGATGCAATTGATGCCGGAATAGGAAACAATCCCGGTATGGACGATATGAGGAAGATATTGCTGCTTAGCTATCATGATCTAACTACTCAACTGAAGACATGCTTACTATATCTAAGTCTATTTCCTGAAGATTATGTGGTTAATACATACCGTTTGATATCAAGGTGGATAGCCAAAGGATTTGTCCAACGAGAAGATGTGAGGCAAAGATTATTTGAGATTGTACAGAGTTACTTCAATGAGCATGAGCTTGTAGACAGAAGCCTGACGGAGTAGGTATGCATCAGTTTCTACCAACAGAAAGAGAGTGGGACGAGGGAAGCAGTTTTTTTTTTTTTTTTGTCTTTGAGGGCATATGCTCTCACACTCCCGCCTATTGGATTCGCATAAAGGCTGTGTTTAGTTCCCTGGAAAGGGAAAAAAGTACTGTAGCACGTTTAGGTTTTATTTGGCAAATAATGTTCAACCGTTGACTAATTAGATTCAAAACGTTCGTCTTGCAAAGTACAACCAAGTTGTACAATTAGTTTTTTATTTTATCTACATTTAGTACTCTATGCATGTATCCTAAGTTTGATGTGATGGAGAATTTTTTTTTGCATAGTGCTTTTTTGAGGAACTAAACACAGCCAAAAAAAAAAAAACTACTTCCCATCCCACTAGAAAGTAGTAAAATGTCCCCTCGAGGACACATGCTCACTCTGAGATTCTTGGCGTGCATCATATTCCTCCGCATGCGGTAGGTCCGAGATTAATTCTGGCATGCATTCGGGGCATTGTTTAGTTCCCCAATTCTCCCCCAAATTCCACTATAAAAAAGAAGATTTCCCGTCATATCAAAATGTCGGTAAATGCATGGAGTACTAAATGTTGATGAAATCAAAAACTAATTACACAGTTTTGTTGTACTTTGCGAGACGAACATTTTAAGCCTAGTTAGTCAAAATTTAGATAATTTTTATTAAATACAAACGAAATGCTACAGGAATTCTGATACTGTGTTTTTCTCTCCAATTCTCTCATCTAAACGAGGCCTCATTTGTTGGCTTGCAAAACCAAATGCATCGACTTGTGTAGCCCGAGCTCTGCTTTGACGGATCCCTGAACCTCTGCCCTTGCTTTGCTTTGCAGTAGTACAGTAGTGCAGAGCAGTAAGCAGGCGTGCGTGCCTCTGGCTCTCCTGGGGCTTGTTTAGTTTCAAAATATTTTGTGAAAAAACAGTAGATTCTCTGTCACAAATATAGATAAAAAAATAAAAATAATTACACAGTTTAGACGAAATTCACGAGACGAATCTTTTAAACCTAATTAGGTTATGATTGGACACTAATTATCAAATAATAACAAAAAAAAAAGCTACAGTAGCATTTCGTAAAATAGTTCAGAAACTAAACGAGCCCCTAGTCCTACTACCTCATGCATGATCCAACGGTCTTGGTATCGTCGCTTGCAGGCCAGCGTGCCATCGCATCAGCTGCTCAGAATTCATGGCGACCCGGCCAGCCCATGAGCTGACGAGTGGAGTGATGAGCAGCTTGCAAGATTCTCTCAATGGTCAATAGCAGCAGATGGATCGAGGTTGTTTTAGGGCTGGTTTAGTTCCCAAAAAAATTTTACAAAATTTTTCAGATTCTCCGTCACATCGAATCTTTAGACACATGCATAAAGCATTAAATATAGATAAAAACTAAAACTAATTACACAGTTTAGACGAAATGGACAAGACGAATCTTTTAAGCCTAATTAGACTATGATTGGACACTAATTGTCAAATAACAACAAAACATGCTACAGGATCATTTTGCAAAAATTTTTGCAACTGAACAAGGCCTTACTTGTGGATCGAGTTGTTCCTGTGTAAATTTGGCACCTCCCATCTGATCTAGGACCTCTGGGAACAACGAACTAATTGCTAATTATCTAAACAGATAGACCAATAGATGAACTAAACTTTAGTTTAACTCCAATAATTAATTGTTAGTTCACTAGTTGACCAAACTAGGGACTAAAACTAGCATCAGAGGGAGTAGCTCGCTCCGACGTCTCGGCTGCCAATCCGATTGCTGTTCGTCTGAGGTGAGGAGTGCGCTGGCGGGCCACAACGGCATCGATCCCCAGGATCACGTAAATAAACGGACAATGCAAGTTAAACAACAATGCGCGCGGAGTCACATACTGTAGGAGAGAAGGATTCACGAAGTATCAGCAAAAGAAGAAGGACGTTTGAAAGCGATTCCGCCGGCCGGCACCGAATCACGAACGCGTGCGGAAAATTCCACGGAATACGTAAAAGCGAGCGCGCTGCGGGGTGATCTGATAAAGTCGTGCACTGACCTGCCTCGGTTAATTAAGACGTAAAGTTTTGAGGTGTTACATCAGATATCACGTCACATCGGGTGTCACGTAAAGATACCGCAGGAAGTGTTTGGATAACAATAAAAGAATAAATTATAGAATTTATCAATAAATCGTGAGACGAATTTATTAAGATTAATTAATTCGTCACTAGCACATGGGTTATTGTAGCACTTTATTATCAAATCATGAACTAATTAGATTTAAAAGATTCGTCTCGCAAAATAGTCGTAATCTGTGCAATTAATTATTTTTTTAGTCTATATTTAATACTTTATATATATGTCTAGATATTTGATGGGACAGAGCGTAAACTTTTTGACAGGAACAAGGCAGAGTGCCATGCATTATATTTTTTTGGAAACGGAGTAGGACACGCGATGCATGATGGCTACTCCTACAGTATGTCCTACGGTAGACGCGAAGCATGATGGCGAGCAGGGAGCCAATAGCATACTCCGTACGTCCCTCTCACGAATCTGACCCGTCCATCAGGTCAAGAAACGCACCAGAGCCGTCGATCTGTTCCACACGGCATTCCAGTTGCTGTGTTCACTTCCGAAATATTTGGAGAAAATATTCCTGTAGCACTTTCGTTGTTATTTGGCAAAAATTATCCAACAATGAATTAATTAGGCTTAAAAGATTCATCTCGAACTTTACAGACAAACTGTATAATTAGTTATTTTTTTACCTACATTTAATGCTCCATGTATACGTGTAAAGATTCGATGTGACGGGTGATAGAAAGGAAGTGAACGGGGCCGTAGTGAGAACCGGAGTGGACTGCCACTGCATGCGCGGATGGAGAGGATGCACGCGCCGTGACAGTCGGCTGGTACGGCAGGTGGAAAAGCCGGCTGGTTTCGGCTGATTCAATAGTATTTTGTGAGAGAGAATAAGCTGAAATAAGCTGAAACAAGTCGAAACATGACCAGCAGAACAGGGCCAGTAAGACAAAGCTAGGCCTTTAGTTCCCCTCAAAATTTTAAATTTTTTTACTCTCTTCATCACATCAATTTTTAGCCGCTTACATGGAGTATTAAATGTAGGTAAAAAAAATAACTAATTACACAGTTTAATTGGAAATCACGAGATAAATCTTTTGAGCCTAGTTAGTTCACGATTGGACAATATTTGTCAAATAAGACAAAAGTGGTACTATTTATCGATTTGAAATTTTTTCCAATCTAAACAAGGCCCTAGCATGGATGTTTATACGGTGCTTATACGGTGCTGGTCCACTTTTTTCTATTAGTAAAACTAATGTGTGTACTCCCTCCGTCTCAGAAAAAGTGTCGTTTTAGTTTTTTCAGACATCGTGTTTGACTGTTCGTCTTATTCAAAAATTTTGTGCAAATTATAAAATAAATAAATCATTATTGAAGTATCTCTAATGATAAAATAAGTCATAACAAAATAAATAATATTTATTAAATTTTTTTGAATAAGACGAATGGTCAAACATGATGTCTGAAAAACCTAAAACGACACTTTTTCTGGGACTGAGGGAGTAAGACAAAAGCTAGGACTATGGATGTACAGGGCGTAATAATTGTAAGGCCATGTTTAGTTCTCAAAAATTTTAAAGATTCTTCGTCACATCGAATGTTTAGACATATGTATGGAGCATTAAATGTAGATTAAAAAAATTAATTACACAGTTTGATAGAAAACCACGAGATGAATCTTTTAAGTCTAAGTAGTCCATAATTAGACACTAATTAACAAATACAAATGAAAGTGTTACAGTAGCCAAATCCAAAAATTTTGGCGAACTAAACACACCCTAAAACGAGGGTAGAGTTGGGATGGGACCTGACCACCTGTGCCCGGGCCTTGTCTCCCTCTGTTGGCAACTGGGGAGCAGACGCCAGCCCGGCATGTTGCCCAATGCCGCCCACCTCTGTCGTGTACAGTAGACAGTGCATGCATGTCCAGCACTGCCAGGCACAGCGCACAAGCACATACTCAATGTGAGGACACCTATCGGCGCCTGGATAACCGATAGGATACCTGTCGGTAATTGGAGGACCGACAAGTCATATAGCAGCCCATTGGGCCCCGACCATGCATCCTTATCGGGCCGACAGACATGTCGGCCGCCCTGTATCTGATAGTACCGTACCTATCGGATCGAAGGGTGGTCCATTGCTGTCGTCGCAGGGCAGTTCGAATGGATGAACCATGTGCACTTTCGCAAAGGACCACGTCAGTGCCCGGCAAGGGCTTGCGGCGACCGGCGAGCGCGGCGTCCTGGGCAAGCGCAGGCGATGCCAGTGCCAGGCGGAGCGAGCAAGCCCACACAGTGGTAGCTGCCGGCGAGCGCGGTGGCCTGGGCGAGCGCACGCGGCGGCACGGGCGAGCGGACATGGTTGCTTCGATGAGAGCACGTGCGGGCTCCGGCGAGCACACGCGGCGGCGCGGACGAGCGCTCATGGCTGCCTCAGCGGGCGAGCGCCGCGGCTCCGGCGCGCGCAGGCTGCTCCAGAGCACGCACGCAGGGGCTTCGGCGAGCACACGCGGCGGCGCGGACGAGCGTGCATGGCTGCTCTGGCGGGCGAGTGCGGCGGCTCCGGCGCGCGCAGGCGGCAGTCGGCACGCGAGCGCGGTGGCGCAGACAAGCGGACGAGCGCAGGCTGCATACGCGGATACGCGGATGCTGACTGCTGATCTGAACCGCTCTCATCTCAGGTGTCTGCACGCGCTAGCCAATGAATGCTTTTCTACTCCGTACGCTAGTGTTGTGGCTAGCAGTACCCACGCCACGCCCTGCCCTGCCCCTACCCACCAGTCCACCACGACAAGCAACGACGGGACGGGGTAGCACCACGGCAGAATAAGGCCTTCTTTAGCCCGCGATATTTTTTTAAACGGTACTGCAGCACTTTCGTTGTTATTTTATAATTAGTGTTCACTTATGGTCTAATTAGACTTAAAAGATTCGTTTCGTGAATTTCGTCTAAACTATGTAATTAGTTTTTTTTATATATTTAATGCTTCATGCATGCGTCTAAATATTTGATGTGACGGGAAATCTTGAAATTTTTTTGCAAAACTTTAGGAACTAAACATGCCATAAATGATGGGAACCAAACAGCGACAGAAAAGGATGCATTATTCTATTGCTTTTGAAAAATACATAAAAATCAATAAAGTATAATCTTTTCCTATAGGAAAAATTGTCATTCTCATCTTTTGAGAAGTCAATAAGTTTGAACTTTGACTAAACTTATATAAAATACTACTATCATTCATGATATAAAATAAGTACCGTCATATTAGTTATAGAATATATTTTCATAATAAATTTTGTTAGGAGACATAAATTCTAATATTACATACTATAAACTCGGTAAAACTTGAGAAACTTTGACGGACACACAGATTTTATAATTGCATAATTGCATTCTTTCCTAGACAAATAGAGTATTACGGCATGTTTGGTTTGGATGTTAAAGTTTAACCAACACTGTAGCACTTTCGTCTTATTTGATAATTTTTTTTTTCCAATTTTGGACTAATTAGGCTTAATAGATTCGTCTCGTAAATTACTCCTAAGCTGTGTCGACATGCATGCAATTAGTCTACATTTAGTACTCCATGCATTTGTCGCAACATTGATGTGACGGGAGTTAAACTTTAACACGTCCTAACCAAACGGGGCCTTAGATTATAGAGTATCTATTATAGCTATTATTTTAGAACATTAGTGAAGCAAAAAAAATTAATATAAGTAATTGTCATTAGTTAGTGTCTTTTAAGATTTTAGCCCATGCGAGAGCACGGGTTGATGAACTAGCCTTAATTAATTATTATATGGTCTTCTAGTGATGTTGACCACTATTGACCAGTTTGGACGACCGAAACGTTTTGGTTTGAAGAATCAGCGCCAAACACATCTATCTGCCTCGAAACATTTCTCCCTTGCAATGTTTCTATCGTTAGCGAACAAACGCGCTAAAATTTGGCTTACGGTGATACTTATGTTGATTTGTTGTGAGAGAAAAATATTATTTGTTTATTAAATGGTACTGCTAAAGTGGTGCCGAAGAACAGGGTGTCTGACTTTTTAGCCTGCGTGAGCCAAACGTCCTTGGGCTTGTTTTGTTGGTTTCTGTTTCCTCTCACACATGCACTAGCAATGGATTTCTTTTGTACTTATCTTTTTTTAGTGCAACAAATTAAAATGGGGGTGCATTTAGGTTGTTATTAGCTCACAAAAAAGATCAAACAGATTTTGAAGCTTATTTTTTGCAAAAAAAGTTTTGCGTGTGGGGATCAATTGCTCCAAAAAATTTATTAGGAATAAGTTATTGGTGATGTGCAAAAGCATATTTCCCAATAATCTAAAAATTACCATCTTATCAGGGAGGTTGTGTTTGGAAGCTCTTGGAGATGCTCTAAAGTACCAACGTAGCCAAAAAAAAAAAGATAGCTATCCAAGGTTCAAAAAAACATTGACGTGTGTTCCTCACGTTTCTAGTTCTAGTTTCCAATAGTTAGGTATTTCTGAAACATTAGGACGGTCTAGACACCGGTACTAACTGTTGGTCATTTAGAGTTTAATTTTACGGCACTCAAATATATAGGTGAATTATAATGGATTGATTTAGTTTTTAGTCCACACACAACCTAGCAAGCAACTAGTTCATTAATTGGTAGGAGAGTTCTAAAAGAGACTAAAAGCTACTAGTCTATCTATCAAACAACGTAGGTTAAACTTTACTCGCATAACACGTGAAAAGCTTCGTAGCTCAATATGCTCTGTAGTCATAAATGAGTGTACCAGTGGTAGTTAAGGATCTCGGATTGAAGAGCGTCCAAAACAAAAGTTGTAGATCTCAAAATGTTATGCAACTTTGTAGTTCATAACTTTTTTGTTTGGAGTCATTATAATGTCCCTCTATTTGATTCGCAAGATTTTCTACAAGTTAACACCAACTATGCAAAAAAAAATTCCCCGTCACATCAAACTTGTGATACATGTATGGAGTACTAAATGTGGATAAAATAAAAAACTAATTGTACAGTTTAGTTGTACTTTGCGAGACGAATGTTTTAAACCTAATTAGTTAATGATTGGACAATTATTACCAAATACAAATGAAATGCTACATTACATTTTGGCATTCCAAAATTTGGAACTAAACACAGGCTAAAGGAATATGCTCGCCATCCCATCCGCCGTGGGCCCTGCCCCGTCAAGCGCCACGGCTGTCCCAGCCCCCGCCCCCACCAGTGCCAGCGCCGATTCATCCCTGCCGTCCTGCCGAGCGCCACCGCCATCGTCATGGCAACGAGTTGCGAGCAGCAACCGTCATGGCAACAGCACTCATTCGTGGGCTCCGGCAGCCGTGCAGGTGCGGGCGTCAAGATCAACACCACCCAAAGTCAAGCAAGCTCCTGCTACTCTTGAGATTGGCTACCGCCGCCGCCACAGTGGCAGCAACGATGTGGAGACACGTTGATGTGCTTGTCAGCTTGTGTCTGCACCAAGGAGTCTGACTCTAACCAGCGTAACAACGTACAGGAGGCACTGCAGGGAGGTGATGTGCCTGCTCCGTTCAACACCTTCAGCACCAGCGGGGGCCGAGCGCCGCCGGTGTCCACGCCCCATATATCCTTCAAAGTCATGTTACGTAGTACAGTACCTTGTTTAGCTGCCTGCCCCCACTGCTGGCTCCGCCACTGCTCTCAAATTCTTCACAGGCTCCATGTAGCTCAATGCACCAGCACACAGAGATGCATGCACCCGACGCAGGCGCAGCGCACAAGCACGTACTCCTATGGCCGACGGAGACGGCGCCGCTGCGCTGCATTCTGTGTGCGATGTAAGCTCATGGTCCGTGCCGATTTTTTTTAAAATATAATACTTTTTATGATTAATTATAAATTTAGAAGCTGTTATAAAAAAATTTGACATACAGTAGCATGTCGGCGACCCAACTGCCGATAGGCTTATGTGGCAGCCGGCACAGGTCCAATCGGCCGGTGGGCGGGCGACTGGTCAATCGGCACTTGGACATCGCAGACATACATGAGACCGACAGGACGGGACGGGATGCAAGCTCATGGTCCGCGCCACCCGCCGCGTGTAGTGCAGCTAGTACGTGGTCTAGTATACTGGTAAGTGATGTGACAAGATCAGAAGATATTCTACTACCTCCGGCACTAAAAACATGTAACTATATGTTTAAAAAGTAGTTCACGTTTAACTAAATTTATAATAAAAAGTGTCAGAAAAACATGTAAATCTTGTTTTACGAGGAGTTCACAGAATCTTAAGTTTGACTAAATTTCTAAAAGATATTATCTACATTTATATCTTCAATTAGGTTTATTATGAAAATATATTCTATAATTAATCTAATGAAACTTATTACGTATCATAAACATTAATACTTTGTCATATATATTCAATCAAAATTAAATTTTGGGTTCACATTAACTGCCCTGGCAAGAGCACTGATACGTATACGTGCGGTGATGGCCTCAACTTGGGTTGGCTGCCGAAGCGAAGCTGCAGCGCATACGTACGAGTACTCTGGTTTCCACGTACGCCACGCAGTGACCCTCGCTTGGCTAGACTGCTTTAACTGGAAAAATCGGTTAACCGAAATTTCCACCGAAATTGATTAACCGAATCGAACTGCTTTAACTGGAAAAAATCGGTTAACCGAAATTTCCGTGACGCGTCTCTGCTGCAGTTAAGATCTAGTACTGTAGCGTGCTTTTTTTTTAAAAAAAACTGCCGTTGTTTGGTTGTTATCTACTATTGCTGATGCTCGTTGTCACCTATCGGCAACCAAGTCGGCCCTCCAGTTGCTGACAAGTGCCAATTTGACCTGTCGGCACTCTAGTTACCGATAAGCTGGTTTTTCTGGGGGGCGTCGGCTGCCACGTAGGCCTATCGGCTGATGGGCCGCCGACTGGACTGACTTCCCATCGGCAGCCAGGCTGCATATGTCAAGTTTTTTTAATAACAGCTTCTAAATTTGTAATTAATCAATAAAAAAATTTTATTTAAAAAAATACGTCATCCATCCCGTGTTGTGTGGCTAGGGGTGAAAACGGTACGAATATTTTCCGACCGAATTCGTTTAGAGGGATTCAGATCTGTCCGTATCCGAGTCCGGATATTCAACATCTGATACTGTATCCGTATTCAAATACTCAAATCGTATATTTATGATGTTGATATCCAATTATATCCTATTCAGCATGGCTAAAACTATCTATATTCGAATTTGAATCCGGATAGAAATATGAAAACAAATATAATATCAGCAGTAGTTAGGGTTTGGTATTGGCTTGATGCAAATGCGACGGGGCGGCAGGCAGAGCGGGTTCAAGTGAACATAGGTCACGAGACGTTGCCGGAGCATTTTTTTTTTTTGAGCAATGGGAGGATTCTCCATTACTCATAAGGAGCATTTTTCTTTTAACAGAAATCAAAAGAAATATGTGCACTTATGAGTAGACAATTATCCATTACGTCCAAAAAGGGTGTGATTCTGTTTCACTAGAAATCAAACAATGTCCCATTCAAAAAGAAATCAAACAATTTCAACTTTAACTACTTTTATTAAAAAATTACTAATATTTTTCTATCAAATAAATATTATAATATTGATTTTTTTGAAATATATTTTTCTATTAAATTTATTTAGCGATGTAAATGTTGATATCTTTCCCTATAATTAGTCTCGAAATTTCCGTGATGCGTCTCTGTTGCAGTGAAGATCTAGTACTGTAGCGTGCCTTTTTTTTTAAAAAAAAAACTGTCGTTGTTTGGTTGTTCCCTGCCCACCGTGCGGCTGATATTATATTTGTATTCATATTTTTATTTAATTCAGATTTAAATGTAGATAGTTTTAACCATGTCGAATAGGATATAATTGGATATCGACATCATAAATATACGATTTGAGTATTCGAATACGGATACAGTATCAAATGTTGAATACCCGAACTCAGATATAGACAGATTTGAACTCCTCTAAACGAATTCGGTCAAAAAAAATATCCATACCGTTTTCACCCCTAGCCACACAACACGGGACGGATGACGTATTTTTTAAAATAATATTTTTTAATGATTAGTTACAAATTTAAAAGTTGTTATTAAAAAACTTAACATATAGC
Organism: Saccharum hybrid cultivar R570; assembly: GCA_038087645.1. Taxonomy (NCBI): domain Eukaryota; kingdom Viridiplantae; phylum Streptophyta; class Magnoliopsida; order Poales; family Poaceae; genus Saccharum; species Saccharum hybrid cultivar. The sequence goes on from JAQSUU010000744.1 coordinate 3,857,730, forward strand.
ATCCTGTCGGCCGCTCAAGTGCCGATAGGAGTCCAGTCCGCAGCCCACCAGCCGATACGTGGCAGCCGACGCCCCCCAGAAAAACCAGCCTATCGGTAACCAGAGGGCCGACAGGTCAAATTGGCACCTGGAGGGCCAACTTGGTTGCCGGTAGGTGACAACGAGCATCAGCAATAGTGGATCGTGGCGCCTGGCGTGGGTACCGCTAGCCACAACACTAGCCCTGGTGCATAGGCGTAGGTCTTAACTTTTGCAGTGTGATGCCGTGTGGATGTGGACGCCCACGCCCCGATGCAGTGCAGACGTGCCCTGACAGTTGGCGCATGCAGTCCTGCTCTCCTCTCCTCTCGTCACACGATACGATGCATGACACCAATAGCAATGCAATGGGATCGGCCGCTGAGACGTCGGTCGGAGCGAGCAATAAACGCTGAGAGGTTTGCGTGGCATGGCAACGAAAGATTGGAAGCGTGGATTTTTTTTTTACAGAAACAAGGAAGCTGCTAGAACGAGAGAGGCACAAAGCAAAGAGGATTGGCCCTGTTCTGCTGGTCAGGTTTCAGCTTATTTCGGCTTGTTTCAGCTTATTCTCTCTCACAGAATACTATTAAACCAGCCGAAACCAGCCGGCTTTTCCACCAGCCGAACCAGCCCATTGTAAGTGTGATTTTTTTTCTGAAAAGATGCACGAGAGGTTTGCCATGAAATACATGGCAGAATTTTCATTTCGAGCTACTCGTAGTTGCTTCCTAGTATAGATAGATAAGGACGAATCCCTCAGATCGAGTGCAGCACTCTAGCAGTAATGCAAGCGCACCATACAAGCTGCCGGAGTGGATGAAGCCAATGCATACGTGGGGTAGATAGAGGGACTTTAATTAATTTTCAAGTAATGCATGCATCCCCACTGCCTACAGCTCGTCAATTCCGTTCCGGAGCTCATTCCGGTTTGGTCGTTAAAATGGAATGTTTCGGTACCGGGTCATACCGGTGTACCGTCTCGAATTGTTATAAAAAATAAATTAAAGATAAATATTTATCTCTTTTAGAATTCTTACAAATGTTAACATCTAATAAACAACATTTATTAAAGTTGCATAGCGCTTAAGAACAAATTGGAACCCAATGCAACCATAATACAGTATATATATATATATATATATATATATATAAGCCTGGTGACCATGATTTTGCAAAAGAAAAAAAAATCGAGTCAATTGATTGTGCCTGCATGCATTGAGAGGAGAGAGGAAATGTTTTCTATAGGCTATAGCAGCTTTAACGTCAAGGAGGGAGAGAGAGTGGTAGTAGTACTCGATTGAAAGAAAGGAAGCAGGCAGTCAATCATCACGCTACTGCTCATCAGCTTCTTAGACCGGCTGCAGTGGCTCCGGTAAACGATACTTAAACGATACTGCAGTATCGTTTACCGGAGCAAACCCCCCGCACCGGCTCCTCCAAATGGTCCGGTATCGCTCGTCTCTACGCCAAATCTGGAGGAGCCAGAGCAGATAGCGGATCAGTCGGTTGAACAGTCCATGGGTCCTATCATGCGCGCGCGTGAGAGGAGAGGAGAGAGAGGTGGAAGCACCCGCGGTGGGTCCCATGTTTTCAACTATGAAAAAAATGCTATAACTCTGAAACCAAAAAACTAAATTAAATTCCGATTACACCATTAAATTCGTTTCAATAAACACTTCAAAATAAGATGGCACATGGATATATTTAGATAAAGTGACAAGTGGACCCCACAGTGGATAGAGGATGATATAGATGATGAATGGATGCGGGAAAACTGTATATTTTGTGGTGACTAGGACGGAATATTCCTTTTAGAGGATGAATATAGAGGATGATGAGTGCGGATACCGGAACAGGTGGAACGTGAATTCCAGCCGGTACGAACCGGAACGGCCGGTATTTTTACCGGTATAGAATGGAGCTCTTTGCTTCTCGTTCTGTCTGCTGGAACCGGACATTCCGGTCATTCCTGCCAATACCGAAATTGATAACTAACTAGAAACAAAGTGCGGCTTTGCCGCGCTCGCCATAGAGTTAGCCAATGTGTCGTATCAGTATTCAGTCGGTTTATATCCTGTATCTCAGCCCACGGCGCGTAAGTAATACATATTGAGTTGTCACACCTGAGTGAATTCTCCACTTTAGGCTTGTACATTATATAAGCCATGCTTCAATCAGCCAGGACCGCATAACCCAAGCATAGTTTTTACTGTTGGTGGAATAATTAATTGACAATGTTTGTAAGTTAGTTCTGTTGTAGCAATAATTTAAAACAATGAGATATCAGTAAATGAAAAAGAAGAGGGTCTTAGACCATGGACATTAAACATCGCAGTTTATCCTATTTTAAATAGGGTTCTAGCGGAGAAGATAATGGTGTCTGCAGTTCTAGCCGGAAATAATGCAAGATTCTTATGTAAATATGCAAAAAAAAAAGGCTAAACAGGGGTAGTAAAATGTATCATTTTGCAAATGTACACATTTGAATACATTGAAACCTGAAATGACCTCAGCTAGCTCCATAATTTCTGAGTGTAGTAGGACCAAAGGAACACATACGGATCCACGAAACCTTATCATAAGATCTCTGAGTTATTCGCAAGAACACAGATGATGAGACAGTTTTTTCGAGCAACATATGCAATAGAGTTCCCTGCATATATGTGTTGGTTTAATGTTTAAATTGACCAAGAAAAGGAAACAGATATACTGCCAGAATATAACATTAAAAAAAATGCTCAACAGCCTAAGTTCTTATAGTGAAACGGGACTAATGCACATTATATAATATACATGTATGACTCTTCAAATTGCAATCAAAACCTGCAATTTTCAACCCAAGCCTAATGTCTGATAAAGAGAAGAAAAAATGCAGGCCATATGTATATCTATGAGTTAACATAACATGAGATTCTTTTGTGACAAGACCAAAACAATCCATAAGATTATACAGAATATAGCAAGCTCCTATCCATGGATATCATATCCTTTATTCACAGCGCAACCTATAAAAGAAGCTGAATTTATGTTGTTCCGTGGCGACACACCGGCACCTAAAGAGCTATCAAGCATTGGTGACCGGAGAAAATGTTAAGCAATCATGTTTAGAGAGAATGTAGCTTCTAAGACTGGCCTGAGCTAGTGAATGAGAAGACCAAAATACCCAGATTTTTGGAGGAATGCATTCAACTAGTTCCATCTATGCAATGTGTTGTTCAAGAACGGAGTTGACAGTTGCTGAGAATCACCGGTGTTGTATATGAACATATCTTGCAAAGATCAAGAGGCGCCCAGCTACAGCTTCTGAGGTGAGGATACTGCAAATTTGATTCCATTAAGCGAGGATAGGCTATACATATCAAAGTATCAGTTGCATGGATATATTCCATCTTAGGAAAAACAAATGAGATGGCTTTCAAAATACTAGTCCTACTGAAGTTTGCTACAGTTGGTTTGCAATCGTCACATTGGCGACGACTTATATCATGAACGACCTTTGATTGCTTAATTATATAGTAGGACAAATTGTCTTATGAAAGTGAAAAGGGTGGTGATGACCTGTTAGCTTACCTTTGACAGCATTTATCAGAATTTTGTTAGAGAGATTCTGCAGGGAGAAAAATATTAAAGACCTGTGTTAATCGCCCATGTGATGGCTTGGCTTGATTCGCACAAAACCTTATGCAGAGCTAGCAGCCAACGAATTGAAAAGCAGTAAACGCAAAAGTTGAGCACACGCACACACCAAATTGCTACCAACTGTCCTCTGTTTTTCTTTTGGTGAACCTCTGACCATTCTCAGGTACAGGCATTAGAATCTGATAGTAACAAGTATTGTTCGTGTATGCTTGTAGCTTTTACATTTCATAATGGACTAAAGCTCCCTAGGTTACAAATTCCAAATTGTTATCCAAGAGAGCTCCCAAAGGATCCATACCGACCAAAGAAGATATTTCATTCAGATACCCATCCAAAGTCAACGGGTTCTGCCACAGAATTGTCCCTCGTAAGTGCACAAATTTTAAGTTAAGCACAGAGTTTAGACACTCAAATAATCTGACAAAATACTAGTACTCAGGCGTGAGGCGAATTCTGAAGTTGAACTGACCAGATTGAGGAGGGAGGCGAAGACCCAGCTGCAGGTTCCGTAGTCGCACTTGTCGAGTGGCGAGGCTGTTGTCCATGACGCGCAGTCCGCTGCTGGGGAGCTCGTGGCTCTCGCCTAATGTTGCGGAGAGCCCTCCGCATGCTGGTGCCCAAAGCAGCCGGTCGTGCTGCTGCCCAGCACGCTGCAGGCGAGCAGGCACAAACCTAAATCAGCCAGCGTCTCGATGGGACTGGGACAGTGGGACCGCAGTAGAGAGGCCGGAGGCGGAGCACATGCTCGTCGGAGACCTACGTAGGCCGTGGCTGCGAGACCCATGGCTGAAAGGCTAAGAGGATGGCGGCGGACGGTGGGTGGAGGGCGGGGCAGGACTGCAGGAGGTATGGCCGGCGGAGAAACGTGCGAGCACGGGTGACCCATCCCAGCCCCCACACCCCACTCGGTTCGCCTGCGCCAAGAGCCACCGGCGTCGCCCGCTCCGGCCTTGCCTGCCGGGGAGGAGGAAGGTGCGGAGGACGGCGGAGGGCAACAGGATCGGAGGACTGGAGGAGGGAATCGCGCCGCGGAGAGGGACGAGTCCTCTGAGAGCAGGTGCGCGAGGATTCGTCACCTATCGGGTTGACAGCTTACCGGGTGAGAGACCCGTGACGAGCCCGATCGAACGGTCCATATCGTGTTTCCACCGGATCCAACGGTTAGCGGGTTAACGGGTGACGTGGCCCTAGCAGATGCCCGCGGTTTGGTGCAGGATTCGTATTAAGAGATGGTGTGGAGTAGTACTCCGTACTTTGTCCCAGAGTGGGGCCAGCAGCATCCGCGGCGCATGCATACAAGGGCTTGTTTAGATTGAAAAAAAAGTGAACCCGATGAATAGTACCACTTTCGTCTTATTTGACAAATATTATCCAATCGTGGACCAAATAGACTCAAAAGATTCATCTTCGTGATTTCCAACTAAACTGTGTAATTAATTATTTTTTTATCTACATTTAATACTTCATGCAAGCGGTTAAAAATTGATGTGACGGAGAGAGAGTGAAAAAACTTAGAATTTGGATGGCATCTAAACAAGCCCCAATTTCCAGATGACCCACGCGGCAACAGCTGCCCACATACTGTACACGCCAGTCTGTTCTCTTCAACTTTCGGCCGCTTATTTTTAGTCAGTCAATGATTTTTTTCTCTCACAATAAATCTGCCAACCACATAACTGAAAATAAACAGCTAAAACTATTATTGACGGATTTATTATAAGAAAAAAATACTACTCGACTCCCGGCGTGCTGTGGCCTCGCCCTGCCTGCCCCTACCCACCAGGACACCACGACAAGGAACGACGGGACGGGACGTGGTATAGCACGAGGCGGTGCATGCTGCAGAGACGCACTGCTCCCTCTCGCGAACGAGGCCTCGTTTAGATGTCCGAATCGGGACAGCCCGATTTGAACACGGTAGTAATTTTATTTTTATTTGATAATAATTATTCAAATATTGATTAATTAGGTTTAAAATATTTGTCTCGTAAAGTAGAATAAAATTGTGCAATTAGTTTTTGATTTTATCTACATTTAGTACTCCGTATATATATCGATATTTTGATGTGATGAAAAATCTTCTTTCTATATAGTGGAATTTAGAGATAAATTGGGATTTCTAAACGAGGCCTGAATGCAATTTTGGAGTCGAGTGTTGTCCGAGAGTCTGGTGTCACATCGAACGTCTGTTGTGTGGGGTGTCAGATATTAATAAAAAATAAATTATAGAATTAGTTAGAAAATCACCAGATGAATTTATTAAACCTAATTAATCTATTACTTAACATTTTATTGTCAAATTATGGACTAATTAGGTTTAAAAAATTCGTCTCGCAAATTACACGTAATCTGTGTAATTAGTTATTTTTTAATCTATATTTAATACTCCATAGATATGTCTAAATATCCAATGTGATAGGGTGTAAAGTTTTAGATGCCAAGCACTTGGCCAAGCAATCTTGTTCTGAACCCAGATGAAAATCTGTTAGCGTCTATCAATACGAGCGTCTATGTATTTTCCTAGGAAAAAGTCTACTTAATCCTCTGAACTATTAGCTAGTGTCTAACCTACACCCCTAACTATAAAACCGTCTGTGTTTACACCCTGAACTTTTCAAAACCGTTCAAATTATACCATGGAACGGTTTTAGACAGCGGTTTTGCTACAGTAACCATTGTTTTGCTACAGTAACCGCGTTTTTCACTTTTTCTTTTTCTATTTATTTTCGCTGAATCTTTGAAAAATCATAGTAAATCACAGAAAAATCATAAAATAGAACATCTAATTTTGTTGGACTTCACATGAGTAGATCTATACAATGAACATATAATATAGTATGCTTTAGTATAAATTTTTTATGTAGCTTTAAATTAGTTAGAAAATCAAATTGTGTCTGTAATTAATTGGAATAATTCATAGCTACAACTTTTATGATTCAATTATGGTTAAATTTTTATAGTGAACTAATTATTGTATGCTTGAACTGTAGTAAAAATTTCATACTGATTGTTCTTGGCCACCTCCGGTTGATTGTGAGAGGTTCTTGTGCTTTCCTCGGCGGGACGCCAAAAGCAACTCTAGTGGAATGCGCGTGTCATTGAGTTACCTCACTTGAGAGTGGTGTCTTGTGGTGCCTTGCGGGGCGTGCCTTGAGGGGCAAGTGACTTGAGGGTCACACCAGGAAACCATCTAAGTGTTGGTCGATACAACCGGTGACGTAGCTTGTCGGTGCACAAGTGAACACTGGGTGAACAAAAAATTGTCTCTTGTCTCCCGGTGATTGGTCTTCATATTGTGTTGTTGTCAATATTGATTGATTGTATATCATCTTGGTGATTGGCAACATCTTCACTCCACCGTCGGTATAAGAATCACAATCATCTCTCTTGCATTTACATTTACTAGATTATCTTGTGTAGCTCTAGTGGTAGCCTTGCTAGTAGTGTTGTTAGCTTGCTCTCTAGTGTAAAATTAGTGACTTAGCATTTGTGTGAACTAGAGATTATAATCTACTAGACTTGTGGATAGGAGGCTTGCATCATAACCTTTGGCTAAGCAAAACTCGCTTCACGCCATTTGTTATTCTAACAAGTTTACTTAGTGGTATTTGTAAAAAAATTTATAGGCTATTCACCCCCTTCTAGCCATCTAGGACCTTACAGTGAGACGGCGCCTGTGGAGGTCGCGGGTCGACCGTCTGAGGTGGAGACGGCCGCGCCACCGGCGCAGGAGTTGGTGCTGCTGACGCCTCCTCGGGAGGGTCAACCCAACGCCACAAGTGCGAACGAAACGCCGACGCCGCACGAAGCCGCTCGGCGCCTCACACGGTTTCTTGACGAGGTGCGTGTCGTGCGGGAGCCGCCCCTGATCATCTCTCCACCACGGCAGAGGACGCCAGTGAGGAGGCCACTGCCTATCCAACCTGGGAGCAGACGGATTGATGCCCAACAGCTGGCGTACATTCCGACCTCCCGACGGGGCGAGGTTCTCCTCAACCAGCGACTGGGGATCGTGCTGCCGACCGCACTTGTTTCGCCCGCGCCCAAGGGGATTCTCGACGCCCTGCGTTCTAGGACCTTGTCGTCGAGCGAGGTGGACGCCATGGACGTGCTATTCCCAGCGTTCAAAGGGCGCATGTGTGAGCTCTTCCTGGGGGACCCATAGGATGCGGCGGCGAGCTCATTTTGGTTGATACATTTATGTAATATCGATCCAGGGATCTTTTGCTAGGTTGGTCCAGCTGATGACCACCTAGCGCGCCTGATGCGTGTTGGTTGTACTGAAAACTCTTTCTTCTTCTTAATGCAATGATACGCAGAGCTCCTACGTATTCGAGAAAAAAACATGCAGATGTGTTTGCTCAAGCTGTTAAGGCGGTGTCTGCTTTAAACATGATGAAGATGGTGGATGACAACAACCTTCCTAAAACCCAATATCCCCTGGTTTTTACATGTAAAAAGTAAAAATCAAGGGCAACTATTAGGAGATGGGATGGAGGAATGAAACTAACTAGGTTTTTTTCTACTCTACTTATTCTCATGTGGGGAACATTGATTGCCTTGTGACTGCTTTCTTTCATGCAGTTGGGAACTCAGTGAAAGATTGCAAAAGGCAAAACAGGGGACAGTGATGCAGAAGATTGGACTGGAATGACAATTCAACGAGTGATTTAGTGGATGAATAACAACCTTTAGAAGATGTCCACTATGCTTTTTTTGGAAAGCCCGAGGACAAAGTGGAGGTGGCTCAATCCCTGCCACAAGGGGGGACCACACCCACTCTGCGAACAAATCCACGTGGTGCGCTTTATAAACTGCATTTGGCAATTATGTGGATTAGTGATCTCCCTAGCAAACCCCACCGATCCCCTTATCTTCTTGAAGCATAATGTCCGTGAGGAGTTATCTCTTATACCGTTCTTAAGTGCAAGTCCTCAAATAAATCTATAAGGACTAGTTATCTTTGTAGTTTTCCTCTTTTGTATAATTCCTTTTTTTCTTTTGTATAGACAATCTATAAAGCGAGCTTTGTAGGGACGTTTCCCCTTCTGTTTCCTTAAAAAAAAGAAACAAAATGAGATTTCAACACCACCTACAACAGATGTCCTGAAGATTAATTTTGTTGGAGCTTATATTCAGAGAGATGAAAGGTGCATGGGGTTCTATTATGAGGGATCATAAATGGGAAACAATGATGGCCAACTTAAGAAGAACCAATGTGGTCCATGGTGCGTTAAATGCTTGGACCAGACGTGTCTTGCAGCTCTATATGCAGCAATAGATCAAAGTATGTTTTAGATTCTATTTGAAACCGATTCAATAATCTTAGAGCCTGTTTGGGACGGATTGTTGTTGTTGGGGGGGGGAGTGGCTAGAGGCCCCCCAAATGGCACGCATCAAGCATTGCTTCCTTTATACATTAATGCGGAAGCGGCTACGAGGGGGTTGTGGGAAAAATCACCTCAGATTCTTCTCTCCCTCCACTTACGCTACCCTTTCCATTTGCCCACAGCTCTTCCTCTATCCTCACTAGACGTGCCCGCCCCAGGCGGTCATGCCCACGGGCCTGCCGCCCTCATCTATTGTTGTCCTTGCCGGCCCGCCACCCTCTTCCATCCACCCGCGCCTTTGTTTTTGAACAAGTCAACTGGGGAGCCCCCTACTTATATTTTTATTTTCTATTAAGGAAATGTACAAAAAGTTACAAGTATATACAAAGGATACAAGGCATCTAGGCCCAAATATAAAAGAGAAACAAGATCATGCTTAAGAGTAACTCTCTCGCTAAAGAGTGAGGGGGGCTTTTCTGGTAGGCTTGGCTTTGGTGCACACCAGTGCAAGCTCGTCTCTGAAATGTCTCTTCCATAAGCTGTGGTTGCAGGAACCATTTTTATGATTTTTCAGCTTAGGGGGTGTTTAGTTGTTAGGTGAAAAGTTTTTGTATGTCACATCGGATGTTTCATGGGATGTCCGAAGGAGTTTTCGGATACTAATAAAAAAACTAATTACATAACTCACCTGGAAACCACGAGATGAATTTATTAAGCCTAATTAAACCGTCATTAGCACATGTGTGTTACTGTAGCACTTAAGGCTAATCATGGACTAATTAGGCTTAAAAGATTCGTCTCGTGGTTTCCAACCAAACTATGCAATTAGTTTTTTTTGTCTATATTTAGTACTCCATGTATGTGTCCAAACATTCGATGTGATGGGGTGAAAAATTTTTAGGTGGAAACTAAATACCCCCTTAGTAGAAGCTCTCCGGTCTTATTCTTATGATATTTCAGCTTGTGGTGGTGTCCTCTTTAGAGAAGCAAAAGATTCCTACATTGGTGAATCTTGCTCGGACTGATGCTGTCCACGTGCCATGTTCTTGTAATTAGTGTGCCCATGAACTTGCTCGTATTGGCTTGAATTAGGACCCAAATCGATCATATGTTTGAACTGAATACTGATCCCTTGCAACAATCTTGGGGACTCATGATGTAAATGAACCTTTTTTACTTCCTTTGTCCTGGTAGTAATACAGTTCTAGGTTCGAGACTAATTATAGGGAAAGATATCAACATTTACATCGCTAAATAAATTTAATAGAAAAATATATTTCAAAAAATCAATCTAATAATATTTATTTGCTAGTAATTTTTGTATAAAAGTAGTCAAAGTTGAAATTGTTTGATTTCTTTTTGAATGGGACATTGTTTGATTTCTAGTGAAACAGAATCGCATCCTTTTTGGACGTAATGGAGAATTGTCTACTCATAAGTGCACATATTTCTTTTGATTTCTGTTAAAAGAAAAATGCTCCTAATGAGTAATGGAGAATCCTCCCATGCTAAAAAAAAAGCTCCGGCAATGTCTCGTGACCTATGTTCACTTGAACCCGCTCTGCCTGCCGCCACGTCGCATTTGCATTTGCATCAAGCCAATACCAAACCCTAACTCCGCGGCGGCATGGAAGAAGCGGAGAAGGGCGTGAGGAAGGGCTCCGCGACCCGCGCCATCGCCAACGGCGTGAGGAAGCTATCCCCTTCTCCGACGAGGTCTGCCGGCCCGGAGCAGAGGAAGCCCTCCGGCGTCCCCACGTGGCTGATCCTCGACCGCATCGTGCACCGGAGCAGCAGGAGGCGTTGCGGGGTCGTCGAAGACGACGCCACAGCCTCGGTGATAGCCCACGACTGCGTCGGCCATCCCGTCCGCGCCTCCCTGAGGATCGCCGACCCGCCCGCGGTGTCCCGTCTCTACCTCCACTGGAAGGGCAGGCCCCCGATAGATTTCGCGGAGCCCGCCGCCATCGCCGCCCACCGCAACTCCATCCTCTTCCGGATGCGTGTCCCCTTCGAGGATCCTATGTGGTGGAGCAGCATTGGCTCCTTCCCCGTCGACTACTTCGTCTACTCCAGCTCGCCGTCGTCACAGGCAACCCTGACTCTGCTTCCCCCTTGCTTCGACGGCGGCCACACCGATCCCAAGTCTGATAAGTTCTTCCAACCATACCGGATCCAGCAGCAGCGCATCATGTTGGACAAACATATGGGCATCCTGTGCCACGGTGACCAAGGCGAGTTCACGGTGGCAGATCTCACGCATCGTTTCCGCACGGAGGTCCACCTCTGCCTGCTGCACCATCCACCTCCTGCGTCTGACATTCCAATTCAGTGGAGCATTAAGAGGCTGCAGATCCCTCCAGACATGAAGATCAACCTCTCCTCTTGGAGGAATAATGTTGTCGTGCCCATTGGCAGACGCTTGTGCTGGGTCGACTACTACCAGGGCATGCTGCTCATTGATGTCCTCACTGACAGTGACAGCGACCCAGATCAGCAGCAGTTGCTCCAGTACATCCCACTGCCTTCTCAGGCTTTGAAGTATCGCCGCCCGTACAAGGACGCAGGCGAACCTGACCCATTGCGGTGTGTCTGTGTCACTGACTCTGGCATCATTAAGCTCGTCTGTATTCTTACCAAAGAGCCTCCTTCTCCTGATCCCTTCACCATAACAACATGGATTTTGCATAATGTCCACCGAGGTGAATGGAGGAAGGATGTTGACACCACAATTGGTGCCACGGAGTTCTTCAGTCTTATTGACACTGGCCACAGTTGCCTTCCACACGTGCGGCCAAGTTTTCCTATGGTGAGCTTAGTTGATCCAGATGTCATGTGCTTCCTGCTGGAAGATGAGGACCATAGCCTTTTCTGGATGATTGAGGTCAACATGAGGAACAAGAAGCTGCAGTCAAGTGCCCTCTATATCAATGAAGAAGAAGAAGAAGGATGCCCCCCTAAAAGGGGCCGCAGGAACAATTTCTTTGGTCATAACTTCATCTGCAGCAGTTTCTCCTCTTTCTTGAGTGAGAATGCCATCACAAGGTAATATTATGTCTCTTGCTATCGCATCTTGTTTGTAGCACGCTGCAGGAAGTATTAACAGTGTTTAGCAACGTCTAGTTTACATTTAAAAACATGAGTAGAACATGATGGTCTAGGTGGCCAGGTATTTAGCATATGCAATTTTCTGTGCTAAGTTAAATAAGTAGCCAATCTGATACCAGTGATTTGACATGTTGAGATATGAACAGATTATTCAGCTAAAATCGCATAAGTCAAACTGTGACCTAATGTTATCATGGTTTAAAGTCAATGCAACACTATGCATTAAGCCATTAAGCTAGCGAACAGAAGTGTTGTTCTGTTCAGACTTTGTTTAATCATGACTGCAATTTATGTTCACCTGTTTTTGTTCTATGGTCAGAAAGCCTATATATTAGTTTGGGGTCCTAACCAAAACCAGAGCAACCAGTATACAACAACGTCCGTCCCTCACCCAATTAGCTGTATACATTACAAACCTACACTACATACCAAAGCCAAGCGCATGTGCTGTATATGATATTGACATCTTTACTTTCTTATGAACAAACCATCTTGATTTCCATACTATTTCTGATTGAAAAATCTTTTAGCTCGTTCACCAACACATATAAAGAGGAAACATGATAGGTAAACAGTAGGGGCTAGGGAGGCTACGCTCATAGTTGAAATTCTACCACGGCTATTGGTAATCAGGATCAAGAATGTATAGGAAGAAGAAACCTTGTCAGAAATCTGCAGTTTCCTTGACTTTGAAAAACATTCAGTCATGGTCCTAAGGTGATTGTTACATACATTACTCTATAACATAATGGTGTGTGTAGGCGGCTTCCCCAACTGAGCTTCCTTGTACAGTTGGTGAAGCCGGGCTGTTCTTTAAGGGCGGGAGTTGAAAGTATGGAGACAGTTACGAGATCAAAGCATCTCAGTAATGTCAAAAGTTATATAGTTGCATATCTATAACAAGTTGTTCTCTATAATTAAATGAAGATGCTACTACTTGATTTGTTAATTGTACTTGTACATACTTAAATAATATATGACAATTATCAAGACATGGAATGTGGAAATTATCTAACTGGGCTTTGTTTTCTACTCTTACATCTCATGTATGCAAGTATGGAACATTGATTGCCTTGTGACTCTGCTTTGTTTTGTGCAGTTGGGAGCTAAGTGAAAACATGCAGGAGGCAAAAAAGGAGAGAGTGATGCAGAAGATTGGTCTGGAAGCAAAATTGAAGAAGTAATTTACTCGATGGATGACAGCACATTTTGAAGACTGTGTTGTCTGTCTCATGAGGAGAGAGGTGGAGGCCTTTGTGCCATGTGTTTGAGAAACCTTCTTTGATACTCAACCCTGACACAGAGCACATTACGCATTTTGTTGTCTTGTCTTGTAATGTGTCCTCTCCATGGAGAATTTCAGGAACCTATATTAACCTGGGAAATGCATGTATGACAATCTCTACGTGGATGTTGAATGCACATGCTGTGTTAGCCAACTGGCCCAGGTGTTTCAAGATTTGCCCTAATTAAGGGCACCATAGTTATCATAGCTTAACTTTGAAACGACTAGCCACGAGGCTGAGTGCATTTACATAATTACATCTGATAACTGTCAAACTTCTCGACATAGACTAGTCCATGGTGCATTGCATTCTGGTGGTCTTAAGATTGTGTTGTTTGCAGCAAGGACCAACGCACTCCATTATTCTCGGGACTGTATCTGGGGCCCAAAACTCTAGACAACTTCCCCAAGTGCAAAACAACAATTGAACAGATATGATGCTGGGAGTTGGCAAAAAAACATACTTTGGGAGTTGGTCTCCTTTTATACGATTGTACTCTCCGAGGCAAAAAAAACATACTCCCTCCATATCGTAATTAGAAGTCGTTTTAGACAGCATTGTGCATACCAAGAAGTGATTAATTAGGAAAAAGTTTTCCTTCTTTGCCCTTATTAAATAGGCCCGTGGGTGTCACCTGTACAGCATTACTTTGTAGTACGAGTGGTAAGCCTTCCGCAGCGTGAGGCTAGAGGTGTAGCGTTCGAACCCTCAGCCATGCTATATATTTTTTACCTGTGCACGCTCGCTGGCTCGCTGCTTTTGCTCGCGTTTAGGCGTGTTTGTGTACCATCTGCCGCGCTATTTTTCCGTTGGCGCGTGTGTAGGCTTAAGGAGTTCGTTTGTTTTGCTTGGGCGCATTTAGGCGCGATATTTTTGTTCTTTTGGCGCTCACCGCTCAGCAGTCCGACGGTTCGAGTGCCTGCAGTATTAACGCCTCGTTGCTAGCTCGCGCATGCGTCGAGCGCGGCGCTAATAACTCGGGCGGCGCAGGAGCCCAAGCGTGAGGGGCAGCGGCGTCCAAAGCTGCGTTCATGCGGCAGAACGACATCTTTTCTTCAACTCCATTCCAACTGCAGAACGACTTCTAATTAAGATATGGAGGGAGTATATACTTTGGGAGTTGGTCCCCAGTTGTACTCTCAGAGATGGTCTTCTTTTTTCTTCCCCGTGCTATTTGGGAGTTGGCAAAAAAACATGGATGGGAAACAAAATTTGAGGTACTTTTGGAGATGCTCTAAAGAATGCTTTCTTGCTTTTTTATTTGAAGATCTTTTCTACGATGACAGGGATCCTTTTTTTTATTTGCTTTCTGCTGGCTTCCAATTTATGCCACCCTTTTTTCTCTGTTGTATAGATAATTTTTTGGTCATTTTGTACATTATTTTATGGGTAAAGAACACATTTTGATCCCTATTGCATTCATGCCTAATCTAATTGTCTGTGGGGGTTAGATTGATGTCACCTGATGAAAATTTGTCGTACTAAGTCACAATATATCCATATGCATGTCTCATTGTATTTGACAAAAATATGTGGTGTCATGCTGCCTTTTCTTGGATTTCTCGTACCTACTCCGTGGAATCAGTGATTAATTTTAGTTGAGGACAGTAGGTAGAACGCCGAATACTGTTTACTGTTTCTATGTTGACGAAAATTGTTTTCTATATATATAAATACAGGAGGTGTTTGTTGGTGTAGATAGATTGCCGACGATGCTCGAGCATTGAGGATCCCGACGCTCCGAGCACTGGCCTGGCACGACCGCGGTGATTCCCAAAGCTCCACTGTACCTTTAATTTTGGCACACCAACAAAACATGGAGGATTATTGGCAGCACCTACGTACTTGTGAACTGTGACTTACCACTCTCGTGCCACCGTGCATGTGTATGCCGCCGCTGCTTGAGGTGGGGGGGGGGGGGGGGGGGGGGGGGGGGGGGGGGGGGGCAAAACCCCCCTATTGCTGCCAACACATAACAAAAGAGCCCAGTTAGACTTTCCATGGCAATGTGTGTGCCAACCTCCGGACGCATGTCGCGCATATATATATCCCGTTGCATGATGACTCGACACGGCTGATTTGCTTTCACGAGTCCATGACAAACTAATGTAACTAGCCGGCCGGCCGCGCTTCGCTGCGATGCTGTAGTGGGGGTACTGTTCATAACGGGCGGCGGCGGGTGTACTGCTTTTGAGCATGGCGTACTGTTCATAATGGGTCTTCACTGTTCATAATACGGGTCAGATACTGTGCATAACGGGTTAACAGGTCGCGTGAACAGTAAAGCAGTAGTTGCACAGTAGCTGACGGGAGGAACTAAGAGTTTAATAGATGTGTGCTTGCTTTTGAGTTGATCGGCTTGGATGCATGGTGTCACATCTCGTGTGTTCTGTGTAATAAAAATCGTGACTTTTTAAAAAAATCATTGAATGTGTGTTGCATGTAATGCGTAGTCAACTTAAGTCAACCTTTTCCCTACTAACCCTAATCCGTCTCAAACCAAATTAACAATAAACTTGTGCACTATTTAGTATAGATGCATGTGTGATTTGATTCTTCTGGGTTGTGCTTGGAGGTAATCTCATCATTTTTTTTAGAAAGCCTTTAAGAGAAGTAATGCTGTAAAACTTAATGCTTCTATATCTGCAGGATTGTCAAACCTGACTTCTTTAAGCTTCAAAAGAAGTAATGCTGCTACTGCTAAAGAAATGAGAGCCTTTGCAAATTTAGTTAATTTATTAAATCTCGACCTTGAAGGTTGCCTAAAGATTCATGGTGGCCTCATTCATTTAAAAGGTCTCCTCTGGTCCTCATGAATTTCCACTACTTTCTGAGTTGTTGACTTGAAATATCAGTTGCAATTTCTTTTTATTTTTCCAGATCCGACAAAGCTCAGTCATTGAATATGAGATATTGCAATTGTATTGCGGATTCAGATATCAAATATTTAACAGGTAACAACATATCTGTTTGTTTCTATGTTGCTGTCAGAAAGTCACATGATATCAATATTGTCTGACAAAGCTCGAGTCATTGAACATGGCACACTATGGAGAAGAACAGGGGAGAAAAACTTGCCTAGGGTTGGCACACTTCGATCAGGGCTTCGTTCGCTTGCGCCTGGGGTAGACATTGCGCCTGGAGAAGCACTTGCCCAGCCGCAACCGTCGCCCAGCCGCCTCCCAGCCAACGCCGCCGCCCAGCTGCAGCCCAAAGCAGCACCGCCAGACGCCGCCCAGCTGCCTAGCGTCGCGATTCAGCAGGGACGGGGAGTTGAGCGTGGTGTCGTGTTTAGGGTTACAGGAAAAAACGGGCCTTATGTTTTTGCTGTGAATTTTTGGGCCTTTGGTGGGCTCAGTTCGACGGGTCGCATTTCATTTTTTGGGTCACGCAGGGAATCAGCAATAGCGCGCCATTAGCGGCGCGCCTTTGTCTCCTAGCAAACTGGCCGAGCCGGCCTCTCTCCCTCAGCCTCTAGCTCAGCTCATTCTGTTAGGCCGAGCCACACTCGGTCCAGCGCAGAGACTAGCCGAGCCCAGCTCGTGGCCTCCCTCGGCCCGCTCGGACAGCCGGTCGCCCCAGGCCCACTCGACCCGGCGGCCCAGTCCACCGTCGTGGCCCAACCTGGGCACCAGCACGCAGCCCAACAACCACCCCTCCTGTGCCAGTCACGTGCGCAGCACGCACACTTCGTTTATCTGCCGCTCCCTGCCCTCACGCGCAAGCTAGGAGCCGGGCGGCCTGTCACCGTCAGGCCACACTTCTGTTTCCTCCGCGTGCTTAGCAATGGAGTCCGTTTCTATATTTTTCGTGGAAATGGGTTTGGGTTTGGAAAATACGGACTCGAAAACGGAACCGGAATATATAGGTGTATGAAAACGAATCAATATGGTTGGAAATTTAACGGAAACGGTCGGAAGCCGGGATATTTATACTCACCAATCACACAACAGGTGTACCATGAAAATATGTTTTCTCATAAATTTATTGTACTTACTTAGTGTATCATAAATATTATTTTTATTTATTTAGTCACAGTTACACATATATATAATTGTTTAGCTCATTATTATATTAGAATTTCACCTATTACTGTATTAGATTAGAATTGTATGTGGAACAATAGAGTAAATATAATGTTCGTAGCTAATTGATCCAAAATGTACATTGAAGTATTGATTATCATTTCCTGAAATTCGGGTGAAATCCAGAAAAATTCTGACTAAACACGGAATTTCGAAAATACAGGGGAAAAACACCAACCCCATCCCCGTCCGGAATCCGAGATCTTCCATTCACGTTTCTGGATTTTTCCGACAATATGGAAACAGTCGGGTCAAACGTAGATAAACAGACAGGTCAGGGCAGGAAAAGTTCCGTCCGTTTTCAACTCTACGTGCTTGCCACGCGAGTGCGGACGCTGTCAGGCCACATTTCCATTTCATTTCGACGCTTTCCGTCAGGTGCCGTCGCTCCCTGCGTCTTCGTCTTTCTCCGTACGCGCCGATTGGAACCACAGAGCCCGGCCTCGGATGCCCCAGCATCACCAGAGCCGCGGGCCCCGCCGAGACGTGCCCTAGGGTAGTGGGGAACGCCCTTGACCGCGCGGACGCCGCCTGCGCTCGACCTGGCTCGCCTTTGCCATTGCCACCGCTAGTTGGTTTTTTTCATCCACAACACGCACCAGCCGGCAGCCGTGCCCGTGAACATTTTTGTTAAAAAAAACGTACGTACTCCTCCTGAAGAAACTTTTTTTTTGGGAGATAGATGCTGGGTTGTCAACTTGGCCACTGCTGATTGATTGCTCAAGAGAAAAGGCAAACGAGTGTATGGAGGCCCGTGATGAGTGTCCACAGCCCGTTTTCCTTGCTGAGTACCCGTAGGCAGCTTCTGCCAACAGAAAGGGAGTGGTGGTGGGATGGGACGAGCTAGCGCGCATGCGTGGGTTCGGCCCGGCCCGGCCCGGCGCGGCGTGCATCAGATTCAGCATGCGCTAGGTCCGGCATGCATTCATTTCTTGGCTTGCAAATGCAAATAACGCATCGAGAGAGCTCTGTCTGCTCTGATGGACCTCTGAACCTCTGCCCCTGCTCGCGCTTGCCTTGCTTTGCAGTACTGTAGTGCGAGAGTCAGAGATCACCTTGTTTAGGGCCTGTTTAGTTGCACCCTAAAATACAAAATTTTTCAAGATTCCCCGTCACATCGAATCTTTGGACGCATGAAGCATTAAATATAGATAAAAAATAAAACTAATTACACAGTTTAGACGAAATAGACGAGACGAATCTTTTAAGCCTA
Organism: Saccharum hybrid cultivar R570; assembly: GCA_038087645.1. Classification (NCBI taxonomy): domain Eukaryota; kingdom Viridiplantae; phylum Streptophyta; class Magnoliopsida; order Poales; family Poaceae; genus Saccharum; species Saccharum hybrid cultivar. Next base: position 3,876,412 of record JAQSUU010000744.1, read on the forward strand.
ATTAGACCATGATTAGACAATATTTGCCAAATAACAACGAAAACGTTACAGTAGCGTTTTGCTAAAAATTTCGGCATCCAAACGGTGCCTTAGTTGGCCCAAATTGGCGCCGGCAAAATTACTGTGCTACACGGTAGCGCACTGTAGTATTTTGTTTTTATTTGGTAAAAATTGTCCAAACATTGACTAATTAGGATCAAAACGTTCGTCTCGCAAAGTACAACAAAACTGTGCAATTAGTTTTTGATTTCATCTACATTTAGTACTCCATACATGTGCCGGTATTTTGATGTGATGGGAAATCTTCTTTTTGCATAGGGTGTGTTTAGATGGTAAAAATGGTGTAAAAAAAAGTACTGTAGCACGTTTTGGCTTTATTTGGCAAATAGTGTCCAACTGTTGACTAATTAGGTTCAAAACGTTCGTCTCGTCATGTACAACCAAACTGTACATTTCATCTACATTTAGTACTTCATGCATGTATCACAAGTTTGATGTGATGGGGAATCTTTTTTTCGCATAGTGTTTTTTTCGTGAACTAAACAGGGCCATAGTAGATTTTGTGAAAAAATTTGGCATCTGAACAGAGTCCATGAGTGTTAGTGTTGAGTGGAGCGTCAGCCTGCACTCATGCATGATCCAATGGTCTAGTCGATTGCAGGCCAGCGTGCCATACTGCCATCGCATCAGCTGCTCAGAATTCATGGCTACCCATCCCCCATGAGCTAACGAGTGATGAGCAGCTTGCAAGATTCTCTCAATGGTCAATACCAGTACGTAGCAGCAGATGGATGGAGGTTGTTCGTGTGTAAATTTGGCACATCCCATCTGATCTAGAACCTCTGGGAACAGCAAACTAATTGTTAATTATCTAAACAGATAGACCAATAGATGAACTAAACTTTAGTTTAACTCCAATTAATTGTTAGTAGTTCACTAGTTGACCATACTACGGACTAAAACTAGCACAGAATGTGAAATTACGTATAAATGATATTCCACCTACCCTTTTTTTTATCTCTCTTACCTAACACATACTGTATGCAAATAGTAGTATAGTCTACCCAAGCATGACTCACCTAAAATTTACTTGTTAATATGCAAACACTATCCAACCAAATTTCAGACGACTAAACTTTAGTTTTAGATGATCCAAAAGCATAGATTAATTGAATTTTTCAATTAATCTAAAGCTACAGCAAAAAACTTTGTACTAAAGCGTACCGTATTATATGTTCACTGTATAGATCTACTCGTGTGGAGTCTAACAAAATTAGATTTTCTATTTTATGATTTTTATGTGATTTACTATGATTTTTCAAATATTCAGCGAAAATAAATAAAAAAGATAAAACTGTTATTACTGTAGCAAACCGTTGTTACTATAGCAAACCGCCATCGAAAACCGTTCAGAGGGTAAAATAGACGGTTTTGGATAGTTCAGGATGTAAATTAGACCGTTTCATAGTTCAAGGGTTATGTACTTTAGAGTCCATAGTTTAGGAGGTGATTTAGACTTTTTCCTTAAAAAAAAATGGCGCGAGATCTCCGGGTGAATGAGCCCAGCTGCCTTACCGAAAGGATAAGCATGGGATGAGCGCTGCTCGTGTCACAAGTGACAACCAGACACTTGATCGTGGACCTCGACAAAAGTACGGCCCACTCATTGATAGGCTCGGATATATATGCTCCTGATCGAACTGTTGGTGTACCAGCAATATAAGCTAAGACCTCGTTTAGATTGAAAAAACAAATGAACTCGATAAATAGTACTACTCATTACACCACAACATTAATATAGCGTCACACATGTGTCGTTATAAGTTCACTAATACCGTTAACCTGTTGGTCGGTATAGCTGGCCTATGGACCTAAGTGTCGGGAAAATGTACCTTTTGCATTGAATGATTGGTCGGTATAGATATTTGTCTGTACCTTCAACTAATCGGTCGGGACAGATCAATATAGAGGACAAACCTTTGGTCGCTATAGGTCTGAAAAAAATAAAGGAGGCCCAGAAAACGGAAAAAAGGCCCATTCGTGGAGAAATCCTAAGGTGCAAATACCACTCTCTCCAAACCCTACCTCTTCGTTGCTCATCTCCAGCTTGCCAACTCCGCCGCCGCCTCTGTCACCTACTCCTACGCACACCACCAAATCACCGCCGCCCAACTCTCACCGGTGTTCTTGATGTCCCGCTCTCTGCCCCTCTCAGATCCCGCTCGTGGCTAGACCCGGCGGCAGCCTGCGCGGCCGGCGGCAGCGCCCGGTGGTTCACACAGCCGGCGGCGCTCCGAGGGTAGCGCCCTCTCCCGGTATTGTTTCCCGTCCTCCTCCCCCTCCCGGATCCTGCACCATACCTGGATCCACCACAGCCAGCCCTCATGGCCACCCACCCTCCATTCTGTGGATCTCGTGCTGCCTCCTCGACCTTGCCAAGACCTGGTCCACCGCTGGTGCTCGGTCCCCTCCAATCTGCTGCCGTTCGCAGGGGTTCTGTGCCGACTGCTCCCTCTCCAGGCTGTGACGGTGATGCACGTCTTCCTATCCCTCCCCTCTCAAATCTGTAGGCCTTGTCTACGTCCTCGATCTGGTGAATGCATTTTAGTTTGATTGAATAGCTTCTACAAGTAGATAGGCCAATCACTGATGTGTTTAACAGAATGATTTTGGTCTGTCTAGAGATTGCTTTTCTTCCTTTCATAGTTTCATACTACAATATCTACCGAAAGCCATGAGAACTATCGAGCAAGTCTGTCCATTTGGGAAAAATGATAATGCCTCTGTTTTACTTTGATTCTTGCAACAAGTGTCAGGTTACAAGTACTAACTGAGTCACCGATACATACCTTGTATTAGATTTATTTTTGTGAACTTAAGTTATCGTCAGTGCATATGCATTGATATCATGACAACCTTATGATATGAACATAAAGGATGATATTCACTATGCCAAAACTGCAAAAAGAGGACACCTAATTCGGTGTATCTAACTGACGCTTGTTGTTCCATGCAGGGATGAGTTATTAGGTTTGTTTCAGAGAAGCAATCTGTCAGTTCTTAAATTAGATGGCTGCAGCAGGCTTTGGTTTTGTCAGTATTAGCTCTTCAAGCCTTTCAACGCTTTGGATGTCAGGTCTTTGTTCTCTTACCAAAGTGGTATGTTAAGATATTCCTGCAATTTATTTGCTATGCAATTCTCTAATATGTTATGAGGACCATATCTATTTCGAATTGAATTATTATCAATAAAAAGTCATGTTCAGTGATGGTCCAACAACTATTTAAACTGTTGGTGTACAAATTGAACTTCTGATGTATCATTGAAGTGTTTAACAGAATGTTGAATAGGGAACATATCTGCGCATGTGTTGTTCTTATACAATCTACAAATACGAGGATAACACCAGTTTATTGCATTAGAAAATATCAATTCTCATGTACCAACTACAAGCTAACCTCACAGATCGGAATACAGTCCACCTTAAGTGAAAAAACTAAGTTTGAGAGGCTTGCCTTTGGCTATTTATTGATTATGATATACTAGCTGTAAATGTGTAGGAATTAGGAATCAAGAAATATTTCAAAAAATTATTACAAAAAAATTATAGCACTGTCTCAGCCTTGGTCAAGTTACACTTGTATGCCTGACTATTTGGTTTAGGTAATATCTCTTCTCATTACTCTTGAGTGCTGAGCTCAAAGTCCCATGTTTTTCCTAAACAAATTGCTCTCATGTATCAGTGTTCTTGGGTCTTGGCTCTAAGTTTCTGTTGATATTAATGACATCAATTGCCTTCAGTTATTCTTTTGTCAGTGTACTTTCAGAAATTTACTTAGCCAAGAACAACGAAAAACATTTTGATTCTATGATGCAAATACAGCATCCAATGAGAAGTTAACTGCAGCAATTTACTTAGCTTATATTCGTTTTTTGTTTGTTTGTTTGTCTATGGAAAGTTAACTGCAAATACTAACCTGACATAGCTTTCAAATACACTTTATTATCTGCATCCAATTAACTTATTTTCCTTTGAACTTTACAGCTATTTCATTTGTTCATACCTTTTTGTTTGTTTTTCTATGAAAAGTGTATCTGGTTGGATTTGTTTGACCTATTGGTGTTTATATACAGGTTGGTGAAGCTAGCCTGTAAAGGCATCAAGTAAAGAGCAGATCACTTCAGGTAATCCAACATTGGCCAACAATGAGGTGCTGACCAAAGAAACACATTAGGAGATTACTCAGTACCTTCTTGATGACACATAAGGCCCACTAGTTTCTTCTTCAGACGAAGATCAGCAATGGCCAGGGTAGACTCCCTCTCACTTGCCATGCCAAAGCCCTCATTGCTTGTTCTATAAAAATCATTTTAGCTCATGTTTGGTAGTTCTTGCATTATAGTACGAAGGTACACTCAAGAAGGACATGTTGATAGCACAAAGGTGAATATCCCCTTTTTTTTCTCTCTGAATCCTACAATACTTTGGTAATGACATGCTCTATTTGCTTTGGTGCCTCTCAAATCTTTGGAGTGGCAGAATTCTTATGGGTTGGTTGAAAAGAGAGAATTCTGGTTCTATGTTGCTTAATTCTTATGGGTTGGTTGTGTAGAGAAGTAGCAATCCATGTGCAAGCATTGTTTTTATCAAATTAATGAAATGTATTATCTGTCTTTAACCTGTGCTTTCCAATAGCTTATTTTATATACTTGCTTTATTTCAGAACACTACCTTCCTGCTTCCTGATAAAGGGGGAGACAAAAGCTTCAAGTCTGCAGATGCCCAAACTTTTTGCAGAGAAGAGATATTCTAAACAAAATAAGGATTTTCATGCAAGCCATAGATTTGCTAAAAACTGTTAGTGAAATTTCAGTAGTGATCTTTTGGTGTTAGTGAGCTAAGCTTTTGGAAACAAATGGTGGATGTATGACTTTTGGTCATAGGAAATAGGATAGGATGTAGAGGTAGAGGTGTTTTTTCTTGACGCAGAGGTAGAGATGCTGATGGCTTGCTCATGCACAAACTTCATGTATGCATGAATGAAGCAGTGTCAATGTATTATGCTCATATTAATCAATGCCCATGTTTGCATGGTTAATGTATACTATAATGAATGTTTGTGCATTGATAACAGACAATTTTGGGGTCATTATGTATTGATTAGCAACATATATTTTGTCTATGTGAATGGTTCGCGTCGGACTGTTAGTTGCTAAAAGTATTTATAGCCTCAAACTATGTGTCGGTATATATAACCCCTATGGTGTCAGACAGTCGGTCGCTAAAAACATGTCGGTCGGCATAGGCTATACCGACGCCACTTTCAGCGACTTCAAGTAAGTGTCGGCATAGATCTATACCGACCGATGGAACGTCACTATATCGACCTATACCGACCGACGGTAAGTCACTATTCTAGGGTTGTGGTGTAGTGACTTTCGTTTTATTTGGCAAATATTGTCCAATCGTGAACCGACTAGGCTCAAAAGATTCATCTCGTGATTACAACTAAACTACGTAATTAGTTTTTTTTACCTACATTTACTACTTCATGCATGGATCCAAAGATTGATATGATGAAGAGAGTGAAAAAATTCTAACTTTGGATGCATCTAAACAAGGCGTAATAATAACTTGTCATCAAGCACGTGGACGTACGTGAAAAAGCCCATCCAATGCTTCTTTTCTTTATTTCTTCTCAAAATCCCCGAATAGCAGCAGGCCGGCCAGTATGTGCCAAGACCATACGCTGTGCGCTGGCTCACGTATACGCATGGGACACGTAGGCATACGATCAGTACAAGTTTGGCTCACGAGATTGATGGTGGTGCATACAAGTGTAGTAGAAACCAGCAGCCGAGTCATGCATATCAATCAATCATCAATAGGAAAAACGAAAAAGGCCCAAAGTCAACCAAATAAACAAAACAAGAAAAAAAAAAACACAACGATCCTAGGAACAATCTAGGAAACTGGAAAAGGAACATGAAATAGCTAGACAACTCAAACGGACCAATATGATCGTGGCTTTTCTGAAGATCAATCATAAACTCTCTGTTTTTTTTGCAATGCAAGACCAGTTTTTTTTCCAGGCCACGACCCATCAAGCTCCTAACGGAAGAGGATGATCCATCCTAACGCGGAATGTTAGCATATAGAGTACGTTTTGTGATGTACATACGGTACCGAGAAGGGGGAGCTTAGCAACGAAGAATAAGGGGTTCATCAGCAGCAGCATCTCCTTTGGCCCTTTGGGTGCGTGGTGTGCTTTACGTACACGCACGCCATACATCATGCATGCATGCATGCGGCACGTAGAGCCATTAATCATGCAAACCCAAAAGACTACTGTCGGTGTTCGGTCCCGAGGGGTCCTAAACCGACGAGTGAGTGCTGCGTGTCCCTTATCCTGGATGGGTGTGCAAGGAGAACACACGGGGATTTATCCTGGTTCGGGTAAAAGAAGGCCCTACGTCCAGCGAGGGGGGAGAGAGTTTTGTATTTCCTTGCACCGAGGTGCTTGTATAGGGGTTACAAGCTTGCGAGAGAGGGCGGCGAGCCCAAGTCTCAAAGAGGAAAAAAGAGTACAAGGATGATTGCTTGAGATGTTGATCTCTATCTTATGCCCGGCTTGTTGTCCGTTGTCTTTTGTAGTCCCCCGGCCTGCCCTTTTATAGGGCGAGAGGAGGCCAGGACGACGGGGAGCCTTGAGATGATGTTTTGTCGATCCCTGTTGAGGTGACTGTAGCGACGTGCCCTAGGAATGGAAGGTCATCCCTGGACACCACGGTGACGTAGAGGACGAGACGCCGAAATGACTCGGAGCACCGTGCCATGCCGTCCTTCCTTCCCTGTTGAGCCGTGCTGAGCGTCGAGGCTGGGTCGAGACCAGGTCGAGACCGGATGGATAAGGCCGAATCCCCGGGATTGTGGAGTACGTGCCTTGTCGTATTCCTCCTCGAGGGTGATTGGCGTTTAAACAGTGCACGGTAAGGGGAGCATAGTGACAGATTTCGCTTCCCATCACGAGATGGTTGGTGAAACAGTGGGGACTGACACCAGCATTGCTCCCACGTTGATCCTGGTTGCGGCCATGCCGGTAAGTGGGAGTAGGTAATCGCATTAAATGCTCAGGCTTTTGTCCTGGGGTAGGTGAAGTGAGTGGATCGAGCTTTCCGACCCGGGGTCACGCGAGTCGGAGTCTTTCCGACGGGCGGACGGGCCTCGTGCGAGTCGGAGTGCTGCCGAGGCGTTTTGTCGTGCGGGACGGGGCGTGGTCGAAGCGTCCCCGTCGAGGGTGCCTCGTACGAGTCGGAGACGGGATGCGGTCGAGGCACTCCATCGAGCCGGCCTCGCACGAGACGGTCCTGTCGCGCGGTTTTGAGATGGGCTGCGTTCTGCCATGGTTTTAGTCATTTTAGTTTTTTTATTATCGATGGATGTGGGTACCCCATACTGTTGGTACTGACAACTACTACTGTAGTAACTAACCTCTCAGTCTCAGGTGACAAGGACCGACCTTCAACTCGCGTTTAGCTAGCACAACTCCCATGCATGCATGCATGCATGTCGTCGTCCCACAGGGAAACTAATAAAAGAACAGCAAATGGGACATGCATGCATGAGAGCACAAATTAATGATACATGGCATGTAGAGGCGCCGGGCACTTTTAGCACCTACTGGCGGGGAGTCGAGCGACGGCGGGGATAGCAATTACAATGGCTATCACCCCGGCTTCGGCGGCGGTGGCGGCGGTGCCCGCTCGAGGACGACGCGGTTCGGCGGTGGCGGCGACCCCCGGCTTGGCCGTGGTTCAGGCTCGGCTTTCCATGCACGGGAATCGAGGTGTGCCATCATGGTGGGTGATATGACATGCCCTATCCCGCCGCGCAGCACCATGCCCTGTTGCACTGGTGTCAGCATGCATGCGGTGCAGGCGACGTGTGTCAACTACTCCGTGGCCGTGGCTCAGGTTGACTTTCAGCCACCCAGCTACTGCTCACCCTCTCCTGTCAAGCTGAAGGCGTTCGACCCGATGCTCTCTGAGGCGGCACTGTGCACACCGCGGAAGGGTGTCAGCCTCTGCAGTGGTCGCGCCCACTCCATCGACCTTTGCCCGCGCGGCGCGCTGTAGTCCCACAGTCGTCATCTGGGCATCGTGGCTGCTGCACTAGGGAGGAGTTCGGGCTCCTTGCAGGCCGCCTCGCCCGCATTCCAACTGGGCCAGTTATTGGGCCTGACTGTCTCTTTGGGTCCAGCCAGGAAGCCCAATCGGATGGGGGCTTTTATCGAGAGGCTATGGATATCTGCCTGTCTGGCCCAGAGGATACCGGTTCCGGCCCATGCTCACCGGGCATGGCCCAACTTCAGTGGGACCACGTCGACCTCCTCTGCTCATGACTCCGAGCCGCCCACTTCCCCACTGGCGTTCGTTGGCGACGACGTCACGGAGGAAACAACACTGCGTGCTGGGACGCTGATCGGCTCGGGCCAAACCTCACCATGGTCCTCGCTCGTAGAGCCGGAACAGACTGGGGGATCCTTACCCCCGATCCAAATCGACTTCCCGGCCATCCAGAAAGGTGCCGCGCGGAGGTGGCCCGACAACTCCGGCTGCCGATGGTGGTGCGCCTAACGCGACGGCCACAACATCGATCGAGGACTTCATTGCTGCTTTCAAGAAGCTGCTCACACCGCCTGTATTGTCGTCGCCGCCACGACTGCGGCGAACCCGGGCGGAGAGAGCGCGGGCGGGAGAGCTGGACGATTCGGAGCTCGTCCCCAAGAGGAGCGCTAGGCTTACCGCCGAGAGCAAGCACATGGAACAGAAGCCGGAGGCTCAGGCGCGGAAGGTGATGATGAAACGTCTAGGGCTTGAGGAGGTGGAGACCAAGCTACCTGATGAGGCCTCCTTTGAGGAATTCCAGACCGCTTTCGCCCTACCCCTGTCGGCGTCGACGCGGGAAGCCATGCAGGTTCTCTTCCCGACCAGGAGCTATCGGGCATAGTCGCTCGCTTTTGTCTTGTCGATTTGGTCGCAAAGCTCCTTACCATGTAATCCTCTCTTAGTGAATCCAGTAGCTATGTTGCTTGGTGTGCCTGTGTCACGGAGGCTCCTCGCTTGCGTGATCGCGCACGGTTTGTTCTGTGAACGATTTTCCTCTTAATGAAAAACGGGTGAATGGTCCGATCGAGAAAAAACAAAAAACAAAAAACTCGTAACAAAAACAACTTTTGCCCTGTTTGGATCAAGGGGCTAGAGCTAGTTTGCACTCAACTAGCCCAAAAGTAGCCAATTAGGAGGGCTAGAGCTAGTTTTTTGCAACTAGCCCACCAAAAAAAACTATCCCTCTCAAGGGGTGATTATTGGGGCTAGTTAGGGCTAGTTTTGATGGGACCCACAAAAAAATTATTTTTTTCCTCCTCAGCCGCACTTGAGCCGCACCTAGTCCGATGGACCCACGAAAAAATTAATTAATGATTGGAAAAGTACATTTAATATCAATCTAACCATCTATCTAACCCTCGGATCCAAACGCCTCTTTGACTAGAGCTAGTTCAGGGCTAGTCCTGGATTAGAAACTAACTCTAACCTCTAGCCGAGCTAAAGTATCCAAACAGGGCCTTTGTATGGCTAGTACCTGCTCTCTCTGTCCTGTAATATAGTTCAATCTAGCATTCAAAATTTGTTCTCAAATATAATACATTCTAGAGGATAAAAACCAATTTTACATTAAAAAAATTCCATTTATCAATCAATCACCATTAATCACATTAATAATATCATCTGATTAGGAAATAAAATGATGGTACATACGTCTTTTATGTTATCTCTTAATTTGTCTTGAAATTTCTAGAATGTACTGTATTACAGAACAGAGAGAGCAGATATATAGAAGAAGATTTCCATTTTTCAATAAAATGTGACTTGTGAAGGTTAAGGAAATAAGGACACTCTTAATATTGTCATGTGGATTTTTTGCCAAGAACAAAAAGCATCGAAGAGGATTTTTCGAAGACGAGACCTGTACTTCTAACGGCCGGAGTACGCCGATCGAAGGGATGCGGATCTCTTTTTTACAAAAATTTAAGAACGCAGATCTGAACAGATGCCAAATACGTTACTTTAATACTTTTCGGCCTGTCTGAACAAATGCTACAGTTGTATGTAAAAAATTTCAACCCGACGAATAGTACCAATTTGGTCTTATTTAACAAATATTGTCCAATCGTGGACCAACTAGGCTCAAAAGATTCATCTCGTGATTTTAAACTAAACTGTATAATTAGTTATTTTTTTACCTACATTTAATACTCCACGCAAACGACTAAAAATTGATGTGATAAAGAGAGTGAAAAAATTCTACACTAACTTTTGATGTATCTAAACGAGGCGTATGCACAAAAAAGCTGTGGACAACAAACAGCTGTAAACTACTCTGAACCGCCGCTGTAACTACTCTGAACCGGCCCACGCCGAACAGGGCGCAGCAGCCAACACGCCGACATACACGCCAGCCCTGTCTTGTCTGCTCTCCAAATCGTTTGCTTCATCTTCACGCTATCATTCGTTCATCGGGTCCCACTCCCATAGTATTTGAGCTCACAGTTTCTTCAACTAGTTGGGATGGGAACCATTTTTATATCAAAACAAAAAAGGGTTTCGTTCTTGCCCTACACTACTACCAGGAGAAACAGCATCGAAATGAAATGGGATCCATTGCTAATTCCGGTTATTCTGCCGTGCATTTCATGGCAAACCTAACCTCTCATGCATTTTCTTTTTCAGAAAAAAATGCCACCTCCAATCCTCTTTGGTTTGTGCCACTCTCGTACTAGTAGCTTCTTACTGCAACATTATTGACAACCTGAAATTTAGAGGTACCCAAATCAAGAGTTAAAGCTATCCGTTTCAATTTGTACTCCCTCTGTCCTAAATTAGAAGTCATTTTAAATTTTTGGGAGAGTCAAATCTCGAGTTTGGTCAAAATTATACAAAAACTGATAAAGATACACTACTATACAAAATTTAGCCGTGGCAGGCAAAATGGCTTAACCGAGGCTGGCAAGCCTACTGTCTTGGTTGAAAGGACACGGTTAATCGTGAACTGGCCAACCGCCTTGGTTAATAGGTCGAAAGATCGCGGTTAATCATGGACTGGCCAACCGCTTCGGATAATAGGTTAACCGACGCGGACGGCATAAGACAACCGCCTCGGTGTATATCAATTTGGAATAGATTTTTTAAAGAGGAGCTTGGCCTTGTGTGTATCAAAGCCAAGGAAGCAACAAAAGCCCCCTTGACAATCTGGAGAGAGAGCTATTCTTGATGGTTTCTGGAATAGCTTCTTGTACTTTTTTTTTTGGCCTCGATGCCTTGTACTTTTTCTTCCCCTCTTGCTTCTTGTACATATGTCACTCTTGTACATTGGGCTCCCCAGCTGACCTTTCAAAAAGGTGACCGCCAACAAGTAATTCTCAAATTTTAAATGCTAAAACTACTGTACTCCTATCAAAAATTATTTTATCATGTAGTTATTGCAACTTGAAAGTAGAAAAAGTAAAACAACAAAAACTACTATAACTAGATGGATCATTCCTAAAAGTGCATTAATTCAAGGATAAATTTCAAATGCTGAAAGTGCAACTGTTTTCATAAAAAGTGCAATTATTTTAGAAAGAAAAAAACTCCTAGTGATTGCTTCTCTCATTACTCCGTGTTTAGATTGCAAATTTTTTTTTGGAAAATTCTTGTAGCACTTCCGTTATTATTTGGCAAAATTTGTCCAACCATGGACTAACTGGGCTCAAAAGATTCGTTTCGACATTTACAGACAAACTGTACAATTAGTTATTTTTTTACTCCCTCCGTCCATAAAAACATGCAATTCTCGCTTTTCGAGAAGTCAAACAATTTCAACTTTGACTAAATTTATATAAAAAAATAGTAATGTTTATGATACAAAATAAGTATCATTAGATTAGTTATAGAATATATTTTTATAATAAATTTATTTAGAGACATAAATGTTAATACTATTTGCTATAAACTTGGTCAAACGTGAGTCAGTTTGACTGGCACGCATCCCATAATTGCATCTTTTCTCAGAAGGAGGAAGTATCTACATTTAATGCTCCATATATGTGTCAAAGATTCGATGTGATGGCTACTGTAACACTTTTTGGGAAAATTTTTGAAACTAAACAAGGCCTTAGCAGATCATGGCCTAGACTTGGTGGACTGACCGGTGGGATTGGGGGACTGGGAAAACACCTGTGAACCGGGGAGCTGTGAACACGTACGTCCGTCAGAGGTTCCTGCCTGCCTTCGAAAGTGATGCCAACAAGTTTGGACCACCGGGCCATATCCATGCCGTGTTAGATTGGCATAAAATGGCTGTATTAACTAATCCTATTTCATGACTTTTTTAGAAACAACAATGGATCCAATTTTAATGTTTTCTAGAAAAAAGATTCCCATTTCAACAGATTACGTGGGACGTGATGAATGAAGCACACGATATGGATTTTTGGAGACTAACGGTCGGTGTGTGTCATGTAGTACACGTCTGAGAGCGGGCCTGGGTCCAGTCCACGAAGTAGGGCATGAGCGAAGCAATCTCTAGGAGTTTTTTACTCTTTTTTTTGGTTATATATATATATATATATATATATATATATATATATATATATATATATATATATATATATATATATATAATCACTACTTTGCCATCTTTTTTAAGATTACATGTAGAGTATATATTTAGCTTTGTCTTGGCATCAAATTTTATCTAATTTAAACTAAAGTTATAGAAAGAAAAATGAACCGACACAGCTATAAACTTCAAATTGGTGTGTATCATACTATTTTTCCTTGGAATATGTTTTGATAGTAGTGTAATTCTTGGAATATAGTCCCAAAGCTAGGATGCCGAGTGCTTGAAAAATCCAGTGAATTAATGTAGAGACTACTGATCAGTGCAAAGCTATTGAAGACTAAATAAAAACAATTTGGCATGCTTGAGGATGAACAAATAAAAAACAGTTGTCTTCAATATTTTTTGAAATTTATTATTTACGCCCAAAGATCATTTCATTAGGCGGCCTAGGCGTGTACCTCGAAGGGCCTAGTTTATTATTTACCATTTTTCATTGTGTTATGTACTCGCTGCGTCATAAAATAAGTGTACATCTCTTGCACTTCGAGGAGTAAAACGTCTTTAGTTTGACCAAACATACATAAAAACAACTATATAGTTATGACATCAAAATAGATATTATTAGATTAACCACGTCACATGTTTTTCTACCAATCCTATCTACATCGTGATTCAAATGTCAATACTATTTTGTACAAATTCGGTGAAACATAACATTAGTTGACTCCTCAAAAATGCGAGATGAACACTAATTTCGGTACATAGTAAGTATCTAATAAGAAAGGTTGATATTTTTTATATATAGTTTGATGATTTAATTTGACAATGGAACTATACGACAGAGTTAGAAACACGCAGGGCCCCACACCCATGCCCACCAAATGATCAAAGATTTGTTGGACCACTTGGACCTAATCTGTAGGACGTGCCGTACGTGGGGGGAGGCCCATTGTTCTGGTCCTGTCGTGTCGTGTTGTCCGTGTACGTATTATAGGATGAGTAGGGTAGAGTACTAGGTACATACGTTTCCTGTGCAGCGACGTGACACGGAGCTCTTTCCTGTGTCCACCGGCCAATGCAGCGCTGATTTGCCGCCGGTTGCAGCCCGCCTAGCTAGGCGTACAGGACGGTAGGAGTACTTGATCGTAGCTAGCTAGGGAGTACTGTACCCATGGATGCTGTTTTTTTTTAGTTCAAGCAGGCTCTCATAGTCTCATGGCCTTGTATTAACGCACCAGTTACTAAACTATTTATAAACTCCGGGAGGAGATCGTTCCATACAGAGATTAGATTGACCTGGGTCCCAGCTGTTTAACACCCCTAGCACCGCTACTTTGTCTGGCGTTTGATGCAAAGATCTACTCCCTCCATTTTAAATTATAAGGCATTCCAAGAATCTTAGAGAGTTAAATCATCTTAAGTTTGACCAAAATTATAGAGAAAATTACAAAAATTTATAACATCAAATAGGTATACTATGAAAATATAATTAATGAAGAATCTAATGATACTTAATTGGTGTCATAAATATTATTATCTTATCATATAAATTTGGTCAAACTTAAAATCATTTGACTCTCCAAAATTCTTGGAATGCCTTATAATTTGGGATGGAGGGAGTATCTCGACACTTGATCCCGAGGCAGTAATCCACGTAGTACAATTTTCTAAGGGATCATCAATACTCCCTCCATACCTTTAAAACAAGTCGTTTATGACAGCGACACGGTCTCCCAAAGCTTAACTTTGACTACTTATTTTCATATAAAAATATTATTAAAAAGTGATATATGTATATTTTTATAAAAATATTTTTGAAGTCAAATCTATACATATGGTTTTCACATTTCCAAACTCAACAACTTAAAAGTTCTACATTATTTATATTCCTAATGTTTGCCCAAAACCTTGTCTAAAACGACTTTCTTTTTTAGTACGGAGGGAGTACAATTCTACTAGTTAAGAGCTGGTTCGCTTCGCTGAAAAGTCATGCTTGAAAGTACTGTTCGTTGATTTGTTGTGAGAGAAAAACATTATTCCGGCTGGAAAAAACAAGCTGAAAAGTACGGATTATAAGACAAGCGAAAAGGTTTTAACTTGACAAGGTTAGGTTTGTACAAAATTATATCAATAGATGTGTTGTCTTTTAGACCAAGAAAGAGGATAAAACAGGTGAGGAGACTAACCTAACCATCGTTGTTAATTAAACGCTACAGTAGCCCATTCATGTAGGCCTTGTTTAGATTCCAGAATTCATCCCCAAATTCTACTATGCAAAAAGAAGATTCCCCATCACATCAAAATGTCGGCACATATATGGAGTACTAAATGTAGATGAAATCAAAAACTAATTGCACAATTTTGTTGTACTTTACGAGATGAACATTTTGAGCCTAATTAATTAAGATTTAGACAATTATTAGCGCAAAACAACAAAAAGTGCTACAGTGTCGGAGTGGCACGGTGCCGAATCGACCACCCCCGACTCTGGTAACTAAACAAGGCGGTAGTGTAGTACAAGCCGCATGCAGCCGTTGGACTACAGTAGTACCAGAGGGTTGAGACATGAGATGGATGGATGGATGGGTGAAAAGAAAGAGACGTGCAGAGGTCCGGCGTCATCCCGTCATCGGCGTCATCGGTCTGTCTGCAGTCTGGCCCTCTGCATCCGTTGTTTGACTGGTTCAGCCAGCCGTTGCTTGTCCCGCCGGCCAAAAAGGATGCGCATGCACAAGAGCACCGGCGTACATTGAAGGGCAGCTTGCACGGACAAAGCGGAGGCCAGGCTGCCAGGGCAACCAGCAACTACACTGGGCACAACATTATTGTTGGTTATATGGCCAACAACACTTATACATGCTCCCATGTTTTTACATTTAACTACCATACTAGAAACAACGCGCGGCGTTGCCGCGTGACCTCATGGGATGGAACTAGTTGTGTAGGAGCTTAGATCAATTGTTGATTAATTTTGTAGCGGGTAGGGTGTCTAGTGTTTTAAGCCAGTTTGTTTATGTGTTTATGTTGGTACGGATTTTTTTTTTGCTGATGACAAAGACCGTGCGGTCTCATGTGATGGAACCAGTTATGTAGGAGCTTAGATCAATTGTTGATTAATCTTTTAGCGGGTAGGGTGTCTAGCGTTTTGAGCCAGTTTGGTTATGCGTTTATGTTGCTACGGACCCTTTTTTTTAAGCAATGGCGTATATTTTTGAGATTTGGCTAGCGTAGGTTTTA
Source organism: Saccharum hybrid cultivar R570 (assembly GCA_038087645.1). Lineage (NCBI taxonomy): Eukaryota > Viridiplantae > Streptophyta > Magnoliopsida > Poales > Poaceae > Saccharum > Saccharum hybrid cultivar. The sequence goes on from JAQSUU010000744.1 coordinate 3,892,314, forward strand.
GCGATTATTTATAGGCGTAATAGAATATGCGGTAGGTGTCATGGTGTATTTTTTTCGTGACAAAGAAGAGGTGAAAAATATTTAGTTACGTTGTAGATTGGTTTTAGTTTATTTATAAGTTTTCTGGAAAATTTCTATAAAGAAAAGAGTCTACTTTGACAAAAGATGAAAGATAGGAATTTGGTTTTTTTTACCATAAATAAGAGGGGAATTTTTGTTTCTACAAAGAAAAATGGTTTATTTTGACAAAAGGCGATCGATCAGAATTTTTTTTAGATGACAAAGAAGAGGCAAAAAAATTTTAGGTATGTTTTAGATTGGTTTTAGTTTATTTACGTTTTTTTTTGGAAATTTTCTACCAAGGAGAAGGGTCTAAGTTGATCTGCTGGGTATGTTCCTCGTGTGTGCGTAGCAAAGATGTTTGAACAGTAATAAACAGTGCATGAGTAGTGACATTCTGGGTACGTTTCTCGTGTGCGTGTAGCAAAGATGTGTGAACAGTGATAAATAACGACCACGAAAGTGATTTTCACGTGATTCGAGCCGTCCGATCGAGATCCGACGGCCCGGGATTTGGAGGTGACGTGGCCATCTTGGTTGGCCGGAGCTTGGCTCCGGTTTAGTAGTATAGAGATGCTGCAACCGTATGTATGATTTGTCCTACTCCTGTGAGCTGTTGTTGCACTTCCCACTGCATGCAACCCTGCAACTACTCCAGTGTCGTTGTTTGTAAAAAAAAATGATAATAAGTTCAGTATAGTAGTGGCTAAACAGAAACGCCAGCAATGGACACACGCACCAGTAATACTACTAGTGCAATTTGTTTTTGTATTCCTGTTCCTGTATGGATCGGACTCTGTAAACTCGCTGGCTCATCGCTTGGCCCGTTGGCCAACATGTGACTTGAGTAGTACACATTTTCATGGAAGAGCCTGTTTAGTTTCTCCCCCAACTCAAAAAAGTTTGCGTAGTACCCGTCACATCGAATCTTTAGACGTATGCATGGAACATTAAATGTAGGTAAAAAAAATAACTAATTGCACAGTTTGTTTGTAAATGTCGAAACGAATCTTTTGAGCCTAGTTAGTCCATAATTAGATAAATTTTGTCAAATAAAACGAAAAGTGTTACAGTAGCCGAACCTAAACTTTTTCACCAACTAAACAACCCCGAAGATTGGAAGGGTCTCATACTCTCATGGAAGGGTGGTCACTGGCCAGCCTTGAATGAGGCAGCAGCTGGTGAGGAAAACGGCGTGCAAGCTGATCCGGCTGGCCGATGGGTATGGGATCCGATCCTATGCATGCATGCATATGCCATCATGTTGCCATTTGCATGCATGCCAGAACGCGAATACGCTTGTCTCCCGACCCGGCAGCTCCTAGTGATGATGGGGCGATAGATGGACGACGTCTAATTAAAAGTTGTGCGGGAACCGACCGAATAGCCAAGGAACAAGTTGTCATTTTTGAACAAGAAAACAGGTGACGAGATAACCATCGTTGTTAATTAAACGCTAGTTTTAATGATTTGCATGAAAGGTTTTTTTTTCTGTATACTATTTGCATGAAAATTTTAATGATTTACATAATCTATACAAGAAATATATGAGAGGCAGTATAATAAATGCTAGAAATTTCATTGTAGCATTAGGGATGTGCTCATGTGCCATTTTCATGCCGTGCTTACCTAAGAATGGCCCAAATTACGGGCCGAGCCATGTAGCCCGTCATGCTGGGCACGACATGACCCTCAAGTTCATGTCATGCAATGGACACGTGATGTGGGGTTGAGCAGAGGCTGAGTGGGCGCGACGCGGGGTTGAGCAGAAGCCGAGCGGGCGCGGCGGCGCAGGGCCGAGCAGAGGACAAGTGGCGCGGGGCCGAGCAGAGGACAAGCGGCGATGGCGCGGGGCCGAGCAGAGGACGAGCCACGACGACGTGGGGTTGAGCAGAGGCCGAGTGGCCGCGGTGGCGCGGGGCTGAGCAGAGGACAAGCGGCAGCGGCGCCGGGCTGGGCAGAGGATGAGCTGCGACGACGTGGGGTTGAGCAGAGCGCGAGCGGTCGTGGCGGTGTGGGGCCGAGCAGAAGACAAGCGGCGGTGACATGGGGTTGAGCAGAGGCTGAGCGGCTACGGCGGCGTGGGCCCGAGCAGAGGACGAGTGGCGGCGGCGGTGCGGGCCGAGCAGAGGACGAGCAGGGGCGACACAGGGTTGAGTAGAGGCCGAGAGGCCGTGGCGGCGCGGGGCCAAGTAGAGGACGAGTGGGGACGACACGAGATTAAGCAGAGGCCGACCAGCCGCGGCGTGAGGCCAAGCAGAGGCTAAGCTTGGCGGCGCGGGGCCTGGCGAGCCGTGACTGAGGCGCGGCAGTGCGGCAGCGCGAGACCGAGCGACGACACTAGGCCTGTGAGGCACGTGGCCGTGCGGCGACGCAGGGCCGAGCAGAGGACGAGGCGTGGCGACGCAGGGTTGAGGAGAGGCCGAGCGGGCGCGACGCGGGGTTGAGTAGACGCCTAGCGGGCACGGCGGCGCGGGGCCGAGCGGCGTCTGCGTGGGGTCGAGCAGAGGACGGGTGGCATCTGGCCGAGTGGAGGACGAGCAGCGACGACGCGGGGTTGAGCAGAGGACGAGCCACGGTGACGTGGGATTGAGCAGAGGTCCAACGGCCGCGGTGGTGTGGGTCCAAGCAGAGGATGAGTGGCAGCGACGCGGGACCGGGCAGAGGAAGTGCGGTGGCGTTGAGCAGAGGCCAGCAGCTACGGTGGTGCGGGGCCGAGCAGAGGACGAGCGCGCGGTGACACAGGGTTGAGCAGAGGCCGAGCGGAGGATGAGCAGTGGTGACACGTCATTGAGCAGAGGCTGAGCAACTACGGCGGCGTGGCTCGAGTAGAGGACGAGCGGCGGCGGCGCGAGGGCGGGCAAAGGCTGAGCGGCCGCGGCGTGAGGCCGAGCAGAGGATGAGCGGCGACGACACGAGGTTGAGCTGAAGCCGAGCGGCCGCGGCGCGAGGCCAAGCAGAGGCAGAGCGCGGCGGCTCGGGGTTTGGCGAGCCGTGACTGTGGTGCGGCAGTGCGGCAGCGCGGGACCAAGCGGCGACGTCGGGTCTAGCGAGGCGCATGGCCTGGCAAGTCATGACTGAGGCGCGGCAGTGCAGCGGCGCTGGGCCTGGCAAGGCGCATGGCCGTGCGGCGGTGCGGGGCTCGGCGAGCCGCGACCTAGGCCACCATGCTGGAGTAGCTGTGGCCGCGCTGGAGCTGCTACTGCAGAGGAGGTGTGGCCGAGCTGTGTGGGCGAGATCCAAATGCTGGATCTAGAAGAGGGGATGTGAAGTTGCCATGTGGGACCCACGAGTTGGTGTCTCATCCCACTCCTTCGGATCCTGCAAACCAAACGTGGAACTAGGTTGAACCCAACCTTCTCAACCAAACACACAACTAAGTTGAACCCAACCCTGAAATCTGGGTTAGGTCCAACCCAACCCTGATGGCGCCCAGACACATGCTAATACTACCTTGGTCCCACAAAAAAAATATAAATCTCACTTCCCTAAAAGTCAAAGATTTTAATTTTTGACCGAATACATATAAATAAGTATTGAAGTTTATGATGCCTAATAAGTATATAATTTGATTAATTATGTGATACATATATTTTATAATAATTTTAACTGGATATCTAAATGTAGATAATATCTTCCACAAGTTTATTCAAGCTTAACATTCTTTGACTAAACTTATTACGACAGGCCCACGGACCAGCCATGCATGCATGCTGTTTCATTTCTAACACCATGCTGTTTCATTTCTAACACCCCGAGTGGAGGACGAGCGGCAGCGGCACGGGGCCGGTCAGAGGACGAGCTGCGACGACGTGGGGTTGAGCAAAGCCCGAGTGGCTGCGGCGGTGCGGGGCCGAGCAGAGGACGAGCAGCGGTGACACGGGGTTGAGTACAGGCCAAGCGGCTGCGGCAGCGTGGGTCCGAGCGGAGGACGAGTGGTGGCGGCAGCGTGGGGCCAAGCAGAGGACGAGCGCTGATGACACAAGGTTGAGTAGAGGCCGAGTGGCCGAGGCGGTGTGGGGCCAAGCAGAGGACGAGCGGCGATGACGTGAGGTTGAGCATAGGCTGAGCGGCCGCGACACGAGGCCAAGCAGAGGCTGAGCGCGGCGACGTGGGGCCTAGCGAGCCGCGACCGAGGCGCGGCAGTGCGACAGCGCGGCATCGAGCGGCAACGCTGGGCTTGGTGAGGCACGTGGCTGTGCGGTGTCGCGGGGCTGAGTAGAGGACCAGCCGCGGCGACACGGGGTTGAGGAGAGGCCGAGGGGTGCGACGCGGGGTTTGAGCTGAGGAAGAGTGGCGATAGTGTGGGGCCGAGCAGAGGACAAGTGGCTCGGGGCCGAGCAGAGGATGAGCGGCGATGACGCGGGATTGAGCAGAGGACGAGCCGCGGCAACGTGGGGTTGAGCAGAGGCCGAGCGGCCGTGGCGACACGGGGCCGAGCAGAGGACGAACGGCAGTGGTGCAGGGCCGGGTAGAGGACGAGCTGCGACGACGTGAGGTTTAGCAGAGCCTGAGCAGCCACGGCGGTGCGGGACCGAGCAGAAGATGAGCGATGGTGACATGGGGTTGAGCAGAGGCCGAGCGGCTGCGGCGACATGGGCCCGAGTAGAGACGAGTGGCGGCAGCGGCGTGGGGCCGAGTAGAGGATAAGCGGCGGTGACACAGGGTTGAGTAGAAGCCAAGCGGCTGCGGTGGGGCGGGGCTGAGCAGAGGACGAGCGGCGATGATGCAAGGTTGAGCAGAGGCCGAGCAACCGCGGCGCGAGGCCAAGCAGAGGCTGAGCACGGCGGCGCGGGGCCTGGCGAGCCACGACCGAGGGGCGGCAGTGCGGCAGCGTGGGACCGAGCGGCGACGCTGGGCTTGGTGAGGCACGTGGCCGTGCGGCGGCGCGGCGCCGAGCAAAGGATGAGATGTGGCGACGTGGGGTTGAGGAGAGGCCGAGGGGTGCGACGCGGGGTTGAGCAGAGGCCGAGCGGGCACGGCGGCGCATGGCCGAGCTGAGGACAAGCGGCAGAGCGAGGGGCCGAGCAGAGGACGAGTGGCGTGTGGCCAAGTCGAGGACGAGTAGCGACGACGCGAGGTTGAGCAGAGGATGAGCCACGGCGATGTGGGGTTGAGCAGAGGCCGAGCGGTCACGGCGTGGGGCCAAGCAGAGGATGAGCGACGGTAGCGTGGGGCTAGGCAGAGGACGTGCGATGGGGTTAAGCAAAGCTCGAGCGGCCACAGTGGTGCGGGGTCGAGCAGAGGACGAGCGGCAGTGACACGGGGTTGAGCAGAGGCTGAGCGTAGGATGAGCAGCGGTGACATGGGGTTGAGCAGAGGCTGAGTGGCTGCGGCGGCGTGGGCCCGAGCAGAGGACGAGTGGCGACGGCACGATGGTGAGCAAAGGTTGAGCGGCCGCGGCGCGGGGCTGAGCAAAGGACGAGCGGCGACGGCACGAGTGAAAGCATCTAGGCCCCAAGGTTTGGTTTCGGTAATTAATGACAACACTTTATTACCATGACTAACGTGTGTTTTGCAGAAACATTGGTAAGTTAGGTCATGGAGGTGATAACTGCTTTGAGCACTGTGGCTTCGTGTCCCTTGATGGAAATCGTTTCGGTTTTCAAAAGAGTGACGTCAAGATTAAGGACGGTTAGTTCCGGATGACGAAGTGTTGAGACACATTCGGAATAGTCGTTAGGATCTTCGTTTTTCTCTTTTGGCCGTACTATAAAGGGGGGCATGAATGGGTAGCTTGACCTAGGCGAGTCCTATGTTTAGGTGTGGTGCACACTTGTTAAACTTGGCGCTAGGCAACCCTAGATTGGCTCAAGGTTCAGTTAGAAGCAACTTGGTTGAAGTTGCGACGCGTTTCGGGCTGTTTTCTAGGCACCGGACGCGGTCTTCGGGAACACCGGACGCGTCCGGTGTATACGTTACCGCGACTAAGTTTCGGCCTTGACCACCGGACGCGGTCCTCGCGAGGACCGGACGCAGTGGTCAGTGGCTGACACGTGTCACTCTGGGAGAACACCCGACGGACGCGATACTGGACTTGATCGGCGAGTCCGGTGCGAGTCCAGTAAGGTCCTGAGAGGACCGGACGCGTCCGGTCTTCAGGCATCGGACGCGGCCTCGCGTCCGGTGTGAGTCCAGTAAGCACCCTTGCACGTCGGACGCGTCCGGTGCTACCTGACCGGTGCGTCCGGTGGTTCGATTTCAAAAACGGGTTTTGACCGTTACGGGGGACCGGCGCGTCCGGTGCGTTGCACCGGCGCGTCCGGTGACCCCGTGTCAGAAAGTAACGGTTCGTTTTCTCTGAGGGGTGTATAAATACAACCCCTCCACCTCTTTTAGAGGTCTCTTGCTCATTCAAACATCTGAGAAAACCCTTTAGAGTGCAAGGGAGTGCAAGAGCTCTAGTGAGGATAGAGATTTGAGAATCAAAGTTTGAGTTTCCTCACTAGTGATTCGAGAGTAGCAAGTGTGCATCCACCTCCTCATTTGGGCTCGTCGTGGTCAAGTGAGAGTTCTAGCTTGTTACTCTTGGTGATCGCCATCACCTAGACGGCTTGGTGGTGATTGGGAGTTTGGTGATCATCCGGCGGAGCTTGTGGATGACCCAACTCAAGTTGTGAGCGGTTTTGGGTGATTCGCCGCGACGGAGTGTCGAAGAATCAACCCGTAGAGAGCACTTGATCCTTGCGCGGATCAAGGGGGAGCGACACCCTTGCGCGGGTGCTCCAACGAAGACTAGTGGGGAGTGGCGACTCTCCGATACCTCGGAAAAACATCGCCGTGTTCCTTGCCCCTTTTACATTCAAGCAATTACTTTCTCGTATTTACTTTCATTGCTTGTTTTACATTCCTAGAATTGCCATGCTAGACTAGGATTGGAAACTAGGGTGCAAAACTTTTTAACGGTAGACTCTCTAGGAACACAAGTAGGCACTAGGGGTGAATTCCGGCTTGTAGGATTTAATTCTTGCAATTAATTTTTAGAGAAGCCCAATTCACCCCCCCTCTTGGGCATCTTGATCCTTTCAATTGGTATCGGAGCCGTGTTGCTCCTAATTTGGGCTTTACCGCCTAGAGCAAGATGTCTAACGGGGAAGGACCACCTCCCACCTTTGAGGGGGATGATTTTCCATATTGGAAAATCCGGATGGAGGCGTATCTCGAAGCCATAGATGTCGGGTGTCTTAGAGCCGCAACCGAAGGGCTTCCCGCTATCAAGGATCCCGCAAACCCCACGGGTGACGAGGAGAAGTACGACCGGTGGAATGCAAAGGCCAAAAATGCACTCTACCGGGGCTTAGGCAAAGATATCTTCAATCGTGTGCGTAATGCAAAGAACGCTCATGATTTGTGACAAAATCTTTGTGCTCTCCATGAGGGAACTAAGAGTGAGCGTGAGGAACGCTATCATATTGCTTTAAAGAAAATTAATTCTTTTGAGATGCTTCCCAAAGAAAGTGCTAATGAAATGTACACTCGCTTGAATGTTCTTGTAGAGGACCTCAATGCTCTTGGGCTCACTCAAATGAGTCAATCGGATGTTGCAAGGAGGATCTTGAGTGTTCTTCCCGTTGAGAAGTATGGTCACATTGTCACCGTGCTTCATCAAAGTGATCTCTCCACCGCAACACCGACACAAGTATTGGGGAAGATCAATGCTCATGAGATGTACATGCACATCACTCCGGAAGAGGGCTCATCATCTTCCAAGAAGAAAGACTTGGCTTTCAAAGCTAGCCATGACAAGAAGAAGAAGAAGGGCCAAGCCATGATCGTGCAAGAAAGCTCAAGTGAAAGTGATGTCGATGATGAATCACTTGCACTCATGGTGAGAAAGACCACCAAGATGCTAAAGAAGCTTAACAAGAGTGGCATCAAGTTCGATGGCAAGAAAATGAAATTCTTCACAAGTAGCAAGAGAAAGCCCATCTCGGAGATGGATTGCTACAATTGTGGTGAACTTGGCCACCTAGCTCATCAATGCCCTAGACCACCAAAAGACAAGTTCAAGAACAAGAACAAGGGCAAGAAAAATGATTCAAGTGATGAAGAAGATGAGAAGAAGAAGAACAAGCCATACAAGAAGAAGGATGGCAAGAAGAAGGAGTTCTACAAGAAGAAGAAGGGTGGAAAGGCTTATATTGTTGGTGATTGGCTCACCGACATTGAATCATCTTGTGGCTCCTCCGAAGATGAGAGCGATGATGAGAAAGAGAAGGTTGCCGCATTTGTGATGGGGCCATCATCTTCACCGACATCTTCACCACCACCTTCACCGCCTTCTTCACCATCATCGTCCACTACTCACCTATGCCTTATGGCCAAGGGTGAACGTAAGGTACAAAACCATGATAGTGATGATGATGATAGTGATAGTGATGATGAATTTGATGCACCTTCTTATGATGAACTTGTAAAATTGCTAAACAAATACACTAAAATCATAAGAAGGACAAGAAGTGAAAATGATGATCTTCAAAATGAAAATGAATCACTCTCATCTAAGCTTGAAAATGCTCAAAAGACTAGTGGTGAGCTTAGAGATCAAAATGAAGTTATGTCTTCCACTCTCAAGGAGTTCAAAACCTCTAACAAAGAGCTTAAAGATCAACATGATAAACTTGAGAGGAAGCATGATGAGCTCATCACTAGACATAGCTCTCTAAAAGACAAGTACACCACATTAAAAATTGACTATGATAGTCTTGTGGTTGCTAATGAACTTGCTCTTGAGACACATGATGCTACTAACAATGTTGTTAAGTGTGATATAGCTACATCATGTGATGATTTGATCATTGAAAGTATTGAGCAAGGTTCTAGTAGCAAAGGCAAGAGTGTGGTTGAGTCATGCAACCATGATGATTATGCCAAGATCAAGTGTGAGAATGAGAAGCTTGCAAATGAGAACAAGAAGCTTAAAGGTTTGATGGCTCTTGAGAAGCAAACAACAAATGAGTCACTCATTGAAGAGAACAAGAAGCTCAAGCAAGAAAAAGAGCATCTCAAGACCGGCCTAAGCAAGTTCACAAGAGGCCAATATTTGCAAAGTGAGCTCCTCATGAACACCGTAATGAAGATGGATAGAAGTGGTATTGGATACTTGGCAAATCAAGAGAAGAAGGCAAAAGCTCAACAACAAAGCAAGTCAAAGCTCAAGCCAAAGAGATGTGTTGAGTGTGGTCAAGAAGGTCATTTTGCTCATGAATGCAAAACTCCACCACCACAACCCTTGCCCAAGCATGCTAGACCTTTTGCCTTCAATGCTCATTACATGCTAAGAAAAGATTCAAATGGAAAGATGAAAGTCATGTTTTTGGGTCCCCCAAACAAGAATAGGCCAAAGAAAATATGGGTTGCCAAGTCACTAGTTGAGAAAGTCAAGGGCCCCTCTCAAGTTTGGGTCCCTAAACAAAAAGCTTGATCTCTTGTGTGTAGGTGAACTACAAGACCGGTGGATCTCATTGGGTTATTGATAGTGGTTGCACTCAACATATGACCGGTGATCCTCGTATGTTCACCTCAATTGAAGAGAATGGGATATGCCAAGAGAAGATCACATTTGGAGATAATTCAAAGAGCAAAGTCAAGGGTATAGGCAAGATTGTAATATCAAATGATCACTCACTCTCAAATGTGCTCTATGTTGCTTCATTGAGTTTCAACTTGTTATCCGTTGGGCAACTTTGTGACCTTGGCTTCCAATGCTTGTTCACACCAAATGAAGTTGAAGTTTCAAAGATAGATGACAAGCAAGTGATATTCAAAGGCTTTAGATACAACAATCTTTATCTTGTTGACTTCACCTCCGAAGATGCAAATTTGATGACATGTTTGTTCACCAAGACCTCACTTGGTTGACTTTGGCATAGGAGGCTTGCACATGTTGGAATGAGCACTCTCAACAAGCTATTGAAGAAAGAACTAGTAAGAGGATTGAAGGATGTGAAGTTTGAAAAAGACAAACCTTGTAGTGCATGTCAAGCGGGCAAACAAGTTGCAAACACTCATCCAACCAAGGCTTTCATGTCAACCTCAAGAGTGCTAGAACTTCTTCATATGGATTTGTTTGGGCCTACAACATACAAGAGCTTGGGTGGTAATCTCTATTGTCTTGTGATAGTGGATGACTACTCAAGATATACATGGACCTTCTTCCTTCATGACAAATCCGAAGTGGCAAGTTACTTCAAGAAGTTTGCAAAGAGAGCTCAAAATGAATTTGAAGTCAAGATAAAGAAGAATAGAAGTGACAATGGGAAAGAGTTTGACAACACCAACATTGAAGCTTATTGTGATGAAATTGGAATCAAGCATGAAGTTTCTTCAACCTACACTCCTCAACAAAATGGTGTAGTTGAGAGAAAGAACCGGACTTTGATCACCCTTGCAAGAACAATGTTAGATGAGTACAATACTCCGGAAAAGTTTTGGGCCGAGGCAATCAACACCGCATGCTATGCTTCAAATCGCCTCTTCCTCCAAAAGTTTCTTGGCAAGACCCCCTATGAGTTGCTAAATGGGAAGAAGCCGGACGTCTCAATCTTCCGGGTGTTTGGTTGCAAATGCTACATCTACAAGAAGCGTCAACACCTAGAGAAGTTTCAAAGACGTTGTGATATTGGTTTTCTTGTTGGTTACTCATCAAAGTCCAAAGCATATAGAGTATTTAACCATACCACCGGTTTGGTTGAAGAAACATATGATGTGGAATTTGATGAATCTAACGGCTCCCAAGGAGCAATTGAGAATTGTGATGACGTAGGTGATGAACCCTTGAGGGAGGCCATGAAGAACATGCCGGTGGGAGACATCAAGCCAAAAGATGATGAAGACGATGTGCAAATCATTGATCCACCATCTTCATCACGTGTGCCTCAAGATGATGACAAGAATGAGAGAGTTGAAAATGAAGATACTTATGTCTCTCATGAACAAGCCGAGGCACAAGCACAAGATGTTGATGCTCCCCATCCACCTCCTCAAGTGGTTGATAGAAGGAACTCACCTCTACTTCAAGCTCATCCACAAGAACTCATCATAGGGAGTCCTACAAAGGGAGTAATGACTCGATCTCAAAAGCTAGCTTCTTTCGTTGAACATCACTCTTTTGTCTCTTGTGTTGAACCTAAGAATGTAGAAGAAGCTCTTCAAGATCCGGATTGGGTGAATGCCATGCATGAAGAATTGAACAACTTCACCCGCAACCAAGTTTGGACACTTGAAGAGCATCCTAAAGGTGCAAGAGTCATTGGAACCAAGTGGGTGTTTTGAAACAAGCAAGATGACCAAGGCATAGTAGTGAGGAACAAGGCAAGACTAGTAGCAAAGGGGTTCTCTCAAGTTGAAGGCCTTGATTTTGGAGAGACCTTTGCACCCGTTGCAAGACTTAAAGCCATCCGTATCCTTCTTGCATATGCATCACACCATGATATGAGACTATATCAAATGGATGTGAAAAGTGCATTCTTAAATGGCTTTATTAATGAACTAGTCTATGTCAATCAACCTCCCGGGTTTGAAGACCCTAGATATCCTAATCATGTTTATAGGTTGTCCAAGGCGCTATATGGGCTCAAGCAAGCCCCTAGAGCGTGGTATGAGCGCCTCCGGGACTTCCTCATTGAGAAGGGCTTCACCATTGGGAAGGTCGACACCACACTATTCACCAAGAAGCTTAATGGGGAGATCTTCATTTGTCAAGTGTATGTTGATGATATCATCTTCGGGTCAACAAATGAAGATTATTGCAAGGAGTTTGGTGAATTGATGTCGAAGGAGTTCGAGATGTCAATGATTGGTGAGCTCACATTCTTCCTTGGTTTTCAAGTCAAGCAAATGAGAGAAGGGATTTTCATCTCTCAAAAAAAGTATACCAAGGATCTTCTCAAAAGATTCAAGATGGAAGAATGCAAGCCAATCAAGACCCCAATGCCATCAAATGGACATCTCGACCTAGATGAGGGAGGTAAACCGGTTGATCAAACTCTCTACCGTTCTATGATTGGTAGCTTGTTGTACCTTACCGCATCTAGGCCCGATATCATGTTTAGTGTGTGCATGTGTGCTCGCTTTCAAGCGTGCCCTAAAGAACCTCACTTAAGTGCCGTAAAAAGAATCCTAAGATATCTTAAGCACACCCCAAGTATTGGTTTATGGTATCCCAAAGGAGCTAGATTCCAACTAGTTGGCTATTCCGATTCGGATTATGCCGGTTGCAAAATTGATAGAAAAAGCACATCCGGAGGGTGCCATTTGCTTGGGAGATCACTAGTATCTTGGTCATCTAAAAAGCAAAATAGTGTGGCTTTGTCCACCGCCGAGGCGGAATACATTGCCGCGGGGGCTTGTTGTGCACAAATCTTATATATGAAACAAACCCTCCTAGACTATGGAATTGTTCTTGAAAAGGTGCCACTTTTATGTGACAATGAAAGTGCCGTTAAAATTGCTAATAATCCGGTACAACACTCTCGCACCAAGCACATTGATATCCGCCATCACTTTCTAAGAGATCACGTTGCTAAAAATGACATATCACTAGAAGGTGTACAAAGTGAAAATCAATTAGCGGATATCTTCACTAAACCTTTGGACGAGGCTACTTTTTGTAGGCTAAGAAGTGAACTTAATGTGCTTGATTCAAGTAACTTTAAAAAATGAGCGCGTGTTGTCCCTTGCATTGCATTGTATCATATGTCACGTTTACTTTATCGCAATGCATTTAGGGCTTGGCTAACACGGTTACGATAACCCTCCTTTGGAGGAGTGAAGAAGCCTAACCGTGGATCAAACTTGACAAGCAACCTAGCTTTACTTTCTTGTATTGCATTGCATATGCATGGTTGTTTGTTTGTCGTTCTTTTTCGGTTTAGCCTTGAGCAACCTCTGTGTTCGTCCATAAATAGAGAGAGCATTTGACGCTCCTAAAGGTCCAAAAAAAACTCTATTGCATGGCCATACGTTGCTCCTCGGGTGTTTATTGCCTATTTTCGTAAAAATAATACTAGCCTAAGGCAAAATATTTTAAAAATTTGAGGGTTTGAGGGAGGTCACTCATATCGGGTTCCAATTGGTGTTTATTTGCGTCTCTTTTAATTGGAACTTGATTGGGAGAAGTCGCGTCGGTGTTCGGAACGAAGAAAGGCGAAAAACCGCGACAGGACGCTGCACCGGACGCAGTGTTGCTTCACCACCGCGTCCGGTCCCGGTGTCCACCAGCGCGTCCGGTTTTCCAGAAGACAAAGTCCAGATCTAGGCACCGGACGCTGCACCGGACGCGCCTCTGACCACCACCGCGTCCGGTCCCGGAGACCACCACCGCGTCCGGTGCTCCGCGATGATTTCCCGAGCACTCAGCCATCGGACTCTGACCGCGTCCGGTCTGTCCACACCGGACGCGCCCGGTGACTCCAGGCGCTTACTGGAGTGTCACCGGACGCTGCACCACCGCGTCCGGTGATTTTCACCACCGCGTCCGGTGCTACCGAATCGAGCGGATCTCGCCCTCATATAACCGAATCGTTTTTTCTCTGTTCTTTCTCATCCGCCCGACATCCGCCGCCGCCGTGCCCTAGTCGCCGTTTCGCCGCTCCCGCGCATCATCCTCGCCGCCGGCGAGCCTCCACGCGCCGCGCCCTTGCTCTCCTGCGAGCCTTGCCGCCCACTCGCACACCCGCGCTGCCCAGCCCCGCTGCGCCCGCGTCCGTGCCCGTTGCTCGCCACTCGCCGCGCCGCCGCAAATTCGCCGTCTGCTCTTCACCGCCGGCGAGCCAGCCCCTGCCAAGGGTCTCCTCGAGCGCCGCAGCTCACTCCCGTGCCAACTCGTGCCCTCGATCCCATCCTTCGGCCGAGATTTGCACCTAGGGTTTACCCCTAAACCCTAGCTTAGGGTTTCCATCAACCCTAGCTCGAGGTAACGGCTCGTCTCGATTCCGTTTTCGATTCAAAGTCCTTTCAATTTCTCTCGTTAGGGCTTGCCGTTGACCATATCTATTCATTGCTATCTCGATTGGTCGTTTCAGTGCTCGATCGCCGATCTCGGGGGTTCTCACGAACTAGGTCACCTCGTCCCTTCACCGTCGTCTCGTCGATCCGAGGTAGCTTAGCGTCGTTTCACTTCGTATCTCACGTGCTTGCTATCTAGGGTTTCGTATCTTTAGATATATATGTGCTTATAGTATATCTCTCTATTCCATACGTGCAGCGAGTCAGTCGGTGTGCCGGGTCAGATCTGTTTGCTAAATCCGAGGCCAAGCCTGCGGATACAGATTGAGGCCAAGCCTCTCGAGTGTCAGTTCATCATCTCACAGAGGTTTTCAGGCAGTCAGTCAGCATGGTGCGTTGCAAGAACGCCGGTGGTGCTCCTGGTGACGGGGACAACAGTCCTCCCCGTCGTGATGAGATTGCGCGTGGTAAGCGCATCAAGTTTGCAGTCAAGAAGAAGAGGAGGACACTTTCAGATGCAGAGGTCGCTCAGGCTGTGGCAGACGCCGCAGAGCAGGCAGAGAGAGGTGGCAGACGCAGTGGCTTGCACATAGGCGAGCGTCGCTTTCACCTTGAAGGTCGACAGCTCGGCACTGAGGCCACTGAGGGCACCGAGGCTACAGCACCGTCAGAGCAGATGTCAGTTGATCCACCCTCAGAGCAGACACAGGCTACAGAGACTACACCCGCTACTGAGGCTACCCAGACTACTGAGGCTCCACAGGCTACTGAGGATACAGAGGAGCAGGCAGCTCAGTCTCCACCTCGTCGCCGCTCCACACGTGCTCGTTCACAGGTGACACCCAGGCCAGAGGGCCCGCGTCGTGGAGCACGACCTCCTCCCAGGGTTAGAGGGTCACCTCCGGTTGAGCACTTAGACCTGAGGGGTGCTTCTTCACGTCAGGTGAAGAACTTGAGATTTGTGGAGGTCAGCCGATGGTTTCCACCTGTCAGAGATCCCAGAGCTTCAGAGGGTTTCTATACCCCACTTCAGGAGGACTTCTACAGGGCCCTAGTTGACAGTGGCATTGCTTTCAGACCTCAGAGGGTATGTCGACTAGAGGCATTGGTTGATGTTGTGGGAGAGCAGCTACGTCCACTCCTGTCCTATATGCCTGGCTTATCAGATCTTCTTGGACGGACAGGTGCTTACTGCGGCACATGGGTCAGGGAGTTCTATGCTTCTCTTTGGATTGATCCTGCCCATGAGTTTATTCACTTCGCATTCAGAGGCCGCGACCACAGACTCTACAGCTCCAGAGCTCGAGAGATCCTCAGACTACCTACTTCTGACACGAGGATCCACCAGTTGTGCTATGGCCAGACTCCACCTCCCAGACGCCCTCACGGCGGTTCAGTGCCACCCACCGACCTTGTTCGACCCTGTTTTCGCGAGCCTTTTGGCGAAGGGTCACGTCGTACTCCTGCCAGCCTGACGCCTCTTGCCCGAGTCTTGGATGCCATTCTCAGACTGCTGGCATACCTGAGGATGTCACTTCAGACAGCACTGATGAGGACTACCAGCCCATCCCCAGGTACCGGTCTCCTCGGTCTCACGACCACGAGGCCGGTGGATCTGGCTCAGCCTCCCGCTCAGACCCAGCCATGGTGGCTATCCTTGAGAGGTTGACCCAGGCTCAGGAGCAGCAGCAGCAGCAGATACAGCGCCAGGCACAGGATACAGCTGCAGCACTAGCACAGATTCAGGCTCGTCAGGACGAGTTTCAGAGACAGCAGCTAGAGATCCAGAGGCAGCAGGTTGAGATGCAGCGACAGAGTCAGCAGCAGTACATGGACCTCCTGCGCCATCTTATCACAGTTGGGGTACCTCCGCCTGCATCTGTCATGACTCAGGCTTTGCATTCCAGTGGTCCGTCGAGTCAGGGACAGCCGAGCTTACAGTTTACATCTCCACAGCAGCAGGTTCCCCAGTCCTTTCAGTCCCCGAGCTTCACTCCTATACATACGGGGTTTACACCGTCAGACCAGCCTCGCCCGCATCTTCTGACAGGCACACCTCTTGGTGATTACAGTGCCACCTACAGCGAGTTGACTGGTCAGCCGACACCCTCGCACACTACTACGTTTCACACTTCGTCAGGGTTGTCAGCTTCCGAGGCAGTCGTTCCACCAGTGACAGGGACAGGGACTACAGAGACCCTCCCTTCTTCAGTTGCCTCGACAGATCCCCCAGCTACTGGCGCACTTCAGGCTCAGGTTACTCAGACAGATCCACTTGTTGCTACTCAGTCAGTGCCTGTTCCTGCTCAGACCCCGACCGCTTCGCAGCCACGTGCTTCTTCAGAGGGTCAGCCAGATAGCTCAGACTCCGAGGATTCGCTTCACTTCGTGATCACTCCGCGCACCTCGGCACCCGACACGACTCCGTCTGTCCCCCCGTCAGATTAGATTAGTTTTTGGCGCTTGATGCCAAAGGGGGAGAGAGAGTAGTTCCAGGGGGAGTTGGTTAGTGGGTTTTCGTTTTTCGTGTGCTACCTTCATGCATATCATGTTTATTTTTAGCATTGCATTTGTGTGACATTGTCGTCGAGTCATAAAACTTCGAGTCTTAATGTCTTATTCGTCACTGTGATTAATATATGTCACCGTTTTAGCTATAGCTCCAAGGTTGTGCTTCCGTGCCTTACTCCGATTACTTATGAGCTATATCTTTATGTGTACTAACGCTTTTTGTCTTATCTTATGAAGTACACTCTTTTGGCTTGGAGCACATAAGCAATTCCTAATCTTGTATGCTTATTGTCTTTTGCTTATGTGAACCAAGCATGCTCGAAAACCTTCACTCTAATCCATTGAAACTTAGTGTTGTCATCAATCACCAAAAAGGGGGAGATTGAAAGCATCTAGGCCCCAAGGTTTGGTTTCGGTAATTAATGACAACACTTTATTACCATGACTAACGTGTGTTTTGCAGAAACATTGGTAAGTTAGGTCATGGAGGTGATAACTGCTTTGAGCACTGTGGCTTCGTGTCCCTTGATGGAAATCGTTTCGGTTTTCAAAAGAGTGACGTCAAGATTAAGGACGGTTAGTTCCGGATGACGAAGTGTTGAGACACATTCGGAATAGTCGTTAGGATCTTCGTTTTTCTCTTTTGGCCGTACTATAAAGGGGGGCATGAATGGGTAGCTTGACCTAGGCGAGTCCTATGTTTAGGTGTGGTGCACACTTGTTAAACTTGGCGCTAGGCAACCCTAGATTGGCTCAAGGTTCAGTTAGAAGCAACTTGGTTGAAGTTGCGACGCGTTTCGGGCTGTTTTCTAGGCACCGGACGCGGTCTTCGGGAACACCGGACGCGTCCGGTGTATACGTTACCGCGACTAAGTTTCGGCCTTGACCACCGGACGCGGTCCTCGCGAGGACCGGACGCAGTGGTCAGTGGCTGACACGTGTCACTCTGGGAGAACACCCGACGGACGCGATACTGGACTTGATCGGCGAGTCCGGTGCGAGTCCAGTAAGGTCCTGAGAGGACCGGACGCGTCCGGTCTTCAGGCATCGGACGCGGCCTCGCGTCCGGTGTGAGTCCAGTAAGCACCCTTGCACGTCGGACGCGTCCGGTGCTACCTGACCGGTGCGTCCGGTGGTTCGATTTCAAAAACGGGTTTTGACCGTTACGGGGGACCGGCGCGTCCGGTGCGTTGCACCGGCGCGTCCGGTGACCTCGTGTCAGAAAGTAACGGTTCGTTTTCTCTGAGGGGTGTATAAATACAACCCCTCCACCTCTTTTAGAGGTCTCTTGCTCATTCAAACATCTGAGAAAACCCTTTAGAGTGCAAGGGAGTGCAAGAGCTCTAGTGAGGATAGAGATTTGAGAATCAAAGTTTGAGTTTCCTCACTAGTGATTCGAGAGTAGCAAGTGTGCATCCACCTCCTCATTTGGGCTCGTCGTGGTCAAGTGAGAGTTCTAGCTTGTTACTCTTGGTGATCGCCATCACCTAGACGGCTTGGTGGTGATTGGGAGTTTGGTGATCATCCGGCGGAGCTTGTGGATGACCCAACTCAAGTTGTGAGCGGTTTTGGGTGATTCGCCGCGACGGAGTGTCGAAGAATCAACCCGTAGAGAGCACTTGATCCTTGCGCGGATCAAGGGGGAGCGACACCCTTGCGCGGGTGCTCCAACGAAGACTAGTGGGGAGTGGCGACTCTCCGATACCTCGGAAAAACATCGCCGTGTTCCTTGCCCCTTTTACATTCAAGCAATTACTTTCTCGTATTTACTTTCATTGCTTGTTTTACATTCCTAGAATTGCCATGCTAGACTAGGATTGGAAACTAGGGTGCAAAACTTTTTAACGGTAGACTCTCTAGGAACACAAGTAGGCACTAGGGGTGAATTCCGGCTTGTAGGATTTAATTCTTGCAATTAATTTTTAGAGAAGCCCAATTCACCCCCCCTCTTGGGCATCTTGATCCTTTCAATGAGGTTGAGCTGAGGCCAAGCGGCCATGGCGCGAGGCCAAGCAGAGGCAGAGTGCGGCGGCGCGGGGCCTGGCGAGCCATGACCGTGGTGCGGCTGTGCGGCAGCGCGGGACCGAGCGGCGACGCCAGGTCTAGTGAGGCGCATGGCGGGGCGAGCCGTGACTGAGGCGCGGCAATGCGGCAGCGCCGGGCTGGGTGAGGCACCTGGCCGTGCGGCGGTGCGGGGCTTGGCGAGCTGTGACCTGGGCCGCCACGCCGGAGTAGCTGTTGCCGCGCCGGAGCTGCTGCTGTGGAGGAGGTGCGGCCGAGCCGTGTGGGCGAGATCCAAATGCTGGATGTAGAAGTGGGGATGTGAAGTATGTGGGACCTACGAATTGGTGTCTCATCCCACTCCCTCGGATCCTGCAAACCAAACGTGGAACTGGGTTGAACCCAACTTTCTCAACCAAACATTAACCTTGTTGAACCCAACCCTAAAATCTGGGTTAGGTCCAATCTGACCCTGATGGCCCCCAAACCAGACACATGCTAATACTACCTTGGTCCCACACACAAAAAAAATTCTCTTCCCGAAAAGTCAAAGATTTTAATTTTTGACCGAATACATATAAATAAGTATTGATGTTTATGATGCGTAATAAGTATATAATTTGATTAATTATGTGATACATATATTTTATAATAATTTTAACTAGATATCTAAATATAGATAATATCTTCCACAAGTTTAGTCAAGCTTAACATTCTTTGACTAAACTTATTATGACAGGCCCACGGACCAGGCGTGCATGCATGCTGTTTCATTTCTAACACCCCTAGCACTATGCTTAGGTGTTTGGATGGAAGGACTAAAGTTTAATAGGTGTCACATCGGATGTTAAATAGGGTGGCCCATGTGGTGTTCGGATACTGATAAAAAACAAATTACAGATTTGGTCAGTAATCCACAAGACGAATTTATTATGCCTAGTTAATCCGTCATCAGCACATTTTGCTGTAGCAATTAAGGATTAACCTATCATTAATTATGAACTAATTAGACTTAAAAAATCGTCTCGCAAATTAGTCTTAATCTGTGTTTTTAGTTTCATAAATAGTTTATATTTAATACTTTGTGCATATGTCCTAGCATAAAGAGCCTAAAGTTTAGACGTGGGAACATACACGTTTTCTAAGGGATATAATTCTACTAGCTAAATTGACAAGGTGTCTCTGGTTGGGAGGCTGCCCTGCCTGCCCCCGACTGCCCTTTTGTCCTGCCGAGTGCTCTGTCTGTCTGTGCCCCAGCTGCGGACCGGGTCCACTGGCAGGCACACAACACACGCCACACGCCAGTCTTTAATGTGAGGTGCGGCCCGGCATCCATTTGGGAGGGAGGGGGGGGGGGGGGGGGGGGGGGGGGGGGGGGTCACCACTCGCCAGTCGATACTAGTACTTGTTTGTTCTTCTCGTCTTCCTCCTCGCAATCGCAGAAGCAAGAAAGGCAGCAGGGGTGCTGGAAGCTAGGAGTTTCGCAAAGCCCCAAATACCCTCGGCAAAGCCCACTCGCTAAAAAAAGCGTCGACAAAGCTGTCTTTGCCGAGTGTTTTTTATCAGACCTGACACTCGGCAAAGGCTGAAACAAAAAAAACTTGAAAAAAATATGAAATTTTTTTAATTGGGGGAGGGCCCCACCGGCCAGCGCCCGCCCATCGTCTCCGTCGAAGTCGCAGCTACATGGCCAGCGGGATTCGAACCCACGACCTCTCCCTCGCGCGGTACCTCCTCTAACCACTGCACTACATACTCACATGTGTCTATAAGTCATTTTGGTTCGCCACATATTATACTAAACCGAGTGTAAATTGTTTGTTTCAGGTCCTAAACGAATTCAAATAAAAAAGTTGTCAACTATAAAGTTTCGTAACTTTTCGAGATCTACACTTTTCATTTAGCAAGTTTTTCCATCCGAGGTTGTTTACAAAATTTGAATTTCAAATTTGAGAAATTTAAACATAGTTTTGCATGACAACATGATTTCAAATCAAAAAGTTGCCAACTACAAAGTTTCATAACTTTTCAAGATCTACAAAGTTTATTTTGGTTGTTTTTCTATCCAAGGTCATTTGAAAAATTCAAATTTTAAAATTTTCAAATTCAAACGCAGTTTTGCATGACAAGATGATTTCAAATCAAAAGGTTGCCAACTACAAAGTTTCATAAATTTTTGAGATCTACAAAGTTTGTCTTGCTTGTTTTTCCATCCGAGGTCATTTGAAAAATTCAAATTTAAAAACTTTCAAATTCAAACACTGTTTTGCATCACAAGATGACTTCAAATCAAAAAGTTGCCAACTACAAATTTTCTTAACTTTTCGAGATCTACAAAGTTTATTTTGGTTGTTTGGTCATTTGTTCATCTGACATGGTGGTTCTAACATATTCACAAATCTTATATATCTTTCTTGGAGTTTCATAAACTATAAAAGAGAGATATGTAAGATTTGTGAACAAATTTACTTTCACTTTGTCATATGAAGAAATGACCAAAATAAACTTTGTAGGTCTTGAGAAGTGTTACAACTTTGTAGTTGAAAACTTTTTCATTTGAAGTAATTTTGTGCTTTAAAAATGTGATTTTAAATATCTGTTTGCCTACTGCCTTCTTTGCCGAGTGTTTTTTCCTGGCCCGAGTGTTTTTTAGACAGTCGGCAAAGAAGCGGCTTTGTCGAGTTTTTTTTGCCGAGTGTTTTTTTGCACTCGGCAAAGAGCTCCTTTGCGGAGTGCCCGAAAAACACGAAGCTCAAATTGCAGTATTTTATCTATGGTAGGAAAAGGCTTGAACCTGATAGTACCCTACTGTCTTATGGGGTAAAAGCAAACAGCACTATTCATGCTTGTACCTGGCTTCTTGGTGGAGCGTAAGTTAAGAATATTTTCTTGTGCCACCTCACCTATATATTTAGATTTTGTTTAATGTTATTGATTATTAAGTTATATATATAGTGAATGTCGAACATGCATGTCAACAAAAGCATTGAATTAAGCTTATAACAATGAAGCATGAACTAGCACAAGTACCTTTCTTTGTATATGATTATATGTTTTTTGCTAGATTAGCTACATGAAATAGCTTATTATTGCTTTCTTGCTTAAAGGAAATCATAAATAATCAATGACTAAGATTTGCCAATTCTTTTTTCCTCTTGGGACATAATAAGAGCATTGGTACTGAAAGGGTTCAATAGTTCTTATGTCCACTTGCTTATATTTTTTCTTTAATTAATTTGTTTTATGTTTCTTATTGATTATATATTGTACATATTTCAGGGTGACCATGACTGACTATCTCGCTGATAACCAAGATAAGTTTTCAGTAGAGGTTACTTTACCAAGCGGAAATGTTTCATTGGAGATGACCAAAATAGGATGTTTATTTTTATCAACATGGTTGAAATGTTTTACACGGGCATTTGCTAATTCCAAGAGCTGGAATGGGAATTTTACTAAAGATCATTTTAGAGTTGCTCGTGGACATGTTTTGGTTCAAACTGGTGCTGATGCTAATGTGAGACTTGACAGTAGCTCGATGAAAGCTGATATGGCTAGGTTGGTTCAGTACATAAGGGCAATCTTCTCCAACGACAATTCAAATTTGGTTTCAAAGTTTCCACCATATATGGAAAACTTAATCACTTTCCTAGGATCAATGGGATCTCCCTCGTTATATAATACTGATAGGTTGTTCATAGAGACACACGTGTGTTGTGTGGAGTCAGCTGCCAGGGGTGTGCTATTAGTTATGGTGCAAAGAAAGTTCAAGGCAGGGATCCAACATAGGCCCTGTGAGACTTCCTTCTGCATGGCAGCAGCCCCAAACAGCCGCACGTTTAGGATTTCCACAGCCTTCAATGACAAGTTCAAGGCCGGGATCCTACCTAGTAGGCACTGGGAGACCTTCTTCATGGCAGCAGCCCCAAGCACCTGCAGCGCCCAGACCTCGACCTTCTCCTCCTGCTCCTACACCTACACAGCAGGAGTCCTCATCGTCGGAATTCGGATGGCAGACAGCAAGAAGGAAAGGGAAGGGCGAGAGATATGATTGAGGAAGCTGCGGGTCAGGTTCCCCAATCGTTATCTGATTATTAGTCTTTTAATTTCTTTGAGTGAGATTGACATTGACTACTGCTCATTGCTGCCTGCCGGATCATGGACTTGTTTGTAAGCCGAGCCACGGCTTTGTCCAGCATATGACAAGCCGAGCCACGGCTTTGTGCAGCATATGACAAAACTCAGATTATGCATTTGACATCTTGATGGTCAATCAAGAAACTATCATGACTTTTATCTTTTAAAAACAAACTATTATGAAGAGCCTGAGTTGTCATTTAACCCCATTACTATCTTGTTAGCGTCATCTGTTCTTTGCAATTGGGGACGTTTGAGTTTTAGGATATGCACCGTTGCTTGCTGCACAACATAAGCTTAAGATCCACCGGCTGGGATGCAGCCATGAACAAGTCTACGTGACAAGAGGTGTGCCACTTAGCAGATAGAAACGCACTCTCACGGCATGCATCACCACTTGTTTTCAAAACTTGGGCTCCCTTGCAACCTACATATGGATCTGGACTTCGAATGAATCAAAATTAATACGTGCACTTGGCAAATCTTGAACGAAGCACCCAGGACGGTTGGGCAGCACGTGTGCATTTAACATCCACATAAAAATGCCATTTCTAAGATAGCATTCACAAAATTCTCCATGGAGGGAGGGCACATTACAAGACAACGACAGACAACCAAAACCGCTCTCATGTCACAGTTGAGTATCAAATAGGGTTTCTCAAAGACAATGGCGAAGGCATAGCTCATACAGCCAAACACATGGTGAAGGCATAGGTTTGTGACCTTGTGGTCTTAAGTACATCGCCCTCTAGGTCTAGCCCCCCTCCCCCCAGTCCCCATGAGACAACATTACTCATGGACGTCTCCAAAAAGGCTGTCATACATCCAGTAAATCACTCCAGTTGTGCTTCCAGTCCACTCTTCTGCATCACTCTCTCCTCTTTTGTCTTCTGCATCTTTTCACTTAGGTCCCGACTGCATAGAAGAAAGCAAAGCCAACACCACAATCAACATTCCTGACTTCAGTACATGAGAAAGTAGAAAACTAAAACTGGTTGAGATGGGGAGTAGAAAATCAATGTTCAATTTTTTTATTGAAAGAAGTAATGCATATGCAACAATCCAACCAATAAGACCTTGCCTGTCACAAACTCCTTAGGAACACGACTAACTTTTTTGCAGAGTCATGGTCACTTGAGCTTTCTGACAAGTTTCTTCTGTCACTAGACATTCCTGATCCATGACTACTAGCAGCAATGGTAGAAATTCAGTTATGGGCATAGCCACCCTAGTCCTTACTGTAGTATTGATTTACCAATTGTGTTTCTTCTTTATGTAATCATAAGTACAAAATTGAATCCTTAATGAGAAGTGAACTAGCTAAAGAAAGAAATGACTTCTTTTTACAAGTATATAACGATCAAGTTGGATTCCTGATGAGAAAACAAAGAGGCCCAGACAATATATAGTGTGCATTTTGTTTGGGTAGGTTGAGTTGGTCTATTGAAGGTGTTACTTGTCGGAGGCAGGTTAATTTTTTTATATGGGTTGCTCTGGTTTGGTTTGGATCCCAAACAGTTACGAAAAGCCTACTGACAGATCCCGAATCCAAAAAAAGGGTGAACATTAATTGGTGTCCAGGATTCTCTCACTTAAGTTCAAGACAAGGATGTGTCGGCCTCCTCATGTATGGGGGTCGCATGCCAGTGACTCAACGTCACTCCGAACTAAGTCCGGGAATGAGCACGCAAATGGGAGAACCATGATGAAACAAAGTCTGAAGAACTGACAGCATTTCTGTTGGTTCTCTTACTGCAAAGAGTTGCATTGTCTTCAAAATAAGAATGTTTGGCAGAGCAGGTGAAAGTTTGGTAATGCAATAATGATTTAGCAGATAAATCTGGTTATGTTTTAACACATCAACCAACTGTTAACAGATTAGCTAGTCATTTAAATGAGTACAAAGATCATGTCAATATTTTGATATCATAATTGACTAGTCACTTTAAACATAATCAGTTAATCTTTATGTTTTAAAATGCACAGCTAAAACAACAATATAATAAGTAGTAACAACTTTAAGACTGAGAAGTGGTACAGGTAAGATGCCACAACAGAGGTAAACACAGGAAAAGATTTACAAAAAAATACTACCTTGTGATGGCATCCTCACTCAAGTAAGAGGAGAACTCGCTGGGGATGAAGCGATGGCCAAAGAAATTGTTCCTGCAGCCCCTTTTAGGGGGATATCCATCTTCTTCTTCCTCTTCACAGATATAGAGGGCCCTTGACAGCAGCTTCTTGTTCTTCATGTCGACATCAATCATCCAGAAAAGGCCACGGTCCTTGTCCTTCAGCAGGAAGCAGATGACATTTGGATCAACCAAGCTAACCAAAGGAAAACTTGGTTGAACCTGTGGAAGACAGCTGTGGCCAGTGCCAAGAAGACGGAAGAACTCCTCTGCTCCTATGGTGGTGCTATCCATTGTCCATCTGCCTTCATGTATGTCATCCAAAGTCCATGTTGTTATGGTGAATGGAGGACATTTGGTAAGAATACAGACCAGCTTAATGATGCCAGCGTCAGTGACACAGACGGAGCGCATCGGGTCAGGTTCACCTGCATCGATGTACAGGCGGTGACACTTCAGAGCCTTTTTAGGCAGAGGGATGTAATGGAGCAACTGCTGATGATCTGGTTGGCTGTTGCTGTCAGCGAGGACATCGACGAGCAGGAGCCCCTGGTAGTTGTCTACCCAGCACAAGCGTCTGCCGATGGGCACCACGATGTCAGTCCTCCACGAGTAGGCCTTCATCTTCGTGTCAGGAGGGATCTGCACCTTCTTAACACTCCATTCCATTGAAATGCCAGAGGCAGGAGGTGGATTGTGAAGCAAGCAGAGCTCAACCTCATAACGCTCAGAAAACTTGAGTTGTGCCACCGTGAACTTGCCTTCGTCACCATCGCAGAGGATGCCGACACCTTCAGGCAACATGGTGCGCTGTCGCTGCTGCCGATGTGGTTTGCAGAACTCATCAAACTCGGGGTCGCTGTAGCCACCGTCGAAGCAGGGGGGAAGCAGAGTCAGTGACGGCGGCGAAGAGGAGCGGCACGAGTAGACGAAGTAGTCGATGGGGAAGGAGTAGCTGTCGTGCCACCACATTGGATCCTCGAAGGGGACGGTCATCCGGAAGAGAATGGAGTTGCGGTGGGCAGCGATGGCAGTGGGCTCCCGGAAGCTGATCGGCGGCCTGCCCGTCAGGTGGAGGTAGAGACGGGAGACCGCAGAAGGGTCGGCGATCCTGAGGGAGGCGCGGACGGGGCGGCCGGCGCAGTCGTGGGCGAGCGCCGAGGCCGTGGCGTCGTCTTCGACGACCCCGCAGCGCCGCCTGCTGCTCCGGTGGACGATGCGGTCGAGGATCAGCCACCTGGGGACGCGCGGCGGTGGAGGTGAGGCAGAGGGCATCTTCTTGTCCGGGGCGGACGACCTCGTCGGAGAAGGGGATAGCTTCCCCACGCCGTTGCCGGGTGCGCGCGTCGGGGAGCGATTCCTCACGCCGTTCTCCCTCGTCAGAGAAGGAGGTAGCTCCTTCATGCCGTTGCCGGAGGCGCGCGTCGGAGAGCGGTTCCTCACGCCGTTCTCTGCTTCTTCCATGCTGCCGCCGCAGCAGTGGAGATCGACGGCAGGCAGCAGGGTTAGGGTTTCGTCCGGGAGCAATGAGGGCCTTGTTTAGATGTTGGAATTGGGAGGAGAAGTTGGAATAGTGTAGGTCACGTCGTACTGTAGCAACTTTTGTTTTTATTTGGTAAAAATTGTCCAAACTTTGACTAATTAGGCTCAAAATGTTCGTCTCGCAAAGTACAACAAAACTGTGCAATTAGTTTTTAATTTCATCTACATTTAGTACTCCATGCATGTGCCGACATTTTGATGTGACGGGGAATCTTCTTTTTGCATAGTGAAATTTGGGGTTGGATTTGGGAACTGAACAAGGGCGAGATGGGGATGCGATGCGATGCGGCGACGCGGAGCGGGGGGAGCGGGGAAAGTGATCGGGACATTTAACTATTTCCCACTCTCAGCTACGGTCAATTAATCCCTCTCACATCCACTTCTCTCACGTGGGTGGCAAATCTGTTGCCACTCTCCCCTAAAAATGGCAATGGGTTAAATATTCCGAAAGTGATCACGACAAAATCCTCCACGGTCACTCCACCCACACATGCGAAATGACAACTTTACCCTCCCGAGTTCTGCATTTCAGCTCCAATTATTGTGCAGGAAAACTCAAAATCAAACCAAACCACCTCTAAAATTCAAATGTATTTTTATATATACTCCCTCTGTTCCAAAATAAGCACATATTTACCTTCTCGATGAGTCAACCGCTTTTAAATTTATATCAATATTTGCAAAAATAATACCAATATTTATATAGCCGAATAAATTCATTATCAAAGTATATTCCACAATCCATATAATAAAGGTTATCATATCCACTCAGTCGCTTTCTCCTCGCTTCCTTCGCTCTCTCACATATGCTTTCTTTCTTCGCGTCGCTCGCTTGCACTAGCTTTTCTTCTCCCCGTCACTGCTCGCTCTCCGCGCCGTCACCGGGACGGGGGCACCATGCCCGCGCGCCAGTGAGCTTGCAGTGTGCCCGACGCCATGCCGTGCTCCCTTCCCCATCCTTCCCTCGCGCCACAACGCCCTCCACGCACCCCCACTTCCTTTGCGACCCGGCTCTCGCACCCTAGGGAGACGAGGACGACAACGGCAGCTTCAACGAGGTGTTGGTGGAGGGATCTAGATTTGAGGCCTCCTCCCCTCCTTCCTCCTCTGGATTTGGTTATGAGCCCTTCTCCCCTCCTCCTCCTCCCCCTCTAGATCTAAGGGATGTGGTGTCGGCTAGCGTTTTAGCGAGCTCTCGGGGTGCAGCTCTATATTGATGCAAAGGCTATTTTTGTGCCTATGCTTCTGTAGAACTCCTTGAATCTGTCTGAGTCAAATTGCTTGCCATTGTCTACTGTTACGGTCCTTGGCACCCCCAAATCTGTAGATTATGTTTTGCCAAAAGAACTTTTTCACTGTTTCTAAAGTGATTGTTGCTAGTGGTTTGGCTTCAATTCATCTTGTGAAGTACTCAAATGCCACTACTGTAAACTTGTTCCCCTTGCGAAGGTGGTAGCAGCCCAACTAAGTCCATCCCCATCTTTGTAGTGCCCTAGTGGGTTGGATGAGTTGTGTGGAGGCCGAAGGTTTTGATTGGTGTGGTGAGGTATTCTGGCACGCTTCACAAGTCTTGACAATTTCTTATGCGTCTTTGATGTGCGATGGCCAGTGGAACCCCTGTCTGATGGCCTTCGTAGATAATGCTCTTGGACCGATATAGGAACCACAAGTTCCTGAGTGGATCTCTTGGGGGACCTCTCTACCTTCGCTCTAAACTATTTTCCTCCTATTGAATTGTACTCTTCTAAGTTGCAGATACAGTTACATTTGGACAGATCAAATGAGCTCAAAAAAGGAATTACAATTGTTTAAACTACGGTAGTGTCCATAAATTAAGAAACAATCAAGTGTGTTTATTGCAGCCAAAAAATCTTTGTTTGGAAAGAAAAGGGCAGGAGTTCTACCATTAAATTAAGAAAGAAAGCAAGGAGAGTTTGTCTAGTCT
The DNA here is from genome assembly GCA_038087645.1 of Saccharum hybrid cultivar R570. Lineage (NCBI taxonomy): Eukaryota > Viridiplantae > Streptophyta > Magnoliopsida > Poales > Poaceae > Saccharum > Saccharum hybrid cultivar. The sequence continues at coordinate 3,920,589 of JAQSUU010000744.1, forward strand.
AGAGTACAAGGAGCACTACAGCTGCCTGTAGGTTGCCAATGACAGAGCATAGAATACAAAAAAACACAGAACATGTGTTTTAACTTAAACTCTACAAGCAGAAAAATATCTCACATGGTATTATCTGTGTAGAATTGAAGTTTTAAGTTAAAACACATGTTCTGGAATGCTTCCATTTGCATTGTTCCACTTGTTTCCCCTTCGAAAATTCTGGTATTATTGTTTGACAGGAGCCACACAATCCTGAGAGTTATAGAAGACAATTAAGAAAAGCTAGTGGCAAAAGGAAGAAGTACATTATAATTTTAGCTGTATAATAAATGGAGGAGAGTTCAAGCAAAAGCACCATTGAAAGGGGAAGGTAAGCACAAGGAGGCAGGCCAGGAGGAGCAATGCGAACGTGCTAGGAAAGGAAAGCACAAAAGTGGGAGGTGGGGAGGAGCAATACTAAATGGACTGCTACTGCTCGGTGACTCTCTCTTTCTCCCCTTACATCTCTACTTGGTTGTCATATGGCTTAAAGAAGACACTACGGTACATGTATGGAACGATTAGTTTAAATTAGTGGACTTTAAATTGGTTGATGACCATGTTCGCCCCATAAAGAAACCAAGAAAACATTTTAGACATAGTTTAGTGGGTGATGATCTGACTAAGTTTGCTGATGAAGTGGAACACATCCTCCTATACGGTAAGCTAAATTTAATCTAAAGTAATCCACCGTATCTATGAGCTTCTATGAAGATTTTGTGTGATCTTGTGCGACCTATAAAGGTGGGCGGGAGAGTAGTTTGCTACTTTGCATGGCTTGAATCTGCTTGTTGTTAGTACTTAAAGATCATGTCTTCAGTCACCCAACAATCAATAACTATATATGGTGTCTATATATGCTATTTTTAAACTTCTATTTATCTTGTGTCTATGATTGGCACATCATGTTGTGGTGGAGGGCACCCTAATATATAGTGTTACTTGACCTCTAGAATTGCACCACATGGTATAGGTACATGGCACAATCCACACTCCTCTAGCAAAATATTACACTCTAAAACTTTCATTCTCATTCTTATCTAGTTTCTAGATGTTGTTTGTCTTGCAAAAAATATCTAGTTTTAAAATATCCCATAGTTTACTATGAAACATGGTTGGTGTTTTTTGTTTGTCATGAAGATAATTAAATCTTACATTACTTAAGAAATATCTCCCCTCTAGGAATCTCCACTTCTAGAAGCTTCAAACTATACATTGCTATTTTCAACACACCAACTCAAACTATCCTTGTGACGTTGTGATGGTCAATCAAGAAACTATAATGACTTCTAGATGGACGCATATTGAGGAGTGGGGAGCATTGAATGCTCAAGCTAGCAAGTGCCACTGCCATAGTGTTCAAATGCTTTCCTAGCTCTTCCACTTCCCTACAAATTTAAATTCTCGTTTCCTTTGATGCAATTTCATGGAGTCTGATAGACAATGAATTGACGATGCCTCTACATCCATGTTACTTCTGCTAACAGATAGGCAATCTAGAGATTAGCCACAGATTCAAAATCCCTCCCGACATTCAGCTCCAGAATCTTAGTCACCGTGCCCCAAATAATTCTGGACACACAACAATCAAAGAACAAGTGCAGATCATTTCCTTCTCTACAAAACACACACGTTGGATCACTAACGTCTCTTCTTTTGGCAAGGTTATTCTGGGTCAATAGCCTACTATTAGACAACAACCACAAAAAGTCATGAACTTCCACACCGACTAGACAAAAACTGTAATAAGTCCCCTATGATTGTTCATGATATACAAAAACTGAACCGAGAACTTCCCATTCACACTAAAATTCCATAGGATTTGATCTTTTCTTCTATAAGTGATAATCCATCAACTATGGAACTTAGTTCCCACCATAAATTATTGTTCTAAAACATTTCTCCTAAAGTTGAGCCTCAGCTCCTCTCCATAATACACCTCACTTATTGATTTACCTTGTTGTTCATTAATGATATACAAAGGCCAAAACATAATAGCTAGACTAGTGTTTCCAACCAATGATTTTCACCATTGATGCAACGTAAAGTAGTTTAATCATGACATCATTCTTTTTTAGACAGCAACAACAAGTGAGGAAGTAAGCTGACTAGATACTCTAATCACTTGGCGTAGTACCACTCTTATGGTTTCCTCATTACCTCATTAGGGCAAGTAAATTGAGTTGTCTCATAGGTGGTCTCATGTAGTGCCGCATAATTTTAGGATGACCTAATATAGACAACATGTAGAATAGTTGTCTTTTAAGTTGTTTCATATTATCTCACAGTTTCTTAATTTATGCAAAGAATAAAAGTAGACTTCTGAGTTTCATGACAGTAACTCATACAATGGTACAATAGTTATTGCATAGTCCTAAATTTTAGCTCATGAGGTGGTTGTGTTGCGAAACAACGACCTCTTTCTCTCTCCCATCTCCCTTTCCTCCATATCAACAAAAATCCTATGTGGCATTGCATGAGATGGAGTATATAATACCAACATGTCAGATCCGAGCTAGACTTACCCTTCCAATAAAATCATTTTTTACAAACTATGCAGGAGAGCTGAGTGTCATTCATTGACAAGAAGGATAAAAATATACAAAAGGGAAGGAAGTAAGAAACCCACTACCAGGCACCCCATGGGGTTTAGTCTCGTTTTCTAGATTAAGTCTGTATAGAAAAAGAAACCGTACAAAATAGGAAAACTAAAACAAAGATAAGCAGTCCCTAAGGAGAGATTTTTGAGTACTTACACCTAAGAACAGTAAGTGCTAACTCCTGACAGAGACTACGCTTCTAGAAGGTATGGGGATTGGTGTGTTTGGCCAGAGAGATCCCTAATCGACATATTTGCCTATAAAGCACACCATGTGGATTTGTTTATGGAGTGGGTTTGGTCCCCTTGTGGTAGGGATTGATCCACAATCCATTTTGTCCTTGGGCTTTCCAAATAAAGCCTAAGGCCAGTCTCAGTGGGAGTTATATCAGAGTTTCACTTGTATTTAATAAACTACTGCATAAGCGCTTTCGATGATGTGGCAACATTTTGAAGGAGAGCGAGAGAGAGAGGGAGAGAGAGGAGTGAGTTTTATAGGGATGAAACTCTCTTGGCACGTTACCAACTCTCTATGGGTCTTGAAATTAAATGTCTATAAAACAATATAATGAAATTTTCCATTGAGAGTGGGTGTTTCATCCATATTTCATTTTCATTTTATATGATGTGGCAGTTTTGGAAACAACACCATAAAACTCCTCACTGAAGGCTGGCCTAATGGACATTCTAAAGGCTTTTTTCATCCACTAAACACTCTTAAATTGTCATTCCAGTTCACTTTTCTGCATCAATGTCCCCTGTTTTGCCTTCTGCAACATTTCATTGAGTTGCCAACTACATGAAAGAAAGTAGTCACAAAGCAATCAATGTTCCCCACATGAGAATAAGTAAGAGTAGAAAAAAAACTAGTTAGCTCATTCCTCCATCCCATCTCCTAATAATTGCCATCTATTTTTATTTTCTTATAGGTAAAACTAGGGAGGGGGGCGGAGGTATTTGGTTCCAGGAAGGTTGTTGTCATTACCTTCTCACTCCTCAACTTTTTGTTTGGTGTGTGGAATGGATTAAGTTGATCCATCACCACCTCATTCCTCACACACCAATAATTAGTATAAGCATGGGAAATGGAGTCACTTCACTAAATTGACTAAATTCGAGGGATGGACTCATGACCTCATCCAAGATGAGGTGGTTCCTTAAAGCAGACACCGCCTTAATAGCTCAAGCAAACACATCTGGATGTTTATTTCTAGAAAACCATTGCAATTAAAAAGATCTACTATGTCCTTATTAAGATGCAACAATATATTCCTTTGACATTAGTGATTCCTTAATCTCAATACTTTCAATTCCCATCGTTAAAAGAATTGCAGGTTTCACCAACTGAACATGGTAGCTCAGAGCTGGGGAAGCCGCCTACACATACCATTCTTATATAAATTGCAATGTATCCAACAATCACCTTAGTACATGACTAATAACTGTTCTTTCAAAGTCATAGTCACTAGGGATTCTGGCAAGGTTTCTTCTGTCTCTATGCATTCCCGATGCCTCATTACCAATAAATTATGTTAGAATTTCAATTATGGGCATAACCTCCCTAGTCCCTACTGTGCTAAATTTATTTACCTATCAGGTTTCTTCCTTGTGTGACGGTATGTAAGTATGCAATTGAACAAGCTAACAGAAGAAATAAATGCATTTTTCTATCAGAAGCGGTATGGAAATCAAGGTGGTTTGTTCATACGAAAATAAAGATGTCGAGATCGTACAACATGCATTTAGTTTGGGTAGCTAGAATTGGTTTGTACAGTGCTGGATGGGTAAGGGCCACGCATTTTTTATATGGGCTGCTCTGGTTTTGAATTCAAATCTCATACTAATATAGGCCTACTGACAAGTACATACAGAACTATAAATTGGAGAGTCATGATTAAACAAAGTCTGAACTGAAAAGTACTTTTGTTAGCTAGCTTCCTGCATAGTGTTGCATCGGGTTTAAACAATGATAAGATTGGGTTATAGTTTGACAATGCAATTTAGCAGATCAATCTATTCATATGTAAACATGTCAAACCGCTTTTAAAGGATAGACTAGCCATTTAACTTAGCATAGAAACTGCATACGATAAATACCCAGGAACCTACACCTTCAAGTTCTTAAATGTACATTAGAGTCTACTATACAGATCAATAATTCCTGCAGCATGCCACAAGTAACATGCAACGAAAGCTGTAGACACGAATACAAAGGAGATACAATGTTACCTTGTGATGGCATCCTCAGCCAAGTAAGAGGAGAACTTGCTGGTGATAAACTGGTGACCAAAGGAATTGTTCCTGCAGCACTGTACCGAAACCGTGACCTAGGGTCTCTGGATACTCCTCTGTTCTAAGTGTACAACTCGTCGGAAGCTCCGGTATTGTGACAGGTGCTCCAATGGTCGTAGTCGTGCTCTCTGTACGTGCTTTTAGTGAAACATTCAGTACCAACGGACACTCCGCTCAGTGGCGTAGGACCCTCTGTTGCTATTGACAATGCACACTCATCTGAACTCTGAGATCTCAAACTTCTTCTACACTTCTTGCATGTGTGAACCACTTCTTGCATGTGTGAACCATCTTCAGGGTAGGCTGCTAGGGTTCTAGGGAACACTCCTAGTGGGCTGGATCTAGCTACAACGGGTGCGAACTAGCTATAGGCCACAAATCGACGTTTCCTAGGGTTTGGCTCGGTTAAACTCTTACCAAGGCTGCAACCTCAAGATGCCGAGTTCTCCGAGAAGATGGAGCAGCTAGATCTCGCCTCTGGTGCCTCGAAACCTTCTTCTTGTTGCTTCGTTTTCCTTCAAGCTCCTAATAGCAAGGGTGAGAGGACTCCTCCTCTTCTAACCCCTACCTCTTGTGGTCGACGGCGCCTAGGTGATCTCCGTCGCCATCTCCTGCAGCTTCCAAAGATTCAATCCCTTCCTCCCTTCTCCTCCTCGCCTTCTCCGCCTTCTTGCTCGGGTGAGTGGGAGAGAGTGTAGAGTGAGAGAGAGTGGAAGCTAGAGAGAGAGTGAGGGTGTGGCAATGGATGGATGAGCTGGTGACCCTCCTGCTTTGGCATTCTCACAAGATGGCCAGGAGTGCTGGAGTGTGGGGCCAAGTGGTTCGCAAGGTGACACCTCATAGTCCTACATGGGACGGTTTTACTGGATGTTCCAACATGGTCGCGGATTCTCCGGTGGTGTCGGTGTGTTAGCTATCGACAAGTCAGCAAACTGGTAGATAACCCAGTGGTGCTTGCGGATTCTCCGTCAATTCAACAGTGAGCAATTTGAATTCATAGCTTTCAGTTTCTACCTACTTGGATTCAAATGCAAAGGATGTTCATGATGCTGATGCTCACAAAGTGTCAAGAATGGGTTGTGACAAGATGCACGCCAGGAGCGATGCGCCGGCCATGAGATGCAGGGGATGATGGAGATGGTGGCAGCGGCCGCTGCCGCCTCACGTGTCGTCGCGTGAGTGACGGGTCGGAGAAGGGGGAACACTCCTGGCCTCGTGTCTCATCGATTTCTTCCGCGTGGATAACAAAGGGAAATGGGCTTCTGTCCCCGCGTGAGTGTGCTTCCAAAGAGTGCAGCAAATTGGCGCAGGAAAAATCGCCACTTGGTTTCTCAGCCCGGGGAAGTCGTGGGGAACCCTCTAGGATCCCCTGCTGCCAAAGTACCCAAGGGTTAGAGGGTGATTGAGGTAGATGTTGTTTCCTTTAACTTACTCCAGAATTGATGGATCCACCACCAGCAAGAGATTCAAGATATAGCATCCAAAACCATGAATTAGGTTTTTGGAGAAAATTCCAAGAAATAAGAGAAATACTCTTGAGCTCACCATGGGTGAAATGGAAGGTGTTGAGGAGATCCATGAGAGAGTGCTGATGCTTCTCTTCCTCTTCTTTTCCTTTCTCTAAATCCCTCTCCAATCCTTTCTCTCTCTACTTCTAGGGTTCATCCTTGTTCTTGAGTGTAGAGAGAGGGAGAGTGTTGAAATGAGTTAGTGGGTGAGAGAGTGAGTAAGATGGAGTGATTTCTACTGGTGAAGTACTCCATGCCGTGCTGACATGTGGGTCCATGCACTTAAATAGAAAAGCAGCTCGGTTCCCACTTATCCTCACTGTCCAGTTGTTTTGGCGGACGACCCTGTGAATCCGGCGGATGGTCTGATAGTTCTCTGTCTTTGCTAACCTGGTCTACTAGGTGGTATTTTGTTGTGATGTGGTCCAAAGATACCTTTCCACTGTAACTTCTTGCCGTAATATGGTGTTGATGACGTCAATGGTAGTTACTTGATGAGATTTCTGGTCGTTGTTGTCATCAATCGCAAACCTGATCGTGAATGATGGAAGGTGCTTGCTCGGGGCTACTTGGCGATATCACGAGGTTCGTACACATCCAAGGTGGATGGGGTTCTCTTAGGTGAACAAACACTCAAGCCAAAAGCTAAGGTAGAGGTTTTTAGTTGCTCGATTCCAGGTTCTCTATGGAACGACTATCGGGTCGCTACATATTTTAGGAGAAACAATAATCTACTAGACGATGTCAACAACAATAAATGAAGGGGTTACTCCCCGTGATGGTTAAGTTCCTTTATGAATAACTATAATGGGGTGTCAATTTTGTCATTAGTAAACTAAAAAATATATTTTCCTTGCTTAAAAAAGTGAAATAAACTTTAAACTTGCATGACAAAAGGAATAAGGGACACTTATAGAAATGAATCATGAATTAACGTTAGTGTATTCGTTATATTCCAGATTATTTGTTTTCTTACTATATTAGGCATTTAAACTTTTTTACTTAAAAAGAACATAAATAACCAATGTTTGAGATTTACCAAATCTCTTTACATCTTGCTAGACTTATATCTTTATTTAATCAATAATTAAAATGCATACATTTCACGGATGATTCAAACCTACAAAAATATATTAACAGAAACAAAGACAATTTATAAAAGTAGTTTCTTTCCCTGATGTCACGTTTCACAAGAAATGACCATAGTAGAATACCAATTTATTTCATCATGAATCAAAATGCATTATAAAGGCATTTATTAAAGGCCAAAGTTAGAATGATCAGTTTGAATTAGTGGACTTTAAATTTGTTGAAGGCCACGTTTGTCCCATAAAGAAACCAAGGAATCATCCTGAACCTAGTTTGCTAACAAAGTGGAATGTATTCTCCTATTTAGTGACAAGCAAAATTTAATCTCAATATTTTCGAGCTTGTATGAAGATTTTGCATGATCTTGTGAGAACTATAAAAGGAACTTTATATGTTGTAAGCAACCCCTTGTCAAATGAGTACAAAGTATTTTTCGACACACTTGTCTGTTGCATAACTCGCTGTGCCATAGAAAGATTAATTATTGAGTTATTCTACAAGTATGAAGGTGCAGATGAAAATGAAACTTCCATTTGGCATAGTGCAATAAATGGTGCCAATTGCCCAACTACATGGCGCATAGATCTCTCGAACACTACAATATTTAGTTATTTTATTTAGAAAACTGGCTCTGGCATATCATATTCAATAGACACAACTAGGGCCTTTATCCTTTTGAGAGATGTGGTCATGCATTCTGCGGATTTTAGTGTAAGTTGAGTTTTAATCCTCTACAACAGTCTGACTTTTTTTATTTACTCTATTGTTTATAACATGTTGTGATATTTGGGAATGGAACCTTAGTGAGAGGAATTGTGTTGTAGCATAGTGGTATATTTATTGTCCAAATAAAACTTGCGCTGTAGGATAACTTCCTGGTAGGTTTTAGCTGTAATAGTTTTTTTCTAAAATAAAAAGGTGAGCTAGAGAGTAGTTTGCTACTTTGCATAGTTTGAGTTAGCCTCCTTATTAGTACTATTCTAAAGATCGTGTCTTTGGTCACCCCAACAGTCCACAACAATCTATGGTGTCTAATTATGCTATTTTTTAAATGGCTTCTACTCATCTTTTGGTACCTTTGATTAGCACATCACCATGTGGGTGGAGGGCACCCCTATGTATAGTATGACATGACATCTAGGATTTGTGCCAGATGGCACATGGCACAATCCACACTCTTCTAACAAAATATCTGTACTCTAAATCATCCATTCTCATTCTAGATGTTTGTCATGCCAAAAATATCTAATACTAGAATAACCCATAGTTTATTTACTATGAAACATGGTTGGTGTGTTTTTTGTTTGTCATAAAGATAATTAAACCTTACATCACATTAGAAATATCTCCCATCTAAGAATCTCCATGGCCTTCTAGAAGCTTCAAAATATACTCCCTCCATATCAGATTTAGAAGTCGTTTTGGATAAGGTTTAGGTCAAACATTAGGAATATAAATCATCAATAACTTTTAAGTTGTTGAGTTTGCAAATGTAAAAATTATATGAATAGATTTGTCTTGAAAAATACTTTCATAAAAGTATACATATATCACTTTTCCATAAATATTTTTTATAAAAACAAGAGGTCAAAGTTGTGTTTTGGAGACCGTGTCGGTGTCCTAAACGACTTCTAAATCTGATACGGAGGGAGTACATTTCCATTTTCAACACACCAACCCAAATTACATGGATGATATTATCTTTAGTGGTTCGTCTCATGCTCTTGTTACCAAGTTTGTAGATACTATGACCAGGGAGTTCGAGATGAGTATGATGGGTGAGCTTAACATCTTCCCTTGGTTGCAACTCAAATAGACCCAAGACGGGACCTTGTGCACCAAGGCAAGTACACCAAGGATGTGCTCAAGAAATTCGATATGGGTGAGGCCAAGCCTCTTTCAATACCCATGTCAACGACGACCATGCTGGATGTTGATGAGGATGACAAGCCCGTGGACCAGAAGGAGTACAGAAGATGATCGGCTCACTTTTGTACTTGACAGTGATGAGGCTAGACATACACTTTGCAGTGTGTTTGTGCGCATTGCTCTCAAGCATGGTCATGCACTTCACACAAGTAGGCTGTGAAGAAGATTATGTGGTACTTGCACTTCACCCCCAAGTTTGATCTTTGATACTAATCCACTTTGACTCATCTTTGTGTGGTTACTCTGATGTTGATTTCGCTGGGTGCCGGTTAGATCGTAAGTCCACTTTGAGTACGTGTCAATTTTTGGGTTCATCTTTGGTTTCCTTGTCCTCTCGCAAGCAGTCTAGTGTAGCGTAGTGCACAACCGAGGCCAAGTACATTGCTGCTACTAGATGTTACTCCAGCTTTTGTGGATGATAGCCACCTTGAGAGACGTTGTCTTGATCTTTGAGAGAGTTCCACTCCTATTTGACAATACCTTTGCAATAACATGGCAAAGAACCCTATACTCTACTCCAAAACTAAGCATATCGGTGTTCACTTACATTTCCAGAGAGATCACTGTGAAAATGCGATATTGATATTTGCCATGTAGACACCCATAGACAGCTCATAGACATCCTCACAAAACCTCGAGATCAACAAACCTTTGTCTGTTTGTGAGGGGAGTTGGATGTGTGCGTTCTTTTTTAGAGGAGGAAAGCATTGTTTCTTGTAGAGTAGTTTTGGTTTTTGTCTTTGTAGTATAGCTTTTGTTTTGGATCCTAGCATGTGTATGATGTCTGAGATTCATTTTCTATCATGTTTATACAGGTTGCTATGTCTCAATCTTGGAGTCTTTCGCTTCCACTTGATATACTCTGATGAATTTGTGCTAAAATTTGACTCCAAGATAAATAAACAGAAAGATTGAGAGGGATTACACTATCACATCTCACTGTATCGAGACTACTTCTCATTGCACTTGAGATGAACTTGAGCAATGTAGTGTATGACCGAAACCAATGCTTTGAGCTTATAATTGTCTTTTGACATAGGCTTCGCCCAGTAGAAATTTAGGAAAGATAGCGCTTACAACCTCTCGCAATCACACGCCTTGTATCTTACTTGTGTAAAATGAGTGAAATGATAATTTGATGAAAAACACAAGTTTGGAGTTTATCAGTGGCATGTTGAAATTTAGGCAAGATAGCGCTTACAACCTCTTGCAATCACATGCTTTGTATCTTACTTGTGTAAAATGAGTGAAATGATAATTTGATGAAAAACACAAGTTTTGAGTTCATTTGTGGCATTTACGCCTGAACCGTGACTAGAGGCTCATGTTGGGTTTCAACTCTAGCCTACCCCAACTTGTTTGGAACTAAAAGGCTCTGTTGTTGTTCATTTTGAATGATCTACTCCTGAAGCTCCTGCGTTCTGCATCCCATTGATCTTCATAGCATATTTTGAGGGGGCGTTGCAGTTTTTGGATAGCTTGATGTGTGCATGTATCAACAAGAGGGACAGAGATTCCACGCACAACATGCATGCATTAGTGAGATATGCATCCATTTAGGGTGGGTTTGCATTTGAGGCTATTTTGCTAGTTGTGCTGAGCCTTTGCCTTGGTGTTGTGGGCACACAAGGAGGGATAGAGTCCGGAATGACGATATTCGGGATAGGGTTGGGGTGGCACCAATTGAGGAGAAATTGATTCAACATCGGTTGAGATGGTTTGGACATGTTCAACGGAGGCCTCCTGAGGCGCCGGTGCGTAGTGGGGTTTTAAAGCGGGCTGATAATGTAAAGAGTGGTAGAGGTCGACCTAAACTAACTTGGGAAGAGTCCGTTAAGAGAGACCTTAAGGAGTGGAATATCTCTAAGGATTTAGCTATGGACAGGAGCGCTTGGAGACTGGCAATCAACGTGCCCGAACCGTGACCTCTTTTCTGTTTTTTTATCATTTATGTCCCTTTTTGTGTCTTCCTGTTTATCGTCTCTTTTGGGTTTCATCTCTAGCCTACCCCAACTTGCTTGGGACAAAAGACTATGTTGTTGTTGTTGTGCTGAGCCTTTGCCTCTTCTGGAGGGACTAGCTTTGGTTTTGGCAGCTTTGAGCTACCACATGGGGACAGCTTCCATGGAGAACTCGTGGGGCAGGGAGAGAGTTTGGCACAGTTACGGAGGGAGGAGCAGCCACCGGATTCCGGCACGCTAGTCACGAAGGAAGGAGTGGTCGCCATATATATCTCGGCGCGCTCGTTGCTGGGAGAACGCCTACTCCAGAGCATATAGTCAGCAACCAAATCAATCAACCAAAAAAATGCTCTTAAAAGGGTCAGGACAAGCATCAGCTTGTGGGGATATTTCTTCCTATTACTATTCTTGTATGCAATTAGAAAAATCACTGCTACTCAAAGTAGTATACAAACATATTTGCCTCCTACCCACTGTTGACAAGCAGCATATAGCCCCTTCAACAGCGATAAGAACTTACCAGGCGGCAAGCGTGGTCAGCCCTCATTCAAACCTGGCAAAAACAGCGATAAGAACTCAGCGTGCTCTCCCAACACCGTCAATCTCGCAATATCATCAAACAGGCAAGTGTCTCTAAAATAGATGCACTGTACAAGAACGATCACTGAGAAAGCTAACCTTGTTGGTCGTGTGTATGACAAGATAAGAGGATTTCGTTCTTGCTCAACTCGAATTTGAAGGTGAGATCTGCTCGTCGAGGCGCTTCTCTGCTCGGCGAGATCAGGTACAGATTCAAAGGCAAGGTCTGCTCGGCGAGATCAGGTACTTGTTCTTCGAGGATTTCCCACGCAGCAGTAATATATAAGGGGAAGCAATCGTGGAAAAGCAAAAGGCGGAAGCAATCGCGGAAAAGAAATTCACGTCGGACATGGAGTTCGTAACATACCGATATAGTTCGCGATTTGATTCCGACTAACACAGGGGAACGGCCGGGACAGGCATGCAAGCACAGGCCTGCGATGGATTTTGACTACCGCGGCGTCCGGCCTAGGGTCCTGCGACGGACGTCACAGGCGGGGGGATGCAGACCTGCGACGGCCATGATGGGCGGTCGGGCTGATCTTGCCGCCGTCCATCTCCCGGCGCATGGGCCTGAGACGGCCGGGACGAGCGCTGGGCGGCCTAGGATGCCGGCATAGGCAGCCTGGGAGCCGCCGCCGTCCATCTCCCAGCGAACGAGATCCCAGCGCGAGGAAGGAAGGACGAGGCAGGTAGTGGAGGTGCACGAGCTTGCAATGGCCGGGACGGGCGGGCGGCCGGCTGGCTATGGTCGTGCTAGGTGGAGGGTCGTCGACCTCGGCCGCGCCACCGCCTTCGCTGCTGCACTCATGGGCCAGGGCACTGATCTGTTGGACTACCTCGTCGCTCCCTCGACGCCATCATCACCGCCATCCCCGACAACGCCCCCTCGGCAGAGGCGGAGGCAACGAACCGAAGAAGAATGATTTTTTTCGATAGGAAATCGACAGGACGGGGGAGAGGAAGAGGAAGGAACGATGGAACAGCCTGGATGGGTGCGTGTGTGAGAATGGGCTAAGGCGAGTGGAAAGGAAGGAGTGGGCTGACTGTTGGGCTAGATTAGAATGGGCTAGACGTAAAAATAGCCTAAAATTTTATTATTAGGGAAGTACATATCTTTAAATTCTACATGCATATGCATACAATTTTACTAATAATTTCATCGATAACCAAAGTAAAATAAAATCAAAGTACACTTCTACTTATCTCCAATATCAAAGTGAACTAAATTATAATGGATAATATTTATTCAAATGATAGGTTGAGTGAAGAAGTTGGAATAAGAATGGTAGGCAACTTTTGCTTTATCAATGTTTTTGTAATGGAAAAGGTCCATATTACTCCCTCTAAGTTTGGCATATGTCCATGTAACCCTCAAACTAACATTCGGTTCAATTTTCTCTCTCCAACTATTTAAGCTGGTCTAACTAACACCTTAAAGAGATGTTTCTTTTTTATTTCTCTATGTAAAAACTATATTTTAGTTTCAAATTTTGTGAGGTGATAGAGGACATTGTATTTTGTATTAAAAAATACACTATGAATTTTTCATCATTATGTTTTATACGATATTGTACCTCTGGTGTTAATTTATTATTAAATTTGCTAAGCTATTAAAATAGTGGCAAAAAGTTAAGATATATTTTTCTAAAATAACTTATGATGTTATCTATCATGTCACAAAAGTTGATTCTAAGCCTCAACTAATACGTGGAAAAACAAAAATAACAAACCATGTTAAGGGGTAAACTAGACCAACTTAAATAGTTGGAGGAAGTAAATTGAACCAAATATAAGTTTATGGGGGTAATCTGGACATGTGCCAAATTTGAAGGGAGTAATTTGGAATTTTTCTTTTTGTAATTATAAAATTGTTACACAAGTAGAGATTAAAATATATGGATCTATAATATAGACAAAGACTTGTAGAAAGTAATATAATTACTGATAAATGTTTCATTTCAATTAATCAATCATTACTTACATAATATTTATCACGAAATTATAAATTATAAATGAATAAATAATAAATTAAAGTATTCAAATAATTTACAACAACAAATACATTAGGTTTAAACTAAATTAAAAATAATAAAATTAATTTAATCTTTACGTATCATTAACAATATTAAATTAATAGTAAATGTTATTTATAGATACACAATTAAATAGTTCAGTGTATCATTAGTAATAATAAAAATCAATAATTAAGAGAGAAAACTTTTAAATAGATTCATTATATCTTGTTCTTAGTGAATACGGATAAATGTCGGACATTTCATATTTTTGTTGAATACGAATTTAGAATTGGAATGAGAAAAATATTGAAAAATGAATTTGAATACATCGATTTAGTATCCACATTAGACACAGATACAAATACGGATTATCCGTATTATAAGTTTTAGCGGATATCAATGTCAGATAATTTTTTTTTGAGGATGAATGTCGGATAATTTAGATGCTTATTTTGATTTTCTATCCCTAAATATACGCTAGCAAAAGCAAACATGGTCGCACAGCAGCAAAACGTAGAGTTTATCCTATCTTTTACTTTTGAATCTGGAGTTCAACATCTGGCATGTCATTTGCCCATGTCGCTCTATTTTTACCACAATTCGAACCCAGGCAACCATCCGGCCGTAGGTCGTGCCCCCATTACTAGAGTAATGACGAGAGGGCTTGTCGTTCAGCCCTTTGCAACTTCTTTACCGCCGCCGTCACGTCTCTCATGGGTGCCGGCCAGCCCGGGGCTGTCGACAGCGAGGACCAGATGCGGCTCCATTGTCACTGCCTCTTCCTCCATCTCACACACAACGACAAGGCGGCGGCAGTGCAGAGTCGAGCGCAATATGGTGCGAAATGGCTCGAGCGATGATATAACTGTAGACCCTCAATGCCTGCAGCTAGGGCAGTCCCAAAGCTTGAAACTATGCACGTCGTCCGTAGCAGCCACGTCAACGAGAAACCATACGTAGAAACTAACTCACCAAGTGCAGGTTTCTTCATGAAATAAATGATACTGGCTATTTCCTCTTCCTCTCTCCCAACTCATCTTCTTCCTCCTCGACTCTATCTTCTCTCAGGCAGAGCAGGTGAGAGGGGAAAAGGGAGGGCGGTCAGCAGCATGGCCGGCCGGGTCCAGTGCGGCGAGCAGGCGCGACCGAGTGCTGCCGGCGTAAGCGGGCCAGGCCGATGCGGGCGAGCAGGCGCAGCCGAGGAGGGCCAGCGCGGTCCAACATGGCTGGGCAGGTCCGCCGCGGGCGAGCCAGTGTGGTGGAGCGGGTGAGGCGGCGCGGCCGCCATGAGAGGGGCCGGTGCGGGCGAGCGGGCGCGGCTGAGCAAGTCCGACGTGGCCGAGCGAGCATGGCCGGCGCGGCCAGGTTGCCCAGCGCGGGCGAGCGGGCGCGGCTGAGCACGTTCGACGTGGCCTAGCAAGCGATCGTGGCCGGTGCGAGCGCGCGGCGCGGCCAGGCAGGGCTAGCGTGGGCGAGCGGGCACGACCGTCAAGTGAGCGCGGCGGTAGAAACCGGTGGTTTCTCCCCGACGCTAATTTTGGGACTGCCCTCAGATATTGGGACAAGGGAAGCTGTTACTCACACTTGATCTACAAGCTCGTGCTATTTAATGGAAATGTTGGCAAGAAGACAAATCAATATATTGATCTCCTTCCTATACTTTGGTGCTGAACTGGCAAAATATCTATGATTAATCTAATTCCTCGGCTATTCTTGCCCAGAGTGCTTGGCTGCTTGCTATCTTACCATTCAATTTTTATTGCTCTGTTATCTTTTTCTCCAAGAAAACATATTGAGCGCGGCTCGATTTCATTGACCCTAAACTTTTTTTTTTCACTCAGAGTATCCACTCATAATATAGCTACAAATAGAATAAATTAATACTTTGTATGAGTAGATACTCTGTAGATGCTAAATTATGAGTGGTTTAAAGAATTGTATTTTTATCTTCTGTAGAAGCATTTGGTTACCTAATTAATGTGTAGATTTCTCTGTATATGTATTAGCAGAATCTGATGCTTTAAAATTAATACCTCATAGTTTCCTGGTTACTATAGTCAGATTCCTTAAGTGAGTACTATGAGTATTCTGGAACCGACCACAAATTTTTCTTTTAAAGGCTTACAACATATTAATTAGACCCAAAATCGGAACGCCTAACTTCAAGCATAGTTTACCCAAACCTTCATATTTCTTTATACGACAATGATACGCTGAGGACGTCCGTTCGTCCGGGTGCCATCTTCCCAAATAAAAAAAGTATCTCCCACTCCATCTCACGCGCTCGCCGCAGGCTCCGCTTTGCTTCCTCTACCCTCAAATGCCGTAGGCTCCACTCCGCTTCCCCTGCCTAGTGGCCCTCGCCCACCTCCGCGACGCCAGGCTCTACCACTGGAGTCGTGCCTCCTGCCCGCCCCCGACCTCATCGCCGTGGCCGGCGCCGACATCCTCCTCATCACCTCCTCCTGTGGCCGGAGCCGGTGAGGGCATCATGGCTGTACTTTGCGCCGGCCTCGAGGCTCCTCGCGCCCCGGTAGCGGAAGAAGCTCACAGGGGCCAAGTTCGTAGTGCTCTTCGCTCCACCACCTCTCAGCCCCGATCTACCCATCCAGGCGGTTATTGAGTTCCTTAGCGCGCCTGACATGGTGGCGGCCGCCCACTAGAGTGTCGCGCCTGATATGTTGCAAGCGTATGTTTCAAGTGTTTTAGATGTTTCAGAGCTATGTTGCAAGTGTTTCATATGATATTACAAAAGTAGATTGTGATGTTGCATATGTTGCAATTATTTTAGAGGCATGTTGCAAGCGTTTATTCAAAATATTTCATCTGTTTTTCAAACGTATGTTTGCAATCATTTTTTATTCGGATGTTGCGTATGTTTCACACATGTTGCAAGAGTATATTATAATGGGTTCAGCTATTTTAGCCTTATGTTGCAGTAAGTGTTTTCGTATTGCAAGTTGCAAGTGTTTTATCTAGATGTTGTATATGTTTCACACACATGTTTATGGTGTATGTTGCAAATGTTTCATCTGCTTCAGACGTATGTTCCATTCAAATGTTTCATGTTTCAGAGAGGTGTGTGAGTCATGGAGCATGCTTTGGGTGCCGAGGAATCAGGTGCGGCGAGCTGGGTGCCGGCGGTTGGGGCGTGCCGTGCCTGGGTCCAGTGGATGGGGGCGTGCTAGTCCTCATCCCGACTTCTGGGTCCCGCTCGCGCGGAGAGAGAGGAGCGGGTTCACTAGGAAGGAGCCGCAGGCATAGCAACAGGGCGGGGTGCGTGTGCGGGGCGTCCGGACATCCAGGCACTAGCCACGCCCTTATATTTTTAACATTGTCACATATAATGTAGAAATCGATTCAACTAGTAGCCAAGTAGACCTCTCTAAAAGACCTGTATGTATAATATACGACATTGATAACTGTTAATTATTCTTGCTCAATCTAGAATGGGGTGTTTTAAGGTAGCCGTGCCTGGTTTTCTACTCTGTTCTAATATTGTATCATGATTAGACACTAGCTATTCTTACTCATATAAGCTCATGTGTAAGTTCGACTCACAGAAGGGGATCGTTATATCTAACTTATCACACAATACGACAACAGGCGAGGATTTATAGTCCGGGAGGGGCGAAGCCGTTAAGCATCTGCCGATGGGTATGACGACATCATCAGTCATCCATGAGTGGGTGTTTATCTTCATGTCAAGAGGGATCTGCACTTTCTTGACACTCCATTCGGTTGAAATGCCAGAGGCACGAGCCGGATGGTGCAGCAGGCAGAGAGCTCAAACTCATCACTCTCAAAAAATATGAGTTGTGCCACCGTGACATCGCCTTTGTCTCCGTGGCAGAGGATGCCCATATCTTGCTCCAACAAATAAGACCTTGGCTATCACAAACTCCTTAGGAGCACGACTAACTGTTTTTCAGACTCATGGTCACTCGAGTTTTCTGACACCAGACTTTCCTGATCCATGACGGCAAGCAGCAATGGTAGAACTTCAGTTATGGGCATAGCCACCGTAGTGCTTACTGTAGTAATGATTTACCTATTATGTTTCTTCTTTATGTCATCATAAGTATAAAACTGAATCCTTTGATGAGAAATGAACTAGCTAAATGAAGAAAGAAATGCCTTTTTTCATCAAGTATATGGCGATCAAGTTGGTTTCCTGATGAGAAAACAAAGAGGCCTGGACTGCTAGTGTGCATTTTATTTGGGTAGGTTGAGTTGTCTAATATTGAAGGTGTTACTTGGCTGAGGCAGGTTAATTTTTTTTCTATGGGTTACTCTGGTTTTGGTTAGGAGCCCAAACAATTACAAAAAGACTACGGACGGATCCAGAATCCAAAAAAAAAAAGGGTGAACACTAATTGGCGTCCGGGATTCTCACTTGACTTCAAGATAAGGACGCGTTGTGGCCTCCTCATGTATGGCAGAACCGTGATGATACAAAGTCCAAACAATTACAATAAGGACGCGTTGTGGCCTCCTCATGTTGGTTCTCTTACTGCATAGCGTTGCATTGGCTTCAAAAATAAGAATGTCTGGCAGAGCAGGTGAAAGTTTGATGATGCAATCATGATTTAGCAGAAAAATCTGGTTATGTTTTTTAACACATCAACCCACTGTTAACAGATTAGCAAGTCATTTAAATGAGTAAAAAGATCATGTCAATATTTTGATATGATAATTGACTAGTCACTTTAAACATAATCAGTTCTCTTTATGTTTTTAAATGCACAGCTTAAAAAACAATATAAGTAGTAACAACTTTAAGACTGAGAAGTGGTACAAGCAAGATGCCACAACAGTGGTAAACACAGAAAAAGAATACAAAAAATATTACCTTGTGATGGCATCCTCACTCAAGTAAGAGGAGAACTCGCTGGGGATGAAGCGATGACCAAAGAAATTGTTCCTGCAGCCCCTTTTAGGGGGATATCCATCTTCTTCTTCCTCTTCACTGATATAGAGGGCGCTTGACTGCAGCTTCTTGTTCCTCATGTTGACATCAATCATCCAGAAAAGGCCGCGGTCCTTGTCCTTGAGCAGGAAGCAGATAACATCTGGATCAACCAAGCTAACCAAAGGAAAACTTGGCTTAACCCGTGGAAGGCAACTGTGGCCAGTGCCAAGAAGGCGGAAGAACTCCTCTGCTCCCATGGTGTTGCTGAGAACCATTGTCCATCTGCCTTCATGGATGTCATCCAAAGTCCATGCTTTTATGGTGAAAGGAGTACATTCGGTAAGAATACAGACGAGCTTAATGATGCCAGTGTCAGTGACACAGACAGAGCGCAACGGGTCAGGTTCGTCTGCATCCTTGTACAGACGCTGAGACTTCAAAGCGTTTTTCGGCAGAGGGATGTAACGGAGCTGCTGATGATCTGGGTTGCTGTTGCTGTCAGTGAGGACATCAATGGCCAGCATGCCCTGGTAGTTGTCCACCCAGCACAAGCATGTACCAATGGGGAAGACGGCGTCAGTCATCCACGAGTAGGTGTTTATCTTCGTGTCAGGAGGGATCTGCACCTTCTTAACATTCCATTCCATTGAAGATCCTGCAGGAGGTGGATTATGCAGCAGGCATAGCTCAATCTCATAGCGCTTGGAAAACATGAGTTCTGCCACCGTGAACTCGCCTTCGTCGCCGTGGCAGAGGATACCCATATCTTCAGGCAACATGGTGCGCTGTCGCTGCTGCCGATGTGGTTTGCAGAACTCATCAAACTCGGGGTCGCTGTAGCCACCGTCGAAGCAGGGGGGAAGCAGAGTCAGTGATGGCGGCGAAGAGGAGCGGCACGAGTAGACGAAGTAGTCGATGGGGAACGAGTAGCTGTCGTGCCACCACATTGGATCCTCGAAGGGGACGGTCATCCGGAAGAGAATGGAGTTGCGGTGGGCAGCGATGGCGGTGGGCTCCCGGAAGCTGATCGGCGGCCTGCCCGTCAGGTGGAGATAGAGACGGGAGACCGCGGGAGGGTCGGCGATCCTGAGGGAGGCGCGGACGGGGCGGCCAACGCAGTCGTGGGCGAGCGCCGAGGCCGTGGCGTCGTCTTCGACGACCCCGCAGCGCCGCCTGCTGCTCCGGTGGACGATGCGGTCGAGGATCAGCCACCTGGGGACACGCGGCGGCGGAGGTAAGGCCGAGGGATTCCTCTGTTCCAAGCCGGGGCGCCTCGTCGGGGAAGGAGATAGCTTCCTCACGCCATTGCCGGGGGCGCGCTTCCTGATGCCGTTCTCCGCTTCCTCCATGCCGCCGCATTAGGGGAGACCGACGACAGCAGGGTTAGGGTAGGGTTAGGATGGGGATTGGCCGATTGGGAAAAGCCTCCAAGTCGATGGTCACTTGGATCCACACGACCACACATGCAAACATGCAAAATGACAGGTTTACCCTCTTGAGTTCTGCATTTTAGCTCCCATTTGTTGTTGGGCAGGAAAAGTCAAAATCAAACCGAACCACATAAAAAATTCAAATCTATACATAATAATAAAAAGGCAAAATTTCTCGCCACCCTATTTTCGTCCGGCTCATTCAATCCGTCCCAACTGTAAAAGCCCACTCACTCGCCCACTCCAACTCGCACTCTTCCACGCCGTAACCCACTCCACCGCTCCGTCCTTCTGAAAAAACACCACTGCCGCTGCTTGAATCGGAGGGCAAGGAAGACGATGAAGGGGCACTCGAGGCTGTGTCACCACTCGATCCATGCTCACCATGGCGGCGGGGCATCCCCACGCTTGCCCGGCACGGTGGCCACGTGGCCCGTGCTTCAGCACGACAACGCCGCCCGCCACCGCAACGACTAGAACCTCCACCATCGCCACCGCCACCACCACCAGAACCACTGTGCGTGGCCCCGACCTTGCCTTACTCTGCTGACATCAACGCTGGAGCCCATCGCCTCGGCTGCCGCCCCGTCCCTACTCCTCGCCTCTCTACCCTGCTGCCCGGCCAACCTCACACGGTGCCGAGCGCCGCTGACGGCAAGGACACAACCGCCGCCACTGTCCACTCGGGCAGGAGACCAGCATGGTGCCAAGGACTGAGCAGGAGGCGAAGAGCAGCCATGCCACTTGCATGGAGACTAGCGTGGCGAGACCAGACGCCTCGGCTGGGGCCAGGAGCAGCCTCCACAGTGCCCGTCACGAAGACGAGCTCGAACCACCCGCGGAGCGATGATGTGGCGCCGTGCACAACGATGTCACCGAACACGCCGGACGTGTTGAACCAACTGTAATCGTGTCAGTCATATTTAGGTGCATTAGGTAGTTCATTTTGTTTTTGAACATCTTTTGTAATCGCGTAGAATCAGGGCGGAACGGAGACCGCACGTTTGCGTCTTAACCGCGTTCAGGTTGGGCTGGGTCTCCGCCATGGCTGGGTCGCCGTGCATGTCGCACGGGCGCCGCAATGCAGCATCGAGTCATGGCGGGACTCTTGGATCACAGCCCGGTTAACTATCAAAGAATGCATCCAGATCAAGCTGCGCCATTCGCAGTGAAATATTTTGTCTCTCTCGCGTGAACTCGTGCTCTCACCACCGTTAGGGTCTTAGTCGCCGCGGTCACCACCGGCCGGTGCCGCGTCGTGCCGAGCTCCTCGCCGGAGATCGGTTCCAACAGGACGCGTCCAGGACACAAACGCCGCGGTCCCGACGACGTGTGTACTCTGCCACGCACGTGGACACGCGCACGGCCTCCACGCGTGCAGGCGAACTCCACGAGCTGGCTCGCCGCTGTGGCGTCGGCCATGACTACAAAGGTGCATGCCGGGAAGTCCCGCGACGTGCTCATGTTCTTCTCCCACGTGTTTGTTCGCATGTCAACTCATGTAGAGAGATAAAAAATCTCATGCAACAATGCCGTCGGAGGCAAGTCGAGCTCCAGGATCGGAGCCCCGCCGGCAATCAGACCAGTGGTGGTGATGACGACATCAAGTGTTTCGAGGGCGCAGCCACATCATGGTACATTCAACAACACCAGGGCCGAAGCTCCTCAGCACATGTTGATTTGTTGGAAAGGCTTGGATTTGGTAGGCGGCGTGATGGATAAGGAGAGATCACGTACTCAAGACTGACAACTGCGTTTTTTTTAGATTAGACTGCGTTTATTTTAATTTTTTTTTGAGAAAAGATTAGACTGCGTTTATGAGAGATGGAAAGGTGAATGGGTTAGAGGTGGGGATGGCTAGATGGCCCATGGGCTTGTTGAATGGGATGGCATTGCACCTAAATCGAGTTTTCGGTTCTCAAATGGATCAAATGATGTTTTGCTACACTAAAAAATGATGATGGTTTGCTTTCCTTCATTTGTTCAGTGTGTGTAGACTGAAACTGTATATAACACTGAAGAACAAAATAAAAAATCCAATCCGATTGCAATCAGAGTGTGGAGTCAAGTCTCTATTAGCTTAGAGTTGTTCCCAGGAGAAATGGAGGATGGAACAATGTGTGCACGGTGACAGAGACTTAGCTGATATCAACAAAAAAGGCTAGTCAATATATTTACGTTTACTAGGTAAATGCCCGTGCGCTGCAACGGGAACATATTGTGGGGGGCAATTGCATGAAGCCGGGGTGGACATCGCGCGTGGGGCTAGTGCCGAGTGGACGATATGTTTTTGTTGTAGAGACAGAGATAGAGATTTTAGAAAGATAAGTAATAATTTTTTTACAAGTTTGTCTTTTTACAATACATGTTATCTGGTATTTTTTTCCGTTGCAACACATGAGCATTCACCTTAATCATAACAAGTTTGTATTTCACAGTTGTAAACGATAAACTGTGAAACCAAAATGGCTATAAACTGTGAAACTCATATGAATTGAAAAATGGATATGATACATCTCTGCTCAAAGCAATAAACCACTATTTTGTAAAACGTTGGATTTCTCTAGGATGTAATCCCCAGCACTGAAATTAGTTCAGTGAGCTAGAGAGAAGTGAAAGTTCCTAGCTAGAAACTCAATTTGGTTAAGTGAGATAGCAGTCACATTTCTACCATCTCTAGTATTGGAATCCAGTCCTCCAGTAAAAATATATCCTGATTACATTACTTGCTGAAACCATATCTGGGAAGTGTGTACATAATTACCTGAGAACCAGTGAAGGCTCACAATCTTCCAGGGACCTTCAAGCTGTGATGGGAATTCTCAAGAATCTAAGAAAATATAAAAAAGATTACAGTTAACTAATACTGATCATTCTAGTGTGTTGCAACGGGTAGAAAATAATACCATAATAAGAAATAGTAATCATTGCTAATAAAGATTTCCGCTAACTCAACATACCACTTAGAAGGAGTCTGAAAGAATGCATAAGCTATTTTCTTTGACCGTTTTGATTGAAGACAAATGAAGGGGTTCATGAACTGAAGCCTAGCACCAAGCAGCAAGTGTTGCCAAAATCATAAACCAAAACCAACAGTCCAATATGGACCCTTTTGATCCAGCAATGACTTTCTGAACATTCTTTAAGTTATGGTTTAGGTACATAATTGCAATGAAAAAAGTAATCTGATAAATTAACCAAAACACCAATTCAAAGAAATTTGCATTTTTATTGTAGAACCATGTGAAGACATCATATGTGCAGTAAACATATATTGCTGTGTGCATAAAAACATGGCACTGCAGTCCATAATACTTATGTCTGCCTGTACAAACAGACCAGTCCTGGAAATGAGAATAAGTTTGCCAGTAAAAAAGACCAGTCCTAGAAATGAGAATAGGTTTTAGCTTATGGTTTAAAACTATCATATAAGACCCAATTAACAAGAATTAACTTGACAATTGATACTTCATTTAATTTTAGCAATGTATCTTAATCATGTTTAAGAACAAATCGCCATTTCTTTCAAGCTGACATAGTCTGAACCATGTCTGATTGGCCAATTAAAATTTCTTTTAGCAATAAATTTTGTCTGCTGCCACAATTCAAATACTATTTTAATATGCAACATATGAAACATCAGTAAAATCGACTGTGTATATCTTTAGTGGGTTCCAGTGCTGTGGTGTGCTGCCTGCAGCCAGCCAGCAGCAGCAGTTGTGGACAACTGACTCAGCCTAGCTAGCTCACTGATCCAAGAAAATATACATATATATCGCCACCGCAAAAGATGACAGATTGGATCTACCACCCTAATCTTCTTGCCCCCCACATACACTTATTAGTTTTAGGTTTATCATGTACCGGTTCACATTATTAACCTAGCAATCCGGGGCATCCTATGAGATCCATGATGTGAAAAGAACTCACATTTTGTGACCCCTCACCCACTGGGACATATAAGTGAACAGTTTTCATTAGATTTGGAATGTCGTTTGACATGGCTTCGTTCTGTTCTGGCTCCTTGCTCCGGTGCATGGAGGAGTTAGAGTCGGTGAAACAAAAAAATTGACTTATTATTTTGAGAGAAAAAAAAGATAAAACCGACTGCTTGGTACCATGTAAGCTACACCGTGTATAGAGGGGTCACAACTGGCTTGAGCTCTATCAAATAGGGCCTAACATGATTTTTTTTTGCACTCCAACTTACCCCACTTTTTTTTAATCGACAATGGATAATTTATCTGCTGTATTCTGTGAGAGATAAAAAAACCCAATCTTTTAAAATGATGCCAGCGTGCCTGTCATGAGAAATTTGCAAGGCTGTATTTCCATTTGTTTATCTGTGTGTATCGTATCATCTATATAATCGAGAGTGTGTTGGTGAGATGCCAAAAGGCTGTAAGATTCCATCATGGAAAATCAGTGAAGAAGATGTGGAAAAATAAACAATGTGCATCCATTTTGTTCCTGTACGTATCAGCTTTGCATGCATCTGTTTGATAGCTGGGTGCCAATCATTGTTACATCTTTTTATTCATTATTGAGCAAAAGGATTAACTATGTACTACTTGTGATTGATACCAATTGGAATTTGTGCAATTCTAGGGATTCATTATTTGACAACAGAAATGTTTTGTTTAATGAGAGGATGACCCTAATTGACATAATGCAAATCAAAACCTAACCAAATTTGGATTTTATTCAACAAAGTGTCCTGCCTCTAGTATGCATGCTTCACTTTGTATATATAGGAAAAAAAATGCAGCCACTAAAAAACAAGCAAACAATGCAAAGTAAAGAAAAAAATGACTGTGGCATGGACGGAAACAAAATGAAATTTAAAACAAGAACTAAAAAAATTCATTTTTCCCCGGACCGTACACGCAAATGAAATAATTGTATTGAAGTTAAAATCTATGTCTGTGAACAATGTGGCAAAAACACGCTCTGCAGCTGAAGCTACACCCATACAAGGCTGTAGGTAGCTAAATGAAATAATTGTATTGAAGTTAAAATCTATGTCTATGAACAATGTGGCAGAAACACGCTCTGCAGCTGAAGCTACACCCATACAAGGCTGTAGGTAGCTTGGAACAAATTAAATGGGAATAAAATGACAACAATGTTCCTTAATAAGAATAGTAATTCATAAAACAAGGTTTTGTTTTGTTTCTTGTTAGGCCCTGAATTTCCAACTGAAATGAAGAAAACAACATATATAGAAAGGTCAAGTCGCATGCTGCATTGTTGCCTTGGTCAAAGATGATACCTCTGTCGTTATGACAGATCTTCCTAAACAAAGCACCGTGTTTGTTCTAACCTATGCGGTTTTCTGACAGACCAGTGGGTTCCTGAATTTCTTTGGCCCTTTTTTCCTGCTGGAAGGTCGACCTATCTGTTTTAGAGTTCAGACTCGACAGTTGCTCGGTCAAAACTGGAGTTAGTTGTACGAGAAAGTTATTTCTACACACAGCAGTATTGTTTAGAGTATAGACCCTGCAAATATCTACAGCTTTGTTTGACTTGACTTCCACAAATAAAGATACGGGTTCCCTGCAAGTCTAATTTGATGCGTGCAAATATCTACAGCTCTGTTTGACTTGACTTCCACAAATAAAGATACGGGTTCCCTGCAAGTCTAATTTGATGCCGCTCACTCAATCAAGATGAAATAGCTTAGCTAGCATGGGGATGTGTGTAGCAGATCCAACAGAAGGTGTGAGCCACACCAGATTGTTCAGACCTGAAACCTATGACTTACCGGAATCATATCAATGTGCAATTTCTCAGAAGCCCATCTACACACTGGAGGAAGGAATTAGCTACCTAGATTTCACCTAATAAATAAATAAAATGATGAACAGATCAATACACCTCTGTTCGTTCAGATCGAAAACAGTTGATATCACAAAGGAAACACCAAAAAAAATTGCAGCAGCTTCGTTTCATTCCCCTAGCTCCCTCATCAGGGATCGATAGATAACCAAGCACGTCAACTGGATATTTCTACAGCAGAGATGAGAGGAGCACCCTACGTACCGATAGGTGAATGAAGTGATGCTCGCGATTTGGTGTCAGGCGGCAGCCCCCGACGGCGAATCCACACATACTAAGAGGGGTGGGTGAGGATTGAGGACAGGAGGTGAGTGTGATGACTCACCGGTGCGACTCGAGTTCCTAGCAGTTGATTGCGGTCTGTCGGTGTGCGCCAGCGGCGTCCTCCCCGTCGACCAAGCGTAGAGATCTCTCGGCGCTCGTGGTGTGGTGGCGTCCTCCTCCGCTGGCGTGCAGTTGGCGCGGGCGTGATGGGCAGTCCGTGCAGGAGCGGCAAGGCACCAGCTGGTGGTGAAGGAGATGGCTGTGACAATATTGGAGGAGGAGATCGCGCGGAGGATTTTGGGGAAGGTCTTTGACCGGGGAAGATCGCAAGCGAGCCCGAGGGAGACTGGGGCACCACCGCATACGGGGAAGGAGGGATTGGTAGTGAGGGGACGGAGGAGTGCACGTTTCCTTTTTTTGACCGGGGAACCGCATGCGAGGAAGGAGGGACTGATTTTGTTTCCTTTTCTGACGGAGCCAGCCGCACGCGAGTGCAGGTTTGGTGTCGCATGAGGGAATGCAGGGGAGCGAGCGGATCTGGTGTCGCAGGTGTGGACGGAATAGTTATGAATGTTTTAGTTGTAGAAGAGATAGGTAGTCGAGCACACCAAGGATGGTGGAGATTAAGGGTGAGAAAACTATGAGCGAGCGGACGCTGACTTGGAAGTTGAAAGCGGATAACAACCCGTTGTAACGCATAGGCACTTTTGCTAGTTCTAGACTTATTTTCTTTCGAAAATTCTTAGCCACAGGCGTCCGTCCTGTCCAGAGTTCCGGACTCGGCTCCCACGCCTGTGCACTAGACCGGACCCATCTCTCAAAAAAAATCCCCACTCCCACACCACAGCGACCCGCAGCTTCGCTTTCTGTCTGTCGTCGTCAGCGACCACCTCCGTATACTTCGCCTCAGGGCCCTTGCCTGCCTTCGAGACGCTAGGCCCCTCCCACTAGTACAACAGAGCTCACTACTTGCCGTTCCAAAGCTATTTCTACAGGCATCTGTCAGTACCGCCAGTGGCAAAGGCGAGTGAAAATCGCGAACTTCACAAGCGTCATCTAGAGAACCGCCGCTACAAATGATTTACACTGGCTGTTTTCTTAAAAAAACCGCCACTGCAAATGATTTTCAAAAATTGCAAATCAGGCTCAAAAGATAGCAATTTTTTAATCCAGGGAGGCCCCCACCAGTCAGTCACCTACCCGCTCCGTCGAACTCACAAGTCACGGCATTTTTCGCGCACTTCGTGGCGAGCAGGATTTGAACCCGTGACCTTTTCCTCGCGCGACAATCCTGTAAGTACTACAGCTCACACTTACTTGTGCCTATAATGGATTTTCTTTCTCCTCATATTATCCTCAACCGAGATTAAATTGATTGTTTGAGATCCTAAACGAATTCAAATAAAAAAGTTATCATCTACAAAGTTGCATAACTTTTCAAGATCTATAACTTTCATTTTGGTTGTTTCTCCATCCGAGGTTGTTTGAAAAATTCAAAATTCAAATTTGAGCAATTTAAACATAGTTTTCCTTGATAAGATGACTTTAAATGAAAAAGTTGTCAACTATAAAGTTGCATAACTTTTTGAGTTCTACAACTTTTATTTTGGTTGTTTCTCGATTCAAGGTCGTTTAAAAAATTCAAATTTTGAATTGAAAAAAATGAGAAATTCAAACAAGATTTTGAAATAGCAAATGATTTCGGCTGCAAAAGTTATCAACAACAAAGTTGTAGAACTCATCAAGGTCTACAACTTTTATTTTGGTCATTTCTTCATCCGACAAAGTGATAGTCTACGGTGTTTACAAATTCATAAATATCTCACAGTTTATGAAACTATATAAGATATATATCATTTGTGAACAATGTTTACTACCACTTTGTCGAACGAAGAAATGACCAAAATAAAAGTTGTAGATCTTGATGAGTTCTATAACTTTTATGTTCATGACTTCTTCAGCTGAAATCATTTGATGTTTCAAAATGCTGTTTGAAGTTGTCATTTTTGAAACTTAAATTTTAAAATGTTCACAGAAAAAGATGGCCAAAATATTAGATGTAAGAACACAATAAATTGATAGAGCATGATTTTTATAAAAGTTTAGGAAAAAATCAAGTAATTTGAAGATAGTACGAGGGAGAAAGACATTTTACAAGTTTTAGCCAGAGATTAAAAAGAGAGATTAGAATTTTTCAACCATTTAAAAATTAAATTTCAAACAGCATTTTGAAATATAAAATGATTTCAAATAGAAATTAGTTAAATAACAAAGTTCTATAATTTTTCGAGATCTACAACTTTTATTTTGGTTATTTCTCCATCTGAGGTCATTTGAAAAAATGTATTATAAAGGCATTTATTAAAGGCCAAAGTTAGAATGATCAGTTTGAATTAGTGGACTTTAAATTTGTTGAAGGCCACGTTTGTCCCATAAAGAAACCAAGGAATCATCCTGAACCTAGTTTGCTAACAAAGTGGAATGTATTCTCCTATTTAGTGACAAGCAAAATTTAATCTCAATATTTTCGAGCTTGTATGAAGATTTTGCATGATCTTGTGAGAACTATAAAAGGAACTTTATATGTTGTAAGCAACCCCTTGTCAAATGAGTACAAAGTATTTTTCGACACACTTGTCTGTTGCATAACTCGCTGTGCCATAGAAAGATTAATTATTGAGTTATTCTACAAGTATGAAGGTGCAGATGAAAATGAAACTTCCATTTGGCATAGTGCAATAAATGGTGCCAATTGCCCAACTACATGGCGCATAGATCTCTCGAACACTACAATATTTAGTTATTTTATTTAGAAAACTGGCTCTGGCATATCATATTCAATAGACACAACTAGGGCCT
This sequence comes from Saccharum hybrid cultivar R570, assembly GCA_038087645.1. Classification (NCBI taxonomy): domain Eukaryota; kingdom Viridiplantae; phylum Streptophyta; class Magnoliopsida; order Poales; family Poaceae; genus Saccharum; species Saccharum hybrid cultivar. The sequence goes on from JAQSUU010000744.1 coordinate 3,949,897, forward strand.
TTATCCTTTTGAGAGATGTGGTCATGCATTCTGCGGATTTTAGTGTAAGTTGAGTTTTAATCCTCTACAACAGTCTGACTTTTTTTATTTACTCTATTGTTTATAACATGTTGTGATATTTGGGAATGGAACCTTAGTGAGAGGAATTGTGTTGTAGCATAGTGGTATATTTATTGTCCAAATAAAACTTGCGCTGTAGGATAACTTCCTGGTAGGTTTTAGCTGTAATAGTTTTTTTCTAAAATAAAAAGGTGAGCTAGAGAGTAGTTTGCTACTTTGCATAGTTTGAGTTAGCCTCCTTATTAGTACTATTCTAAAGATCGTGTCTTTGGTCACCCCAACAGTCCACAACAATCTATGGTGTCTAATTATGCTATTTTTTAAATGGCTTCTACTCATCTTTTGGTACCTTTGATTAGCACATCACCATGTGGGTGGAGGGCACCCCTATGTATAGTATGACATGACATCTAGGATTTGTGCCAGATGGCACATGGCACAATCCACACTCTTCTAACAAAATATCTGTACTCTAAATCATCCATTCTCATTCTAGATGTTTGTCATGCCAAAAATATCTAATACTAGAATAACCCATAGTTTATTTACTATGAAACATGGTTGGTGTGTTTTTTGTTTGTCATAAAGATAATTAAACCTTACATCACATTAGAAATATCTCCCATCTAAGAATCTCCATGGCCTTCTAGAAGCTTCAAAATATACTCCCTCCGTATCAGATTTAGAAGTCGTTTTGGATAAGGTTTAGGTCAAACATTAGGAATATAAATCATCAATAACTTTTAAGTTGTTGAGTTTGCAAATGTAAAAATTATATGAATAGATTTGTCTTGAAAAATACTTTCATAAAAGTATACATATATCACTTTTCCATAAATATTTTTTATAAAAACAAGAGGTCAAAGTTGTGTTTTGGAGACCGTGTCGGTGTCCTAAACGACTTCTAAATCTGATACGGAGGGAGTACATTTCCATTTTCAACACACCAACCCAAATTACATGGATGATATTATCTTTAGTGGTTCGTCTCATGCTCTTGTTACCAAGTTTGTAGATACTATGACCAGGGAGTTCGAGATGAGTATGATGGGTGAGCTTAACATCTTCCCTTGGTTGCAACTCAAATAGACCCAAGACGGGACCTTGTGCACCAAGGCAAGTACACCAAGGATGTGCTCAAGAAATTCGATATGGGTGAGGCCAAGCCTCTTTCAATACCCATGTCAACGACGACCATGCTGGATGTTGATGAGGATGACAAGCCCGTGGACCAGAAGGAGTACAGAAGATGATCGGCTCACTTTTGTACTTGACAGTGATGAGGCTAGACATACACTTTGCAGTGTGTTTGTGCGCATTGCTCTCAAGCATGGTCATGCACTTCACACAAGTAGGCTGTGAAGAAGATTATGTGGTACTTGCACTTCACCCCCAAGTTTGATCTTTGATACTAATCCACTTTGACTCATCTTTGTGTGGTTACTCTGATGTTGATTTCGCTGGGTGCCGGTTAGATCGTAAGTCCACTTTGAGTACGTGTCAATTTTTGGGTTCATCTTTGGTTTCCTTGTCCTCTCGCAAGCAGTCTAGTGTAGCGTAGTGCACAACCGAGGCCAAGTACATTGCTGCTACTAGATGTTACTCCAGCTTTTGTGGATGATAGCCACCTTGAGAGACGTTGTCTTGATCTTTGAGAGAGTTCCACTCCTATTTGACAATACCTTTGCAATAACATGGCAAAGAACCCTATACTCTACTCCAAAACTAAGCATATCGGTGTTCACTTACATTTCCAGAGAGATCACTGTGAAAATGCGATATTGATATTTGCCATGTAGACACCCATAGACAGCTCATAGACATCCTCACAAAACCTCGAGATCAACAAACCTTTGTCTGTTTGTGAGGGGAGTTGGATGTGTGCGTTCTTTTTTAGAGGAGGAAAGCATTGTTTCTTGTAGAGTAGTTTTGGTTTTTGTCTTTGTAGTATAGCTTTTGTTTTGGATCCTAGCATGTGTATGATGTCTGAGATTCATTTTCTATCATGTTTATACAGGTTGCTATGTCTCAATCTTGGAGTCTTTCGCTTCCACTTGATATACTCTGATGAATTTGTGCTAAAATTTGACTCCAAGATAAATAAACAGAAAGATTGAGAGGGATTACACTATCACATCTCACTGTATCGAGACTACTTCTCATTGCACTTGAGATGAACTTGAGCAATGTAGTGTATGACCGAAACCAATGCTTTGAGCTTATAATTGTCTTTTGACATAGGCTTCGCCCAGTAGAAATTTAGGAAAGATAGCGCTTACAACCTCTCGCAATCACACGCCTTGTATCTTACTTGTGTAAAATGAGTGAAATGATAATTTGATGAAAAACACAAGTTTGGAGTTTATCAGTGGCATGTTGAAATTTAGGCAAGATAGCGCTTACAACCTCTTGCAATCACATGCTTTGTATCTTACTTGTGTAAAATGAGTGAAATGATAATTTGATGAAAAACACAAGTTTTGAGTTCATTTGTGGCATTTACGCCTGAACCGTGACTAGAGGCTAATGTTGGGTTTCAACTCTAGCCTACCCCAACTTGTTTGGAACTAAAAGGCTCTGTTGTTGTTCATTTTGAATGATCTACTCCTGAAGCTCCTGCGTTCTGCATCCCATTGATCTTCATAGCATATTTTGAGGGGGCGTTGCAGTTTTTGGATAGCTTGATGTGTGCATGTATCAACAAGAGGGACAGAGATTCCACGCACAACATGCATGCATTAGTGAGATATGCATCCATTTAGGGTGGGTTTGCATTTGAGGCTATTTTGCTAGTTGTGCTGAGCCTTTGCCTTGGTGTTGTGGGCACACAAGGAGGGATAGAGTCCGGAATGACGATATTCGGGATAGGGTTGGGGTGGCACCAATTGAGGAGAAATTGATTCAACATCGGTTGAGATGGTTTGGACATGTTCAACGGAGGCCTCCTGAGGCGCCGGTGCGTAGTGGGGTTTTAAAGCGGGCTGATAATGTAAAGAGTGGTAGAGGTCGACCTAAACTAACTTGGGAAGAGTCCGTTAAGAGAGACCTTAAGGAGTGGAATATCTCTAAGGATTTAGCTATGGACAGGAGCGCTTGGAGACTGGCAATCAACGTGCCCGAACCGTGACCTCTTTTCTGTTTTTTTATCATTTATGTCCCTTTTTGTGTCTCCCTGTTTATCGTCTCTTTTGGGTTTCATCTCTAGCCTACCCCAACTTGCTTGGGACAAAAGACTATGTTGTTGTTGTTGTGCTGAGCCTTTGCCTCTTCTGGAGGGACTAGCTTTGGTTTTGGCAGCTTTGAGCTACCACATGGGGACAGCTTCCATGGAGAACTCGTGGGGCAGGGAGAGAGTTTGGCACAGTTACGGAGGGAGGAGCAGCCACCGGATTCCGGCACGCTAGTCACGAAGGAAGGAGTGGTCGCCATATATATCTCGGCGCGCTCGTTGCTGGGAGAACGCCTACTCCAGAGCATATAGTCAGCAACCAAATCAATCAACCAAAAAAATGCTCTTAAAAGGGTCAGGACAAGCATCAGCTTGTGGGGATATTTCTTCCTATTACTATTCTTGTATGCAATTAGAAAAATCACTGCTACTCAAAGTAGTATACAAACATATTTGCCTCCTACCCACTGTTGACAAGCAGCATATAGCCCCTTCAACAGCGATAAGAACTTACCAGGCGGCAAGCGTGGTCAGCCCTCATTCAAACCTGGCAAAAACAGCGATAAGAACTCAGCGTGCTCTCCCAACACCGTCAATCTCGCAATATCATCAAACAGGCAAGTGTCTCTAAAATAGATGCACTGTACAAGAACGATCACTGAGAAAGCTAACCTTGTTGGTCGTGTGTATGACAAGATAAGAGGATTTCGTTCTTGCTCAACTCGAATTTGAAGGTGAGATCTGCTCGTCGAGGCGCTTCTCTGCTCGGCGAGATCAGGTACAGATTCAAAGGCAAGGTCTGCTCGGCGAGATCAGGTACTTGTTCTTCGAGGATTTCCCACGCAGCAGTAATATATAAGGGGAAGCAATCGTGGAAAAGCAAAAAGCGGAAGCAATCGCGGAAAAGAAATTCACGTCGGACATGGAGTTCGTAACATACCGATATAGTTCGCGATTTGATTCCGACTAACACAGGGGAACGGCCGGGACAGGCATGCAAGCACAGGCCTGCGATGGATTTTGACTACCGCGGCGTCCGGCCTAGGGTCCTGCGACGGACGTCACAGGCGGGGGGATGCAGACCTGCGACGGCCATGATGGGCGGTCGGGCTGATCTTGCCGCCGTCCATCTCCCGGCGCATGGGCCTGAGACGGCCGGGACGAGCGCTGGGCGGCCTAGGATGCCGGCATAGGCAGCCTGGGAGCCGCCGCCGTCCATCTCCCAGCGAACGAGATCCCAGCGCGAGGAAGGAAGGACGAGGCAGGTAGTGGAGGTGCACGAGCTTGCAATGGCCGGGACGGGCGGGCGGCCGGCTGGCTATGGTCGTGCTAGGTGGAGGGTCGTCGACCTCGGCCGCGCCACCGCCTTCGCTGCTGCACTCATGGGCCAGGGCACTGATCTGTTGGACTACCTCGTCGCTCCCTCGACGCCATCATCACCGCCATCCCCGACAACGCCCCCTCGGCAGAGGCGGAGGCAACGAACCGAAGAAGAATGATTTTTTTCGATAGGAAATCGACAGGACGGGGGAGAGGAAGAGGAAGGAACGATGGAACGGCCTGGATGGGTGCGTGTGTGAGAATGGGCTAAGGCGAGTGGAAAGGAAGGAGTGGGCTGACTGTTGGCCTAGATTAGAATGGGCTAGACGTAAAAATAGCCTAAAATTTTATTATTAGGGAAGTACATATCTTTAAATTCTACATGCATATGCATACAATTTTACTAATAATTTCATCGATAACCAAAGTAAAATAAAATCAAAGTACACTTCTACTTATCTCCAATATCAAAGTGAACTAAATTATAATGGATAATATTTATTCAAATGATAGGTTGAGTGAAGAAGTTGGAATAAGAATGGTAGGCAACTTTTGCTTTATCAATGTTTTTGTAATGGAAAAGGTCCATATTACTCCCTCTAAGTTTGGCATATGTCCATGTAACCCTCAAACTAACATTCGGTTCAATTTTCTCTCTCCAACTATTTAAGCTGGTCTAACTAACACCTTAAAGAGATGTTTCTTTTTTATTTCTCTATGTAAAAACTATATTTTAGTTTCAAATTTTGTGAGGTGATAGAGGACATTGTATTTTGTATTAAAAAATACACTATGAATTTTTCATCATTATGTTTTATACGATATTGTACCTCTGGTGTTAATTTATTATTAAATTTGCTAAGCTATTAAAATAGTGGCAAAAAGTTAAGATATATTTTTCTAAAATAACTTATGATGTTATCTATCATGTCACAAAAGTTGATTCTAAGCCTCAACTAATACGTGGAAAAACAAAAATAACAAACCATGTTAAGGGGTAAACTAGACCAACTTAAATAGTTGGAGGAAGTAAATTGAACCAAATATAAGTTTATGGGGGTAATCTGGACATGTGCCAAATTTGAAGGGAGTAATTTGGAATTTTTCTTTTTGTAATTATAAAATTGTTACACAAGTAGAGATTAAAATATATGGATCTATAATATAGACAAAGACTTGTAGAAAGTAATATAATTACTGATAAATGTTTCATTTCAATTAATCAATCATTACTTACATAATATTTATCACGAAATTATAAATTATAAATGAATAAATAATAAATTAAAGTATTCAAATAATTTACAACAACAAATACATTAGGTTTAAACTAAATTAAAAATAATAAAATTAATTTAATCTTTACGTATCATTAACAATATTAAATTAATAGTAAATGTTATTTATAGATACACAATTAAATAGTTCAGTGTATCATTAGTAATAATAAAAATCAATAATTAAGAGAGAAAACTTTTAAATAGATTCATTATATCTTGTTCTTAGTGAATACGGATAAATGTCGGACATTTCATATTTTTGTTGAATACGAATTTAGAATTGGAATGAGAAAAATATTGAAAAATGAATTTGAATACATCGATTTAGTATCCACATTAGACACAGATACAAATACGGATTATCCGTATTATAAGTTTTAGCGGATATCAATGTCAGATAATTTTTTTTTGAGGATGAATGTCGGATAATTTAGATGCTTATTTTGATTTTCTATCCCTAAATATACGCTAGCAAAAGCAAACATGGTCGCACAGCAGCAAAACGTAGAGTTTATCCTATCTTTTACTTTTGAATCTGGAGTTCAACATCTGGCATGTCATTTGCCCATGTCGCTCTATTTTTACCACAATTCGAACCCAGGCAACCATCCGGCCGTAGGTCGTGCCCCCATTACTAGAGTAATGACGAGAGGGCTTGTCGTTCAGCCCTTTGCAACTTCTTTACCGCCGCCGTCACGTCTCTCATGGGTGCCGGCCAGCCCGGGGCTGTCGACAGCGAGGACCAGATGCGGCTCCATTGTCACTGCCTCTTCCTCCATCTCACACACAACGACAAGGCGGCGGCAGTGCAGAGTCGAGCGCAATATGGTGCGAAATGGCTCGAGCGATGATATAACTGTAGACCCTCAATGCCTGCAGCTAGGGCAGTCCCAAAGCTTGAAACTATGCACGTCGTCCGTAGCAGCCACGTCAACGAGAAACCATACGTAGAAACTAACTCACCAAGTGCAGGTTTCTTCATGAAATAAATGATACTGGCTATTTCCTCTTCCTCTCTCCCAACTCATCTTCTTCCTCCTCGACTCTATCTTCTCTCAGGCAGAGCAGGTGAGAGGGGAAAAGGGAGGGCGGTCAGCAGCATGGCCGGCCGGGTCCAGTGCGGCGAGCAGGCGCGACCGAGTGCTGCCGGCGTAAGCGGGCCAGGCCGATGCGGGCGAGCAGGCGCAGCCGAGGAGGGCCAGCGCGGTCCAACATGGCTGGGCAGGTCCGCCGCGGGCGAGCCAGTGTGGTGGAGCGGGTGAGGCGGCGCGGCCGCCATGAGAGGGGCCGGTGCGGGCGAGCGGGCGCGGCTGAGCAAGTCCGACGTGGCCGAGCGAGCATGGCCGGCGCGGCCAGGTTGCCCAGCGCGGGCGAGCGGGCGCGGCTGAGCACGTTCGACGTGGCCTAGCAAGCGATCGTGGCCGGTGCGAGCGCGCGGCGCGGCCAGGCAGGGCTAGCGTGGGCGAGCGGGCACGACCGTCAAGTGAGCGCGGCGGTAGAAACCGGTGGTTTCTCCCCGACGCTAATTTTGGGACTGCCCTCAGATATTGGGACAAGGGAAGCTGTTACTCACACTTGATCTACAAGCTCGTGCTATTTAATGGAAATGTTGGCAAGAAGACAAATCAATATATTGATCTCCTTCCTATACTTTGGTGCTGAACTGGCAAAATATCTATGATTAATCTAATTCCTCGGCTATTCTTGCCCAGAGTGCTTGGCTGCTTGCTATCTTACCATTCAATTTTTATTGCTCTGTTATCTTTTTCTCCAAGAAAACATATTGAGCGCGGCTCGATTTCATTGACCCTAAACTTTTTTTTTCACTCAGAGTATCCACTCATAATATAGCTACAAATAGAATAAATTAATACTTTGTATGAGTAGATACTCTGTAGATGCTAAATTATGAGTGGTTTAAAGAATTGTATTTTTATCTTCTGTAGAAGCATTTGGTTACCTAATTAATGTGTAGATTTCTCTGTATATGTATTAGCAGAATCTGATGCTTTAAAATTAATACCTCATAGTTTCCTGGTTACTATAGTCAGATTCCTTAAGTGAGTACTATGAGTATTCTGGAACCGACCACAAATTTTTCTTTTAAAGGCTTACAACATATTAATTAGACCCAAAATCGGAACGCCTAACTTCAAGCATAGTTTACCCAAACCTTCATATTTCTTTATACGACAATGATACGCTGAGGACGTCCGTTCGTCCGGGTGCCATCTTCCCAAATAAAAAAAGTATCTCCCACTCCATCTCACGCGCTCGCCGCAGGCTCCGCTTTGCTTCCTCTACCCTCAAATGCCGTAGGCTCCACTCCGCTTCCCCTGCCTAGTGGCCCTCGCCCACCTCCGCGACGCCAGGCTCTACCACTGGAGTCGTGCCTCCTGCCCGCCCCCGACCTCATCGCCGTGGCCGGCGCCGACATCCTCCTCATCACCTCCTCCTGTGGCCGGAGCCGGTGAGGGCATCATGGCTGTACTTTGCGCCGGCCTCGAGGCTCCTCGCGCCCCGGTAGCGGAAGAAGCTCACAGGGGCCAAGTTCGTAGTGCTCTTCGCTCCACCACCTCTCAGCCCCGATCTACCCATCCAGGCGGTTATTGAGTTCCTTAGCGCGCCTGACATGGTGGCGGCCGCCCACTAGAGTGTCGCGCCTGATATGTTGCAAGCGTATGTTTCAAGTGTTTTAGATGTTTCAGAGCTATGTTGCAAGTGTTTCATATGATATTACAAAAGTAGATTGTGATGTTGCATATGTTGCAATTATTTTAGAGGCATGTTGCAAGCGTTTATTCAAAATATTTCATCTGTTTTTCAAACGTATGTTTGCAATCATTTTTTATTCGGATGTTGCGTATGTTTCACACATGTTGCAAGAGTATATTATAATGGGTTCAGCTATTTTAGCCTTATGTTGCAGTAAGTGTTTTCGTATTGCAAGTTGCAAGTGTTTTATCTAGATGTTGTATATGTTTCACACACATGTTTATGGTGTATGTTGCAAATGTTTCATCTGCTTCAGACGTATGTTCCATTCAAATGTTTCATGTTTCAGAGAGGTGTGTGAGTCATGGAGCATGCTTTGGGTGCCGAGGAATCAGGTGCGGCGAGCTGGGTGCCGGCGGTTGGGGCGTGCCGTGCCTGGGTCCAGTGGATGGGGGCGTGCTAGTCCTCATCCCGACTTCTGGGTCCCGCTCGCGCGGAGAGAGAGGAGCGGGTTCACTAGGAAGGAGCCGCAGGCATAGCAACAGGGCGGGGTGCGTGTGCGGGGCGTCCGGACATCCAGGCACTAGCCACGCCCTTATATTTTTAACATTGTCACATATAATGTAGAAATCGATTCAACTAGTAGCCAAGTAGACCTCTCTAAAAGACCTGTATGTATAATATACGACATTGATAACTGTTAATTATTCTTGCTCAATCTAGAATGGGGTGTTTTAAGGTAGCCGTGCCTGGTTTTCTACTCTGTTCTAATATTGTATCATGATTAGACACTAGCTATTCTTACTCATATAAGCTCATGTGTAAGTTCGACTCACAGAAGGGGATCGTTATATCTAACTTATCACACAATACGACAACAGGCGAGGATTTATAGTCCGGGAGGGGCGAAGCCGTTAAGCATCTGCCGATGGGTATGACGACATCATCAGTCATCCATGAGTGGGTGTTTATCTTCATGTCAAGAGGGATCTGCACTTTCTTGACACTCCATTCGGTTGAAATGCCAGAGGCACGAGCCGGATGGTGCAGCAGGCAGAGAGCTCAAACTCATCACTCTCAAAAAATATGAGTTGTGCCACCGTGACATCGCCTTTGTCTCCGTGGCAGAGGATGCCCATATCTTGCTCCAACAAATAAGACCTTGGCTATCACAAACTCCTTAGGAGCACGACTAACTGTTTTTCAGACTCATGGTCACTCGAGTTTTCTGACACCAGACTTTCCTGATCCATGACGGCAAGCAGCAATGGTAGAACTTCAGTTATGGGCATAGCCACCGTAGTGCTTACTGTAGTAATGATTTACCTATTATGTTTCTTCTTTATGTCATCATAAGTATAAAACTGAATCCTTTGATGAGAAATGAACTAGCTAAATGAAGAAAGAAATGCCTTTTTTCATCAAGTATATGGCGATCAAGTTGGTTTCCTGATGAGAAAACAAAGAGGCCTGGACTGCTAGTGTGCATTTTATTTGGGTAGGTTGAGTTGTCTAATATTGAAGGTGTTACTTGGCTGAGGCAGGTTAATTTTTTTTCTATGGGTTACTCTGGTTTTGGTTAGGAGCCCAAACAATTACAAAAAGACTACGGACGGATCCAGAATCCAAAAAAAAAAAGGGTGAACACTAATTGGCGTCCGGGATTCTCACTTGACTTCAAGATAAGGACGCGTTGTGGCCTCCTCATGTATGGCAGAACCGTGATGATACAAAGTCCAAACAATTACAATAAGGACGCGTTGTGGCCTCCTCATGTTGGTTCTCTTACTGCATAGCGTTGCATTGGCTTCAAAAATAAGAATGTCTGGCAGAGCAGGTGAAAGTTTGATGATGCAATCATGATTTAGCAGAAAAATCTGGTTATGTTTTTTAACACATCAACCCACTGTTAACAGATTAGCAAGTCATTTAAATGAGTAAAAAGATCATGTCAATATTTTGATATGATAATTGACTAGTCACTTTAAACATAATCAGTTCTCTTTATGTTTTTAAATGCACAGCTTAAAAAACAATATAAGTAGTAACAACTTTAAGACTGAGAAGTGGTACAAGCAAGATGCCACAACAGTGGTAAACACAGAAAAAGAATACAAAAAATATTACCTTGTGATGGCATCCTCACTCAAGTAAGAGGAGAACTCGCTGGGGATGAAGCGATGACCAAAGAAATTGTTCCTGCAGCCCCTTTTAGGGGGATATCCATCTTCTTCTTCCTCTTCACTGATATAGAGGGCGCTTGACTGCAGCTTCTTGTTCCTCATGTTGACATCAATCATCCAGAAAAGGCCGCGGTCCTTGTCCTTGAGCAGGAAGCAGATAACATCTGGATCAACCAAGCTAACCAAAGGAAAACTTGGCTTAACCCGTGGAAGGCAACTGTGGCCAGTGCCAAGAAGGCGGAAGAACTCCTCTGCTCCCATGGTGTTGCTGAGAACCATTGTCCATCTGCCTTCATGGATGTCATCCAAAGTCCATGCTTTTATGGTGAAAGGAGTACATTCGGTAAGAATACAGACGAGCTTAATGATGCCAGTGTCAGTGACACAGACAGAGCGCAACGGGTCAGGTTCGTCTGCATCCTTGTACAGACGCTGAGACTTCAAAGCGTTTTTCGGCAGAGGGATGTAACGGAGCTGCTGATGATCTGGGTTGCTGTTGCTGTCAGTGAGGACATCAATGGCCAGCATGCCCTGGTAGTTGTCCACCCAGCACAAGCATGTACCAATGGGGAAGACGGCGTCAGTCATCCACGAGTAGGTGTTTATCTTCGTGTCAGGAGGGATCTGCACCTTCTTAACATTCCATTCCATTGAAGATCCTGCAGGAGGTGGATTATGCAGCAGGCATAGCTCAATCTCATAGCGCTTGGAAAACATGAGTTCTGCCACCGTGAACTCGCCTTCGTCGCCGTGGCAGAGGATACCCATATCTTCAGGCAACATGGTGCGCTGTCGCTGCTGCCGATGTGGTTTGCAGAACTCATCAAACTCGGGGTCGCTGTAGCCACCGTCGAAGCAGGGGGGAAGCAGAGTCAGTGATGGCGGCGAAGAGGAGCGGCACGAGTAGACGAAGTAGTCGATGGGGAACGAGTAGCTGTCGTGCCACCACATTGGATCCTCGAAGGGGACGGTCATCCGGAAGAGAATGGAGTTGCGGTGGGCAGCGATGGCGGTGGGCTCCCGGAAGCTGATCGGCGGCCTGCCCGTCAGGTGGAGATAGAGACGGGAGACCGCGGGAGGGTCGGCGATCCTGAGGGAGGCGCGGACGGGGCGGCCAACGCAGTCGTGGGCGAGCGCCGAGGCCGTGGCGTCGTCTTCGACGACCCCGCAGCGCCGCCTGCTGCTCCGGTGGACGATGCGGTCGAGGATCAGCCACCTGGGGACACGCGGCGGCGGAGGTAAGGCCGAGGGATTCCTCTGTTCCAAGCCGGGGCGCCTCGTCGGGGAAGGAGATAGCTTCCTCACGCCATTGCCGGGGGCGCGCTTCCTGATGCCGTTCTCCGCTTCCTCCATGCCGCCGCATTAGGGGAGACCGACGACAGCAGGGTTAGGGTAGGGTTAGGATGGGGATTGGCCGATTGGGAAAAGCCTCCAAGTCGATGGTCACTTGGATCCACACGACCACACATGCAAACATGCAAAATGACAGGTTTACCCTCTTGAGTTCTGCATTTTAGCTCCCATTTGTTGTTGGGCAGGAAAAGTCAAAATCAAACCGAACCACATAAAAAATTCAAATCTATACATAATAATAAAAAGGCAAAATTTCTCGCCACCCTATTTTCGTCCGGCTCATTCAATCCGTCCCAACTGTAAAAGCCCACTCACTCGCCCACTCCAACTCGCACTCTTCCACGCCGTAACCCACTCCACCGCTCCGTCCTTCTGAAAAAACACCACTGCCGCTGCTTGAATCGGAGGGCAAGGAAGACGATGAAGGGGCACTCGAGGCTGTGTCACCACTCGATCCATGCTCACCATGGCGGCGGGGCATCCCCACGCTTGCCCGGCACGGTGGCCACGTGGCCCGTGCTTCAGCACGACAACGCCGCCCGCCACCGCAACGACTAGAACCTCCACCATCGCCACCGCCACCACCACCAGAACCACTGTGCGTGGCCCCGACCTTGCCTTACTCTGCTGACATCAACGCTGGAGCCCATCGCCTCGGCTGCCGCCCCGTCCCTACTCCTCGCCTCTCTACCCTGCTGCCCGGCCAACCTCACACGGTGCCGAGCGCCGCTGACGGCAAGGACACAACCGCCGCCACTGTCCACTCGGGCAGGAGACCAGCATGGTGCCAAGGACTGAGCAGGAGGCGAAGAGCAGCCATGCCACTTGCATGGAGACTAGCGTGGCGAGACCAGACGCCTCGGCTGGGGCCAGGAGCAGCCTCCACAGTGCCCGTCACGAAGACGAGCTCGAACCACCCGCGGAGCGATGATGTGGCGCCGTGCACAACGATGTCACCGAACACGCCGGACGTGTTGAACCAACTGTAATCGTGTCAGTCATATTTAGGTGCATTAGGTAGTTCATTTTGTTTTTGAACATCTTTTGTAATCGCGTAGAATCAGGGCGGAACGGAGACCGCACGTTTGCGTCTTAACCGCGTTCAGGTTGGGCTGGGTCTCCGCCATGGCTGGGTCGCCGTGCATGTCGCACGGGCGCCGCAATGCAGCATCGAGTCATGGCGGGACTCTTGGATCACAGCCCGGTTAACTATCAAAGAATGCATCCAGATCAAGCTGCGCCATTCGCAGTGAAATATTTTGTCTCTCTCGCGTGAACTCGTGCTCTCACCACCGTTAGGGTCTTAGTCGCCGCGGTCACCACCGGCCGGTGCCGCGTCGTGCCGAGCTCCTCGCCGGAGATCGGTTCCAACAGGACGCGTCCAGGACACAAACGCCGCGGTCCCGACGACGTGTGTACTCTGCCACGCACGTGGACACGCGCACGGCCTCCACGCGTGCAGGCGAACTCCACGAGCTGGCTCGCCGCTGTGGCGTCGGCCATGACTACAAAGGTGCATGCCGGGAAGTCCCGCGACGTGCTCATGTTCTTCTCCCACGTGTTTGTTCGCATGTCAACTCATGTAGAGAGATAAAAAATCTCATGCAACAATGCCGTCGGAGGCAAGTCGAGCTCCAGGATCGGAGCCCCGCCGGCAATCAGACCAGTGGTGGTGATGACGACATCATGTGTTTCGAGGGCGCAGCCACATCATGGTACATTCAACAACACCAGGGCCGAAGCTCCTCAGCACATGTTGATTTGTTGGAAAGGCTTGGATTTGGTAGGCGGCGTGATGGATAAGGAGAGATCACGTACTCAAGACTGACAACTGCGTTTTTTTTAGATTAGACTGCGTTTATTTTAATTTTTTTTTGAGAAAAGATTAGACTGCGTTTATGAGAGATGGAAAGGTGAATGGGTTAGAGGTGGGGATGGCTAGATGGCCCATGGGCTTGTTGAATGGGATGGCATTGCACCTAAATCGAGTTTTCGGTTCTCAAATGGATCAAATGATGTTTTGCTACACTAAAAAATGATGATGGTTTGCTTTCCTTCATTTGTTCAGTGTGTGTAGACTGAAACTGTATATAACACTGAAGAACAAAATAAAAAATCCAATCCGATTGCAATCAGAGTGTGGAGTCAAGTCTCTATTAGCTTAGAGTTGTTCCCAGGAGAAATGGAGGATGGAACAATGTGTGCACGGTGACAGAGACTTAGCTGATATCAACAAAAAAGGCTAGTCAATATATTTACGTTTACTAGGTAAATGCCCGTGCGCTGCAACGGGAACATATTGTGGGGGGCAATTGCATGAAGCCGGGGTGGACATCGCGCGTGGGGCTAGTGCCGAGTGGACGATATGTTTTTGTTGTAGAGACAGAGATAGAGATTTTAGAAAGATAAGTAATAATTTTTTTACAAGTTTGTCTTTTTACAATACATGTTATCTGGTATTTTTTTCCGTTGCAACACATGAGCATTCACCTTAATCATAACAAGTTTGTATTTCACAGTTGTAAACGATAAACTGTGAAACCAAAATGGCTATAAACTGTGAAACTCATATGAATTGAAAAATGGATATGATACATCTCTGCTCAAAGCAATAAACCACTATTTTGTAAAACGTTGGATTTCTCTAGGATGTAATCCCCAGCACTGAAATTAGTTCAGTGAGCTAGAGAGAAGTGAAAGTTCCTAGCTAGAAACTCAATTTGGTTAAGTGAGATAGCAGTCACATTTCTACCATCTCTAGTATTGGAATCCAGTCCTCCAGTAAAAATATATCCTGATTACATTACTTGCTGAAACCATATCTGGGAAGTGTGTACATAATTACCTGAGAACCAGTGAAGGCTCACAATCTTCCAGGGACCTTCAAGCTGTGATGGGAATTCTCAAGAATCTAAGAAAATATAAAAAAGATTACAGTTAACTAATACTGATCATTCTAGTGTGTTGCAACGGGTAGAAAATAATACCATAATAAGAAATAGTAATCATTGCTAATAAAGATTTCCGCTAACTCAACATACCACTTAGAAGGAGTCTGAAAGAATGCATAAGCTATTTTCTTTGACCGTTTTGATTGAAGACAAATGAAGGGGTTCATGAACTGAAGCCTAGCACCAAGCAGCAAGTGTTGCCAAAATCATAAACCAAAACCAACAGTCCAATATGGACCCTTTTGATCCAGCAATGACTTTCTGAACATTCTTTAAGTTATGGTTTAGGTACATAATTGCAATGAAAAAAGTAATCTGATAAATTAACCAAAACACCAATTCAAAGAAATTTGCATTTTTATTGTAGAACCATGTGAAGACATCATATGTGCAGTAAACATATATTGCTGTGTGCATAAAAACATGGCACTGCAGTCCATAATACTTATGTCTGCCTGTACAAACAGACCAGTCCTGGAAATGAGAATAAGTTTGCCAGTAAAAAAGACCAGTCCTAGAAATGAGAATAGGTTTTAGCTTATGGTTTAAAACTATCATATAAGACCCAATTAACAAGAATTAACTTGACAATTGATACTTCATTTAATTTTAGCAATGTATCTTAATCATGTTTAAGAACAAATCGCCATTTCTTTCAAGCTGACATAGTCTGAACCATGTCTGATTGGCCAATTAAAATTTCTTTTAGCAATAAATTTTGTCTGCTGCCACAATTCAAATACTATTTTAATATGCAACATATGAAACATCAGTAAAATCGACTGTGTATATCTTTAGTGGGTTCCAGTGCTGTGGTGTGCTGCCTGCAGCCAGCCAGCAGCAGCAGTTGTGGACAACTGACTCAGCCTAGCTAGCTCACTGATCCAAGAAAATATACATATATATCGCCACCGCAAAAGATGACAGATTGGATCTACCACCCTAATCTTCTTGCCCCCCACATACACTTATTAGTTTTAGGTTTATCATGTACCGGTTCACATTATTAACCTAGCAATCCGGGGCATCCTATGAGATCCATGATGTGAAAAGAACTCACATTTTGTGACCCCTCACCCACTGGGACATATAAGTGAACAGTTTTCATTAGATTTGGAATGTCGTTTGACATGGCTTCGTTCTGTTCTGGCTCCTTGCTCCGGTGCATGGAGGAGTTAGAGTCGGTGAAACAAAAAAATTGACTTATTATTTTGAGAGAAAAAAAAGATAAAACCGACTGCTTGGTACCATGTAAGCTACACCGTGTATAGAGGGGTCACAACTGGCTTGAGCTCTATCAAATAGGGCCTAACATGATTTTTTTTTGCACTCCAACTTACCCCACTTTTTTTTAATCGACAATGGATAATTTATCTGCTGTATTCTGTGAGAGATAAAAAAACCCAATCTTTTAAAATGATGCCAGCGTGCCTGTCATGAGAAATTTGCAAGGCTGTATTTCCATTTGTTTATCTGTGTGTATCGTATCATCTATATAATCGAGAGTGTGTTGGTGAGATGCCAAAAGGCTGTAAGATTCCATCATGGAAAATCAGTGAAGAAGATGTGGAAAAATAAACAATGTGCATCCATTTTGTTCCTGTACGTATCAGCTTTGCATGCATCTGTTTGATAGCTGGGTGCCAATCATTGTTACATCTTTTTATTCATTATTGAGCAAAAGGATTAACTATGTACTACTTGTGATTGATACCAATTGGAATTTGTGCAATTCTAGGGATTCATTATTTGACAACAGAAATGTTTTGTTTAATGAGAGGATGACCCTAATTGACATAATGCAAATCAAAACCTAACCAAATTTGGATTTTATTCAACAAAGTGTCCTGCCTCTAGTATGCATGCTTCACTTTGTATATATAGGAAAAAAAATGCAGCCACTAAAAAACAAGCAAACAATGCAAAGTAAAGAAAAAAATGACTGTGGCATGGACGGAAACAAAATGAAATTTAAAACAAGAACTAAAAAAATTCATTTTTCCCCGGACCGTACACGCAAATGAAATAATTGTATTGAAGTTAAAATCTATGTCTGTGAACAATGTGGCAAAAACACGCTCTGCAGCTGAAGCTACACCCATACAAGGCTGTAGGTAGCTAAATGAAATAATTGTATTGAAGTTAAAATCTATGTCTATGAACAATGTGGCAGAAACACGCTCTGCAGCTGAAGCTACACCCATACAAGGCTGTAGGTAGCTTGGAACAAATTAAATGGGAATAAAATGACAACAATGTTCCTTAATAAGAATAGTAATTCATAAAACAAGGTTTTGTTTTGTTTCTTGTTAGGCCCTGAATTTCCAACTGAAATGAAGAAAACAACATATATAGAAAGGTCAAGTCGCATGCTGCATTGTTGCCTTGGTCAAAGATGATACCTCTGTCGTTATGACAGATCTTCCTAAACAAAGCACCGTGTTTGTTCTAACCTATGCGGTTTTCTGACAGACCAGTGGGTTCCTGAATTTCTTTGGCCCTTTTTTCCTGCTGGAAGGTCGACCTATCTGTTTTAGAGTTCAGACTCGACAGTTGCTCGGTCAAAACTGGAGTTAGTTGTACGAGAAAGTTATTTCTACACACAGCAGTATTGTTTAGAGTATAGACCCTGCAAATATCTACAGCTTTGTTTGACTTGACTTCCACAAATAAAGATACGGGTTCCCTGCAAGTCTAATTTGATGCGTGCAAATATCTACAGCTCTGTTTGACTTGACTTCCACAAATAAAGATACGGGTTCCCTGCAAGTCTAATTTGATGCCGCTCACTCAATCAAGATGAAATAGCTTAGCTAGCATGGGGATGTGTGTAGCAGATCCAACAGAAGGTGTGAGCCACACCAGATTGTTCAGACCTGAAACCTATGACTTACCGGAATCATATCAATGTGCAATTTCTCAGAAGCCCATCTACACACTGGAGGAAGGAATTAGCTACCTAGATTTCACCTAATAAATAAATAAAATGATGAACAGATCAATACACCTCTGTTCGTTCAGATCGAAAACAGTTGATATCACAAAGGAAACACCAAAAAAAATTGCAGCAGCTTCGTTTCATTCCCCTAGCTCCCTCATCAGGGATCGATAGATAACCAAGCACGTCAACTGGATATTTCTACAGCAGAGATGAGAGGAGCACCCTACGTACCGATAGGTGAATGAAGTGATGCTCGCGATTTGGTGTCAGGCGGCAGCCCCCGACGGCGAATCCACACATACTAAGAGGGGTGGGTGAGGATTGAGGACAGGAGGTGAGTGTGATGACTCACCGGTGCGACTCGAGTTCCTAGCAGTTGATTGCGGTCTGTCGGTGTGCGCCAGCGGCGTCCTCCCCGTCGACCAAGCGTAGAGATCTCTCGGCGCTCGTGGTGTGGTGGCGTCCTCCTCCGCTGGCGTGCAGTTGGCGCGGGCGTGATGGGCAGTCCGTGCAGGAGCGGCAAGGCACCAGCTGGTGGTGAAGGAGATGGCTGTGACAATATTGGAGGAGGAGATCGCGCGGAGGATTTTGGGGAAGGTCTTTGACCGGGGAAGATCGCAAGCGAGCCCGAGGGAGACTGGGGCACCACCGCATACGGGGAAGGAGGGATTGGTAGTGAGGGGACGGAGGAGTGCACGTTTCCTTTTTTTGACCGGGGAACCGCATGCGAGGAAGGAGGGACTGATTTTGTTTCCTTTTCTGACGGAGCCAGCCGCACGCGAGTGCAGGTTTGGTGTCGCATGAGGGAATGCAGGGGAGCGAGCGGATCTGGTGTCGCAGGTGTGGACGGAATAGTTATGAATGTTTTAGTTGTAGAAGAGATAGGTAGTCGAGCACACCAAGGATGGTGGAGATTAAGGGTGAGAAAACTATGAGCGAGCGGACGCTGACTTGGAAGTTGAAAGCGGATAACAACCCGTTGTAACGCATAGGCACTTTTGCTAGTTCTAGACTTATTTTCTTTCGAAAATTCTTAGCCACAGGCGTCCGTCCTGTCCAGAGTTCCGGACTCGGCTCCCACGCCTGTGCACTAGACCGGACCCATCTCTCAAAAAAAATCCCCACTCCCACACCACAGCGACCCGCAGCTTCGCTTTCTGTCTGTCGTCGTCAGCGACCACCTCCGTATACTTCGCCTCAGGGCCCTTGCCTGCCTTCGAGACGCTAGGCCCCTCCCACTAGTACAACAGAGCTCACTACTTGCCGTTCCAAAGCTATTTCTACAGGCATCTGTCAGTACCGCCAGTGGCAAAGGCGAGTGAAAATCGCGAACTTCACAAGCGTCATCTAGAGAACCGCCGCTACAAATGATTTACACTGGCTGTTTTCTTAAAAAAAACCGCCACTGCAAATGATTTTCAAAAATTGCAAATCAGGCTCAAAAGATAGCAATTTTTTAATCCAGGGAGGCCCCCACCAGTCAGTCACCTACCCGCTCCGTCGAACTCACAAGTCACGGCATTTTTCGCGCACTTCGTGGCGAGCAGGATTTGAACCCGTGACCTTTTCCTCGCGCGACAATCCTGTAAGTACTACAGCTCACACTTACTTGTGCCTATAATGAATTTTCTTTCTCCTCATATTATCCTCAACCGAGATTAAATTGATTGTTTGAGATCCTAAACGAATTCAAATAAAAAAGTTATCATCTACAAAGTTGCATAACTTTTCAAGATC
The DNA here is from genome assembly GCA_038087645.1 of Saccharum hybrid cultivar R570. Lineage (NCBI taxonomy): Eukaryota > Viridiplantae > Streptophyta > Magnoliopsida > Poales > Poaceae > Saccharum > Saccharum hybrid cultivar. The sequence continues at coordinate 3,969,606 of JAQSUU010000744.1, forward strand.
TATAACTTTCATTTTGGTTGTTTCTCCATCCGAGGTTGTTTGAAAAATTCAAAATTCAAATTTGAGCAATTTAAACATAGTTTTCCTTGATAAGATGACTTTAAATGAAAAAGTTGTCAACTATAAAGTTGCATAACTTTTTGAGTTCTACAACTTTTATTTTGGTTGTTTCTCGATTCAAGGTCGTTTAAAAAATTCAAATTTTGAATTGAAAAAAATGAGAAATTCAAACAAGATTTTGAAATAGCAAATGATTTCGGCTGCAAAAGTTATCAACAACAAAGTTGTAGAACTCATCAAGGTCTACAACTTTTATTTTGGTCATTTCTTCATCCGACAAAGTGATAGTCTACGGTGTTTACAAATTCATAAATATCTCACAGTTTATGAAACTATATAAGATATATATCATTTGTGAACAATGTTTACTACCACTTTGTCGAACGAAGAAATGACCAAAATAAAAGTTGTAGATCTTGATGAGTTCTATAACTTTTATGTTCATGACTTCTTCAGCTGAAATCATTTGATGTTTCAAAATGCTGTTTGAAGTTGTCATTTTTGAAACTTAAATTTTAAAATGTTCACAGAAAAAGATGGCCAAAATATTAGATGTAAGAACACAATAAATTGATAGAGCATGATTTTTATAAAAGTTTAGGAAAAAATCAAGTAATTTGAAGATAGTACGAGGGAGAAAGACATTTTACAAGTTTTAGCCAGAGATTAAAAAGAGAGATTAGAATTTTTCAACCATTTAAAAATTAAATTTCAAACAGCATTTTGAAATATAAAATGATTTCAAATAGAAATTAGTTAAATAACAAAGTTCTATAATTTTTCGAGATCTACAACTTTTATTTTGGTTATTTCTCCATCTGAGGTCATTTGAAAAAATTAAATTTTTGTACTTAATTTTTAATATTCGACGTCTATTTGTACTGACGCTAGGTTATGAAAACCGCTACTATAAATACATTTTTACTGGCTGTTTTCTTAAGGCTGCCGCGAGTAGAAATCATGTATTTTTACTGGTGGTAAACTTAAGAAAACAGCCAGTAAAAATGAATTTACACTAACGGTTCATAATCTGGACCTACAGTTTTATTTCTAGTGGCGCCTGGTCTTTTCGAACTGCCAGTGAAAAAAAGGGTGACGCCAAGAGAAAGCACCAGTGTACTAGTGTCCGCTAGAGTCGTGCCTCCTGCTCGCCCCCGCGCTAATAGCCAGTGCCGGCGCCGGGCCTCGCGGCCATGCCGTACTTTGGGCTCATCTCGAGGCTCCTCGCGCTCCGACACCACCAGCGGAAGAAGCTCACTGCAGCCAAGCCCATCGTGCTCTTCGCTCCGCTGCCTCCCAGCCCTGATCTGCCCATCAACGCGCCTAACACAGTGGTCGCCGCCTTTTAAGTGTTTCAGATGTTTTAAAGGTATATGTTGCAAGTGTTTCATATGGATATTGCAAAAATTCAGAATGTTGCATATGTTGCAATGGTTATACATGTATGTTGCAAGTGTCTGCTCCAAATATTTCATCTATTTTTCAGACATATTTTGCAAGTGTGTTTATTTGGATGTTATATATGTTTCACACATATGTTGAAAGTGTTTTGTCTTGGCATTGCATATGTTTTACAATAGTTTTTCAAGTGTTTTCCGGTGTTTTCGCAACTATTTAAGACGGATGTTTCAACTATTTCATCTGTCTTTAGACGTATGTTGCAAATGTTTTATCTGAATGTTTCAAAAGTAGATTGAGTGTTGCACATGTTGCAATGGCGTCGTTAGCTAGCGGACGGGGACGCGACCGGATTTGGTGCGGACCTCAACGAAGGAGCAGCCATCCAATGAGTCTCAGAAGGCAGCGCGGCGCGAGATGGGGGCGCGACGCTGCATGGCATGGCAGGGTCCTGTGGAGGGGGCTCAGCAGGAGCACGCTTGAAATGGCTGCGCGGTGATGGATGGGGGCATGGATGGGATAGGCCGTGGATGGGGGACGCGGGCGCGACAGCTTCTGTTCGTTGAATCAGATGACTCTAACCTGAGTCCGAACGCGTCCTTTGGGCCGGACGTCCGAGCACTAGTGTCGCCCATTTTCTTTCTGATGTACATTAGTTATGTATGTAAATAAATTTTTTATTGTGCTAGGCACTGCTAGCATTGGGTCTTTAAACTCATTTCCACTCCATATGAGTACAAGAGTGTCCGTCATAATATATTGCTCCCTCAGCTCCATTCCTAAAATAAAGGATAATTTAGCTGACACAAGTGGTGCCTAAGTTAAAAAGAGCATGAAGATGCTTATATGCGCAGTCATGCCCATACTGACAAGTGAACTCCATCCCACCTAATTTTGTCGCTCTAAGTTTCAATTTGGTACTCAAAATTGAACTTTTGGAAAATGAAATATTTTGCATAATTTGCTACAAATGCCACCAATCCAATACCTAGCCACATGTGTTGAGCAGCAGTCGAGAACACTCCGGCGACCTCAAGGTTGGTGTTGAGCAACGACAAATTGGAGACATCGACATGGTCCGCCTTTAGCCTTAGGACCTCCTCCGCTCAGGACGCCAATGTCTATCCGCATATGATGCCACCACCTCCTCCGCCCCCATATATTGATGAGGCAATGGATCCTCATCCAAGCCCATGCCGTCGCCCGCCTGATGGAGCAGCTCTCCTTAGGCTTTGGGCATTGTTGTTAGGTTCCACCATGAGAAAGAAAGAGAGACAAGAGAAAAAAAAAACCGTGTGCGTCCTAGGTGTGACTCAAGGACATTTTCGACCATCCCCCAATTAACTGACATAATTTCACGGCAAATCCTAACTGATTTGTCAATAAGGTGCCAAAAATGATTCGATGTCATATAAGGGAACTTTTATCTTCCCATGCTGAATAAGGAAGCACCTTAATTTCCAGTGCTAAATAAGGGATTCTTTGACTAGAGACTATTTTTTCTTTTTTGAGAATTACACGGACGCCCACAACGGACGCACACTCACCCCTATGAATAAACGTACGCAAACCCTATCTTTATGAGCATCTCCAAAGGACTGAGCCGGTAGATCTCGAGATTCACGAAGTCACCATAGGCGCCACCTTAATTCTTCCCTAGCACTCCAGATTCATAATTTTTTGCTATGTATTTTATTGTAAAACTTATCAGAGAATTATGAACTCAACTCTAAATTAGTATGTGTCGTACCTAAATAATTATCATTTTTTATGGATTGAAAGCAAATCTCTATATAGATTAAATTTTCTCACCATCATAGACCATTTTTATATGTATATATCATAATAATCATCTTCTAAAATTGTATCCATTATTTCTCCCCTCGAAGGAAACCTTCATTTTTAGACAGACGTGCCGCACGTGCGCGTTTACTAGCTTTTTTAAAATTTTGAAACCTTTCTTAAATTTGCATTTAAGTTAAGTTGGAAAATGAAAATTATGATTACACAATTCTTTACAATTCAATTTAAGTGCATACTCTTTTGTTATGAGCTATGAATTTCTATAAGCGAGGAAGTTGCCTAAGGTATTGAACCTCTCCAGGTATATATAGTACCTTGTATGAAGCATAAATAATCTATACTAGTACCTTATATACTGTTTAGACCAACTTTACATACCTTATCAGTTATAACCCGTGCGTTGCAACGGGATGCGTAACGTGTTGCATGGTGCTCGCATGGTCGTGCCAATAAAAATGAGCTAGCTATTTTTATTTGACTTAATTGGACTTGGCCTAACCATATATCAATAAATTCCAAGGCAATAAATGCTAGTGCATCCGTGTGTTACGAGAAAACGTACTCAGTGGTTATTTATTTTTTTGTGTGCCATGTATCTTCTTGATCTAAATAGTATGGCCATCCAGACGATACATACTAGACATATTCAGTATAAAATAATAATAAACTATATATGCACAAAGGAGCGTGGAATTAAACTACTTCTGTGTATACAGCATACCACCGGCCGTGCCAATACTAAACGGACTTTCCTGATATGGATACAGCATACCACCAATAGCGAGCAAACCCAAAGCCAATATTATCGTGCCTTGCTATGCCTTGCTACAGCAGCGGCAACCGGCAACAGAAAAAGCGTATGCTTTTGTATAGAGGCAAGTTCAATGCCTGAGGAGTCCTACATGATTTCGTTTTGGATTTGATTTGATTTGATTTGATTGATGCACGACTCATGTTAGGACTCTTGTACATGGCCTTGGTACACCTCTGCACAATTCAAAGCACACGTACCCAACCTTGGTACACCTATCCAAGTTTAAACTGTTATCTACTTAAAACCAATTAGTACTCTTGTACATGGCAGAGTTGGGGACTAACACATTACATGAGAAAACGAGAAAATAAGACTTTGTATATGTATGTAGAGAGACGTATGTTTGTATGGGTGTCGAACTCGGCAAGACTTTTATTTTATCAGACGTTTGAGCAAAAGAAAGGGCCGGACCAAAATTAAGCGGAGAGAAACCAAAAACATGAGGTGAGAAATTTTGCCTCTTTATTATTACTAATAATAAAAATACCTGTGCGTTGCAACGGGACACTCAATTTATTGAATGGTCTCTTATATGATTTTTGTCTCGAAATTTATTTAGCCAAAGTGACGTGGGTTTCAATTCGTCTTCAAATCAAATTTGTTTTTCAAACTAACTTGTACGAACATTAAAAAAATTGTAGATTTATCCATCGACGCGTCATGTATTTTAATTCAAAGCTCATATAACTTTAGACCAAATACTTTTTTAATCAAAAGGTGAGACATCATAGTACCCCTGATTTGAAAGAAAAAAGAATACAAACCTATGCTAATTAGACCTAGATTCCCCGGCCGTAGAAATTAAAACAAGAAAACATATATACACAAACATAAAAATAATCATTGGAGGGCTTGAACTTGAGGTGAGCGTCGTGAATTCTCCAGTAGCTTCTCTCTCACTCTCTTACATGTGGACCTATGGTCCATGATCTTAGTCCATCTCGAGTTTTAAACTGTCCTGTCCTTATCGGCTTCTCCTTTCCCCGTCCCAAGCTGTCCCATGTGCTGCAAGCTTTTCAATTTTTTTTTGCTTATTGACCAAAACCCGCAGGGGTGGCTAGCTGTGTTGAAGCGGCGCGTGTCGTCCTAGTGTGGCTCACGCAGGGCGGGCAGCGGCGATGCATGTAGGGTGGTCGGCGGTGGCCAGCTGTTTTGTAGCAGGGTGACCCATCAGCGGCTCGTGCGAGGCAGTGTGGTGTAGCTTGCGCATAGCGGTCGATGGGAAACCAGCTATGCTGGAGCAGGGCGTCCCAGCACCGGCTCGTGCACGGCGGCTTGGTGCTGCTGGCGCAGGGCGGCCGGTGGTGACTCGGGCACGACGGACGGTGGAGCAAACATGTCCGTGCGTTGCAATCGAAGAAAAAGTGAGCTACTATGCTTAATGATTATGATGATCATGACAGAAGGTTGCTCTCGATTTTTTACATCATTCCATTGTCAGGGGTTGCACGGGTGCATACGTGGAGGTAGATTTATTTAGATTGATTTGGATAACAAACTACTCAAGATGTAGTTTCACAGTTTGATTTTTTGGATCATCGACAAAATCAGGTTATAATAATACAAGTTTTGCTTTTAATCAATATTGCATTAATAACTTGGTGGTGAAAATATTTATTTCTCCATCGTAGTTCTAGAGTTCAAAGCCTATTTTTTGTGTTGTTTATATTCTTTATTTTTTGTTATTATTCATCTACCTGTTTTATTTTCATGTTCGCATTCAGGTTGTTGGTGGTGAAAATATTTTTTCTCCATCAAAGTTCTAGAGTTCAAAGCCTATTTATTGTGTTTTTTTATTCTTTATTTTTTGTTATTATTTATCTACATGTTTCTATTTTCACAATCGCATTTAGTTGAATGTGAAAATAACAGAATAAAAACAGGTTTAGTTGAACGTGAGAAAATAAAAAGAATAAAAGCGTACCTGAACCTAATCGGAGTTTGATGAGTTGTACCACGCCATTACGAGCTTATCGTCGTCATGGACTCTTACTGAACAAAAATTGTGTATTATATATTCACTTTCTAGGAAGCAACCGGGAAAAAAAAAAGAAATCAGATGTAACTGAACACGGTGGGAACTCGAATAAAAAAGAGAAAGAAATAGAAAAAGAACATCCAAGCAGCGAAAGAAATTTAAAATCTCGTGGTAGACAGGACTTGGTTCTCCGTTCTTTATGCCCGTTCGTGATATACATGGACTCTACGACAGGATTTATTTGATTAGGATTTACATTCGTATCTGTCTAGGTTACCTTAAAAAGACCTACATATGAGGGGCCGGACCAAACCAAAATCAGGAGGTGAGAAATTTTACCTCTTTATTATTAGGTATAAATATAGATATAAATATAGATATAGATATAGATATAGATAAACTGAACTGAACACCTCATCTAGAGTAGACTAGACATGTCGTATGTACACTAAACACGAACAGGTTGGAAGCGGAAGTGGGCCTTCCATGCACGGTGATCCGCGTAAGGTCCACATCATCAGAACCCACGCTGTCAGCCCGGCCCAGACAAGGTGGAGAAGCCCAGCCCACACATGGCGCACGCGTGGACCAGCACCGCCTCACTCAGACCGCGGTTTCATCTTGGTCGCCGCCGGCCGCCTGAGGTGGTGGCTGCCCAGCGCCTGGAACGTCGGGAACCGCCGCCCCCGCCCACATGTATGGCACTCGAACACGTCGTCCTGGCCCGGCCGGCGACGACGGTGCTTGAGTGGTGGCCTGGCGCCGCCGTGCCGGTAGCTTGACCGGCCTGCACGACAGCGAGAGAAGGACCTCGCATGCTGCTCGTCGTCGTTGGTCCTGTTCTTCTTCTTCATCGTCGCCGTCTTATTCTTCTGTGTGTTATTCTTATGCTGGAGTATAGGGGTGTCTAGATAGCTTAGCAGCTTAGGGCACGTTTATGACTTCTGGTATGCTAGATATAACGTACTCCCTTCATTCTAAGTTATAAGTCGCTTTGATTTTTTATATCAAATTTGTTATATATCTAGACATACATTATATTCAGATACATAGCAAATTCGATGTAAAAAAAGTCAAAGTGATTTATAATTTAGAACGGAGTGAGTATTCGGACTAGTAAGAAAAGAACACATGGAAGAATACATTCATCTAACTCTAGCTAGGTACAACGTCCAAATCAAAGACGACGACTGATCTCACAAACAAGCTAATTAAGCTAAGAGAGAACTGATTGTAACTAATATATGCTGCTAGCATGTGTGTATTTCTAACGTTCTAGTTATGTTTTTTCTCGAAACCAATTTCCGTTAATAAGAACATAAATATTCTAGTCGTGGTCGTCTTGTGGAATAAATTAGTAAATAAAGATAGCTCACGTTCTTATCGCATATCTTTATCTTCGTCCTTTGTCCATAATCGTGGAAACAGCATCGTTTATCACCACATAATATCACGACAAAGGAAGCTGCTCACAACATGGTTGCCAAGCATACTATTGTTTACTGACCGACATCAATCCCTGAAGTCGTTCCACGGAAACTCACCTACCTTTGCTATGTCTACCGATTAACAAATGGGTCCCATCATGTCAGATCAACAGCTAGTAAGCCATCACTGCTGCCTTTCAACGAATTAACTCATAGAAAATAATAGTCGCCTTGTTGGACTCTTTGGGATTTATTTCAACGAATTAACTCATAGAAAAATAATAGTCGCGTGTTTGGCATAATTATAGATTATTGTAGAAATATATTTCAGATCCAGATTCCCTTTAGAAAGTTTTTCGAATAAATCAGAGAATCACTTTGTGAAACGTTTCGCTAGCTTGCTAGATTCTATAAATAATTACAGGAAAAAAATAATTCATTACTTTTCCCTATGAACTTGGATCCAATCTCATGCATGTTCCGACATATGCATGTTGTGTGTCGTATACTCATGTGCTTTCGTTCGTTCGTTGACCTCGGGGGGTCGAGGTCAAGTCAAGCTCGGTATACACATTGCCGAAGGCCTGCAGGCAATGGTGTGCTGACACGTTCCGACACATGCATGGATCATTTGTTTTTTATCCGAGATTAATTATATTGCTGGTCGGTAGTTTATTATTACCGTGGCACACAGTAGCCAACACAGCCTAGTAATTAGTCGGGGGCTCATCCACTTCGCTCTTTCTCTCTCTTCTCTCTTTTTTTTCTTCTTTTTCTTCTCGCTTCTCTTTTCTTGTTCCACTTCACCTATGTCCAAAACTCGTAGGAGAGATTTAAGGAGGCTTCTGGGTAGGGCCCGGCTAAATCCACATAGGAATATATATGTTTCTACAATAGATACAAATACTTTATTGCAAGTAAGTACTCCATATATATTTGTTCCTAAGTATAGGACGAACTGGACATCATATGGTTGTTACTAAGTCCATGTACTACAAGTATGATAATAATAATAATAATAAATTATAAGGTTTCTGTATCAAAGCAAGAGGATTTGATTGCACCCAATCTATGACATTATTCTTTGTATATTTATATATGAACGGATAGATACTAGTTACACAATTGTTTTTATAATAAAGATACACCAGCAATTGACAGTTTTTGTTTAGAATGTGTTGCGTGTTAAATATAAGGTTAGGTATACACATATGCTTATGACCAGGACTTGCACCAAACATGGACATTGATATATAGCGACGTATGACCATATGCTTTGTTTCTTACCCAACTAATAAAGTTCATCACATGCATGACCCAAGAAGTTAAGCCTCGCTTTAATTTTCCTGCACAAATCTAGCCAAGCCAACAGGCAACAGCCATATGTGTTGGAAAGTTCTACACCCTCTTTTTCCAAAGTTGAATTTTCTCGTACTACAACTTGCCAAGAGTCTGGTCCTCAGTAAATGGAAGTTAGCAGACATAGCCACAGTGGACTCTAGACATACAAGTGCATAACCTTGGGGCCGCTTGGATTGCTAGTGGAAATGTTTGGTAGCCGCAGCTACTTCAAGCGTGCTTGACCTTGCAACTATCGCTACACATTTTTGGTTGTCTAGTTCGTGAACTAATGAACAATAGCTACAAACTTACTTCAGAGCTTGTTTGGATACCTATGTACCTATCTCAATCTATGTGTCTCAAAGTGGTTTGGTGTGAAATTTAGTTTAAATTCCACATCAACCACCCTGACACACATGGATTGAGGTCGATTTATATGTATATCCAAACAAGATCTCAGTTGCCCTGCCGTCGCTTTTATTGTTTCTGAGTTTCTCCAATGTGATTGTTTGAGTGTGTGTGCGCGCACGTGTGACATAAGCTCTTGCTTGCGACGTGTTCATTCTCATCTGTCTGGCGAGCAATATATGTCATATGGGTTGTAAAGTTTTGGCATTATAGAGAGAGAGAGAGAGAGAGAGAGAGAGAGACATAGCGAGACAACCAAAGCATTATTTGTAGTTTATACAATTAGGCTAGTAAAGTGATTCAAGAATGTGAAAAATGAAATACATATATAGAAGGCAACTACTATATATCTAACACATCCTCGCCCGGGCGACCCAGACCCTAGCCCACTGCCACCCTATCTCCCCCTCTCCTACCGCGCCGCCACCGGACAATGAAGAAGTTCTGAAGCTTAGTCTATTAACTTTTTTAATCCTTAAGCTCTCTTTCTTGTTGTTTTTGCTTCTCTATTTTGAGGCTTTGAGCCTAAGAGCTCATGTAAGTTTTGGCTGTGTATATCCCAAGCAAATATAGAGGCTGGATTTTATATCCTGCCTCGTTTGCCTCCCATTTTTTGTCGAATTTCCTCGTTAATCTTGACGATGGCGAAGAATATCATTCTGTATATCACCGTCATTCCACAAAGGATGGCAAGGTTTACCCATTTCGAGTACCCCATCTCCACCTCCAACTTATACTTGAGGACTTGAATGCCACTGATGGTGACATTAGTCTTAATGAGCTGATCGCTTGGGAACGACAGTCCCAAGAACTCATTCTTGTAGAGTCCTTGCACCGCATACTTGTGGAAGGAGATGTAGTAGCAAGGATACTTCCATACTGGCTTTGGGAGATCACTTGGAAGGCGGAAGAAGCCGCCATTGAGCATCATCACCCCTTGAACTCCAGCTCCAATGATGATTCCCATGAGGAAGTCTGGAACAATAGCAGCGATAATCATCATCATGCTCTCCACTAGAATGCAACATATGCCAAGGACAACGACGAAATAGGTGAAGTGATCTATGCCTTTTGTTAGTCCAGTAAGGTAGTATAACATTGCGCCGGGTAATACAGCAATGACAGACAGGTATGGAGTAGCTGAGAGGGTATTTGAGATCACAAATTCTGAGACGCCGTAATGGCCACTCAGCCTCTCCTTTCTGAAGACCTGACACAAGGGTGAAAAAGGTGGTATTAAAAATGTGCGCAGACTTGAGGTATTAACAGTAACCAATGTGCCAATAAAAAATACAACCTACTTTTTACTGTAACTAATTGGTATATATATATAATGGGCAAATATATAGGATTTCATATTGTAAAGTAGACCGCACTAGTTTGTATATGATTGGTCCACTTGCTAGAATTTCTTATATTTGAGTAAAAATATCTTCCAACTAACTTTGTCATGTTTATTCTGAGACCTGATCGAGTCACGTGACGATAATTTTGAATAAAATTTTCTTGAGCAAGAAAGCCACTAGCTTTTCACTTTTGGGTGAGTGAAGAATCAACCTTAACGTCCTCTACGAAAGACGGAAATCCTCCAATGGCCATGAAAGTTAAAAGTGCTGTTGTATACATTATTACTTCACATCGATCCTGCAAAATCCAAGACATTATCACTTTTTTAGATAGAGTAAAATGACTATTTCTATATAGCCCTACCTTAATCAGTTTACCTGGATAGAAGTGTAGCTGTAGCTATAGCCAACTTGGTAGAAGACAGTGCCAAGACATGCACCAATGCCCATATAGACGGCCAAACGCATCCAGTAATATCCTATGTCCCTGAGCATATTCAACAACGATCTCCTTGTGAGCACAAGGAGCTTTGTGGTGAAACTTGCTTGTTCTCTCCTCCTAAATGAAGCGCCCTCCTACAATAATACATATGTATAATATAGGAAGGACGTATTAGAGAGCAATAGAGAGCCAATGTGAATCAAAACATATGCTTAGATGATTTTTTTAGAATACATTCATTATAAATCAAAACTTACCATGTTTTTCATTTCAACAATTTGGTCCGTTGTTTTTTCAAAATAAGTGGAGGATCTGTATGCAGTCACAAGAATGTCTATCGCTTCAGCTGCTGTTTTCCTGTTAGCTTTAGAACTGTCCACAGTTTCCTATATATACGATGATATTAATTAGATAAATGAAAAGTGAAGGTGCCCTGAATTTGTAACACTCTAGTAGACAGACGGGGGTTTCAATCCCGGTTGGGAAACCCCTTTAGTCCTGGTTTTACCAACCGGGATTGCCAATCCGGGATTAAAGGTCTCAGTCTTTAGTTTCGGGTCGCACAATCGGGGCTAAAGCCTATTCTCAAGACAAAAAATTATTTAAACCCTAGAAATCTCCCTTGCGCTGCATGAGATTCGAACTCAGGACCTCTCGCCTCACGCGTAGCTTGCTTACCAACTCAACTACACAACACATGTGACATAGTTCCGAGCGCTCTCCTTTCGAATTCACTCGTGAGGGACCTTTAGTGCAGGGTGAGAGACCTTTAGTCTAGGTTGGTGACACCAACCAGAACTAAAGGGTCAAGGCTCTTTAGTCCGGGATGAAAACACTAACCAGGACTAATGTAGTCCCTTTAGTCCATGACGGTAATACCAACCGGGATTAAAGGTCCTATGATGTACAAGAATTTTGGATCCGGGATTAATGCTCACATTAGTCTCAGATCCAATTCTAAGTGAGACTAATGTGCTGAACCGAAAGTCCTTTCTCTACCGGTGACATTCATAGGATCGAGTGTGTATATATACCTCATCAAAGTCTTTGTTGATTGTTCTCATGAAGTGATCAGACGGGCTTCTCAGGTGTGGACATGCAAAGCCGTTCAGAGTGAAGAACTGCATGCATGCAAGGAACGAGCTAGCATAAGTCAGCAGGCAGCACCTAACAATCCCTTCGGCTAAGACGTCGAAGCAGGGTCGTCACCTCGGTGGCATCAGAGATGGTTCCAAAGAAGATCGCCTTCCCGGCGGCGAGCAGGCAGAGGCCGTGGAAGAGCTCGAAGACGTCGCCACTGGGCTGGTGCACGGCGGCGACGACCGTCATGCCGTCGCGGGCGGCGACACGAGCGATGTGGCTCATCACGTGGTACGAGGCGGCGCTGTCGAGGCCGCTGGTGGGCTCGTCGAGGAAGAGCAACCGCGGCCGCGTGAGCATCTCGATGCAGATGCTGAGCCGCTTCCGCTGCCCGCCGCTGATGCCCTTGGTGATCCTGCCGCCGATGCGCGTGTCCATGGCGTCGGCGAGCCCCATCTCCCGGATCACCCGCTCCGCGTGCGACCGCTTCTCCGGCAACGGCATCGTGTCCGGCAGCTGCAGCTGCGCCGAGTAGTACACGGCCTCGCGCACGGACAGCGTCGACATCAGCACGTTGTCTTGGGTCACGTATGCCTTTGTCGTATACATTCAAAAAGTTAACTTGTAAGTCCGGATTTACACACGCACCAACACACACCAACGTTACGCAAAAAGTTTCCAACCTGTGTTTATAGAAAAACTTTTTTTTAGAGAAAGGAAAACTTGTTCCAGCTTTTGCAAAAGTATTGCACCAACCATTCATAATTATATCACACTGCCTCCATTTCTGAATAAATTAATCGGTAATGATATATCACGGGCGTCCGTCCGCGTCCGACGCTCCCACCCACTCGCTCGCTCGGTCGGACGCTCCCCACCCACTCACTCGACTCCCGTCTCTTCTCTTCTTCCTCGCTCGCCACGCCTCTCCACTCCCGCTCGCCTCTCGCACCTCCGCCCCCTCGCTGCTCGCGCTCCCGCGCCATCGTCGGGATGGCCCGCACCACGCGCCGCCCCCCAGCGAGCTCGCTGCGCGCCCGCGACGCGCCGTGCTTCCTCCCCCCTTCTCCCCTCACTCACACCGCGCCCTCCCACACACCTCCGTTTCCTCTGCGACCCGGCTCTACCACCTCACCGGAGATGAGGGTGACGGTGGTAGCTCCGACGAGGTAGGTGGCGGAGAGATCTAGATCTGGAGCCTTCTCTCCTCCCTTCCTCTCTCTTGATCTGGATCTCCTCTCCTTCCTTCCTCTCTCTTGATCTGGATCTCCTCTCCTCCCTTTCCTCTCTCTGGATCCGGATCTGAGATTTTCCCCCTCCCTCCCTCCTCCTCCTCCCCCTCCACCTCCTCCTCCTCCTCCTCCTCCCCCCTCTGGATCTAAGGTTTTGATGGCGGCTAGGGTTTGTGGCGAGTCAGATCTAAGCTACATGCAACAGATGATGTGAAATATTGCACGATTCTCTGATGTTGCAGTTCTTTTTGAGATGTTTCAATAGTTTTTCCCCTTGTTTGCAGCATCATCCCCATGTTTCCCGACGTTTCATTAGTATCGCTTTTGATGTTGCAGTAGCTTCTTCTCCTTTGTTGCAGTAGATTCTTCTCTTCGTTGCAGTAGCTTATTCTCCTTGTTTGCAGCAGCTTTCTTCTCCTTTTTGTTGCAATAGCTTCTTCTCCTTTGTTGCAGTAGGTTCTTCTCCTTGTTGCAGTAGGTTCTTCTCTTTTTGTTGCAGAAGCTTTCTTCTCCTTGTTGCAGCAGCTTCTCCTTGTTTCATTAGTTGTTTTTCGATGTTTCAACAGTTTTTTTGGTTTTGTTTCATCAATTTTTTCTACTTGTTTCATTATGTGTTTTCCCGACGTTTCAACAGTTTTTTTCGTTTGTTTCACCAGTTCTCTCCTATTTGTTTCATTAGGAGTCCTTCTTTGTTGCAATAGCATTATACTTCTGCTGCACATGGGAGGGTGGAGCATGGTGGTGAGCTGGTGGCGGGGCTCCGTGCAGGGGCGGGAAGGGGGTTCGCGGGTTCCCGTGCGGGAGCGGGGCGGGGGTCGCATTTTCTGTTTTCATTTTCGTGGGGGCGGGGCGGGGCGGGCTGTTGCGTGCGGGGCGGGACGGGCGGGAGGCGCTGGCGGGGTTGGGGAGCGTCCGGACGCCCCCTGGAGCCGGGCGTCCGGGCGCTAGCAGTTCCCTAAATTAATTCCTATAGTTGTCCTAAGTTAATTTTTTTATATTTGATCGAATTTATAGAAAGAATATAAATATTTGTGACACCAAATAATGGGCTTATTATGAAAATACAATTTATATTTATGGTGTATCTAATGATACTAACTTGGTATCATAGATCTTGATGCTCTCTTCTATAAATTCAGTTAACCTTCCTTTAAAAAATGACTTAAGAACGCTCTGAAAATTAATTTATTATTTTGGAATGATGGGAAGAAAAGAGCTGGTTTTTTGTTCTTTTGTCTTACCGAGGTTCCATAGGCAAGCTTCTCCTGCCGGCCATTGATTAAAATCAGCCCTGTTTTAGTCATGCCTGGTCCTAACCTTCCTGCAGTGAAACGGTAATAATGTCAAAGGTGGGTTACCCACAGTAACCAAATCCAAAGTTTGCGGTGCCTTGCATTTTCATTGATATGGTGCAACGCCAATATTATTTTTGATGAGGCGTTGAACAATAAATAATGAAAAAAGGGATTCGTCACACGAATACCCCGCCATGCACGATTATGTTTCCTTTGAATGAAATAATATAATATAATAAAGATAAAAATGATACAGTAAATTAGAAGGACTGTTCCCGTCATCAAATCAAATTAAAACTAAAGTCCTGTTTAGTAAAACTTCACCAGCTCCAGATTCACCAACCCAGTCTGGATCTAATTTTTTTAGCCAAACGCTTTTGAATCTGGTAGCTTCGCCTTGGTTCTGCTCCACCAAAATGGTGGATTTGTCCCAGATTCACCAAATGCGGTTCCGACCGGCATGGCACGGCTGCCTAATCGGTCCGGGCCATGCCCACCCATGTGTTGCACCTACGCCCAGGCACGAGCCTACAAGGCTCGGGACGTAGCCTGCTGGCCGAGTGTCGGCCAGGAGTCGAGCAAAGTTAGGGTTTCCTTTATATATGTGAAGCGATGACTGGAATGGGCTTTTAGCCGGCCTGCTATTAATCAAGCGTGCCGACCGGCACGCCACGCTGAGGGAGCAGCCTAGGCCCTCTTGTCAGGCCGGACCGGCACGGGCACGATAGTCATCGAGCTGTGCCATTCTCGTGGGCCTCGTGCCCTTCGGCCATCTATAGCAGTCCACAATAGTACACGTATGTATGATTGGTATTGCTTGTTTTTGGCCGGCCTGTGTATGTCATCAGAGACAGTAAGTGGCATATAGACGTACGGGGTAGAGACCGATGAGGTGACGAAACACGGACGCACCTGCGAGGGTGTCGAGCAGCGTCGTCTTGCCGCCCCCGGACGGGCCGATGATGGCCAGCACCTCCCCAGGGCGCGCGTGCCCGCTGATCCCGTCAAGGATCTTCACGTCCGGCGCCCCGCGCGGGCCGCCGCCGGCCACCGTGACGTGCACGTCCTCCCACGTCAGGAACGCCCTGGGGTCGCCGGCGTCCGCAGGTGGAGCCACCAGTTCGCACCCCGATCCGGGGACGCCGCCGCAGGCTGTTCCGTTTGACGACGGCGCTCCTCGCTGGCGCCGGCCGCCGGCAGCAGTAGCCCACACGAAGATGCCGCTCCCGAGCGACCACCACCGACCTCGGCCGCCAGCAGGCTCATGATGAGCGGCGTCTTCGCTACACCCGAGCGACCACCACCGACCTTGGCCGCCAGCAGGTGGATGAGGAGCGGCGTCGGCCGTGCCGCCGCCCCAGCGCCACCATAGCAGCCGCGGCCGGCCCGGCGTCGGCGCCCACCGCGGCAATGGCGACGTGGCCGCCATGGCTACCGTACCTAGCGTCGTGCCGAGGCTGCGTCGTCGTCCTTCCCACGCACTCCGATCCTCGCCGGCCGCGCTCACCGCCCTGCAGTACTCCACTCCACTTGAGGCCTTGCTTTGGCCTAGAACGCTAGCTAGCTCTGATTAATATAGGCAGGCGTGTCATGACTCATGACACGGATGGGGATCGAACATTATAAATTTGTAGCGGTAGGTCAAATATGGAGTTATTCATTAAGAATTAGCCAAAACTTAAACTCTGTAATCAAGATTTGCTCCAATTGAGAACGCTACCGTAATACGTAAAACGATTCTAGCTAACTGTGTCAAAAACGTACATTTTACGTTATAATTACAAATTTTACTAGTTTACTAACTATTATCCAAAAAATCAGAAAAAATATTTATGGGTGATTTGCTCCAATAGATCGATGCCATTCTTTTATATATACAAAATTTGCAGATGCACTGATGACGGTGGATGTAAGACAGTATGTCAATGGCGTAAAATCTTTCGTTGAAGAAGCCGCCAAGGTTGATGTGATAGACCAAGTGGGACCAAGGCGTGTGTGTGTGTCATAGAAAGGGACCAAGTGATCCAAACATCATGAAGAGTGTGAGCTCTGAAGAATACGTCAACATCATGACGAATATAAATTTTTTAAGAAAGGTTGGCAAGAGCTTTGCCGAAAACTACTGACTACCTAGGGGTCTAGATGAACGAATTTCTACAAGCGAGGAAGTTGCCTAATTTATTGGACCTCTCCTGGTTTATATAGTAATTGTTATTAATATTATATATGTGGCTGAACCGTCCGAATTAACACACTTTCAGAGGCATTTGTCTTCTACTAGACACTGAGTACCCTAAAAATGAGCTAAACTAGACAGTTCCATCAAGCACACCATAAGGGAGAGCTTAAAACAATCCACAATTTTATACCCGGGATCCAATAATGAGTACAAACTTACAATACTTAGTTCATTTCTTACAACAAAGAGTCTCAGAAATTCTTTATTACAGTATCAAGGTTTAGAGTGCCCTAAGCACCAAGTCTTGCACCAACCATTCATAATTATTATCCGGCCTCTGCAGTGTTTATATCATGCACCCTTCGTTCCCGAATAATTAATTCCCAAAGTTGTCCTAACTCAATTTTTCTATATTCGACCAAATTTATTGAAAAAGATATAAATATTTATGACACCAAATAATGAGCATATTATGAAAATACAATTTATTTTAATGGTGTACTCCCTCCGTATCGGATTTAGAAGTCGTTTTAGACAAAGTTTAGGTCAAACATGGGAATATAAATCATCAATAATTTTTAAGTTGTTGAGTTTGCAAATGTAAAAATTATATGAATAGATTTGTCTTGAAAAATACTTTCATAAAAGTATACATATATCATTTTTTCATAAATATTTTTTATAAAAACAAGAGGTCAAAGTTGTGTTTTGGAGACCGTGTCGCTGTCCTAAACGACTTCTAAATCCGATACGGAGGGAGTATCTAATTATACTAACTTGGTATCATAAATCTTGGTGTTCTTTTCTATAAATTCAGTCAAATTTTATTAAAAAATATTAACTTCAAAACGCTCTAGGAATTAATTTATTATTCAAGGGAAGGAGATGTTTTTTTCTTTTGTCTTACCGAGGTTCCATAGGCAAGCTTCTCCTGCCGGCCATTGATTAAAATCAGCCCTGTTTTATTCATGCCTGGTCCTAACCTTCCTGCAGTGAAACGGTAATAATATCAAAGGTGGGTAACCCACAGTAACCAAAATCCAATGTTTGCAGTGCCTTGCATTTTCATTGATATGGTGCAATGCCAATATTATTTTTTATGAGGCGTTGAATAATAATAAATAATGAAAAAGGGATTCCTCTGTTTCCAACACAAATACCCCGCCATGCATGATTATTTCCTTTGAATGAAATAGTATAATAAAAATAAAAATGATACAGTAAATTGAAAGGACTGTTTCAGTCATTAAATTAAAACTAAGAGCCTGTTTGGTAGAGCTCTGCCTACTCCAAATTCACCAAAACCAAATATGCATCCAATTTTTCAAGCCAAACGCTTTTGAGTAATCCGAATCTGCCCTTGATTCACTAAATTGGTACGTGGAGGACCTCAGGCATTTTTGCAAGCAAGCTGTGCACTTTCACATCCATGGGCCGGATCAACCATTTTCAATGGAACATGTCCAAATGAAGGACCTCATATCTCTTGCAATTTTGAGTTCATTTCGTAAGTTAGCACACGTGTTAGGATTTTCTTTTTTTTTAAAAAAAAGCAAACACAACGTATATACTAACTCTGTCCCAAAAGAAAGATGCAATTCCAAGTGTAGCGCTAGTCAAACTATCATAAATTCACATAACATAATATTAGCTTTTATAACTTCAAATAGATATGTTACCAAAATATAACACATGACAAATCGGGTGATACTTATTATTTGGTATGACAAACATCAATTTACTTTTATACAAATTTAGTCAAATTTAAGATTGTTTGACTTCATAATATTATTATAGAATTGCATCTTTTATGGGTTTGGATGAGCATATATTATTTTATTGACTTTAAAAAAGAAGTTGCTATATTTCTAGTGCCTGGTTTTATAGATTTTTCAGCAACAACTCACAAGAGAACTAGTACAATTGAAAGGACAACTCACAAGAGATAATGAATAATTTTTTATATGCTAAATGATGACAAAATTGCTTGTTACCTAAGCAACATAAAAAAATCAGACACCTGAGATATAGGAGAAGTGTTAATCAAAAACTCCGACACTATCCAAACATTCTACATACTATCACATATACACTAGACACGAATTCTAGAGACAACGAAACGGTAGAGAGATCATGTAGCCCATATAGATGGCCAAATGGGCCACCCCGCCCGCCATGGCATGGACCCACCATGGGCATGCCCCGATGGGGATTGGGCTGGCACACCACTGGTGACTCATCGGCCCAGACCGTGCCCGCACACGTGCTGGACCTACGGCCGAGGCACGGCCCTATAAGGCTCGGGCCGTTCTATGCCACCCCATTGGCACGCCAAACCCGTCGTGCCTGAGTTCACCCAGGCACGAGCTGCTCTGCCACCGTCACGTTGGCTGCCGTAGGGGCAAGCTACGACCGCGCTGCCGCATGCTGGCTCCCGCAAGCGTGAGTTGCTGCAACACCATCATGATGGCTGCAATGGGCACAAGCTGCTACGCCGCCAATGAGAAAAGAAAGTGTGTGTCGGAGGAAGAGGAGGTGAGAGACTCTGAGAGCAGTAGAGAAAGGAAGGGAGCGATAGCCACGAGTCGAGTCTCCCAGACAAGTTAGGGTTTCCTTCTTTATATGAGTAGCGGAGGTTGCTAGGTTGGGCCTATAGCAGGCCTGCTATTAATCGAGCTGTGCTGGGTCAGTGCACCGTGCTGAGGGAGCAGGCCAGGCACGGCTCTCTCTTCGGTCCAAGCCAGCACGGACATGATAGTCATCGGGCCATGCCGTGCTTGGGCCGGGCCCAAATTGTCCAGTCATAGGCCTTGCTCATGGGCCTCGTGCCCTTTGGCCATCTATAGCGGTCCACAATCCACATGTAATACGTATGATTGTTGTTGCTTGTTTTTTTTGCCTGTCTGTATGTCATCAGTGGCAGGAAGTAGCATATAGATGTATGGGGTGGTTAGGGCAAGTATATTGGTGTTGTCTCATATACGGCCTTATATAGTACCACGTAATTTTAAGACAACTTAATGACAACATGCACAATGGTTATCTTTTAAGTTATCTCATAATAACTCACAATTCCTTAATTTATACATACGATAAAAGTAAAGCTGTGAGTTACATGACAAGTACACATATAATGGTGTAATAGTAAATTTTAACTCTTAAGACGGTTGTTTTGCAGTAAAACGACCCCTTTCTATGAGACGGGTATGAGACTAATGACGTGTAGCAATGTACTTATGCTTAAGAGGACTAGCAAGTAGTAAGAGATGAGAGTGACGAAACAGACGCACCTGCAAGGGTGTCCAGCAGCGTCGTCTTGCCGCTCCCGGACGGGCCGATGATGGCCAGCACCTCCCCGGGACGCGCGTGCCCGCTGATCCCGTCCAGGATCTTCACGTCCGGCGCCCCGCGCGGACCGCCGCCACCCACCGTGACGTGCACGTCCTCCGACGTCAGGAACGCCCTGGGATCGCCGGCGTCCGCAGGTGAAGCCACCAGCTCGCACACCGATCCGGGGACGCCGCCGCCGGCTGTTCCGTTTGACGACGGCGCGCCTCGCTGGCGCTGGCCGCCGGCAGCAGTAGCCCACGCGAAGATGCTGCTCCCGAGCGACCACCGCCAACCTCGGCCGCCAGCAGGCTCATGAGTCATGATGAGCGGCGTCTACGCCGCACCCGAGCGACCACCACGACCTTGGCCGCCAGCAGGCGGATGATCAGCGGCGTCGGCCGTGCCGCCGCCCCAGTGCCACCATAGCAGCCGTGGCCGGCCCGGCGTTGGCGCCCACCGCGGCAACGGCGACGTTGGCGCCATGGCTACCGTACCTAGCGTCGTGCCGAGGCTGCGTCGTCGTCCTTCCCACGCACTCCGATCCTCGCCGGCCGCGCTCACCGCCCTGCAGTACTCCACTCCACTTGAGGCCTTGCTTTGGCCTAGAACGCTAGCTAGCTCTGATTAATATAGGGAAAAAGTCTACATCACCCCCTGAAGTATAGGGTGGTGTCTAATTTACCCCCTCAAGTATGAAACGGTCTAATTTACCCCCTGAACTTTCCAAAACCGTCTACTTTACCCCCTGGGGCAGTTTTGGACGGCGGTTTGCTACAGTACCCGAATCTTTAAAAAATCATAGTAAATCACAGAAAAATCGTAAAATGAAAAATCCAATTTTGTTGGACTCCACGTGAGTAGATCTACACAATGAACATATAATATGGTGTGCTTTAGTATAAAGTTTTTGCTGTAGCTTTAAATTTATTAGAAAATCCTAATAAATTTAAAGATATAACAAAAATTTTATACTAAAGCATACCATATTATATGTTCATTGTGTAGATCTACTCATGTGGAGTCTAACAAAATTGGATTTTTCATTTTACGATTTTTCTATGATTTACTATGATTTTTTAAAGATGCGGTTACTGTAGCAAAACCATGGTCATTGTAGCAAACCGCTGTCCAAAACTGCCTCAGGGGGTAAAGTAGACGGTTTTGGAAAGTTTAGGGGGTAAATTAGACCATTTCATACTTGAGGGGGTAAATTAGACACCACCCCATACTTCAGGGGGTGATGTAGACTTTTTCCATTAATATAGGCAGGCGTCTCATGACGGATGGTGATCCAACATTACAAATTTGTAGCGGTGGGTCAAGTATGGAGTTATCCATTAAGAATTAGCCAAACCTCAAACTATGTAATCACAACTAGAATTTTAGACTTCTCCTTGTGAGGTGGGATTCTCCTAATGTTTTAGCATTCAAAATTTAGGGGGTATTTAGTTACCACTCAAAAACTTCATATCTCATCCCATCAAAGATTTGAAGATATGCATGGAGCATTAAATATAGATAAAAAATAACTAATTGTATAATTTGTATGTATTTTATGAGACGAATCTTTTAAGCCTAATTAGTCCATGATTAGATACTCATTGCTATAGTTACACATGTCCTATAGTACTCCAAAAATTTTACAGTCCACGCTCTTAGTATAATTTTTCCTACTAAGTACCTCTTAGTGAGGTTTTCATGTGCTATGACTAGTAGTAGTGTTTTATTACTACTTAAAAACATTTGGAGAAATTCATCATTTTGGTAGTGAATGAAGATTTGCTCCAATTGAGAACGCTACCGTAATACGTAAAACAGCTATGTTAAAAACGTACATTTTACGTGATAACTACAAATTTTACTAGTTTACTAAGTATTGTCCGAAAAATCAGAAAAAAAAATATCTATGGGTGTAATTTGCTCCAATAGATCGATGCCATCCTTTTATATACAAAATTTGCAGATTCACTGATGACGATGGATGTAAGACACAATTGTCAATGGCGTAAAATCTTTCGTTGAAGAAGCCACCAAGGGGAACTGACCAGCTAGGCTGATGTGAAAGAACAAGTGGGACCAAGGTGTTTCATAGAAAGTGATCCAAACATCACGAAGAGGGTGAGCTCTGAAGAATACGTCAACGTCATGACGAATATAATTTTTTTTTAAGAAAGGTGGCAAGAGCTTTGCCGAAATTGTATTAGACAAGAAAAAAGGAAATAAAAATAGGAATATATATAGAGAACACCCCCGTTCCGTCCAAACCCAAAAAGAAAAACTACTGACTACCTAGGGGTCTAGATGAATTTCTACAAGCCAGAAAGTTGCCTAAGATATTGTACCTCTCAGGTATATATAATAATTGTTATTGATACAGTTAATATGCATGTGCGACACGCACGTGCGTAGAAGGTATATGTCGTTTTTAGTTGCCATTTTCTAGCTTAAATGTCGCAGGACACACGCAGATCCAGTTGCTGAAGCACTTCTCGCAAGGAGCGAGGGCAATCGACATCTGGTAGAACCAAAAAATCGAGGCGAACGACACATGGGACTGGTGGTATAGCGATGCCTCACCTTTGGAGCGCTTCCCGCCGGCGACAGCCCTGTTCGCCGTCTCCGGCCGGGACCTCTTCCGGGCCGCGGCGGTTCCCTCCATGCCGGCCTGACCGTGGTGGAGACGATCTCGTCGGAGTAGGAGCCCGCGGCAAAGCACTCCCTCGGCATGCTGGAGCTCAAACTCGTTCATGCCGTAGGAGCCCTATCGCCGCCGCCGCTGCCTCGTGTATGGATG
Organism: Saccharum hybrid cultivar R570; assembly: GCA_038087645.1. Classification (NCBI taxonomy): domain Eukaryota; kingdom Viridiplantae; phylum Streptophyta; class Magnoliopsida; order Poales; family Poaceae; genus Saccharum; species Saccharum hybrid cultivar. Next base: position 3,992,533 of record JAQSUU010000744.1, read on the forward strand.
GGATGGGGACCGTCAAAGAGGCCGGCGTGTGGGTATATGCATGTGGGTTTTGAGGAGACCGACGTTCCTAGGGTATAGGTGGGTTGGGTAATTTTTTTTGTGGGAAAAAAATAGCGATCCGAGGAACCACATGTATAAACACGCGTAAAGAATTAAAAGTTTTCCGGCCGAGCCCGTTTGTCAGGTTAAGACGGGAGATTAGATGCATTGGATCGATGATCTAAGGTCTAAAACATAGGGTGGGTAGGAATTTTCAGGTAACATGCTATTTTCAATTCCTTCGCTCTTTTATAGTATAGATTGATAGATTATATATACCATATATGCTGTTTAGACCATACATACATATCATATTAGCTAACTGGTCACATCATCTAGACATGTTGTACCTTTTTTTTAACTCTAGACATGTTGTATCTAACACTACATGAACAGTTGTTTTTTTTCTTAAAAAAAAATCTTCAACACTACACGAACAGGTTGAGAAGCTGCAGGGAGGTGGATGCGGAAGTGGGCCTTCCATGCACGATGATCTTCGTAAGGTCCACATCACCAGAAGGAAAACCCAAGCCATCATCCCGGCCCAGACGATGCCTCCTCATGTGGCCACCAAGCGCCTGGCCCGTGGAGAAGCCCAGCCCACACAGGGCGCACGCGTGAACCAGCACCGCCTTTGACGACCGCGGCTTCTTGGTCATCGCCGGCCGCCTGAGGTGGCTGGTCCGGTGGCCGCCCAGCGCCTGGAACGTCGGGAACCGCCGCCCGCACGTCTGGCACTCGAACACGTCGTCCTGGCCCCGACGGCGGCGGCGACGGCGCTTGAGTGGTGGCGGCGGCGCCGTGCTGGTACCGGTAGCAGCAGCTTGATCGGCCTGGATACTGCAGCTGGTGCTGGGACTGGAAGATGATGACAAGCTGCACGACAGGGAGAGGGAGAGCAGGACGTCGCATGCTATTTCTCGTCGTCGCTGTTCCTGTTCTTCTTCTTCACCGTCGTCGTCGTCTTTTTCTCCGTGATGAGGGTCGTCGTAGCTACGACGACTGTTGTCGTCGTCTCCCATGGCGCTGCCGCTGGTGGCGGCGTCGTCGTCGTCATCTCTGGCACGCTTCATTATGGTGCTCACAGAAGTAGCACTCGGAGTCGGATATATGGGTGTGGCATGGACTGAAGTTTGCATGGTTGGGCTATATATACAGCCAGCCGACCACCAGTTGCTTCCAGTGTTGTGTGGGAACCGGACATGGATATATGTTCGAATTCGGTCTAGACTAGACTCGACGATCGATGATGACGCACATAACGCGGTGCATGCCGTGTCCACGACTCCACGTAGCTGTCCACTAGTAGTTTACTTACCAGCAGCGGCAAGGGAGCGAGACAAGCTAACGATAACGTTGCTCTTTGTCGGTATAATTTATTTTCATTATTTTATGAATTTTGCTACGCGTGCTTAATGAATTACACTCCGTTAAGGTACTCCGATGATACTATATACTACAGTACCTTGCTAAGCAAAGAATAATAAATCCTGCTGCTTTATTAGTAAAGTGGCAACTTAGTGCGCAAGCTATCGTAGTCCTCTCGATCGATCAAGAACAACTTAATTAAAGGCTAACTAGTATATGGATCGAGTGCTTATCTCTAGCTAATAATGAATTCTGCACTGGCTTAATTTCCTATGCGTATCGGCCTCGTTCGGCTGACTGGTGGCTGGTGGCTGGTGCTGAAATGATGTGAGAGAAAAGCACTGCTGACTGGCTGGCAGGAACACACTAGAGTAGGGGGTGTCTAGATAGCTAGCTTATTAGCGCACGTCGATGACTTCTGTTGCACTTAATATAATTTATTATCAGGACACCTTTTAAGACTGACTACTGTTATATCTATATGTATTTGCAGTTTTGAAGATATAGATACATAGGGTGCCAACATTAAATATTATTGATTTATGTTGCACAGTTAATTGTCAACACACTAGTGGGAAAAGAACACATGGAAGAATAAATTCATCTAACTCTAGCTAGCTAACGTCCAAATCAAAGACGACTGATCTCACAACCAAAGCTAGTTAAGCTAAGAGCGTAGCATGTGTGTATTTCTAACGTTCTGGTTATGTTTTTTTTTCTTGGAATTAAGTTACTCGAGAATTAAGAGCAGAAATATTATAGTCATGGTCTTGTGGAGAATAAATTAATTAATAAAGATAAATCATGTTCTTAACGCATATCCTTATCCTCGTCCTTGTCCTTAATCGTGTGGAATCAGCATCGTTTGTCACATAAACAAAGGAAGCTGCTCAGAACTTGGTTGCCAAGCATACTGCTCTTGTTCACTGACCCACATCACAGTCTATGAAGTTTCATGGAAACTCACCTGCCTTTGCTCTGTCTCCCGATTAACAAATGGGTCGCGTCCATGTCACAACAACTAGCTAGCTAGCTAGCCATCACTGTTGCTATATGTGTTTTAATTTTCAAGAAGACACTTGGACCTTTTGGGATTCACTTCAATGATTTTTCTCTATATGCGGATCATTTTTTTCTCTCCGTTGTTTCAATCATATAGCCCTTAATGTGCAGCCGGCTAGGCCGGCAAAACCTTGTATTTTCAAAGGCTTCCTCCTTAATGAAAAATGATGTGCAGATCTCCTGCGTATTCGAGAAAAAATAATTTTTTTCTCTCTATTCAAATCCAAACATATAAGCATGGAGGACTATATATATAGCTCCTGCCGTTCTCTTTGTTTTTTGGCATCTTTGGCCCCTCATCTATGAAAGTATAAATAAATCATACATGTCGTCCATTGATTTCAAGGTTGGAGTCTAACTTGTAAGTTATAGTCGAACCTTCAAAACATATTTCTCTTTTAGTCTCTACATACTTAGCTTAGATCGTGACGCTATCTGATTCCATAGAAGGCTTGTTTGGCTGCACACAAATCCATCCTAATCCACATGGTTTGAGAGGAATTGAGGAAGAACTTAAACTAAATTCCACCTCAATCGCTCCCAAATCACGTGGATTGAGGTAGATTTGTGTGTAGCCAAACAAAGCCGAAGTGATAAAGATTTCGTGGTTGAGGTTCAATAAACCTGAATTTTCCTATGTGACATGTTTTATTCCGATGGTTCCACATACTCAATAAACCGGAAAACTAATTAATTTGTTAGTTTTAGTTAACACAGAGAAAAATAGTAATTATCTTGGTTTCTCAAGAATACAATGCAAGGCAAAAATAAATTACGTTATGGGTTGACATGGAACTCACAGGACAGTTGATCTTAAATTCTACTAGTACTAGTATAGTACATATGCATGCAAGGTGGCTGTAAAGAAGTGGGCCGGGTAGGGAAGCAGTGCGGTGGTGTCAAGTGGGCCGGTGGCACGTGCAGCAGCTGAGTATTTTGCGGGCCTCGTTCGTTCGTTAGGAGGTCAAGGTCAGGTCAAGTCAAGTAAGTCAAGCTCGGTATACACGGCCTGCAGCCAATGGTGTGCTGACACGTGGCCACATGCTAAGTTTCCGTGTCCTTTTTGCAGAATGGATTTTTGTTACTTTGCTTATCCAGTGTCACGTGGCTTTGCGTACGTAAGATTCAGACGTGTAATGCCAGCGTAAGCTCGGTACACATTCAAGAAGAAGTCTTTCTTCGAGTATTTGTTATACTGGCCAGAGTTAAACGTCTTCCACGTGATTGGTATGCACGTTCAGAAGAACATGTTTGAAAGCCTAATTGGAACCTTGCTAGACATGAAGGGCAAGACAAAGGAATGACTAAATTCATGCATTGACATGATACAGTTAGATATAAAAAAAGAACTTCACCCTGTTCTTCAAGAAAATGGGAAGTAACACCTCCCGGCAGCAAGCTACAACCTCAATAATGATGAGAAACATGCGATGTGTGTATGGTTGAAGAATTTGAAAGTCCCATCTGGATTCTGCTCCAGCATACAGAGTATTGTGTCAATGAAAGACCTTACACTCACCAACTACAACTCGCATGATTGTCATGTCATGCTAACTACTTTCCTCCCTATTGCCATCAGAGCTATAAATCTAGTGTGGATAAAGGTTGCAGTCACACGATTGTGCTACTTCTTCAACAGGATCTCACAGAAGGTGATTGACCGTGATGAGTTAGCGTCTCTTAAGGAATTCGTAGTGGAGATAGTGTCACAGTTTGAGATGTATTTTCCCCCAGCATTCTTCAATATTATGGTTCACCTTGTGGTGCACTTAGTTCCACAAATAGAGGCACGGGGTCCCATGTACTTGCATGAGATGTGGACGTATGAGCGTTTTATGTCAATACTAAATGGCTATGTATCAACTCGTGCCTGTCCTGAGGCGTCCATGGTAGAGGGGTACTTAACCGAAGAGGCAATTGAGTCCGGAGGTCCATTCTGCAACAGGGTCCTAAAAGACCAGGTTGCAATAGGTTTGCCTCCGTCGTGACATGAGGGTAGGCTGAATGGAAGAGGGAGGATGGGAAAGAAATCATTCGTCCCGCAAGATTACAATACAGTCCTCGAGGCACATCACAGCATCCTACATCAGCTCTCATTAATGGAGCCTTTGATCGAGGAACACATTGATGAGCTTCGCGAACATAATCATGGGCACATGGATGAATGGTTAATGAAGGAACACAAGAATCGGTTCACCTCATGGCTAAGGGAGCATGACATTCCAGATGGGGAAATAATTGAGGAACACACCATCAAGGTGTTGGCTTCTAGACCATCACGCTAGGTCATGACATGGCAAACCTATGACATTAGTGGCTTCACATATTGTACCAAGTCCAAGGACAAAAAGAGCATGTCATAGAACAGTGGAGTTCTATGTGACGCCTTACACTCTGAAACTGGTGAGGAAACTACATACTTTGGCTTCGTTGAGGACATATGGGAACTAGACTATGATACATTTTAAATCCCTATGTTTTGATGTCAATGGGTTGAAGACAAACATGTCATAGTGGACAACTATGGGGTCAGAGTTCTTGATCTAAGTAAGGTAGGATACAAAGATGATTCGTGGATAATGGCTAACCGTACTACACAGGTATTCTATGGTGAACATATCCTTTCTCCCAATGAGAAGAAAAGTACTGACAAGCCAAAGTATGTAGTTTTTCCTGGAAAGCAACAAGCTATAGGAGTTGATGGTGTATCTGACCTGGATAAATTTAATGAGTTCAGCGACATGTCTCTCTTTGTTGATGACCATCCAGTAAAGATAAGGAATGTTGAGTGAAGCATCCCACAAAATTCATTTCCCTGGGTGCGCCACGATGGACAAGGAAGAACAGTAAATGCCTAGATTACATTTGTCATTTGTCATGTAATCCATTTATGTTACAATGTGTACCTTCATGCAATCTATTTCTATAATCTAGCTTATATCATCTTTATCTGTAATCCCTAATCTACCCTTAGATAAACTATAGCTTAATTAACCCTAAACCCTAGCTAAAACCTAACACAAATAAACAAGATATGAGGCATATATTCAATTTAAATCATTTGAAATAAAGCTACATATAAAAGTTTCTTAAACATGGCATTTCATATTTTTAACATGAAGATCATCTCAAGTGAAACACCATAAATTTTTTTCACTAATTTTGGACCAATATTTCTCAAGATATGAATTTTTGAAGGTTTTAGATAATTTCTGCAAATTTGTTTAAAAATAGAAACAAATTAATTTAAAAAAATAGAAACAAATTTGGAAATACATTACTACTGGCGGTGGTCAATGCCACCCGCCTATAGAAACATGTTTCTACAGGCGGTGGTCAATACAAACCGCCTGGAGAAATCATTTCCACAGGCGGGTGGTATTGACCACCGCCTGTAGAAACATGTTTCTACAGGCGGTGGTCAATACCAACCGCCTGTATAAATGCGCACCCTATATAAGACAGCGCAAGAGCCCTAAAATTTTCTAAGTGTTTGGCGGGCCAGTTTTTTGGATCGACGCCGTCGGGCTACCGAAATTCACCACCGGTCGCCGCCTCCGCCGCGTCGCACCGCCTCGCCACTGCCGTCGTGTCGATGAGTTCTCTGCGCCTCCTCTCTCCTCCTCTCTCTCTACGCATTGGCGCGGGGGTAGCGGATGCAGTTAGTGCTGATGGCGGAGCCGCGGCGAAAGTGCGGTGGCAGGCGCGGGGGGCAGCGGAGGTGGTGTGGTGGCTGAGGTGGTGTGGCGACGGAGGTGGTGCGGCGGCGGAGGTGCGGTGGCTTGCGCGGGTGGCGGCGGAGGTGGTGCGGTGGCGGGGGCAGGCCCAGCAGTTGGGCCAGCCTGCGAGCTAGTGGGCCGGCCCAATTGCTTGGCGACCTTTTTTATTTTGCTTTGTTTGATAAATATGTATGATGTAATTATTATTTCTTTATAACTATATATGTGTGATGTAATTATTATTTTTTTATAAATATATATGTGTGATGTAATTATTATTTCTTTATAAATATATATGTATGATGTAATTATTATTTCTTTATAAATATATATGTTTGATGTAATTATTATTTCTTTATAAATATATATGTGTGATGTAATTATTATTTCTTTATAAATATATATGTGTGATGTAATTATTATTTCTTTATAAATACAAACTCTACTAAGTAGGGTTTAGGGTCCTTATGATATCATTATATATATTTCTATGTCAGATTTTCACGATGAGTTCTCCGCGCAAGGACAAAGCACAAGGGTCTGAACACACGAAATAAGCTCCAGGGTCCGAACACACGGAACGTGCCCCAGGATCCAACCCCATGGAGCAAGCACAAGCTCTGGGGTCGTCCCACCCCATGGAGCAAGTAGAAGGGTCCCACGAAACAGGCCAAGCATCAGGTTCCGCCACGCCTTCATACGAAAGCGTTAGCGACGACATGGAGCCTCCCGAAGTAAGGAAGGCTCGTCGTGAATTGGCATGTGACCCTGATTACAATCCACACGATGGTGAGGTAAACTACACATCCATGATTTTTCATGTTTGTATCTATATGTACCAATCGATAATTTATTGTGTGTACCTTTTTTCATGAATAGAAGGTGTTGTCTCAGTTTAAAGATATTGTAGCTCAAGAAGAAGTGGCACACGAAGACGTACCGAGCCCGACAGAGACCACCACCGAGAGTTCAAGGAAGCGGAGTGACCGAAAGTGAGGTGACAGAGTACTAAACAGGTGGCCAGATGATACATATAGAATCTCAGAAGTGAGCCCGAAAGGATAGCCCCTAGCTCCTAAGGAAGCCCTACCTAAGTTTCGTAACGCCCTTGGTTTCTTAGTTAGGGACAATCTTGATATCACAAGTCGACAGTGGAAAGATGTGTCAGATGCTGACAAGAAAAAAATTTGGGATAAGCTGGTGACCAGGTTCGTTTTTTCTCAGGGCTCAGACAAACTTGTGAAGGAATATGCCATGAAGCAGTGGGCGATCATGTTCCAAAACTGGAGGTCTGAGATAAATACCAAGTGGGCAACGAAAGGGTTGGACTCAACAAAAAGGTACAAGATTACGGTCGGACAGTGGGCGGTTTTTCTAGCGCAAAGGAGAGATCCAAAGTTCGTAGCTCGGAGTGAAGCCAATACCAAGTTGGCAAAGAAGAACAAGTACCACCACCACCTAGGCACATATGGTTACCAACGCTAGGTTCCCAAGTGGAGGCAAGAAGAGGCTGCCAAGAAAGCGACAGGGTTGCCGACGCTGTCTGAGCAACTTGAAGAAAGGACCGCAAATTGGATTCATGCTCAGAAACCGAGGGAAATCGAGACTGGTGTGTCTTTTGATGACCTAATGCTTGATGAAACAGCAAAGAGCATATTTGCGGTGGTAGCTATGCAGCACGAAGGATTATTTAAGCCATGAACAGAGAGGGACATCCTTACTGCTGGCCTAGGTAACCCCAAGCACCCTGGTCGTGTTCGAGGCATCTCATCGAAAGAAGGATGGAAAGAAGGATTCGGACCAGAGTGGGAGGGTGAGTAAAATAAACATGATCGATACAAGGAAGAAATGAAAAGTTATCTTAAGGAGGAGGCAAAGAAAGACTTCCAAGAGATGATGTCCCAAATTCTATCTAATCCTCCTCCAGAGTTGATGCAGCGTTTGGCGAGTGCGATGTCTGCTCAACAGATGAGCACTCAGGCTCCCCAGATGCAGCTAGTCCCAACAACACAACTGTTGGTGACACAGTGTACAACCATTCCAAGCAGTGTCGCATCAACGACAAATAAGGTTCACTATCCAGTTGACGACATTGATAGGCCGGTGGCTTGCTCCCTAGTCATAAGATATGGTATTAACAATCATCGTACAATGGAAGTAGTCGTAGGCCTTGCGATCCTAGGATGCAAGTACCATGAGAGCGACATTCCAAAATACTAATGCAAGGTAGAAGTGTCGATGGTCGTCCAAGGATACGAGGACGACATGCTAGACATCCCCGGTCCTGAGGGCATTGAGAAACTTGGACAGGCTATCAAGAACTTCATCCTTTGGCCTCGACGAGACGTCCAGTTGAGTGAACCACCACCATCCTCTCAAGCCCCGCCACTCACTTAGGACTCGTTAGCACCTGCCGATCCTCCTCCTAACCCACCATCGTCGCCGATCGTGGCTCCTATTAACCCCCAACATCTCCGCCACCATTCAATTCTCCACCTTCTCCACCACCCAAAGATCTTGAACAAACACGGGAGGCACCAGAGAGGCCAAGGAAGAAATTTTCAGTACCCAAATTGGTTTCCCCCTTTGAGCAAAAGAAAAAGACTGCCGGCAAAGCTAAATTTTTGTCAGGAATTGCACAAAGCCACACTATACGTACCCTTGACATGGCTGAGCATGAGAAGTTAGCAAAAAAGCCTAAGGTAATTACTGTAAATATTAGGAAGCCAACAATGGACGATTACAAAAATGTCCCTGACAAATACGTGCCTGAAAGGCCTCTACTCAAGTGGGATACACTCAAGAAGATACCGGCTGGTGTTAAAAGGCTGCATGACTGGTACATGAGAGCATCCTCTGTTGGCATCGACACCATAAATGTGTCTATACCACCAGCTGCATTTGTTAGTGGCAGACAAACGATTGTTATTACCTTCGAGGATACGTGGTTGATGATGAACCTCTAGAGACTCGATGTACAGCTCATAACGGTGTTTGCATTGTAAGTGTCACTCATACTAACACATGCATGTGTTATTATTAGTGAGTTGTATCAATTTTCAATATCTTACACGTACGTTCGCCTTACAGAATGCAATATGATCAGCGGGAGATGTGTTACGGTCTGAATCCTAATTCTAATGCCAGTCAAAGGGTTGGGTATTTGAACCCAATGAAAATATGTGAGGAGCAGCACACATTCAGAATCAGGGATAATCACGAAGACTTACCGGGTTTACAAGGTGAAGAACGGGAGAAGAAAAAAGCGGAACTTATGGAGTTTGGAGCCAGATACGCCTTGTACCTAGGACACGCAATGCTTCAGTTTCAACACTGGGAATCTATAGTGGCCCCCTACAACTTTGGGTTAGTGTGAGTTTACATATATCAAATTAATTATTTTAGTATACACATGTATCACAAATTTGATTCGTGCAGGGACCACTGGATCTGCTTCATGATTTTTCCTAGGCCTGGACAGGTGTTGGTATGTGACTCCGCAGATTACCCGACTACAAGTTATAGAACATTTGTGAGGCACTTAGAGCTGTAAGTCGAGATTTTGCAATCATACTTTAATCGATGAGATGTTGAAAATAACAAGATGATTCTATTCGAGATTATAGGGCATATAGGTATTACAAGATTAAAGGTGGAAGGTGCGCTTCATCAACACAAGGGCAGCCATTGAAAATACATTATAACTGGCCAGTACATATGAAAATTTATGAATACATATCATACATGTACAATACATAGGACGATGTTACAAGTAAATAACCACTTTCCCGTTATATAGTGCCACAAGCAACCACCAGGATCGGTGCACTGTGGATTCTACGTGTGCAAGTTCATGAGAGAGAATGAACGATACATCAACAACCCTAATATAAGTAATAGTTATGTATGTATTTCTGACATTAAATTTGCAAATGTATTATCAAGTGTAAATCTATGATGTTTATAAACCTCCTTTCCAGAAATTTGATATAAAAAAGGCTATGCACATGACCGAACGTGCTTTATACAACATAGTTGAGGACCTGTGCTCATTCATCTTGAAAGAAGTCATTCCATACAAAGGGAAATATCACGATGCTACCGGCGTCTTAGCACGCCCAGAGTATAGAATGCTCACATATATTAGTAAGCTTCAACTTAGTCGAGACAATTATTAGACAATGGGTGAAAACTTTAATGTATATAATGTGTGATGTATACATACTCTTGTAACTTTATATTTGTAAGCACAAAACTTTGATGTATATAAATGTATGTATGAAATATTTAAATTGCATGTTGCTATATTTGAACACCATCCAATAAGGTTTAGTAGTTCTAATATCAATGTATATGTATATATTTAATAAAATAAAAATATCCAACATCACAGGCGGTTGCTTTTGAACCGCCTGTGGAAATGATCCATTTACACAGGCGGTTCACTAAGTGAGCCGCTAGGCGGTTCATAAGCATCCGCATGTGATGTTGTCCCATTTTCACTGGCCTCTAGCGCAGGCGATACTGGAAAACGCCAGTGGAAATGGGTATAGACCCGCCTGTATAGTATTTCTCTGTACTAGTGAACTATCGCTACGTTTTCGGTTGTGTAGTTGGTGAACTAAATGAACAATAGCTACGAACTTACTTCAGGGCTTGAGGTAAATTGACCTTAGAATTTAAACTAAGCTTAACATCAAACCACTCCAACAGACATGGATTCAGGTGTACATGGGTATCAAACAAGGCCTCAGTTGCCTGGCCATCACTTTTATTGTGTTAGAGTTTCTCCACTGTGATCATGTGAATGTGTGCGCCCGCACGCGTGCAGTAACCGCTTGGCGGCGACATGCATGTTCATGCTCATCTGTCCGGCGAGCTATATATGTCATAGACGTGGTAAAGTTTTATTTGGGTAACATCATGGGATACCATGATGGAGCTCAATAAATATATATATAGCATACCATCCATTTTAAGATGGCACAGCGAGACAACCAAAGCATTATTTACAGTTTACTATACAATTAGGCCAGTAAAGTTATACAAGAATGGGAGAAATGGAAGACATATATAGATGAAGGCAACTACTATCTAACACACCCTCGTTTGCCTCCCATTTTTTGTCTAATTTCCTCGGTAATCTTGACGATAGCGAAGAACATCATCCTGTATATCACAATCATTCCACAAAGGATGGCAAGGTTTACCCATTTCGAGTACCCCAATTCCACCTGCAATTTATCCTTGAGGACCTGAATGCCACTGATGGTGACATTAGACTCAATCAGCTGATCACTTGGGAAAGACAGCCCCATGAACTCGTTCTTGTAGAGTCCTTGCACTGCATACTTGTGGAATGACATGTAGTAGCAAGGGTACTTCCATATGGGCTTTGGGAGCTCATTAGGAAGGCGGAAGAAGCCCCCATTGAGCATCATCACCCCCTGCACTCCAGCTCCAATGATGATTCCCATAAGGAAGTCCGTAACAATCGCGGCGATAACCATCATCATGCTCTCAACTAGGAGGCAACACATGCAAACAACTATGACGAAATAGATGAAGTGATCCACGCCTTTTGTTAATCCGGTGAGATAGTACAGCATTGCTCCAGGTAATACAGCAATGACAGACAGGTATGGAGTAGCTGAGATGGTGTTTGAAATCACAAATTCTGACACGCCGTAGTGGCCACTCAGCCTCTCCTTTCTGAAGACCTGAAATAAGCTTGAAATTATAGTAGTTAATATAAAAATATGAACAAAATTGAGGTCATAAAACCGGCCGTGAACAATAATTTGCTAATACAAAACTGAACTTACTTTTCACTGGAACTAATTGGTTTAGAAATTAAACGGGAATTATAGCATTTCATATTGGAAAACAAAACCCCAATGGTTTATCTATATAATTCAAATTTGAGCAAGAAAGTCAATTTTGAATGGGTGAAAGAAGCAACCTTTACATCTTCTACGAATGATGGAAATCCTCCAATAGCCATGAAAGTTAAAAGTGCAACCGTATACATAATTACTTCACATCGACTCTGTGAACAAAATCCGAGACATTATCACTTTTACACGTACAAATAAATATAGCCCTACCTGAATCATGCATGTTAATCAGTTTAATTAATTACCTGGATAGAACTGTAGCCATAGCCAACCTGGAAGAAGATAGTGCCTAGACATACTCCAATGCCCATATAGATGGCCAAACGCATCCAGTAGTATCCTATGTCCCTGTGCATGTTCAAGAATGATCTCCTTGTGAGCACAAGGAGCTTTGTGGCGAAGCTTGCTTGTTCTCTCCTCCTAAATGAAGCTCCATCCTGTAATATATATGTAGGAGTAGGACACATTATAGATAAGTAATTAAGGGCTAAGAATTAGAAATAATTTCATTAAGCAATCAAAATATCATTAGATTGGTCAATTATTATAACATTTCTCATTGCTCTTTGCAGACAGTGTGGTATTTTTGTTAATGGATATTATATATTATGTCACTGTCAAACCTATTACAATTATCCTGTCGGTTCATTGAACAACCGTGAAAAAGACTCATCACGGTCAGGGGTACTCTCGTTGACAGGTGCTCAACTTACCATGTTTTTCATTTCAATAATTTGTTCTGTCGTTTTCTCTAGATAACTGGAGGATCTGTATGCAGTCGCCAAAATGTCTATTGCTTCAGCTGCTGTTTTTCTTTTAGCTTTAGAGCTCTCCACGGTTTCCTATATATAATATAAAATGATATTATCAGAAATGTGAAGTTGCACTGAATATGTAATAAGTCATATATATATATATAGGAGTATATAATATGTATATACATACACACCTCATCAAAGTCTTTGTTGATTGTTCTAAGGAAGTGATCTGACGGGCTTCTCAGGTGTGGACATGGAAAGCCGTTCAGAGTAAAGAACTGCATGCATGCAAGGAACAAGCACAGGTTAGCAACTGACAATTCGATAGCCCGAAGAAGAAAAAGAAGAGGAGGAGGCAGGGTACGGTCACCTCGGTGGCATCAGAGGTGGTCCCAAAGAAGACCGTCCTGCCGGCGGCGAGCAAGCAGAGGCCGTGGAAGAGCTCGAAGACGTCGCCGCTGGGCTGGTGCACGGCGGCGACGACCGTCATGCCGTCGCGGGCGGCGACACGAGCGATGTGGCTCATGACGTGGTAGGAGGCGGCGCTGTCGAGGCCGCTGGTGGGCTCGTCGAGGAAGAGCAACCGCGGCCGCGTGAGCATCTCGATGCAGATGCTGAGCCGCTTCCGCTGCCCGCCGCTGATGCCCTTGGTGATCCTGCCGCCGATGCGCGTGTCCATGGCGTCGGCGAGCCCCATCTCCCGGATCACCCGCTCCGCGTGCGACCGCTTCTCCGGCAACGGCATCGTGTCCGGCAGCTGCAGCTGCGCCGAGTAGTACACGGCCTCGCGCACGGACAGCGTCGACATCAGCACGTTGTCTTGGGTCACGTATGCCTTTGTCGTATACATTCAAAAAGTTAACTTGTAAGTCCGGATTTACGCACGCACCGACACACACCAACGTTACGCAAAAAGATTCCAACCTGTGTTTATAGAAAAACTTTTTTTTAGAGAAAGGAAAACTTGTTCCAGCTTTTGCAAAAGTATTGCACCAACCAATCATAATTATATCACACTGCCTCCATTTCTGAATACATTAATTCCTATAGTTGTCCTAAATTAATTTTTTTATATTCGATCGAATTTATAGAAAGAATATAAATATTTGTGACACCAAATAATGGGCTTATTATGAAAATACAATCTATATTTATGGTGTATCTAATGATACTAACTTGGTATCATAGATCTTGATGCTCTCTTCTATAAATTCAGTTAACCTTTCTTTAAAAAAATGACTTAAGAACGCTCTGAAAATTAATTTATTATTTTGGAATGAAGGGAAGAAAAGAGCTGGTTTTTTGTTCTTTTGTCTTACCGAGGTTCCATAGGCAAGCTTCTCCTGCCGGCCATTGATTAAAATCAGCCCTGTTTTATTCATGCCTGGTCCTAACCTTCCTGCAGTGAAACGGTAATAATGTCAAAGGTGGGTTACCCACAGTAACCAAATCTAAAGTTTGCAGTGCCTTGCATTTTCATTGATATGGTGCAATGCCAATATTATTTTTGATGAGGCGTTGAACAATAAATAATGAAAAAAGGGATTCGTCTGTTTCCAACACGAATACCCCGCCATGCACGATTATGTTTCCTTTGAATGAAATAATATAATATAATAAAAAATAAAAATGATACAGTAAATTAGAAGGACTGTTCTAGTCATCAAAACAAATTAAAACTAAGGTCCTGTTTAGTAAAACTTCACTAGCTCCAGATTCACCAACCCAGTCTAGATCCAATTTTTTTAGCCAAATGCTTTTGAATCCGGTAGCTCCACTGTGGATCTGCTCCACCAAAATGGTGGATTTGTCCCAGATTCACCAAATGGGGTTCGGACCGGCATGGCACGGCTGCCTCATCGGTCCGGGCCATGCCCACCCATGTGTTGCACCTACGCCCAAGCACGAGCCTATAAGGCTCGGGACGTAGCGTGCCGACCGAGCGTCCGCCAGGAGTCGAGAAAAGTTAGGGTTTCCTTTATATATGTGAAGCGATGGCTGGAATGGGCTTTTAGCCGGCCTGCTATTAATCAGGCGTGCCGGGCCGGCACGCCATGCTGAGGGAGCAGCCTGGGCCCTCTTGTCGGGCCGGACCGGCATGGGCATGATAGTCATCGAGAGCCGTGCCGTGCTCGTGGGCCTTGCACTCTTCGGCCATCTATAGCAGTCCACAATAGTACACGTATGTATGTTTGGTATTGCTTGTTTTTGGCCGGCCTGTGTATGTCATCAGAGACAGTAAGTGGCATATAAACGTACGGGGTAGAGACCGATGAGGTGACGAAACACGGACGCACCTGCGAGGGTGTCGAGCAGCGTCGTCTTGCCGCCCCCGGACGGGCCGATGATGGCCAGCACCTCCCCGGGGCGCGCGTGCCCGCTGATCCCGTCCAGGATCTTCACGTCCGGCGCCCCGCGCGGGCCGCCGCCGGCCACCGTGACGTGCACGTCCTCCCACGTCAGGAACGCCCTGGGGTCGCCGGCGTCCGCAGGTGGAGCCACCAGTTCGCACCCCGATCCGGGGACGCCGCCGCAGGCTGTTCCGTTTGACGACGGTGCTCCTCGCTGGCGCCGGCCGCCGGCAGCAGTAGCCCACACGAAGATGCCGCTCCCGAGCGACCACCACCGACCTCGGCCGCCAGCAGGCTCATGATGAGCGGCGTCTTCGCCGCACCCGAGCGACCACCACCGACCTTGGCCGCCAGCAGGCGGATGATCAGCGGCGTCGGCCGTGCCGCCGCCCCAGCGCCACCATAGCAGCCGCGGCCGGCCCGGCGTCGGCGCCCACCGCGGCAATGGCGACGTGGCCGCCATGGCTACCGTACCTAGCGTCGTGCCGAGGCTGCGTCGTCGTCCTTCCCACGCACTCCGATCCTCGCCGGCCGCGCTCACCGCCCTGCAGTACTCCACTCCACTTGAGGCCTTGCTTTGGCCTAGAACGCTAGCTAGCTCTGATTAATATAGGCAGGCGTGTCCTGACACGGATGGGGATCGAACATTATAAATTTGTAGCGGTAGGTCAAATATGGAGTTATTCATTAAGAATTAGCCAAAACTTAAACTCTGTAATCAAGATTTGCTCCAATTGAGAACGCTACCGTAATACGTAAAACGATTCTAGCTAACTGTGTCAAAAACGTACATTTTACGTCATAATTACAAATTTTACTAGTTTACTAACTATTATCCAAAAAATCAGAAAAAAATATTTATGGGTGTAATTTGCTCCAATAGATCGATGCCATTCTTTTATATACAAAATTTGCAGATGCACTGATGACGGTGGATGTAAGACAGTATGTCAATGGCGTAAAATCTTTCGTTGAAGAAGCCGCCAAGGTTGATGTGATAGACCAAGTGGGACCAAGGGGTGTGTGTGTGTCATAGAAAGGGACCAAGTGATCCAAACATCATGAAGAGTGTGAGCTCTGAAGAATACGTCAACATCATGATGAATATAATTTTTGTAAGAAAGGTTGGCAAGAGCTTTGCCGAAAACTACTGACTACCTAGGGGTCTAGATGAACGAATTTCTACAAGCGAGGAAGTTGCCTAATTTATTGGACCTCTCCTGGTTTATATAGTAATTGTTATTAATATTATGTGGCAGAATCGTCCGAATTAACACACTTTCAGAGACACTTGTCTTCTGCTAGACACTGAGTACCCTAAAAATGAGCTAAACTAGACAGTTCCATCAAGCACACCATAAGGGAGAGCACAAAACAATCCACAATTTTATATCCGGGATCCAATAATGAGTACAAACTTACAATACTTAGTTCATTTCTTACAACAAAGAGTCTCAGAAATTCTTTATTACAGTATAAGGTTCAGAGTGCCCTAAGCACCAAGTCTTGCACCAACCATTCATAATTATTATCCGGCCTCTGCAGTGTTTATATCATGCTCCCTTCGTTCCCGAATAATTAATTCCCAAAGTTGTCCTAACTCAATTTTTCTATATTCAACCAAATTTATAGAAAAAGATATAAATATTTATGACACCAAATAATGAGCATATTATGAAAATACAATTTATTTTAATGGTGTATCTAATTATACTAACTTGGTATCATAAATCTTGGTGTTCTTTTCTATAAATTCAGTCAAATTTTATTAAAAAATATTAACTTCAAAACGCTCTAGGAATTAATTTATTATTCAAGGGAAGGAGATGTTTTTTTCTTTTGTCTTACCGAGGTTCCATAGGCAAGCTTCTCCTGCCGGCCATTGATTAAAATCAGCCCTGTTTTATTCATGCCTGGTCCTAACCTTCCTGCAGTGAAACGGTAATAATATCAAAGGTGGCTAACCCACAGTAACCAAAATCCAATGTTTGCAGTGCCTTGCATTTTCATTGATATGGTGCAATGCCAATATTATTTTTTATGAGGCGTTGAATAATAATAAATAATAAAAAGGGATTCCTCTGTTTCCAACACAAATACCCCGCCATGCATGATTATTTCCTTTGAATGAAATAGTATAATAAAAATAAAAATGATACAGTAAATTGAAAGGACTGTTCAGTCATTAAATTAAAACTAAGAGCCTGTTTGGTAGAGCTCTGCCTACTCCAAATTCACCAAAACTAAATATGCATCCAAATTTTCAAGCGAAACGCTTTTGAGTAATCCGAATCTGCCCTTGATTCACTAAATTGGTGGAGGACCTCAGGCATTTTTGCAAGCAAGCTGTGCACTTTCACATCCATGGGCCGGATCAACCATTTTCAATGGAACATGTCCAAATGAAGGACCTCATATCTCTTGCAATTTTGAGTTCATTTCGTAAGTTAGCACACGTGTTAGGATTTTCTTTTTTTTTTAAAAAAAGCAAACACAACGTATATACTAACTCTGTCCCAAAAGAAAGATGCAATTCCAAGTGTAGCGCTAGTCAAACTATCATAAATTCGCATAACATAATATTAGCTTTTATAACTTCAAATAGATATGTTACCAAAATATAACACATGACAAATCGGGTGATACTTATTATTTGGTATGACAAACATCAGTTTACTTTTATACAAATTTAGTCAAATTTAAGATTGTTTGACTTCATAATATTATTATAGAATTGCATCTTTTATGGGTTCGGATGAGCATATATTATTTTATTGACTTTAAAAAAGAAGTTGCTATATTTCTAGTGCCTGGTTTTATAGATTTTTCAGCAACAACTCACAAGAGAACTAGTACAATTGAAAGGACAACTCACAAGAGATAATGAATAATTTTTTATATGCTAAATGATGACAAAATTGCTTGTTACCTAAGCAACATAAAAAAATCAGACACCTGAGATATAGGAGAAGTGTTAATCAAAAACTCCGACACTATCCAAACATTCTACATAGTATCACATATACGCTAGACACGAATTCTAGAGACAACGAAACGGTAGAGAGATCATGTAGTCCATATAGATGGCCAAATGGGCCACCCCGCCCGCCACGGCATGGACCCACCATGGGCACGCCCCGATGGGGATTGGGCTGGCACACCACTGGTGACTCATCGGCCCAGACCGTGCCCGCACACGTGCTGGACCTACGGCCGAGGCATGGCCCTATAAGGCTCGGGCCGTTCTATGCCACCCCGTTGGCACGCCAAACCTGTCATGCCTGAGTTCACCCAGGCACGAGCTGCTCTGCCACCGTCACGTTGGCTGCCGTAGGGGCAAGCTACGACCGCGCTACCGCACGCTGGCTCCCACAAGCGTGAGTTGCTGCAACACCATCATGATGGCTGCAATGGGCACAAGCTGCTACGCCGCCAATGAGAAAAGAAAGTGTGTGTCGGAGGAAGAGGAGGTGAGAGACTCTGAGAGCAGTAGAGAAAGGAAGGGAGCGATAGCCACGAGTCGAGTCTCCCAGACAAGTTAGGGTTTCCTTCTTTATATGAGTAGCGGAGGTTGCAAGGATGGGCCTTTAGCAGGCCTGCTATTAATCGGGCTGTGCTGGGTCAGTGCACCGTGCTGAGGGAGCAAGCCAGACACGGCTCTCTCTTCAGTCCAGGCCGGCACGGACATGACAGTCATCGGGCCGTGCCGTGCTTGGGCCGGGCCCAAATTGTCCAGTCATAGGCCTTGCTCATGGGCCTCGTGCCCTTTGGCCATCTATAGCGGTCCACAATCCACATGTAGTACTGTATGATTGTTGTTGCTTGTTTTTTTTTGCCTGTCTGTATGTCATCAGTGGCAGGAAGTAGCATATAGATGTATGGGGTGGTTAGGGCAAGTATATTGGTGTTGTCTCATATACGGCCTTATATAGTACCACGTAATTTTAAGACAACTTAATGACAACATGCACAATGGATATCTTTTAAGTTATCTCATAATAACTCACAATTCCTTAATTTATACATACGATAAAAGTAAAGCTGTGAGTTACATGACAAGTACTCATATAATGGTGTAATAGTAAATTTTAACTGTTAAGACAGTTGTTTTGCAGTAAAACGACCCCTTTCTATGAGACGGGTATGAGACTAATGACGTGTAGCAATGTACTTATGCTTAAGAGCACTAGCAAGTAGTAAGAGATGAGAGTGACGAAACAGATGCACCTGCAAGGGTGTCGAGCAGCGTCGTCTTGCCGCCCCCGGACGGGCCGATGATGGCCAGCACCTCCCCGGGACGCGCGTGCCCGCTGACCCGTCCAGGATCTTCACGTCCGGCGCCCCACGCGGACCGCCGCCACCCTCCGTGACGTGCACGTCCTCCCACGTCAGGAACGCCCTGGGATCGCCGGCGTCCGCAGGTGAAGCCACCAGCTCGCACACCGATCCGGGGACGCCGCCGCCGGCTGTTCCGTTTGACGACGGCGCGCCTCGCTGGCGCTGGACGCCGGCAGCAGTAGCCCACGCGAAGATGCTGCTCCCGAGCGACCACCGCCAACCTCGGCCGCCAGCAGGCTCATGAGTCATGATGAGCGGCGTCTACGCCGCACCCGAGCGACCACCACCGAACATGGCCGCCAGCAGGCGGATGATCAGCGGCGTCGGCTGTGCCGCCGCCCCAGCGCCACCATAGCAGCCGCGGCCGGCCCGGCGTCGGCGCCCACCGCGGCAACGGCGACGTTGGCGCCATGGCTACCGTACCTAGCGTCGTGCCGACTTCGAGAGAGGCTGCGTCATCATCCTTCCCACGCACTCCGATCCTCGCTGGCCGCGCTCACCGCCCTGCAGTCCTCCACTCCACTTGAGGCCTTGCTTTGGCCTAGAACGCTAGTTAGCTCTGATTAATATAGGCAGGCGCGTCATGACGGATGGTGATCCAACATTACAAATTTGTAGCGGTGGGTCAAGTATGGATTATCCATTAAGAATTAGCCAAACCTCAAACTCTGTAATCAAGATTTGCTCCAATTGAGAACGCTACCGTAATACGTAAAACAGCTATGTCAAAAACGTACATTTTACGTGATAACTACAAATTTTACTAGTTTACTAACTATTGTCCAAAAAATCAGAAAAGAAATTATGGGTGTAATTTGCTCCAATAAATCGATGCCATCCTTTTATATACAAAATTTGCAGATGTACTGATGACGGTGGATGTAAGACACTATCGTCAATGGCGTAAAATCTTTCGTTGAAGAAGCCACCAAGGGGCACTGACCAAGCTAGGCTGATGTGAAAGAACAAGTGGGACCAAGGTGTGTCATAGACTCTGAAGAATACGTCAACCTCATTACGAATATAATTCTTTTTAAGAAAGGTGGCAAGAGCTTTGCCGAAATTATATTAGATAAGAAAAAAAAGGAAATAAAAAAAGGAATATATATAGAGAACACCCCGGTTCCGTCCGAACCTAAAAACAAAAACTACTGACTACCTAGGGGTCAAGATGAATGAATTTCTACAAGCGAGGAAGTTGCCTAAGATGTGGTACCTCTCCAGGTATATATAATAAGGAAAAAGTCTACATCACCGCCTGAAGTATGGGGTGGTGTCTAATTTACCCCCTCAAGTATGAAACGGTCTAATTTACCCCCTGAACTTTCCAAAACCGTCTACTTTACCCCCTGGGGCAGTTTTGGACGGCGGTTTGCTACAGTAACCATGGTTTGCTACAGTAATCAAATCTTTAAAAAATCATAGTAAATCACAGAAAAATCGTAAAATGAAAAATCTAATTTTGTTGGACTCCACGTGAGTAGATCTACACAATGAACATATAATATGGTGTGCTTTAGTACAAAGTTTTTGCTGTAGCTTTAAATTTATTGAAAAATCCTAATAAATTTAAAGTTACAGCAAAAACTTTGTACTAAAGCACACCATATTATATGTTCATTGTGTAGATCTACTCACGTGGAGTCCAACAAAATTAGATTTTCTATTTTACGATTTTTCTATGATTTACTATGATTTTTTAAAGATTCGGTTACTGTAGCAAAACCATGTTTACTGTAGCAAACCGCCGTCCAAAACTGCCCTAAGGGGTAAAGTAGACGGTTTTGGAAAGTTCATGGGGTAAATTAGACTGTTTCATACTTGAGGGGGTAAATTAGACACCACCCCATATTTCAGGGGGTGATGTAGACTTTTTCCTATATAATAAGGAAGCGGCTATTGCACACACGTGCATGCGTTAGTCTTGTAGCACGCACACTCTAATTAAGGAAACATAAAAAATACAATGCTCTCCATTCTTGGTAGGTGCGGCCATGTGCGTGAGAAAATGCTGCAAAACAAGGCTTTCTGGGCCCTTTTAAACACGCAAAACAAGGCTTCAGAACACCGTGGCCACCATCAACGGCTGATTCATTCAAAAATAGAGGCAGGCCGATTCATCCAAAAATAACTGAATCATTCCAAAATAGAGGCAGACTGATTCATCCAAATATAGCTTGTACGTATGAATATGCAAGAATATACTATTAGCTTCCTCTCAGACACTAGAATTACACATTGAACACAAAAAAATAGAACCAACCAGATGCTACAAAGCAATTTAGTTCTTTTGCATCACCTAATGAGCAGATAGTACCGCAGTTTCTGCTGCATAAGCAGATCTGATCCTAATAGATAAGCAATTCAATTCTTTTGCATAAGCAATTCAATTCTTTTGCATAAACAATTCAATTCTTTTGCATCACAAACAGTAGTACAGTTCCTAACTAATGTTCTTAATGCACATCTTACTACCAGATGTTGTTCTTACTAGTTAAAATGGACATATATTGCATGCACCACTCCTATAGATATACATCTTGATGCATTAAACCTTCTTGTGTTAGTCGCTGCACATGGTTACTCCTATATATATAATAACATATTTAATTTGATGTTTGATGATCTCGCACCTACAATTAAAGAGAACGACAGGATAAACACATAAATGATAGTGAGAAATTGAGCAAAAAAAAGGTTTAAAATAGTTGAGAACGAGCTAGCCTCAAATTTCATCTTTCTCCAAAGAAAGGGAAAACACAAGAACAGTAGATTCATTAAGTTAAAAAAAACAGAGTATGGATGATAGCATGTAATGAACAAAGCTGATAGCATGTACTGAATAAAAGCTGATAGCATGTACTGAAACAAAACTAAAATCATGTATTGAACAAAACTGCATAAGTTGCTGACCTTTTTTTTGCCTAATTTAGTACCATATTATTGCCTAATGGATTTGACTAAGTTGCCTGCTGTCATAATATAGTAACACACACTTATTATTTTGCATGCAGGTCTTAAATATGGATCTTAATGAGTTGCCACCAGCTTTGGAAGGTGATTTCTTAGATGCACTTGATTTGGATTATGTGATCGGCAATCCTATCTTCTACACTCAAGTGTTTGTAATGAATTTTCTCAGCCTGATGAATAGCATGTGAACCAGCAGATTTTGCTCCCTAGTAAAATGCATTGTTGCCTAACAAAAAGACTAAATTGTCTATTTAGGAGCATAATGTTGCCTAACAAAATGACTTAAATTGCCTAACAAAATGGTTGTGTTTGTCTTTTGCGTATGTGTGATCATACCTCGTTGCTGCTATTTGGACGCTGGCGCACACACTCCATGAAACCTCTACCCTCTAGGCATGGTATGAAGAACTATCCCTGTAAAATGCATGCACAAAAAAGAGCTGTTATCATTACATTTATATATAGCAGGAAGCAAAAATATTATAGTTAAAATGCCTACAATATGACAATACAACAAGGGCAACTAGCTCAATTATATACGACATCCAGTATTTTCATGTATACTTAGAAATTAGAAACTCACATAAAGAAAATATGGATAATTAGCCTGCTCGGCTACAATTATTTGGCTGTGGCTGCAGCTTATTGCAGTTATACCTACAGTATAGTCTAGTTTAATTTTGCAGCCAAAATAGCAACAGTCGGCTGCAAAAAACTGTATTTTTTAGGCAATTAAATGTCATTCGTTAGGCAACAATGTCTGCTTAACTGATTGTAGGCCCTAGAAAATTCAATATGGATGAGATAGAAACATACTGACTAGGAGTAAGCACACAAATATAGGCAGTTGAGAGCACATTCCAGTGACAACTATTGGGATATCCAGACATATATTGTGTGTTGAGAGATATTAACTGATTGTAGGCCCTAGAAAAATTGATTTCATGTTGGACTAACCAGGTATAACGGAACAGCAAGCAATTTCCAGTTAACTTGTACAAAACAGATATACCATGATGACAGGGACAGCAAGCTGGAGATTGGTATGGTATCTGAATATATAGAGTGTGAGCACCATATAGCTGACAGAGTGCATCTCGGGGATCATTATGTTAGAGAAGCAACTGCGAAGCGCTATGCATCTGGCCTTGCCCAAGAACATGCCCAACAGGATGTGAGATGAACGTACTTGTGGTGGAGATGTACATAACAGTGCCACACTGTGACCGACCTGATGGTCGTGCCTGGTAGGCCTGCAACTGAATCTTTATGTACTTCCTACAGTCAAATACACGGCAAGAGATACTTGAAATGGAAGGATCCATCACAAGCATCTCACATTGGCACCTGGAATTCCACCAAGTTGAAGGCAGCATAATTGTTTTGTGGCACTCGAAATTCAAAACCCGATGCTCCACTAGCAGCAGCATCATAGTCACTTCCTCGATCTTCGGAAAAAACTGGGGAACTGAAGATAACATCAGAAATGACATCTCCTGCAGGTATATGAACTATATACTGTTGCCACCACTATGCAATGCAGCAACAAGAGTTTCCAGTTTCTCAGGCTTTTCATCATCAGATTCACCGAAGGCAGCAACATCAACATAGCAAGGACATGAAGGCTTGCAGACACGTGACAGAGTACCTCTCAGCCAAGTCGAATGACGACCATGGTAGAGGACGCAGCCCAGCATCACAGCTCATCAACCGGAGTTCTGAAGGTAGAGCCCATGGCCTGTGCTGCCTGTGTAGCACTGCATCTGAATGGAGACGAAAAACAACTCTGTGAGAGGATGAGGAAATTCATCAAACACCTGTCGGGCAAGGTTCTGGGAACCGCATCCTCCTCCTCGGGCACCACCAACTTGCGAGAGGTGGGGTGGGCGTTGCCGCCGGCGGTGGAGGAGAGGCTGCGCGAGGTCGTGACGTACGACTCCGGCGGAGGAGAGGCTGTGCGTGGCCGTGACGTACGACTCCTCCGGGATGTGGCCGTCGTGAGCGGAGCCCGGCCCGACGAAGGGGACTCCAGGGTTGGTGATGAATCGGCGCAGCACATCTAGGACGGCGTCGGGCGCGAGCGAGGTGGATGCGGGTGGCCGTGGCCCGGCGCGGCGGCGCCAGGTCATGGTCGTCGCAGAGGAAGTCGTGGAGGCCGAGCCCCTTGGCGAAGTGCTCCTCGGTGACCTGCTCCACCAGCGCCACCGAAGCGGCCAGTAGCCTGTCGTCGCGGACACGGGTGGCGCTGACGGGGAATGGAAGGACACCGACGAGCGCTTGGTGCTTGATGGGCTCCTTGGGGTCAGAGTCCGGGAGGCGGAACGCGGAGCCCGTGGTGGCGTCGAGGACGAAGTAGCGCAGGTCAGAGGCGGAGGAATCGAGTAGTGGAGCGGGCGCAGAAGGGAGGGAGCTGTCGACGCTGTGCTCGTTGTCGTCGGGGCCGGCGAGCTCGAGGGAGATGACGGTCGGCGTCCGCGTAGCAACCGCAGGTGAGGCGGGCGGCGCGGTAGGGGCCGATGTGAGCACCGACGTGGCGGCGATCCCTAGTCTCCGCGTAAATTCCCCCATCGCCCGCGCAGGTGGGGCGGGGAGGAACTCGGCGCAGGCACGGGGAGGCGGTGGGTGACGAGGAGGTCACCGGGGAGGAGCTTGCCAGTCGCCGGTCGCCAGGGAGAGAGAGAGACGAGGGGAATGAAAAGGTCCTAGACGACGCGTGGAAGGATAAGAGCAGCGGTCGCGTGCGTGTGCCTTGCGTAGTTGCGTGGGATTGGAGCGTGCGTGCGACAGGACAAAAGCACGGCCGGCCAGAAACAAGTCATTACCATATAATAATTATTATTGATATTATATATTACCTTATATGCTGTTTAGACCATCCATACATATCATATTAGTTAACTCGTCACATCATCTAGACATGTTGTATCTAAACACTACACGAACAGGGGTTTTTTTTTTTAATCTTGATGAACACTACACGAACAGGTTGAGAAGCTGCACGGAGGTGGAAGTGGTAGCGGGCCTTCCATGCACGATGATCTGCGTAAGGTCCTCCACATCAGCAGAAGGAAAACCCATGCCATCGGCCCGGCCCAGACGGTGCCTCCTCATGTGCCCACCAAGCGCCTGGCCCGCGTGGAGAAGCCCAGCCCACACATGGCGCACGCGTGAAAAAAATATCTATGGGTGTAATTTGCTCCAATAGATCGATGCCATCCTTTTATATACAAAATTTGCAGATGCACTGATGACGGTGGATGTAAGACACAATTGTCAATGGCGTAAAATCTTTCGTTGAAGAAGCCACCAAGGGGAACTGACCAGCTAGGCTGATGTGAAAGAACAAGTGGGACCAAGGTGTTTCATAGAAAGTGATCCAAACATCTTGAAGAGGGTGAGCTCTGAACAATACGTCAACGTCATGACGAATATAATTTTTTTTAAGAAAGGTGGTAAGAGCTTTGCCGAAATTATATTAGATAAGAAAAAAGGAAATAAAAACAGGAATATATATAGAGAACACCCCGTCCCGTCCGAACCCAAAAAGAAACACTACTGACTACCTAGGGGTCTAGATGAATTTCTACAAGCCAGAAAGTTGCCTAAGATATTGTACCTCTTTGGTATATATAATAATTGTTATTGATATTATATATACCATATATGCTGGTTAGATCATCCATACATATCATATTAGCTAACTGGTCACATCATCTAGACATGTTGTACCTTTTTTTTAACTCTAGACATGTTGTATCTAACACTACACGAACAGTTGTTTTTTTTTCCTTAAAAAAATCTTGAACACTACACGAACAGGTTGAGAAGCTGCAGGGAGGTGGATGCGGAAGTGGGCCTTCCATGCACGATGATCTGCGTAAGGTCCACATCACCAGAAGGAAAAGCCGAGCCATCCCGGCCCAGACGATGCCTCCTCATGTGGCCACCAAGCGCCTGGCCCGTGGAGAAGCCCAGCCCACACAAGGCGCACGCGTGAACAAGCACCGCCTTTGACGACCGCGGCTTCTTGGTCATCGCCGGCCGCCTGAGGTGGCTGGTCCGGTGGCCGCCCAGCGCCTGGAACGTCGGGAACTGCCGCCCGCACGTCTGGCACTCGAACACGTCGTCCTGGCCCCGACGGCGGCGGCGACGGCGCTTGAGTGGTGGCGGCGGCGCCGTGCCGGTACCGGTAGCAGCAGCTTGATCGGCCTGGATACTGCAGCTGGTGCTGGGACTGGAAGATGATGACCAGCTGCACGACAGGGAGAGGGAGAGCAGGACGTCGCATGCTATTGCTCGTCGTCGCTGTTCCTGTTCTTCTTCTTCACCGTCGTCGTCGTCGTCTTCTTCTCCGTGATGAGGGTCGTCGTAGCTACGACGACTGTCGTCGTCTCCCATGGCGCTGCCGCTGGTGGCGTCGTCGTCGTCGTCATCTCTGGCACGCTTCATTCTGCTGCTCACAGAAGTAGTGCTCGGAGTCGGATATATGGGTGTGGCATGGACTGAAGTTTGCATGGTTGGGCTATATATACAGCCAGCCGACCACCAGTTGCTTCCAGTGTTGTGTGGGAACCGGACATGGAAATGAAATGACGGAGTCATGCATGGAGAGGATATGTTCGAATTCGGTCTAGACTAGACTCGACGATCGATGATGATGCACATAACGCGGTGCATGCCGTGTCCACGACTCCACGTAGCTGTCCACTAGTAGTTTACTTACCAGCAGCGGCAAGGGAGCGAGACAAGCTAACGATCGATAACGTTGCTCTTTGTCGGTATAATTTATTTTCATTATTTTATGAATTTTGCTACGCGTGCTTAATGAATTACACTCCGTTAATGTACTCCGATGATACTATACTACAGTACCTTGCTAAGCAAGGAATAATAAATCCTGCTGCTTTATTAGTAAAGTGGCAACTTAGTGCGCAAGCTTTCGTAGTCCTCTCGATCGATCAAGAACAACTTAATTACAGGCTAACTAGTATATGGATCGGGTGCTTATCTCTATAGCTAATAATGAATTCTGCACTGGCTTAATTTCCTATGCGTATCATCAATGTTACCTGAGAACTGACAGGAACACACTGGAGTAGGGGTGTCTAGATAGCTTATTGGCTTAGCGCACGTCTATGACTTCTGTTGCACTAGATATAATTTATTATTAGGACACCTTTTAAGACTGACTACTGTTATATCTATATGTATTTGCAGTTTTGAAGATATACATACATAGGGTGCCAACATTAATTATTACTGACTAATGTATGTTGCACAGTTAAATGTCAACACACTAGTGGGAAAAGAACACATGGAAGAATAAATTCATCTAACTCTAGCTAGCTAACGTCCAAATCAAAGACGACTGATCTCCCAACCAAGCCCCTGTTTACTTCCCTTCCAAATTCCAAATTTTTACACTCTCTCCATCACATCAATCTTTAGACGCATACATGGAGCACTTAATGTAGATAAAAGAAATAACTAATTATATAGTTTGGTTGTAAATCACGAGACGAATCTTTTGAGCCTAATTAGTCCATGATTGGACACTAATTGCCAAATACAAACGAAGTGCTACAGTATCCAAATTTCAAATTTTTTTGCATCTAAACACCCCCCAAAGCTAGTTAAGCTAAGAGCGTAGCATGTGTGTATTTCTAACGTTCTGGTTATGTTTTTTTTCTTGTAATCCAGTTACTCGAGAATTAAGAGCAGAAATATTGTAGTCATGGTCTTGTGGAGAATAAATTAATTAATAAAGATAAATCATGTTCTTAACGCATATCCTTATCTTCGTCCTTGTCCTTAATGGTGTGGAATCAGCATCGTTTGTCACATAAACAAAGGAAGCTGCTCAGAACTTGGTTGCCAAGCATACGGCTCTTGTTCACTGACCCACATCACAGTCTATGAAGTTTCATGGAAACTCACCTGCCTTTGCTCTGTCTCCCAATTAAGGCTATCCGCACTCTTCGTACTCTAAATCCATCATCTAAAAGGAATATTCCGTCCTGGTCATCAAGATTCTCTCCTCTATATAACTTTCTTCCGCATTCATCCATCTTCTATATCTCATACTCTATATCAACTACCAACAGTGGGGCCCACATGCTTATAAATAAATTTTATCTAAATATATCCATGTGAGATCTTGTTTTGAAGGATTTATTGAAACGAATTTAATGGTGTAATCGGAATTTAATTTGGTGTTCTGGTTTGTGATTTATAACATTTTTTCATACGGGAAAAGTTGGCATGCTCTCCCACGCACTCTCTCTTTCTTCTGCTGCCTCTCTCGTGTGCGGCCGTCCTCCCCGAGCGGGCCCCGCACCGTCCTTTACCGGTGGCTCCGTACGTCCGGCAAAAGCAGAGGATGGAGGCCGGTCCGCAGCTATACCGTAAGTCATAGCGTCCCCCGCTGCAGCGTTTTTTACACTAAAAGTGTACTGCAGTAAGCTTTTGCGTTTGCCGTTGCGGGTAGTCTAACAAATGGGTCGCATCCATGTCACAGCAACAACTAGCTAGCTAGCTAGCCATCACTGTTGCTATATGTGTTTTAATTTTCAAGACACATGGAGCTTTTGGGATTCACTTCAATGATTTTTTCTCTCTTCAAATCTAAACATATAAGGCATGGAGGCCTATAGCTCCTGCCGTTCTCTTTGATTTTTTTTAAAAAAAACTGTAATCATATTGGCACAGAGAGCGGTGAATAATCATATACATATCGTGTGTACAAAAAGTATATGCCAACATTTTTTGCATCTTTGACCCCTCATCTATAATATAATAGTATAAATAAATCATATATGTCGTACACTGATTTGAAGGTTCGAGTCTAACTTGTAAGTTATCCTCGAACCTTCAAAACTTACTTCTCTTGTAGTCTCTACTAGCTTAGATCGTGATGCTGTCCGATTCCCATAAAAGTGATAAAGATTTCGTGGTTGAGGTTCAATAAACCTGAATTTTCCTATGTGACATGTTTTATTCCGATGGTTCCACATACTCAATAAACCTGAAAATGAATTAATTTGTTAGTTTTAGTTAACACAGAGAAAAATAGTAATTACCTTGTTGGATTCTCAAGAATACAATGCAAGGGAAAAATAAATTACGTTGTTGGTTGACATGAAACTCACAGGATAGTTGTGTTAAGAATCGGCCTATCCACGGATTGTCAGATCCGTGTTCCGTTCCTGATCCCAAGAAAAAGATGTGTAGAAGTTGTAGATTGATTCCGTCTCCCTTGTCTAATCCCAAAAACAATACACAACAATACACAGGAGACGCAGGTATACTGTGGAACTCATATCTCTTCTTTTTTCATTATAGATCGGTACAGGTTCCTTTATATAGTCTTAACCCTTCAGGGGTATATTTGGTATGAGCCCACAATAATATTAGGGTTATTGTTTCCCAACACTCCCCCTTGGGCGAATACCGCGATCAACTCATGCCTCATTAAAACTCCTAAAAACCCAGTGGGAAAATATGGAGAAAGAGTACATAGTGCCGCTTAATGCATTTGCACATTGTTGCCTCATTAAAACCTTACATGAGAAACTTTAGGAAAACTCATCAAGGAAAAAGAGTACAACTTATGTCTTCAGGACAAATTGTAACCTTTTAGATCATATCATTTTGAATCTTCTAGAATTCTGATCAAGGGTTAATATTCTAGGAAAATTCTCCCTCTGGTCCTTGTAACTGTCCTGCTATGCCAAGAATGCTTTCTACAGGAAGCATGTGCACATAGAGACTTAACAAATATATCACATACATTACAAGGATCATTTCATAATTTTAGCCTCATCTTACTTATGGAACTTGTGAGGTAAAAATATGAAGTGTACATAAACAATAAACCCACTTTCATAAATGGTGTCATGATAAAGCCTTCAACAATGTTTGAGACTTTCAGAGTCTCGTGAATGATAATCAATATCTCATAAATACTCCCCCTGATGACGACATCTGTTGAAGTAATTCATTCCTATGACATTAACCATGATTTGGAAATAAATATAAATGTGGATAGTGCCAGTGATATTACAAGATTTCCACAATATTCAGTCTTCATGACATTTGTCTCGCTATTCTTCAAGAACATTGAGATAGAAAATATTATATTCTAGCATGCATACATCAGGATGCATGTTTGTGCAACTTAAAGTAGCAATGACACATATCTTCCAGATGTGATTAATAATCATTATTCTTATATCATTATAATTTTCATGATTCATAATAGTCGTGCCTCCTTCTAGGATTGACTATGGATTCTTCAAGAATCTTTAATCTTTAATACATAGTAAGACATCATAAGTCTGTATTTCTAACGTAACGGGGAAAGTATTGCTAGTAACACCACATATATCATTTTTTAGAGGATACTTCAACTCCAAATCTTCAGGTGGAGAACACATTATATCACAAGTATATATACACTCATAGTAAAAGCTCATGTGCTTATATGGTATACCATTGTTCTTTTCAGTTCCTCTTTTCATTCTTACTTCTCGGGTCTTATATGGGTCTTTATTCCTTTCAAGGAATTCACTTACTTTGGTGCATTCAGACTTATAACCATGCATTCCTTCGAGGAAAATCCTTCATGGAGTTATTATCCTTATAGGGAGATCATTTCACATAAAAGACAATATTGGTACGAGATTTCAATGTTGCTCATCATGGATTTTCAGAATCCCATAACTGCATATTTTAATTCATGCCATTAGCCAGATTTATTATATAGTGGAATATATTTTTGTAAAACTTATGTCGGAACTGGTCTCTATTAGGACCTTTTGAACCATCGCTTTTCACCACCCATTATTCAACGATGACCCATAATTATCCGAACATCAGGTTCAAGATATTCACTTAGCGATTTTTGGTTCAACCTCAATTGCATGTTTCATTTGATCCGATTTGAGAGCTTCAAGCACTCTTGCCATGGACTTTGTTCCGGATCCAGGTTCTCCCGAAGAGACTAATTTAGCAACTATAGAGGCAAACAAATGTCGACATATATTTTCTGACTTTAAACATCTTAATAATGATCTTCGTTATTTCCCAAAACGATAGATCCATTATTGTTCCGTTTTCCTAGCTTTATAAGACGCGCGCATTGCTAGGATTTTCATCTTCAGGATGAACCTCGTCGTGAGGTAACTCACCAGCAGGGTGATTTCTCTACAAGAGTAGGAGAGGAGTTTTATCACACATAATGTGAGTTTGCTTCATGAGCATATGCTTTTGACTTAGGCCACTAGATCTTACTTGCAGGCGTCCCCGTATGATTTGATAAAAATACCAATGTCAAATGGATATAAAATTAATCCCGGGTATATCCACATCTACTTCGGGTAGAAGCATTCATTTAGATTTTAACCAATCTGGTTGCTCCTCATCAATATAAATAGCTATCTGGCATAACTCCGTACTACAGAATAGAGGAGTGTAACTAAACAACTAGTTTAGTTTGGATTTGTGCGTTTTGATTCATAAATATCAAGGCATTTCATAATATGGGTTTTCATCTCCCCCTAATGCCGAGATATTTAATAGCATACTAAAATTCTCCATTCACCAACTTCTCGTTGAGTCCATAACTTCTGGTGAATTATAAATTATGCTCTGCAAGTTCTTGGTTTCAACAAATGCATATGCAGTCTTCTGACTTAACACCTATAGTTACTGACGTAACCCACAATTTAGCCATAACAATCCTTCAGGGGCTAATGCTCACCAATTGTTGTATAATTGACAATCAATCTGTCCATTACCTATATTGACCTTCTAGGTCTATGCATGAGAAAAGACAATTAATGGCGGCATTGCGCTTTCAGGCGCGTTAAGCTTGGTATGCATAAGTATGATACAACAAGAATATGGCAATTAGCCATGGCTGCCAAGCATAAATTTTAGATGCAAAGTTATTTCATAGTCCAGCTCTTTTTGTTTATTGCCCAAATTTGATCCAATTACTCATACCACATAGAAAAAAATTGAGTCGTTATATTTATTGCAACATATTCCATGTTCTATATAAAGCATGACTTGGATCAATTCATTGTTCAGCATGAAGAGAAGCCAAGGATTTTTATTTATCTAGGAAATATTATTTTAATGCAAAGTTATTGACTTAAGAGAAAAAAACAGCTGCTTTGCAAAAGCAATAGTGACCAATATCCTTCTGGGATAAACTCTCAACTAATAGCACAACTTTTCATTGGTAAAAGGTATATCTAAGAAACATATGCAGTTGTCAAGATCCATATGGCCTTCTAGAGCCTAGGATGACTGCTATAACCGATAATTAATTAATATCCAAAAATTAGCTTCCAGCTTTATTGTGACGTGAGATTCATACTTGTTGCCTGCTTTCCATCTTCTGGCAGATGACAAGGTAGATCTTAATAAATTAATTGAGGTGTGGCATGAACGGGACTACTGGCCAGCATATTATTACATAGAGAAGTCACTCCACCATATAATTCGTCTTACTGTACTTGTAGACTATACAACAGTTTCCCAAGATGATGCCCACTATCATTTCAACGACTGTGGGTACCTCTAATTATTCTGAGATTTGATATGGACTTCAGGGCTTCATTAGTCCAAGGAAGGACATGCAATTTTCTTCATCAGGAAGAAGTATTGTGCTTTCGCACTAATTAGGAAAAAACTCAGAATATTAATTCCTACGGTACTTTTGTAGAAACTTCATGTTGCCTAGGGGGATATAATGTTGCTTTGAAACAAACCTCAATTATGATGGCATCTCATGCTTATTCCGCTGCAGAGAGACAAGGGCAACATGTTGACTTTTGGCAAATATGCCTAGGTGAGGTATTAGTTCTCTTTTTTATAAAAGAATCCCAAATTCAGTTGTGTGATATACCAACAAGTCTCATGTAATGGTTTTTCTTCAGGTTACTTCTGGTAAATAAACCAAAGCATTAAAAGAGAACGCTAGAGAGAAAAAATGGTCTTATATATAGTCATACACGTTCAATTTATTTCCCAGAATTTTCCAAGCATATGTGTTGTTCCAAGGTATTTATATTGGTCTTAGGATAATACTTCAGGATTATATGACCCGTAGGAAACATAATCATACATAAACATTGCAAGGAAAAAAATAAACCCGTATTAAACGTCCAAGGGGGTCTAACAATTTAACACAAATTTTATGGAAGCTCATAAATCTAGAAAATGCTGCTTCTAGATTAGTGGAAGTTGCATAAAAAATAAACAGATTTATGCTGGAAAAGGCATATAAACCATATAAAATAGATGTTTTCAAGTACTGCAGGACCTATATGCAATCATGCCACATAAACACAGGAGCCATCCAAAAAAAACTATTTATACCACTTCTCGATGCAAAAGAAATTTAGTTATCCAACAACAGGGGATAAACTATATCGCTGGTGCGCAGGCGATGGCATCAATTTTGCTGGACACATAGCTGATCAGCCTATTGCATAAGGTTTTGAAATTAGTTCAACTATAGGCCACGCGCAAGACATGATAGATGGTGTCAGCGATGCAACATAACGGCAGCTTGGATTAGTTAGGTGCTAGCTTCGGGGCACCTAGATCAGCCATTTGCTAGTTACAGTTACACAAGCGCATAGACGTATTTGTCATGCAGGATCTTCGCCGACTAACAGGGACGTTTGCAATTGTAACAGCATAACACAAGCAACGCACATGGGTAATGGTGGTAGTCCCACAAAGAAAGGTCGTAATTATAGGGAGTAGAAGGCAACTTAAATAAGGCAAATTAATTTGCTAGATTAAAGATCTCATTATGGCTGAAAAATCTATCGAACGCTCGCATACATTTAGCTACAGGCTAAGGTTTCACCGGGCCGTGGCGATGCCTGGTGAGGCGGCTGCTGCATCTGCAAACTCGTGTGGCAATGTGTTGCCTTGCTCAGCGCGACCATGCTACGTCCACGACAAGGAGACCAATGCCGATGTGCACATGTAAGCACGCAGATAGGTCACACATGCGAGCCATGTAGGCCGTACCATGCACATTCAGTGAGCATGTTGACCGGTGGATTTGGATCCTGAGCTCCTCGATGCGGTGCCAAGCTCGCTGAGAGCGTTGTGCAAGCCGCAGTGGCAAGCTAGCTGGCTGCCCTGTCCACCACATGGGCGCAGTTCAAGTTTCAACCACTAGTAAGTAGCAAGATCGTGTGATAGATTATGCATCTAGCAAAAATCGTTATCTACTAGAAACTATTATATCTGCTGGATTTAATCTAGTAGAGAAATTCATCGAAAAGATTTGACCATGCATACCGTAGTCTGCTTATGATCTCTGATGCATTTCATGCCGCGTAGGGCATATAGGCTTGGCCATTGACCTGCCTGTGCGACGACGAGTTGAGGCCGGCCGAGACCGCGGCAACGACCGAGACCGCAGCACATTGCCGAGATGATCATGGCTCGCTCTTGTGGCCGAGGCAATGGCGCATGTGCACTGAACGGCGCTCCAAGATCGGGAGTAACTCATCCCCGGTGAATCATACATGGATCAGAAAACAAATTCATGATTAAACACAAATCGATCCAATGCAAATAAATTAAGAAAAGAAAAACACATCTGCGCTTGTCTTGTCCTCGGGAAAAAATCTACTAGCATTAATCTACGGGATTAAATCTGTAGAGAATGATTAAGTGAAAAAAAACGAAGACAAACCATTATTGCCGGCTTGTTGACAAGACGTGGTTGAGATGTCCACGACTCCAGGAACGCCGGGCATGATAAGCACACATGCACGTGATCCATCTCATGTGTGTTGATAACGTCGATTTGATCCAACCCCAGCACACGGTTACCTGAATCGCAACGTCCAAACGGCAGTTGATCCGCACCATCGCGTGTATGTTGTTGATTCGCTTAGGGCGGATGGCGCTCCAACGGAGCCATCATCAGTGATTTATCGGAAACAAAGAGATCAATTTGTCATTAGCTATGGCAAAAGCAAATTGATCCAAACACATCGATCAAGATCGACTCACCCAGCGGTAGAGCTGCTGATAACGTGTTAAGAATCGGCCTATCCACGAATTGTCAGATCCGTGTTCCGTTCCTGGTCCCAAGAAAAAGACGTGTAGAAGTTGTAGATTGATTCTGTCTCCCTTGTCTAATCCCAAAAACAATACACAACAATACACAGGAGACGCAGGTATACTGTGGAACTCATATCTCTTCTTTTTTCATTATAGATCGGTATAGGTTCCTTTATATAGTCTTAACCCTTCAGGGGTATATTTGGTATGAGCCCACAACAATATTAGGGTTATTGTTTCCCAACAAGTTGATCTTAAATTCTACTAGTATAGTGCAGGCATGCAAGGTGGCTGTAAAGAAGTGGGCCGGGTAGGGAAGCGGTGCGGTGGTGTCAAGTGGGCCGGTGGCACGTGCAGCAGCTGAATATTTTGCGGGCCTCGTCCGTTTGTTGACCTCGCGGGGTCAAGGTCGAGTCAAGTCAAGTCAAGCTCGGTATACACGGCCTGCAGCCAACCACACGCTAAGTTTCCTTGTGCTTTTTGCACAATGGATTTTTGTTACTTTTGCTTATCCAGTGACAGTGTCATGTGGCTTTGCGTACGTAAGATTCAGGCGTGTAATGCCAGCGTAAGTTGTGGTTGTAACCACGTTACGACACCTGCATGCATGGGTCTAGTCACTGCAACAGAGAAGGACATCACTGGCGGTTCAAAACCCTCCTTCACTGGCGGATTTTGAACCGCCATAACCAACTCGGCAGTGATGAGCTGATCACATCACTGCCGGTTATGCCAAACCGGCAGTGATAGCTCATGTATCACTGCCGGTTCGTGTTACAAACCGACAGTGATACTTGAGCCATCACTGCCGGTTGTTTTAACCAACCGGTTGTATAGATTATATTATCACTGCCGGTTATCTTTGAACCGGTAGTGATATAGTATTCACAATTTGCATTTTAATAATTGTTTTATTTTCATTTCGAGGGGAGGTGGTGGGGTGGGAGGTCGGGGAGGTGGAGGTGGAGGTGGTTGCTATCGATCAATTTGATATCGATGTGAATGAAGACAATACAAACCCATCAACATTTATATTACAAAAGTTTCAAAAAAAACTCTAAGTATCGAATTAAGAGTCGCATTACAATAGCCTATCAATGTGGTCTCTTCCGTACTGCGCCTTGTACTTCTTAGTCCTCGCAATGGAGAATGATCCTGTCTTGGTCAATATCTCGTCCAATACAAACCTTGCTACCTCCTCTTGAATTCCTCTCATCTCAAAATCTAGCAACTGGTTGTGATTGTTTGCTTTGCGCTGTAATTGAAGCAAGATGATATTGAGATGCATAAACGTAAGACAAAACAATAGAAATGGGATGCCTACGTACCATGTCATCTCCCTTATTTGTTTTTGCGCCAAAGTATTTTAGCATTGCCCACATCACATAGAACCCGCATTCGTTGTTCCCCATCGGTTGATCTAGGGTCTTGAGATCCTCCATATACTTTACACTGAATGGGGCCCTCCATTGCTTTTGCATCTTGCTATCGAGATTTCTCCAATTCGGTAATGCCTTCATTCTATGTTACATTGTAAATGAAGTGTGAAGACCGAGGACATTACAATATCCTATGTGATTAGAAAGTGTTGTGATATTGGGTTCACTTACTTATTCAGCACTTTGACTAGGGGGTCGATAAGAGAAAGTGGCTTTTTCTTTGAGTCCCACACCTCGATATGTGAATCTTGAAGATAGATATCTACGAGGATGAAATGGTTGCTGCAATCACAAAGTCCATGTTATTGAATGACATATCAAGAAAAGAAACACTAAAATAAGGGTCGAGAACACATACTCGCAGTTGTAGGGTAGGAGTGCGTTTGTTTTGTTGTTTCTGAACATACTTTCAAACTCAATCTTCAAACTTGTTGGTACATAGTCATCATCACCAGGGGCGGTGCATGTTGTCTCATTTACAAATATGGGATCCAAGAAGTCTATATTGCTCAATTTCTTCTTTAGGCACCATTTTGCCATACACCTGCATAATAAACATATGATATATTCAAATGCAAATCACGTAGTTTATTATAACGTTGTGAGGGTAGGGTACTTACATAGACCATATCATCAAAATCTGCGTATCGAGCGAGCGCCGTTGGAAGAGCTGAAAGAGGTGTTCATAATAAATAGTATGCACCGTTTCTTCAGGATGATTAAAAACCATTCCGGGAGGGATGCAAACTTCAAAACCGATACAGTCTCCGTTGGCAGTATCCAGGGAGTAATAATCATGCAACTGTCGCATGTATGTTGGCAAATCTTTATACTCTTGTTCGGTGGCGACCAAAGGTATGCCTCTTGAATACTTGTATGCGACCGTGGCTTTTTCAAAATCTCTCGTTCCGTAATACAACTCCGTGGCCCTCTCCATGGATATGCCCATGTTGTTGGCCAAGTTCTGTATCTCTAGCAATTCTTTGGTGTGTATTTCTCTAGCTCTGATTTGATTACTCTCTTTGTTGTGTTGCCTTTCAAATTCGGTCTGTTGTCTCCACTTAGGTAGACTGGCTATTCGATTAAAGAAGGCAATGACGGCTTTCTTGCTTGGAGGCTCCACAATCGGGTCCTTCATCTTACTCGTAATGCTAGCATCCACCTTCTTTTTACTTGTCTGGGGAGCATTACCAACCGAAACTGATGACCTCTTGTGTTGCGAGGTCGAACCTGATCGCACTTTGGATTTTCGCGGAGGAGGAGGAGGTGTCTTCTCTTTTGGCTGTGGAGGAGGTGGAGGAGGTGGAGGAGGTGTTTTCTCCTTTGGCGGTGGAGGAGGTAGAGGAGGTGTTTTCTCCTTTAGCGGTTGAGGAGGTAGAGGAGGTGTTTTCTCCTTTGGCGGTGGAGGAGGTGTCTTCTCTTTCGAGGCAGGAGAGGGAGAATGAGGATCTTGCAGAGGAGAGAAACCTCTTGGCGGCGGCGATGCCGATGATTCACTGCCATCCTCATCATCCGAAGATGGCTGCTCATCCAGCTTGATGAAGCGTTTGCGCCAAGCCACATGAGTGCCCAAGTTGTGAACAAGACGCGGCCTATCTTCCTCCACTGGGAAATCAATGTGTATCTTATTGTACTTCTTATCCAAGATCTTATCAATGCTGACCCTGGCATACCCGGGTGGCATTGGCTTGCCATGAATGATGC
This sequence comes from Saccharum hybrid cultivar R570, assembly GCA_038087645.1. NCBI lineage: Eukaryota > Viridiplantae > Streptophyta > Magnoliopsida > Poales > Poaceae > Saccharum > Saccharum hybrid cultivar. Next base: position 4,031,285 of record JAQSUU010000744.1, read on the forward strand.
CGTCTCCTCTTGGAAATGCTTGTCCGACCGCCACCTTGTCTTTTGTCCACTGCTGACGGATGTATAACCTGACATTAATAGGTCCAGTGATGTTGTCCACCGGATGAGGAGCATTGACCTCTTCTTCGTCAAGCATAGGGGTTGAGCCGCAGCTACTGCGACCCTTGGGCACTGGGCTATTCAAAGTCAGGATAGGCTACGGTTGTGACGAACACATGGATTGCATAGCTGACATAACTCGTGCCTCAACTTGAGCAGCTATCCGTGCTTCCATGCTATCTTCGATTTCCTTTCGAAACCTTTGGAGCTCTTCTTCTCTTTGTGTTCTAGCCCTCGCCCGGCTCCTATAGGATGAAGATTCACCTTCGAATGCTTTCACCCAAGGTACATTCCCGGCTCCTCTAGTGCGACCGGGGTGCTCCTTGTTTCCAAGTGCTTGTGTGAGCACGTCATTTTCTCTATCTGACTTGCGGTTACCTCTATTCACTTCCTCAGTTAAGGTTGAAATCCTCTGGAGGAGATCGCTGACGGGTTCACTACTGGCATTAAGGCTCCCGTCACTATTGTATCGTGCCCCCCTTGCAAGTAGGTAGTTTACTGATCTGGGCTGCCAATCGCTTGTCTGAGGCCTAACGCCGCGCTGCTCTAGTTTCTGGACTTCCATTTCCCATTCCGGAATCTTTCGTACATAGCCACGCGATCCTAGGCGATGAGGATCCTTTGCCTTAAGTGAGTTTGCTCTATTTCTTTCGCTTGATGCCTTGGCCTCTTCGGATAGCTTGTAAGCCTTGAACTCCTCCCAGAAGTCTCTCTGCTTGGTGTATTGACCTCTCTCAAAATTTGGTTCTCTGTCCTCCTTGATTAACTTGTACAAGGTTCCCTTGAAAGTCTTGAACGAGCGACCCATGATTTCCTTGGCCTTCTTCTTGACTGTCGCCTCGTCATAGTCATTAGGAAAAGTGAAAAACCCTTTCAACTTGTTCCAAACTAGCTCCTTCTCACTTTCTGGAACCCTCCATGGGTCATCCTCATGACCAGTCCATTTCCTGTATTTGATCGGGATAAAGTCTCTTACAAGTGCCCCGATGACACTCTTGTATGGGCCTAATGCTGTAAGAGGCTCCACCGGCTCCCCTACTTGGTCGAACTCAGAGATGTGCCAATGTTTACTTGTTTGAGGAAGCTTTGTTGCACCACGCTTAGTCTTGCTGGTACCCTCACCACTTGGCTCTTGCGGCGGAACCTGCTTCAAAATTCATAAATAAGTCCCCATCAAACTTATCTAGCGTGATTTCTTACTATCACGTTATTAGGTTTGACCTAAGTTATTACCTCGTCTCCTTGGTCTAGCTGCAGATAATGGCTAGGGCTCCAATCGTCCTGATTACCACCACCATTAGTTGGATCCTGCGACGCTCCTGTCGCAGTGCTCTCTGCTTGTGGGGTATCAGTAGCTCGGCGACGGGTGGTGAATTGGCGATGACGAGTCATGTTTCTGGACATGCAATCAAAGGCATCAACTTTCTTAGGGTAAATCTCATATATGCGTCAAAACACTCTTGACTCCAACTCTTGATCAAGTTACCGACTCGACCCCGTATAACAACCAAAGGGGCACAAGAGATGAATTCAAGAAGTTTTTCTTCAATTTATATAGGGCTATTAAGCATTTCAAGAATACCCCTAGGTTTAGACAAGAAGTTATTAGAAGTTTTTTATTAGAAGTTATTAGAAGTTTTCTTGCTGGGATTGATCGTCACCATCAATCCCAGCCCCGATAATGCAGCAGCAGCAAGAGCAGGAGGACCCAGCACCGCCACCTGCAGTCGCCGATCCCGACCCACCGCCGCCCCCCGACCGCGGTGATGCCGCCGCCACGCAGACGCTCCCCTCCCGCAACGCCTCCTCCAAGTACGATTTCGTCAAGGTCAAGGTGTGGCTCGGGGAGAACGCCGACCACTACTACGTCCTCTCCAGGTTCCTCCTCAGCAGGATGCTCACAGTCACCAAGGTAGTACATACACACTACTAAGCAATTCCCTCTTTCCCCTTCTCTCTCTCTCTATATATATATATCCATCCATCAATCAATTAACCCGTCCATTGTTCCCCTTTGTTTTGTTTTGTTTTTATTTTCAAAACACACACACACGCACGCAGATTCCTAATCATGTCGCCATCAAGATTTCCCTTGAGCTCAAGAAGCTGCTTGTCGACAACAGCCTGCTTGATGTGTACCTACCTATGCATCTTCCATCTAACTATCATAGTATTCATTTTCAACATGCTATATGATAGCCTTCAACTATCTTCTCGAATACTCTGTATTTTAACTCCTCATTTTGCAGCTCCCAGAGTGATCTAGAGGCTAATCTATTCAAGGTCAGGTGCCTTCCTGCTTCACTTGGTGGCTGCTGCATGCTACTTTCTCAACTGATTACACAAACTTATAACTTCCCTCCTTCCACAGCTTATGGAAAAACGGGGATATGGAGAGGACTACATAAATCGCTATAAAATGATGACAAGGTACTCTGCTCTACTGGCCAAAAAAAAAATTCTGTTTCTCTATAGCCGAGTATGTATGTAGTGATCTAAGAAACAATGTGAACATTATGAGGCTTGTTAATCCAGAAAGAAACTCTTGTACAGCAGCGGCATTCAAATAACATGTTTCTGCTGTGCTCATCCCCCTACCACGTGCAGGTTCCATCATCAAAGGGTTCCACTAGTAATTTTAGTGTGTGGAACTGCATGTACTGGAAAATCAACAATCGCTACACAACTTGCTCAGAGGCTCAATTTGCCTAATAAAAAACTTCTAATAAATCTATATTTATGGTACCAAACAAAGATTATTAAATTAATCACATTATATCTTTTCTAGTAAATCTATATTACATAATAAGAGGAGCTGTCGAAAGTCGAAACAATCATCAGGAGATTCAAAATTTGCTATGTAGAAACTCGAATCCTCTCAATCTCGGTTTTTTTTTCATCTAATAACTTTGAATCCTCTCAATCTATATTACATAATAACTTTGATTGCTTTCATCTAATAATTTGCTATGTAGCAAGCACACATGTTTAGTCTACAGCAGATCGAATCAACTTATTGCTGCACTCGATGAGGCATTTCACCGAACACCTTATGGGCACTCACCCAAACTGCAGGGGTGGCGCGAATCAGCAAAGGGAGAAGCTCCTGGGGGCGTCGAGGATGGCGGCGTCGTGCTCCGGCGTCGGGCTGCGGCGTCGAACGGCGCGGTCGGGCTGCGGCGTCGTGGACGGCGAGTCGGGCGGCGGCGGCGTGCACTGGCGGGAGTTTGGTTTTTTGTCGAGCAAAAGGGGCTGGCGGGAGCGCCAGCCCCTTTTATAACCCCAGCATCACTGCCGGTTGGATATTACAACCGGCAGTGATGTACCGGCAGTGATGTGAGACATCAATGCCGGTTCTAATGACCAACCGGCAGTGATGTCCCACATCACTGCCGGTTGGTCATTAGAACCGGTTTAGTTTTACTTTTTTAAAAAAAATTAAAAACAACAAGTTCAAACCAAATTTTAGAACCCCAAATTATTTCAAATGAAAAAGTGAGGAATACCAAATTTATACAACTCATGAAGATCTACAACTTTGATATAGGTCATTTCTTCATTTGAAAAAAATTGAACATTTCAAATTTGAAATTTTGAAAAATGGAACGTCCAGTCCAAAATTTAAAACCCAAAATGATTTGAACATAAAACTTGATGAATACCAAAGTTGTTCAACTTATCAAGATCTACAACTTTTGTATAGGTCATTTCTTCATTTGAGAAATTGTTAATATACATTGTTCACAAAACCTACACGTGTCTCATATGGTTTATGAAATCTTATGAGAGATGTGTAATATTTATGAACAATGTTATTACCACTTTGTCGGATGAAGAAATGACCAATATAAAAGTTGTAGACCTTGATGAGTTGTACAACTTTCTTTACATCACTTTTCTAGCTGAAACCATTTGGGGTTTCAAAATCATGTTTCAAGTTGTCTTTTTTAAAAAAATTTGAAAAACGACAAGTTCAAACCAAATTTTAGAACCCCAATTTATTTCAAATGAAAAAGTGATGAATACCAAAGTTGTTCACATTTGACAAATTCTTAGTACACATTGTTCACAAAACTTACATCGGGAATTTGAGATGTTGCACATGTTTCATTGTCATGTTTCACTAGTTCAAACCAGAATTTGAGCCCCTAAATGATTTCAGCTCAGAAAGTGATGAATACCAAAGTTGTTCAACTAATGAAGATCTACAACATTTCATTAAGGATTACATAGTTTATGATATTCTAACTATGATGGCCTCATCGTGATCACTCCGGAGGTAAGCAGGTTCGTCACCCTCTTCAAGGATAGGTAGGGTAATGTCTGCCCCAAAAGGAGCCATTTCTTGATAACCTTTGTACTCTTCTTCGTCCGTCACTCCTTCAACACCGACAATCTTCCTTTTGCCTTGCATGACTACTTGTAGTCTTCCCTTTGTATTGTTATCCCTTGCATAGAAGATTTGCAAAACATCCTTTGCAAGGACGAAGGGGTCATCTCTGTATGCGGTCTTGGATAGATCAACGGTAGTGAACCCATCATTGTCGGTGTTGATTTCATCTAGCCGGACCCACTGGCAACGGAAAAGAGCGACCTTCAACTGTCGTCCATAGTCTAGCTCCCATATCTCATCTATGAAACCATAGTATGTTGCCTCCACCGTGCCGTATTCATCGTGGGCGTCGAAACGAACAGCACTATTTTGGTTGGTGCTCTTTCCATCCTGTTTTTTTTGTGTAAAATGTAAAACCATTTATATCATAACCTTGGTACATCATCACCGTAGTCGAAGGTCCGGGAGCTAAGAGATCTAGCTGACATCCCGACACCATTCCTAGCCTGCGGCGTCGAAACCAGTCACCGAATTCCTCCTTATGTTTTTTCTCAAGCCAAGCCTGTGACCTACCGATGTGCTTACTTTGCAGTAACTGCTTGTGCTCATTAATGTATGCCATCACACCGTCGGCCTGTTGGAGAACAGCGAAGTGTGCCTGTCTGAAGGAAACCACTTCGACTATTTTGACTGCTTTCTCACCTATCGTTCCTTTGCCCCCTAGTCTTCCATCGTGACGAGATACTGGAACTCCGACCCGATTGATGTCTATATAATATGTGCAGAACTCAATGGCCTCCTCCGTTGTCCATCCTTCTACCATGCTCCCTTCTGGTCTGAATCTATTCCTAACATACCGCCTGAAAACTTTCATCAACCTCTCGAAAGGAAACATCTGGTGTAGATACATTGGGCCAAGGGCTTTAATTTGGTCCACAAGATGAACAAGTAGATGCACTGATATGTCGAAGTAAGTCGGTGGGAAATGCATCTCAAGCCTGCATAGAATCTCGGTTATCTCCTGCTTCAGCTGGTCTAGCTTGGCCCCTTCAATGACCTTTTCAGAGATCGCGTTGAAGAATGAACACAACTTTATGATTGGGGCACGGACCTTGTCAGGGAGGATACCTCGTAGGGCAACTGGGAGCAGCTGAGTCATAATGACATGACAGTCATGGGCCTTCATACAACCATAGTTAAACTTAAGTTCTCTCATGTTAACTAGCCTCTTCGGGTTCGCACAGTAGCCAGTTGGCACTTTGAGATCATTAAAGAAAGAAATAAGCATGGCCTTTTCTTCCTTTTTCAGTGTCCATGATGCCACCGGAAGTTTCAAGTGGCCATCCTCAAGAGTTATTGGGTGCAACTCCTTCCTGAGGCCCAGGTGTTGCATGTCCAAGCGTGTCGCGAGAGAATCCTTTGTTGTTCCCCCGGTGTTCATCAACATGTTAAGTGTGTTACCGCACACGTTTTTAGTTATGTGCATTGGATCAAGACAGTGACGTACACTCAAAAGTGGCCAATAAGGTAGTTCCCAAAAGATTGGTTTTTTCTTCCAGATACTACCGGCTGGCGCTGGTACTGCACCTTCCCCCTTCCCAAGGACAACATCTGTGAGTTTGCTTACTTGTTTAAGTATCTGTTTCCCGTCTCGATACTTTGGAGGGCCACGTTTCTCAGTAGTCCCATTAAAATCTTTTCTATTCTTGCGGTAAGGGTGATCCCTTCGTAGGAACCTACGGTGTCCCATATAGACCATCTTCTTGTTTTCTGGTAGATGTATAGCATCAGTCTCGTCCAAGCACTCGACACACCCAGTGTATCCTTTTGTCTTCTCTCCAGACAAGCAACCTCGCCCTGGCAGGTCAGTGATTGTAGCGATAAGTATAACCTTTATCGTGACATGTTCTTTTTTATACTCATCCCAAACATCCTTCACACCCGTCTCCCACATCTGTAGTAGTTCATCGATCACTGGTTGTAGAAGCACATCGATATCATTACCAGGTTGTTTTGGCCCTTGGATTAGTAGTGGCATCTGGATGTATGACCGTTTCATACAAAGCCAGGGTGGAAGGTTGTATATACATAGCGTCACTGGCCAAGTGCTATGATTGCTTCTAACCTGGTCAAACGGATTCATCCCATCTGTGCTCAAACCTATCCAAAGATGCCTTACCTCTCCACCAATGTTCTTATAGAACATAGTGTTGATAGTCCTCCAGTCCGACCCGTCGGCGGGGTGCCTCAACATTGTATCTTTCTTACGCTCTTCGCCGTGCCAACGCAACAGTTTGGCTGACTTTGCATTTGCAAACAACCTATGCACTCGTGGAGCTATAGGAAAATACCATACGACCTTTATGGGCCCTCCTCTGGTCTTGCTTCCCTGATTTGACGGCCCTTGCTTGTATCGGGGAGCTTTACACTTGGGACACGCATCCAAGTCTTTGTATTTTTCTCCACGGTACAATATGCAATCGTTGGAACACGCGTGTATTTTCTCAACCTCGAGGCCGATTGGGCAAATCATTTGCTTGGCCAGGTAAGTCTTTTCTGGTAACTCGGTACCATTCGGGAGCAGTTTATGCAGTATACCTAACAAGCTATCGAAGCCTTTATCACTCAATCCATTCGTTGATTTGAACTCTAATAGCATGATGTTGGCTTCCAGTTTGCTTATTGGGCAGGTCGGATACAATGGTGTTTTTGCATCTTTTCTCATGATCTCCAGTTTTTTCAACTGTGTAGCACTAAGGAATCCGCCATGCACATCATGAAGAAACTGTGAAATGCCATCATTTTCCTCTGTGTCGTCCACTAATGTATTCCTAAACACATTATCGTTGGTAGGCACAGGTACTGTGTAGCATTGGTCATCATCAATAGGTAGAAATGCGTCTAGGCATTGGTCATCATCAATAGGCACATCATCATTGTTTTCTTGTGCAACATTTTGACCAACCTCCCCATGCAAAGTCCAAATCGTGTAGTCTCTCATGAACCCCCTGGTAATCAAGTGCAATCGTATATGCTCCACGTCGCCCCATTTTCTCGTATTCTTGCAATCTTTGCATGGACAGAATACAGGCTGTGAGTCCCCAGCATTGGCTCTAGCGAGCTTGATGAAATCGTCGATGCCCGTCAAGTACCGTTGGTCTGTACATGACAGATCGTACATCCACCCTCGATCCATGTCTGCACAGGTAAAATGGGCCGGGCAGAGGAAACATAGGAAAGTTTTAATAAGAAACAATTATTGCACAATATTGAAGAACAATTATTCTACTCCATGCAACATAAAAATGGAGACACTAATTTAAAAAAAGACTAAATTTGGAGACATGATCATGAATAACAATGTAGCTCCAAACAATGCCCATATAAATTAAAAATCGCAGCCCCATAAAAATTAATTATTGCACAATATTGTAGAACAATTATTCTACTCCATGCCACATAAAAATAGAGACATTAATTTAAATAAATACTAAAATTGGAGACATTATCATGAACAATGCATTGTTTCTAGTAGTAAATCAAGTCATTAGGGGGCTGGAGCCCACCCACCCCCCTTAGATCCGCCACTACTGCTCAAACAATGCATTGTTTGGTGACACATGGGTTAATTTGCTCATCAACATTGTAAAAGAATCTACTCTACTCCTAAGAACCAATTATAACATCACATACTAACAATGCATTATAGCCATGAATTAGAAAAGTGCTCTGTAGAAGAATGGAGAAATAAGAATGAGAATCAAGCATTATAGCCATCAAAACAAAGCTAATTAAGCAACAAAATCGAAGGAATGGAGGCTGGTTACTAACCTTAAAGAAAAAGATCAGGCCATTCTTCCAAATCCAAGTGGTAGCTTCACGGATTTGGGCGACCGCAACATTGGAGGGAGTGGCCCAAACGCGCGCCTCTGTTCTCGGGATAAAAGAGTGGAGGAAGAAGATGACGGCTACAACCTTTTTGTGCTGTCAGGCTCATCACTGTCGGTTCTATCCTAGAACCGACAGTGATAGAATCAAATCACTGTCGGTTCGTGGCTTGAACCGGTAGTGATAAGTGGAGTTGTCATCACTGCCGGCGGGAGGCACAAACCGGCAGTGATAGTTGTCATCACTGCCGGTTCTCGCACCCCCAATTATTTTCTGGTTGTCAGAGCCTAGAACCGGCAGTGAAGGGTCATCACTGCCGGTTGTCCTAATTTCGGCAGTGATGTGGCCGGCACTGTTGACTGTTTCTGTAGTAGTAGTGAGTAGAGGAGGGAGCAGCGCACGTATCGGCCGTTTAATTTGTTTTGCTCCGAGATTATATTGCTAGTCGGTAGTTTATTATTACCGCTGCATACATTAGCAATTAAGCACTCCATATATATTTGTTCCTAAGTATAGGACGAAACATCAATATGCATGGTTATTACTAATGTGCACCTTTTAAGTATGATAATAATAAATGATAAGATTGCTACCTCAAATTAAGCAAGAGGATTTCATCTCACGGAATCTATGACATTATACACTATTTATGAACGGGTGTAATTACATAATTGTTTTATAATAACGGAATTGATAGGATTAGGCCATTCATACGGTTTTAATCTCCGAACGCAACATGGCGGCCTAGTAGCTTCACATCTCTCTACCTACGGGAACATACAGTACTAGCTTCTCTCCTAAATATCCATGACTCTACACTTTCCTCTCTCATTCACCCGGCATCGCTCGCTCTTACTTCCTGCTTGTCGGCCGGCGCTGGCCACCCTCTTCGCCAGGCTGACTAGGTCCAGCGCCACGAAGACCGAACTGGAGTAGATCTCGTCGGAGATGAGGTGGATGGCGGCACAGGGCGAGCAGAAGGATTCGATGACTAGGGACAGGAGGAGGCAGGCTGGCCAGGGGCGCGGTGGCCACGACGAAGTCCGGCTAGGGGCGCAGCGGCCACGGCTGAGGCCGGCCTAGGGCACGACGGAGGGAAAACGGAGTGGCTGCACGAGAGCCGAGAGGATAGGGTTGCGCGTGCGGAGGCAGGCCGGCCATGGGCGCGGCGGCGAGATGCAAGCGGTGGCGCGGAAGGATGCAGAGCAAGAGTTGAGGAGCGGGTGGGAACGAAGCACCAACGGATGCGGTTACAGAGGGGTACACGGTGTCTTTTTTCCAAGCGGTACAAAGTTTAGCCATCAATAGCTGGGTTGGATGGACCAGTGAACTAACAACTACTCGAGGCTTGAACTAATTGTTAGCCCACCCATTAGTCCACCTGTTTGGATCCTCGTAGGCTAAACTTTAGCCAACTAGTTTCCATGGGATCTAAACAGGCCCTTGATTGCATAGAATTTATGACATTATACGCTATTTATGAATAGGTGTAGTTACATAATTTGTTTTATAATAAGACTTACCACCAATTTCAAAAGTTTTGGTTTATTAATGTGTTGCGCGTTACATAAGGTTAGGTATACACACATGTTAATGACCAGGACATGCACCAAACATAGACATTGATATATAGCGACGTATGCCCATATACTTTATTTCTAGCCCAGCTAATAAAGTTCATCACATGCATGATCCAAGAAGTTAAGCTTAGCTTTTCCTATCCAAATCTAGCCAACCCAACAACAGGAAACAGCCATATGTGTTGGAAATTTCTACACCCTCTTTTTCCAAAATTAAAAAGCATTCATATATAATATGTCCTCATTGAGTCATGGTTGAATTTTGTCGTACTACCACCACCCGATTCAGCTACTTTGCCGTGTGCCAGGGGCACTCGTGCCACCCTCGGCATAAGACACTCGCCTAAAATTTAGTCGGCAAAGAGGTGTTTGCCGAGTGTTTTTTGTCGGGCACTCGGCGAAGGCTTTGTCGAGTGCTAAAAAAACACTCGGCAAAGAATGAATCGAAAAAATCACAAAAAAATAGCAAAAAAAAATTTTAACCGGGGGAGGGCCCCACCGGCAAGTCGCGGCATTTTTCGCGCAAAATTCGTGGCTACGCGGCCGGAGGGATTCGAACCTGCGACCTCTCCCTCGCGCGTAACCTCCTCTACCAACCGAGTGTAAATTGCTTATTTGAGGCCCTAAACGAATTCAAATCAAAAGGTTGCCAACTACAAAGTTTCATAACTTTTCGAGATCTACAACTTTTGTTTTGGTAGTTTTTCCATCCAAGGTCGTTTATAAAAATTTGAATTTTAAACTTGAGAAATTCAAACGTAGTTTTCGTTGACAAAATGATTTCAAATCAAAAGGTTATCAACTACAAAGTTTCATAACTTTTCGAGATCTACAACTTTCATTTTAGCCGTTTCTCCATCCGAGGTCATTTGAAAATTTCAAATTTTAATTTTTTTTAAATTCAGACTACTTTTCGCTGGCAAAATTAATTCAGATTAAAAAGTGTTCAACTACAGAGTTGTATAACTTCTCAAGATCTACAACTTTTGTTTTGGTCATTTGTTCATCTGACATAGTGGTAACAGCATTGTTTACAAAACTTAGAGATCTCTCTTCTAGTTTGCATGAAACTATATATAAGGAGATGTAGATTTTATGAACATTAATATCGCTTTGTCGAATGAAGAAATAACCAATACAAAAGTTATAGATCTTGAGAAGTTATACAACTTTGTAGTTGAACACTTTTTAATTTAAAGTCGTTTAGGACCTCAAAATGTGCTTTGTAACTCTTTTTTGCCGAATGTAAAACAAAAAATACTCAGCAAACAGGCTCTTTGCCGAGTATTAAAAAAACACTCGAAAAATAGGCTCTTTGTCGAGTGTCAAAAAAAACACTTGGCAAATAGAAAGAGCCTGTTTGCCGAGTGTTTTTTTTTCTAAGTGTTTTTTTTTTGCACTCGGCAAAGAGCTTCTTTGTCGAGTGCCCGAAAAATTGCACTCGGCAAAGAAGCTGACACTAGGCAAACAAGGGGTTGTCCGGTGTACTACTTGCCAAGGGTTTGGTCCTCGGTAAATAGAAGTTAGCAAACATACCCACAGTGGCAGTTCTAGTGGGAATGGTAGCCGCAGCTACTACGTTTTCGGCTATCTAGTTGGTGAACTAACGAACAATTGCTACGAACTTACTTCAGGGCTTGAGGTTGATTGACCTTGGAATTTAAACTAAATTTAATACCAAACCACTCCAATAGACATGGATTGAGGTGGATACATGAGTATCCCAACAATACCTCAGTTGTCCGGCCGTCGCTTTTATTGTGTTCGAGTTTCTCCACTGTGATCATGTGAGTGCGTGCGCGTGCAGTAAGCTCTTGCCAGCGACGTGTTCATCCTCATCTCTAGGGCAAGCTATAAATGTAATAGAGGTGGTAAAGTTTTCTTTAGGTAACATCATGGGATACCATGATGGAGCTCAATATATATATGTATATATAGCATACCATCCGTTTTAGGTTGGCATATAGCAAGACAACCAAAGCATTATTTGCAGTTTATACAATTAGGCCAATAAAGTGATTCAAGAACGGGGAAAATGGAAGACATATACAGGAGGCAACTACTATCTAACACATCCTCGTTTGCCTCCCATTTTTTGTCAAATTTCCTCGGTAATCTTGACGATAGCGAAGAACATCATCCTGTATATCACCATCATTCCACAAAGGATGGCAAGGTTTACCCATTTCGAGATCTACAACTTTTATTTTGGCTGTTTCTCCATCCGAGGTCGTTTGAAAATTTCAAATTTCAAATTTTTTTAAATTCAGACTACTTTTCGCTGGCAAAATTAATTCAGATTAAAAAGTGTTCAACTACAGAGTTGTATAACTTCTCTAGATCTACAACTTTTGTTTTGGTCATTTGTTCATCTGACATAGTGGTAGCAGCATTGTTTACAAAACTTAGAGATCTCTTTGCATGAAATTATATATATGGAGATGTAGATTTTATGAACATTAATATCGCTTTGTCGAATGAAGAAATGACCAATATAAAAGTTGTAGATCTTGAGAAGTTATACAACTTTGTAGTTGAACACTTTTTAATTTAAAGTCGTTTAGGGCCTCAAAATGTGCTTTGTAACTCTTTTTTGCCGAATGTAAAACAAAAAATACTCAGCAAACAGGCTTTTTGCCGAGTGTAAAAAAAACACTCGGCAAATAAGCTCTTTGCCGAGTGTCAAAAAAAACACTTGGCAAATAGAAAGAGCCTGTTTGCCGAGTGTTTTTTTTGCTGAGTGTTTTTTTTTCACTCGGCAAAGAGCTTCTTTGCCGAGTGCCTGAAAAATTGCACTCGTCAAAGAAGTTGACACTAGGCAAACAAGGGGTTGTCCGGTGTACTACTTGCCAAGGGTTTGGTCCTCAGTAAATAGAAATTAGCAAACATACCCACAGTGGCAGTTCTAGTGGGAATGGTAGCCGCAGCTACTACGTTTTCGGCTGTCTAGTTGGTGAACTAATGAACAATTGCTACGAACTTACTTCAGGGCTTGAGGTGGATTGACCTTGGAATTTAAACTAAATTTAATACCAAACCACTCCAACAGACATGGATTTAGGTGGATACATGGGTATCCCAACAATACCTGAGTTGTCCGGCCGTCGCTTTTATTGTGTACGAGTTTCTCCACTGTGATCATGTGAGTGCGTGCGCGTGCAGTAAGCTCTTGCCAGCGACGTGTTCATCCTCATCTCTAGGGCAAGCTATATATGTAATAGAGGTGGTAAAGTTTTCTTTAGGTAACATCATGGGATACCATGATGGAGCTCAATATATATATATATATATATATATATATATATATATATATATATATATATATATATATATATATATATATATATATATATATATATATATATATATATATATATATATATATATATATATATAGCATACCATCCGTTTTAGGATGGCATATAGCAAGACAACCAAAGCATTATTTGCAGTTTATACAATTAGGCCAATAAAGTGATTCAAGAACGGGGAAAATGGAAGACATATACAGGAGGCAACTACTATCTAACACATCCTCGTTTGCCTCCCATTTTTTGTCGAATTTCCTCGGTAATCTTGACGATAGCGAAGAACGTCATCCTGTATATCACCATCATTCCACAAAGGATGGCAAGGTTTACCCATTTCGAGTACCCCATCTCCACTTGCAAGTTTTTCTTCAGGACCTGAATGCCACTGATGGTGACATTAGACTCAACCAGCTGATCACTTGGGAATGACAGTCCCATGAACTCGTTCTTGTAGAGTCCTTGCACTGCATACTTGTGGAAGGAGATGTAGTAGGAAGGGTACTTCCATACCGGCTTTGGGAGCTCATTAGGAAGGCGGAAGAAGCCCCCATTGAGCATCATCACCCCCTGCACTCCAGCTCCAACGATGATTCCCATAAGGAAGTCCGGAACAATCGCGGCGATAACCATCATCATGCTCTCAACTAGAAGGCAACATATGCAAATGACCATGACGAAATAGATAAAGTGATCCACGCCTTTTGTTAGTCCGGTGAGATAGTATACCATTGCTCCGGGTAATACAGCAATTACAGACAGGTATGGAGTAGCTGAGAGGGTGTTTGAGATCACAAATTCTGACACGCCATAGTGGCCGCTAAGCCTTTCCTTTCTGAAGACCTGAAAGAAGTTGGAAATGGTGGAGGTAGTTAAAAATATGCTGCGCAGAATTGAGGTCATAAAACCTGAAGCAATAGTGTGCTAATAAAAAATTGAACTTACTTTTCACTTGCACTGATTGGTTTAGAAATTAAAGGTAAAAATCTAGCTACCATTCCATATTGGAAAACAGAGCACCCCCCACACCCCCTCCCACCCAAAAAAAAGTTTATATACGGTTCCTCTACATGGTAGAGTTTCTCCTAACATCCCACTCATTTTGTATTTTTTATTTTCAATATCAGAAAGTTAATTCATGGTAATTTTGAATAAATTTGTCTTGAGCAAGCAACTAAAGCAACTTTTGGAAGGCTGAAGAATCAACCTTTACGTCCTCTACAAAAGATGGAAATCCTCCAATAGCCATGAATGTTAAAAGTGCAACTGTATACATTATTATTGAACATCGGCTCTGCAAAATCCAAGACATCATCACTTTTACATAGACAAATAAATATTTGTCCTATATATAGCCCTGACTGAATCAGGTTAACCAGTTTAATTACCTGGATAGAACTGTATCTATAGCCAACTTGGTAGAAGATAGTGCCTAGACATACGCCAATGCCCATATAGATGGCCAAACGCATCCAGTAATATCCTATGTCCCTGTGCATATTGAGGAATGATCTCCTTGTGAGCACAAGGAGCTTTGTGGCGAAGCTTGCTTGTTCTCTCCTCCTAAATGAAGCTCCATCCTGTAACATACATATAGGACACATCCTGTAATTTTTCATGCAGTCAAAATATCCTTAGACTGGTCAATTATACGTTTCTCATTATTGCTCTTTGTAGTCACTGTGGTTTTTTTAATGTGTATTAGATATTAAGTCACCGTCAAACCTATTACAATTATATATCCTGTCAGTTTATTGAACAACGGTAAAAAAGACTCATCACACCATCAGCGGTATTCTCGTTTCCAGTAGCGACAGGTGCTCAACTTACCATGTTTTTCATTTCAACAATTTGGTCTGTCGTTTTTTCAAAATAACTGGAGGATCTGTATGCAGTCGCCAGAATGTCTATTGCTTCAGCTGCTGTTTTTCTGTTAGTTTTAGAGCTCTCCACAGTTTCCTATATATAAGATGAATGATGATATCAGACAAATGAAAAGTGAAGTTGCAAATTATATATATGTACTAAATAAGTCATAGGAATGAGTATATATACCTCATCAAAGTCTTTGTTGATTGTTCTCAGGAAGTGATCTGACGGGCTTCTCAGGTGTGGACATGGAAAGCCGTTCAGAGTGAAGAACTGCACGCAAGGAACGAGCTAGCACAAGTCAGCAGCTGACAACTCGCTATTCATGATAGCCTGAAGAAGCTGAGACGAAGCAGCGTCGTTACCTCGGTGGCATCGGAGATGGTCCCAAAGAAGATCGCCTTCCCGGCGGCGAGCAGGCAGAGGCCGTGGAAGAGCTCGAAGACGTCGCCGCTGGGCTGGTGCACGGCGGCGACGACCGTCATGCCGTCACGGGCCGCGACGCGAGCGATGTGGCTCATGACGTGGTAGGAGGCGGCGCTGTCGAGGCCGCTGGTGGGCTCGTCGAGGAAGAGCAGGCTCGGCCGCGTGAGCATCTCGATGCAGATGCTGAGCCGCTTCCGCTGCCCGCCGCTGATGCCCTTGGTGATCCGGCCGCCGATGAGTGTGTCCATGGCGTCGGCGAGCCCCATCTCCCGGATCACCCGCTCCGCGTGCGCCCGCTTCTCCGGCAACGGCATCGTGTCCGGCAGCTGCAGCTGCGCCGAGTAGTACACGGCCTCGCGCACGGACAGCGTCGACATCAGCACGTTGTCTTGGGTCACGTATGCCTTTGTTTTACATATAGTTTTATTCATTCAAAAAGTTAACTTGTAAGTATGTCCGGATTGAATGAAATTGAATTGATCGAGTTGGAGTATGTGCTGATTAAGTGAATGCATGACAATACAAGGGAACAGAAAACCACCAACTTCATGAAAAAGATTGCAATCAGTGTGTACTGGAAACTTTTTTAGAGGAAGATAAATTTATTCAGGCTTCTATAAAAAGTTTTGAAACAACCATTCATAATTATTAGGCAAATTTTGCTCAGGGACACAGTATTTGCTTATATACACTGGTAACTCTGAAATTTGTCTAGTACCATTATGAAATCATATATATTTCCTTATAGACACTGCAACCTTTATAATAATCATTTGTTCAACGTCGGAGGGAGAGAGAGAGAGGAGGTATGAAATCTCTTTTGTCGTTCCTTTACCTCCTTCCTCCTCTCTAAACTCTCTACACCCGCCAAAGATATGCTAGAGCAACCCTCCCTCTGCTCCCGGAGGTTGATGACAAAGCCATGGAGAGGATGAGCTAAGATGATAGAATTGTGGGGCATGGCATACGACATGTGGGTCAAAGTTTTGTTGTTGGCATGGAGACCCATGCATAGCCTACAGGTGCCATAGTAGGGCTTGGACAGCGAACATGGAAAAAGCTACTAGCGCTGAGTATAGAGGTGTGGCAACCCATGCATGGGCTAGAGCTCGACGATAAGTGGGATTGAGGTGTGTACCAAACGCTAGGCTAGTAAGTGGGGTGCAGAACGTCGGTGTGTGGAGCATAGGTGCAGTAACCCACGCATGGGGTAGAGCCCAATGATGAGTAGGGCGGAGCAACAATGGTGGGGGTTGGACAGGTGAGTGGTGCGGAGGACGTTGGCACGCGGAGCACAACAAGCACAGGGACACGAATAAGAAAGAGCTCTAGGGGGGTCAATTGAAGCAAAAAGGGGTAGACCTCGCCAATGCGTGGCCAACAACATGGGAGTTAGAGGTGTGGCGCGCCGCTGCTGTCTTAGAGATGAGGAGCCGTGGCATCCGTCCGCTAGCACCTTGGAGGGTGCAAGTAGGAGAAAAGGTATAGAGAGTAGGAAGAAGATGGCATGGAGGTTAAAAGAGGCATTTCATACCTCATCTCTCTCGTGACGCTAGATAAATGATTATTTTAGTGGTTGCAGTGTGCACGAATAAAGATACATGTTTTCATAATGGTACTAAACAATTTAAAAGTTAGCAGTGTATGGCTGTATGCTATATAAGAACGGTGCCCTTGAGCAAAATTTGGCTAACAATTATTACAGCCTCTGCAATCAATGTTTATGAGAGAAAGAGGTGATCTTGCCTTACCGAGGTTCCATAGGCAAGCTTCTCCTGGCGGCCATTGATTAAAATCAGTCCTGTTTTATTCATGCCTGGTCCTAACCTTCCTGCAGTGAAATGGTAATAACGTCAAGGGTTACACACAGTAACGAAAAAACAAGTGTCCAGTGGCTTCCATTTTCATTTCAACCGATGTGGTGCAATGCCAGTATTATTTTTTATGAGCCGTTGACTTATAAATAAATAAATAAATAAATAAATAAATAAATAATGAAAAGAAGAGACAGAGCGGCATTCGTATATTTTTCCAACACAAATACTCCCATATTACGCATGATTATGTTTCCTCTAAATGCATGCATGAAACAATATAAAAAAACATGATACTACAGTGAATTGGAAGGACTATTCCAATCACGAATTAAACCTGTTTGGTGGAGAATCTATAGACTAGGGGGTGTTTAGATGCAAAAAAAATTGGAATTTGGCTACTGTAGCACTTTCGTTTGTATTTGGCAAATCAGTGTCCAATCATAGACTAATTTGGCTCAAAAGATTTGTCTCGTAATTTACAACTAAATTGTATAATTAGTTATTTTTTATCTATATTTAATGCTCTATGTATATGTCTAAAGATTCGATGAAAAGAGTGTAAAAATTTGGAATTTGGGAGGCATCTAAACTAGGCCTAGATCATCCGGGACAGATGGAGGTCTCTGCAAATTAATTAAAAGCACGCCCTGTTAATGTTATGGACAGTTCATCAGTCATTTCAGTGTGCCGTGACTGTCGGTGGTGAATGCGATGCGGCAGTGCAAAAGGCTGATCGATCAATCAGTATCAAGCTGCCCGGAAGAATCACTGTCCACGTATACATGCATGGGCCATCTTTCTTGAGGAAATAACTCGTCTTACTTGTCACATCAAAGGTACTCTATCTTGCCATGATTTTTCAGTACGGTAGTTGCATGAGTGATCAGTTTGTATCTGTGTCAGTTTCAAGTACTGTTTTTACTAGGAATTACTGTATTGTTATCCTCACCATTCATGAGAGGCACAGCACGGAACTTCCAGTTTGTTTTCGCTAAAAAGCATAAATCAGAGTATTCCAAAAAGTTTTGCTTTTTTCAAATCAAAAGACGGCTTGTTTTTTTTTCAGAATGGTGCGAGTATGATTCTTTCCCCATACTGCACTCATGTTCTTACACTTGGAAGGAGGAGTACTTTGTGCTGATCCATCATTTCAGTTACCGTTGACGACCCTCATTTGGCGTTAGCGGATTATATATGTTATAATCTGTTTTTTTACGACCCTCATTTGGCGTTAGCGGATTATATATGTTATAATTTGTTTTTTTTTCCATAACTGCAGCTTTGACAGTTTGAGCACTTATACCCTTTCTTCCCTAATAGACCATGTTGAAAACATATAGGGGTGATGAGTGATATTAATTGTTGGGTTCCAGCTAACATGACATAGAAAGAAGGAAATTTGTGCAGATAATTGTAGGGATGAAAACGGAGCGGATAATGGCTTTCCCATATCCTAATCCATTTTTTCTTCTTGGATTCGGAGCGGATCAGATATTATACGGATTCGGATGTGAATACGGATTTTTTAGGATGTCAGAAATGGTACGGATTCGGACCGGTGTCGGAGCGGAAGCAGACTTTTTGTAAGTCGGATACAATGTTACATGTTGTTTTTTATGATTAGAAAACAATTCATTAACCAAAGTCATAAAGCGGCAATACAACTCGAAATAATCACCATCAATCCATCACTTCAATTTAAGAGCTCACAATATAATACAAGTTCTCAGTTGGGCTGATTTATATTCTTGCTGCTTAGGCTCCAAAAATATTTGGATTATCCTATTATAAGCATCGGATAATCCGCATTTAATTATCGGATAATCCATATCCGTCGGATTTAGCCAATCTCATATCCTACACTGCGTCCGTATATAATCGGGTTTGCATTATACGCATCTGCACGGATATTAAAAACACTTCTCCATATCCTTAAAATTCGGATTCGGAGCGGATCGGAACGGAGGATTATCCATACCACTTTCACCCCTAGATAATTGTGCTGCTATCAAGTAGGAAACTATGATTTTCATATGCCACACATTCAGATAAGGACTTTGCATAACTAGCACAATAAGGATATGTGAACAACCACAAATCAAATATAGCTCATGACTGCAATCAGTAGTAAGAGTACAAAGTTATTTCAGCTAATTAATTACTCTTTTCGTTCAAATTATCTACACATAGTGTATAAAAAAAAGAACTACTTACATGACTACACAATTAAAAAGAAGAAGAATGATCGAAATTAAAGCAAGTCTTTTTTATCCTCTCTTAAAAAAAAGGAACAGTAGGTAGGGTAGGGTGGTCCTTCACTTAGTATGGTACCTGAATTAGTTGTCGTTCTAGGCTCTTGGCCCGTTTGCGCAAAGGTTGTCGTCGTAGGCGCGGAGGGTTGCCTAAGGACGTCAGCGCGGGCACCTAAACGCGCGCAGCGAGCACCAGCAGCACAGCGCCGTGCAAAAATCAAACGCCCAACAAAAATTAGCACGACCGCGGGGACTCGAACGGTCGACATCCAGCCTCGGGCCGCGGAGAGCTTGCCACTCAAGCTACGCAACTTTGTTGTACGCGTAACACCCGTACACGTAACACCTGCAGCGCTATTTAATAAGGAAAAAGGAGGAAAAATGTCCCCTAATTAATTACCCCTTGGTAAGCACAGTCTCCTAAACGACAACTAATTCAGATATGGAGGGAGTACTAGCTAGCAATGTTTTGATTGGAACTGAATGGGCCGGCCGGCATGTACGTCAACAGAAGATTTCTGCTGAGCCTGACGTGCGTGCGCGTGCTCAGTGCTCACTGAATGAATGAATGTACAGTACAGGATCCATCGGGGCCGTGTTTAGATGCCGATTTTGGCCGGCCGAATTGGTACAGTGCGCATTAAATGCGCGCTGTACCAATTCGTTTGTATTTGGTAAAAATTGTCCAAATTTTGACTAATTAGGTTCAAAATGTTTGTCTCGCAAAGTACAACAAAACTGTGCAATTAGTTTTTAATTTCATATACATTTAGTACTCCATGTATGTGCCGGTATTTTGATGTGATGAGAATCTTCTTTTTGCATAGTAAAATTTGGGGATAAAATTTGGGATCTAAACAAGGCCCGGGATTAATGCTGTCAATGCCAAGTTGTTGCGGAAGTGGAAGCATTAATTTGGACGGCAGCGCGCCGAGATATATGAATGAATGAATGATGGGAGCATGGCCTATGATTGCAACTACTTCTGCTGAAATTTCTGAGATTTTGCAACATTATCTATCTAGGTTTATGTTAGTAGTATTTTGCTTAGTCCTGTTACTACTTAATTGGCATGGTCCAAACAAAGGACCTCATGTACGCATCTTACATTTTTTTTAGATAATGGAAAAATCCGGCTTCAACTTCTTTCAAGAAAGAAGCATCAGACCAAACTTAAAACAAAAACACACACCAAGGAATAAACTCATTACAAGTTCACAACTAAAGTCCATGGAGATAACTAAACGACCATCCATTTGATGCGAAGAAATGCATGACTCTCGATTCTAGTAACCAACAGGCCTATCTTGGAATGTTTCAAGTCCATGCCGTAAATTAGCACATGTGTGAGGAAGTTTTTTCAAAAAAAAAACAAGCTGACAAGGTTTATTTGCATACACGTCTAATATGAATGAGTTGCACCACGTCTAATACGAACGAGTTGCCCTGTTATATACTACCTTTGTCCCAAAAAAGATACACAAACTCCGAATCCTTTTCTTGTCAAACTGTCATAATTAAGTTTAATTAAATTTGTAGAAAAAGATACCGGCTTTTATAACTTCATTCAAATAGATATATATTATGAAAACATAACACGTGACAAATTTTGTGATGCTTATTTAGTATGACAAATATTAGTACATATAATTTTATATAAATTTGGCAAAAACTTAAAATTGTTTGGCTTAATTTAACACTATTATTGACTTTTTTAAAAAGCAATAGCAGGGGCTTTGCCTATCAATTATGAAATGAAAGCAACTAGCTAGGTCAGGCTAGCCACATCAAACTTTTTGTGCTCTCTGTCACCGGGATCAGGAAGCTAGGCTGCATCTATGTCTTCTTTACCCCTTTGCGGTGGATGTCGATCTAGAAGACGTTCTAATTACAAATGGAAAATCTAAGCATACACTTACACACTCAGCCTTGTACTTATAATTCCATTGCAGATTGGTGGGAGACTGCATCAAGCAAAGTTCCCAAAGAGCAACGACGGGATTTCAACAAGGTTTCCATGTTAAACATATATAGAAAGTGGAAACTTTAAATTTTCTAAAATGAAAACCTTAGCGGACATCCAACAACAACTTGTTAGTAGGAGGCTTGTGCGCCATAGATAGAGTGCTGTGTTTGCCCTAATTGCACTGTGAGTGGGTCAATAGCTTGATAACTGTTTAGTGGCCCTAGGAGTATAGTGTATAGTCTTAACTAACACTGTTATATAATTGACTATCCAGACGGGAAATCTCTCCCCTCGGTAGTTTACTTTAAAGAAAACACTGTTGTAGAATTGCATCTTTTCTGGGACGAAGCGTGTGAGTGGGAATATATTGTTTTGTCATTAATTAGAAGAAGACTCCAACATGGCCAAAAACGGCAGTAGAGACATGACGTAACTACTAGTCCACAATCCACATGTATAGTACTCCCTCCGTCCCAGAAAAAGTGTCGTTTTAGGTTTTTCAGACATCGTGTTTGACCGTTCGTCTTATTCAAAATTTTTTAATAAATATTATTTATTTTGTTATGACTTATTTTATCATTAGAGATACTTCAATAATGATTTATTTATTTTATAATTTGTATAAAATTTTTGAATAAGACGAACGGTCAAACACGATGTCTGAAAAATCTAAAACGACACTTTTTCTGGGACGAAGGGAGTAGCTAGTAGTATTATTGTTGTTGCTTGTTTTTGGACTTGACAGTGCATGCGTAGCGGGGTATAGTTACTAGTTAGGAGGACTTTCAGTACTAGGAGATGAGATGATGAGACGACAGATGAGGAGGGTACGTGACCAAGGGACGGACACACGCACGTACCTGCGAGGGTGTCGAGCAGCGTGGTCTTGCCGCCGCCGGAGGGGCCCATGATGGCCAGCACCTCCCCGGGACGCGCGTGCCCGCTGATCCCGTCCAGGATCCTCACGTCGGGAGCCCCGCGCGGGCCGCCGGCCACCGTCACGCCCACGTCCTCCCACGTCAGGAACGCCCTGGGGTCGCCGCCGGCGCCGGCGTCCGCCGCCACGGCCGCCGCTGATAGCACAACCTGCAGCTCGCACCCCGATCGTCCAGGGACGACGCCGCAGGCTATGTCGTCGCCGGCCGCTGCTGCTGCGTCTAACGACGCCGAGCCTCGGTGACGCCCGCGGCCGCCCCACGCGAAGACGCCGCTCGCGAGCGACCACCAGCCGGTGCCCACGCCGCCGGCAGGATGGTGGTGAGCCTCAGGCGTGCCGCCACCGCCCCAGGGCCGCCAGAGCGGCCGCGACGGGCTCGGCGTCGGCGCCCAACGCGGCAACGGCGACGGCGTGCCCGCCATGGCTACCGACAGCTAGTTGCAGGTCGCGTGTCGTCCTTCCCACACAACGCCGCACTCCCTCCTCGCCGGCTGGCTCGTCACTGCAGACTCCACCACTGCTGGAGGGCTTTGGCCTGGCGCGCTCTAATTAATAGGCAGGACGTACTAGTACTGGAGGAGGAGGAGAAGACGAACGAAGAGGCGACACGTAGGAGAGGAGCGAGACGTTGCTGTCCCGTGTTCCATACAGGTTTTTTTTTTACCGACCGGTCCTAAACCGCCGGCCTCCGGTTCCGGTTTACCGGTCCGGTTTACCGGTAACCGGTCGGTAACCGGTCGAATTTAAATTTGAATTCAAACGCGCCTTCGGTTCGGTTTGTCACCGGTTTACCGGGCGGTTTGGAGCGGTAACCGCTCGGTTTGAGCGGTTTACCGCTCGGTTTGAGTTTGGAATTTTCTTTTTTCTTTTTTTTCAAACTTCTATAGTATAAATAAATACTAAACGAACTCGAATTTGAAAAATGTTTACACCATTGGCTTCTATAAATCATGAACTATTTTTAGGAATTTTTTCAGCATTTTTTGTTTTTTTTTCAAATTTTAAATTTGAATTTGGGGCCTTAACGGGCTGGGACCGGGATTTTTTTTCTTTTTTTTTCAAACTTCTATACGTATAAATAAATACTAAACGAACTCGAATTTGAAAATTTTTTACACCATTGGCTTCTATAAATCATAAACTATTTTTAGGAATTTTTTCAGCATTTTTTTTCAAATTTTAAATTTGAATTTGGGGAATACCTAACCGGACCGGACCGGAACCGGTCCGGCCCGGTTAGGCCGGTAACCGCGGTAAACCGCGGTTTACCGAGCGGTTTTTTTAACCCTGGTTCCATATGGCTTTCAGGCTATGGCCGTGTATGGGAATGAAATGACGGACAAGGAGCTAGCAAGAAAGAAAGAATAATGACACAGCTAACAACCACCGACGGACGGAGGGTAATGGGAGTCAAGGGTGGTTGTTCCGTTGTTGTTAGCTAGCTACGGTCAGAGAGCAGTACTTGCATGCATTAAACCGGTCAGAGTTAATCTCATGATGATGATGATGAAGTGCTTCATTCATACATTCTCGACCATGCTTGCATTGCATCGACCTGCCGAAATGCACATGAAACATGATGCATCATATGAAAAACGGATAAACACCCGATCGCGAAAAAAAAACATGATGCATCATGCATGGCTGAATGCAAACAGGTGGTGCACACAGCCATTTTTTTTTTGAGGAAGTGCACACAGCCAAATGCTCTGGCCACTCCGACTATACTTGGCCATAAAGCCCGAGGCCTGTTGGCCCGCCCAGAGCCCGGCGTTTCAGCCTGGCCCATGCACGGCACGTCATGGTGGCTGTCGGGCCTGGCCTGGCTTGGCCTGACCCTAGGGCCATGCCTGGGCCTCCCCCTCGGCACGGCGAGCCAGCCCGGCTCGCTGAGGACCGCACCTAGATCGGCCAGGCCTGTAGCCCCCACAGGCCCACACGGACGCTCCCCCGCATCCGCCCATTGGGAAGGGACTATATAACACGCCACGCCCCTCCCCAACTCTCTCCATCCCGCATCTGCCACGGCGCCACCTTGCTCGCTCGCCTAATTCTAACCCTAGCTGCTGGAGAGCACCCGAGCGGAGAAAGGGATTGCCGCCGCCACTCGCCTTCAACCATCGCCAGGTAGGTTGCACTTGCACCGTGCTGTGGTTGTATGAGAACGATTGCACTACAAACGGTCAGAAAAGGCATTATACATTATATATACTATATTCCGGGAAACTATTGAGTTGTCAAATTGGTTGACGATGACAACTAGCTTTAGTTGTTTGCTAAATATCTGAAATGGTAGCGTAACACGAAAAGAAACTACACTTGATGGTGTAGGAATTTCCTCCACACACACCGCTTTCAAGCTCATCTTATCTTATAGACTAAAGTCTGTACAAAAGGTAAAAGCACGCTGTACAAAAGAAGAAAACTAAACAAAGACAGCCAGTTAAATGTCCCAAAAGAAATTCCTTTCCAAGTTTGGCCAGATGGAAAATTTTCCGCCGCCTCCGCCCAAAAATTCCGGATCGGCGATTCTGAGTGAGCTCTCGTTCCCGACCTCGATCTAGGTCACCATACTCCAGTGATCCTGATCTGCTGCGCCGCTGGCCTTCCGGTCGCGCCGCCCAAGCCCCGCCACCGACCTGCAGTTGGTGCCGGACAACGTAAATCGACGGTTAGCCAGCTCCTTGGCGCCATCGAGCACATATTCCCCTAGGTGGCCGCTTAGGAACCCTAGGTCAGTATAGAGTTTTGTGGCTGCGCTGATCTACGTGCAGTTCCACCGAGTTTTGCCCTTCGATCCGTACGTAGTGGCGGTTCGGGGGATGGGGATGGATGCCCTAACCCCAATGTAACGGATCTCCTCCGGCGACTCAACCTCACTGAGGAGGAGGAGGCGGTGGTGGACTTCAGTAATGAGGAAGATGAAGAGATTCCAGCGCCAGTGGAGTGGGCGCTCGTGGGAAAGGTGTTGTCGCCATCGCCTGTACACGTTAGTACTGTGCGATCAGCGATGAAACCCACGTGGGTAACCCATTGGGCCTCATGTTTCGGGCGATCCGGGACAAAGGAGACAACATGTTCATGGCAGAATTTGGCAGCGGCGCTGATCTAGAGAGGGTCTTGGCAGGGTCACCATGGATGGTGGGGCGGTACGCGGTACTGCTGCAAAACTATGATGAAAAACTTAGTGCTTCAGAGATCATCTTTGATCGTATAGAGTTATGGGTGCGCATTCTCAATCTGCCGCTCGGATGGATGAATCAGGTGCGGGGCTCTAGGGCCATGAACTTGATCGGGCGTGTGGTGAAGATGGATGTGGATGCGGATGGGAAGGCAAGTGGTGCGTTCCTGTGTGCTGAGGCGCGGAGTGCTCCTCTGGATGAGTAAATCGGAGGAACCACGATGGTTTCATGTGCAGTACGAGAGGCTGCCATACTACTGCTTTGCGTGTGGCATGATTGGACATTCTGAGTTGGAGTGTCCAACACCGGTGCCACAAGATGAAAATGGGAAACTTCCTTGTGATGCACAACTTCGTGCTCCGGGGGAGAGAAGGAGAAGGCCGCAGTCCTTTGCTGGGGCAGCAGCGGAGTCCTTGGGAAGTGGATCATCCTCGACGTCCCGTCCCCAGAAATCCTAGTTTAGCAGATCAAATGAAGCACAAATGTCGAGGGATGGTGATGGGTCTCGTCACTCAGCTAGCTTTGTGGGGAGACGGAGGAGCAGGAAGACCATGGCCGATCGGTGTCCCCTGGAGCAAAAGGGGGAGGCCCGGGGGCCAGCAGGCAGCTTGACCTGCAAGGGGATGGTGATCATCAACCACCTCCTCGATAGCGGAAGTCAAAGGAAGCTACACCGGTCGCACAGACCCCTAACCTGAATATTCCACTGGGTGGTTCGAGTGCGATCATTCCTGTGGGATTAGTGAACTCGAGGGTGAATCAACTTGATACTACCGTGGATAGCAGTGGGGTAGCATGATTGAAACACTCGAGAAACAGAAAAGAGGCACCAACCAAATTGCAAGATCGGCGGTGGCTGCGATGGACAGCCCCCGCCGGGCACAATGAATCTTCTAAGTGTGAACTGCCGGGGCTACGGGTAGCCCGAGGCAGTTCAAGAGCTCCGCTTGTTGGTGGAGGAGAAGAAGGCCACTGTGGTGTTCTTGATGGAGATGAGTATGGGAGAGGAGCATGCATGTCGCTTGCAACGTACTCTTGGCTTCCCTAATGCCATTGTTGTTAAGTTAGAGGGCCTTAGTGGGGGACTAATGTGGCAGAACCGTCTGAAATAGCATGCTTTCGGAGGCACTTGTCTTCCACTAGACACTAAGTGCCTCGAAAGTGAACTAAATCGAGCAGTTCCGTCGAGCACACCCAACGGGAGAACTCGAAACAATCCACATTTTTCATCCAGGATTTAATAATGAGTATGTGCTTGCAATAGTTAGTCCATTTTATACAACATCGAGTCTTAGAAATTATTTATTACAATACCAGGTTCAGAGTGCGATAATAAAACAGCGGAGTGAAATAACATCTAACAGAGCGATACAAGGATCCGTCTGTGCCTACAAGAAGAATCCTCTACATAAGAGCTAGCTTCTCAAGGTGCACCTGCAACAAGGGTAAATAAACCCTGAGTACACAATGTACTTGCAAAGACTTACCCAACTAGGGAATATATTTCCCGACTCTCAAGGAATATGATAGGAAATTTGGCTTGTGGGTTTCTTTTGTTTTGCGAAAAGCATTACTAATAGTCCGTCCTTAGATCAAGTTTTATTAGCAGTCACTTTACTTCATTAACTAACCATTCTAGATAAGCACCTTTACTACTTTCAAACAAGGGTTGAGCAATCAGAATCTTTTCACCTTCTTTCCTATTTTAGTTCTTACTACGGTGCTAGATACTAACCAAGTCGTACTGTCATGTAGAAACGGTGATTCACGAAACAATGTAGCACAACTGGGTACCCTGAAAAACACACGCCTCGCTTGTACCCCAGGCACAAATAAGACCAACCCGTTTTACTCCTGTCGAGGGGTCTAGGTCCCTGTCCAAACTTGGACTATGAGCCCCCACACTTGAGGCCCGACCTCAGTGCGGTGCTTAGACCTCCACCTGTCCTAGCCTCCAATTAGTCGGTTCGGAAAGAGCCGGAACCCACGACAAGAGAGTAACAAGCCTTCTCGCCCCCATAAGCAAGTACGTACTCAGGATAATAAATCTATGACCTGACTACCATCCACAGCAATGGACGGTCCTTAATCAACACGGACAGGGAAAACAGTGCAACCAAGCCATGCCCGTGGCCGCAGGACACAACCTGTTACACCTACCAATACCCATACCATATCCCTGACCGGTCACCATTTTCCTTTCCATCATTTTATTATGAGAGTAATAATAATAATAATAATAATAATAATAATAATAATAATAATAATAATAATAATAATAATAATAATAATAATAATAATCACCTATTATGAGTAACGGCAGGTTACTTACGCTACCGATAAACCTAAGCAAAGCACTACTCAAACATGCACTAATAAGACTCATAGGTAGATATATATATGAATGTGGTTTCCATAAAATTTCCTGCAACGTAAATGCATAACATATAGATATATTGTGATTATCAAAAATAAGGGTTATGCACCGATGCTTGCCTTGAGCAGGTGCAGTGTCAGCGGTGTCGGGTGGCTCCGAGAATTCCTCCTGTATAAGTACCTCCTCCTCGTACTCTTCCATGATCTCCTCGTACTCCTAATCGCCGGGGGTCACGTACTCCACCAACTCGTTCTCTATATGCATACGATAATGATGCAACCATTTAGCATTTAGGCAACAACAACTCTTAAAATAAGAATACACATGTTAAACTACTAACCTAACTCTAATGATTAAGACAGTAAACTAACCATCATCTGCATCATGCAAAGTATCAAACTCATCTTACAAGTGCTTACTTTCATAAAGCATTGTTATTCTCTTGCTCGTATTAGTTTTAATGGATATTTAGCTACCATACCTAACAGTCTATTTTAAGGCTAAAAAATTACAGAGAGCACATAATAATACAATGAAGATACTGTACAAAATTTCAGGATTTTATCATTTACCAATTTGCCACAAAAATTCTTACAAGAATTAATTTAACAAGATTAAGCATTTTCTAAACGATTTAATAACTCTTAGGACCAACACAGAGATGCAAAAACTAATTATACTAACAGGTAGACAATGATTTCAGGAACTCAACAAAATTGGTTTCACAATTTTTGGACATCTAAAAATTTTATATTAATTCCATAAATTATGCTTAGAAAGTAAAATAGACATGCATACTAATTCGATGCTCACCTATGAGTCGGCGCGCAACTTTGGGCGGCGATAGGACGAACGGCAACGCGACCAAGTGATCCCTCCACAGCGATGGATGGCCTGCGGCCACGGCAACCACGTTCTGGTGAGCCATGGCATGGAAGAGGGAACAGAAGCAGTGGGTGAGCATTAGTAACTCACCACGCACCTACCGGTGATTATGGCTTGGCTGGAGACGCCCCGAGCAAGCCTAGCCACGTGCGCGCGGCGAGCTTGATGGCAGGCCACGGTGGCGTGACCACGTCAGCGCCATGGGGACTGTGGTAATGGTGCGGCTTACGTATGCATGGTGAGAAGGGGTGCACGGCGGTTCAAGTGATGCAGCCAATTTGGTTAGGAGTGGTGAGCTGAGGGCAGACTACGGTGATAGCAGATGGGTCTTACGGCGCAGTGGCGGAAGCAAAACTACAAAATTGGAGCTCGGCCCAGCAGCAATCAAGGCGAGGTGGGGGCGGTTGATGGGTGGTCATGGGGCGGAGACGTGGGTACACGAAATTGAGGGGAGGTGAACCCTCGCGGTTGCGGCATCGACTCAACTCGACGGTGGTGCCAGAGAGGAACAGAGAGAAGAGAGAGTGAGAGAGCAGTGGGGTGCGGCCAGCTGCTCGTAAGGCATGCCTTGGTGGGACGCAGTTGGCGCGGCCAGGGTGATCCGCGTCCAGGCACTAGCCGACAGGCGCGCACGCTCGAGATCGGCGTGGCCTGCGCACCGCAGTGCCATCAATGGCGTGGTGACGGTGGTCCGGCCTCGTGCGCACGGCATCAAAGCGGGCCAGTGGCGTAGCACGGTGTAGCGGGCATGCGAGAGCGAGACGGTGATGTGACGGTAGCGGCAGAGCAGCAGCGTGGCAGCGGGACGGGACACCCGCGCGTCAGGGCGGCACGACGGCCAGTCATTGGGCCCGTGTGGCAACGGCGCCACGCAGCCAGGCCGACTGGCCCACGGTGGCCAACCAAGCGCGGCATCGTGCACACTGTTGACGGTTCTTAAGTATCAATTTTAATTATCCAATAAATAAGGAAAAGGACCTATATGCAAGCAACACCTAGAATTAGGGTTTGATCTGACAGAATTCCACGAGTTTTGTTGTTTATCTGTTTCTGCAGGGGGTTATCAGGAAATACAAAGGAAAGGCCCACACGTCGGAATTACATAGAGATATTAACGTGTTCACCGATTTTCTATCATCTAGAAGACTCCAGAAGCCACGGGATCGAACGGGAGGCCGAACGGGCCCGGGACCAGGGCGCCCGCCCTGGACCCTGGGGCGCCCGCCCTAGGTCTGCAACCAATCAGGATGAGTCTCGCGGATTATGCCCCACCGACCTAAAGGATCAAGGAAAACCGTGCGATTAATGTCGGTTTGATCCGACGGCCCAGGTTCACTTGAAGGGACTATATAAGCAGGACCCCTGGCCCCTGGAGAGGGGAATCAAAGTCCATTATTTTCATATTTTCCAGAGAGGATTCAGAGAGAGAGGTTCCCTTAGGGTTCCCACCTCATTAGGGCTTAGCATCCAATGTGAGATTAGACTTAGTTCTTCTAGATTGAGAGAGATAGAGTGGAGGTATAGATCGAAGGAAGCCCGGCCTGTCGGTGACTACTTCGAGGTTGTACCTGCAGGATCAAGTTCTCCTAACCCGAGGCTTGCTCCTAGGATTCTTTAGTATTTCGACTTCTAAATTCTAGTAAGTTCTTTGTTTTATTGTTCTTTGGTTTATGAGTTTACTTTAATCTCTTCGCGTAGAGTTTAGAGTAATCATCTCTAGCGTAAACGAGGTGTTTGGGCTAGGATACTCATAGATATCCCCTGTCTAGCCGGACCGTGGTAGTAGCGAGGAACGTGACATTTCCGTAGCTACCTTTGTATTCCATATCCCGTTAGCAGGATCGATAGGGTTTATAGGTGCGGGTCGAACATCCTTTGAGGTGTCTAGATTCCGTGAGCCTCCCCAATAGAGCAGTAGATCATCCTTACCAAGGTTAGAACGAGAGTGCAGTTGCAGTCTTCTCTATACATCGCTCACATCAAATCACAGTGGTTGTAGCCTAAAGGTTAGTAGTAATAGATTTGGTTAGTCAGATGCACGCTTTCTCCTAGTGGTAAAAAAATAAATACGATACTCTGGATAACATCCCGGGTGAAGTGCTCACCGATATCCGTGCGCTTGCGGATCATTTCCTAATTGCGTTACCAAATATCAACACACACTTGTAGGGCGCCTAACGCGTCGACGTCGCGTCCTTGAGACGCGGTGATGGCGCCCATTCAGGAAAACAGACCAAGAGTGTGCCGTGCACTGTTTTTAAAGCAGCGACTACCACAAAACCATTGCTTCTAAACCTAAACCGTCTTCACCATGCTCAAGTTGATACATGAGGCTGCTACACCGAGCTAAAACACCACATCACTCTCTAACCCAATCTCTCTAAATAAGATGCTAAACCTAGGTATGTCTAGCTGTCCATGAACTTGGAATTTCGTCCAAGTTTTGGGCTAGACCCAATTTCAAAATTGCATTTTTAGGCTAGTAGAAATATTTCTTAGCAATATTATTTTTGAACAAAAACTATTTCATTGTCATCTACAAAGTTTGTACTTCAAACTTTATTAAGGTGTCACATATATGTTCTATAACATTTTTGCTCACAAAAATTTGGTTTTCAACCTTACTTGATATAAAATGCAACATTGGACTACTTTTCATTTTAACATTTTATTGATTATTTTGGGTTACAAGATTTTTTTTATCTACACAATTGATTGCATGCAATAACACATCAACAAGATGCTTATGAATGATTTAGTGAGTTGTTTTACGCGGTAACACCGAGGGTGTTACAACTGATGCTGTTGTGGCATCGGGATTGATTTAGTACAAAGTTTTTTGTACTAAAGCATACCATATTATATGTTCAATGTGTAGATCTACTCATGTGGAGTGCAACAAAATTAGATTTTTTATTTTATGATTTTTCTGTGATTTATTATGATTTTTCAAAGATTCAGCCGAAATAAATAAAAAAAGAAAAAGACAAAACCGACTCACTGTAGCAAAACCACCGTTTACTGTAGCAAAACCGCTTTCGAAACCGCTCCAGGGAGGTAAAATGTACGGTTTGAAAAGTTGAGAGAGGTGATTTGCCCGATTTTGGAGTTGAGGGAGGAAAAGTGGACTTTCGTGAAAGTTGGGGAGGAAAAGTAGACTTTTTTCCGTAGTAGTACTACTAGCCCCAGCCCCACCACGGTGCCTCCTCATGTGGCCGCCAAGGGCCTGGCCCGTGGAGAAGCCCAGCCCACACGCCGAGCACGCGTGGACCAGCACCGCCGCCTTTGACGACCGCGGTTTCTTCTTGGTCGTCGTCGCCGGCCGCCTGAGGTGGCTGGTCCGGTGCAGTGGCGGGCCCAGGATTTTGAGTCTGGGTATTCGAATTGTAAAAGGATGATAATTTTTTTAGACAACCAAAGCTTAAAATTTAGAATCACAATTGATATATTTTGTGCGATGATACCATATATGTAATTGCATAATATTTAACACATAATTGAGCAAGTTTTCATATATTTTAAGAAATCGAGCATAATTTAAAATTATTTAATGAAAGGTACGAATAGTCCAACATACCAATATATATATATATATATAGAGAGAGAGAGGAATAAGAAAACTTATACAGTTAAACTCAGCAATTGAGCTTGAGCTGCTGCTGTGCCTGTTGCACGGCTGCTCCCTAGTCCCGGAGTCCCTGACCGGTGACCAAACTAGCTTCTTTTTTTTTTTGAGAATCAAACTAGCTTGCCAATATAACTTCTTCGGCCGCAATGGGCCATTGGGCCATCAGGTGGGGAGAGGAGAGGAGTGGAGTGGAAAAGTTTGTTTCTGGACCGTATTCTCACCGGATGTTTATTTATCTTCATTGTTTTCCCCTTTACAATACATATACACATATACACTATATGTCTATAAATTTTCTTGCCAAAAAATTTGGGTATTCAACTGAATACCCTTGAATATAGCTGTGCCCGCCACTGGTCCGGTGGCCGCCCAGCGCCTGAAACGTCGGGAACTCCCGCCCACACCACACGTACTCACCGCCCACTTCACCACTGCTGGAAAGCTTTGGCCGGGCGTGCTCTAATTAATAGGGAGGAGGGAGGAGGAGACGGAGGAAGAGGCGACACGTAGGAGAGGAGCGAGACGTTGCTGTCCCGTGTTCCATATGGCTATCAGGCTATGGCCGTGTATGGGAATGAAATGATGGACAACGAGCTAGCAAGAAAGAAAGAAAAAATGACACAGCTAACAACAACCGACGATGGACAGAGGGTAATGGGAGTCAAGGGAGGTTGTTGTTAGCTACGGTCAGAGAGCAGTACTTGCATGCATTAAATCGGTCAGAATTAATTAATCTCGTCAATGATGACGAAGTGCTTCATTCATCCATTCTCGACCATGCTTAAATCGGTCAGAATTAATTCATCTCGTCAAAAGATGTTGACATTTCTGCTCTTCTCTTTCACTCTAGTGGCCTAGTTAGATCTACTTCACTACCAGTAACAATAAAAACGGTACGGAAATATCCCGTACCGAACTGCATCATTTTCTATATTTAATCCGATCGAATTCGTATTTTCGGACAAATTCGAATTTGGTTCGAAATTCAGAACATCAAATTTGAAATCGGAACAAAAACAATTTTGACACTTTTTCGACCGTTTTCTACTTTTCTACTTTTAATTCGGAATATCCCGAATTTGAAATTCAGTTTAAACCAAATTTGGCCCGCTAAAAGTCCAACCATAGAAAAATTGTATCTTTTTATACGATCTCGGATATGATTTTTATATGAAAATTGTAGCCCCCGACGAGATCTACAACTTTCTAGTTTTCAGTTTTTCAGTTGAGGTCTTTAAGATGTTCAAAAAAAAATTAAACAAAGTTTCAGCGGTATATTAATCGTGTACAAGCGCTTGTTGCTTTAGAGAAATCATATCTTTCTTACATAGTGTCGAATGGAGATACTTTTTAAGAAAGTTGTAGGACTTGTTAATTATTATTCACTTGTTAATTGTTATGCACTTGGTCCAATAAGTCAATATTCCGTATTGATTTTTCGTATACCAACCGTGTTCAATATAATTCCGCTCGAATTAGTTCGTTTTCAAAATTCTCCATATTCCGTAAGTTTGTGTTCGTTTTCATGTCCGGCTTTACCGCTTTCACTTTCGTTTTCGTATTCAAATATAAAGTAGAAAACAGTTGAGAGGTTTTCCAACTATTTTCGACTGTTTTCATCCCTAACTACGAGTACTATAATAGAGTGAGGCATTTATAAGGGCACTCGACAGAAGCCAAGTCACGTATTTGGAGGTATTCCATGGCTCCATCCTAATAAAATATAAGGTACTCAATCAATTTTCGAACCAAAATAATTAAGCAGTTTGGCAAAATACTAACTTTCCCTCGCTAATTAGTTGGAGTAGTTTAGTTATCAACTTGCATGAGTTCTCATGTGGTATTTGTAATATAGTTGATGACAAAATTGAATTAATTACACCACTACAAAAAGGATTTTAGGAGACATGCTCCCTAATTTACAGAGGCAGGAATTTTGAGGAGCCACATCTATAAAAATGGTCAAATATATCTC
Source organism: Saccharum hybrid cultivar R570 (assembly GCA_038087645.1). Taxonomy (NCBI): domain Eukaryota; kingdom Viridiplantae; phylum Streptophyta; class Magnoliopsida; order Poales; family Poaceae; genus Saccharum; species Saccharum hybrid cultivar. Next base: position 4,065,807 of record JAQSUU010000744.1, read on the forward strand.
AAGTTAACACCCGGCTCTGTTAATCATTTGCAACGGTAGGCTACTTAAGATGCTGACTTCTGAAAATTGCTAGTAACACGATAGGGTCGTATTATAACATGACACGGTGACGTGTTCAAATTAAAACGATTGTCAAATCATTTGAAAATGACAACTTCATATTTTGAAAAAAAATATGAAATGGTCGAGAATGGTGTACAAAAAAGGGAAAATCTCTTGTCGGGGCATCCGATCGAGCGGACGGTTGTGTTCGTGGGTCGCAGCACCAGTCCAGTGGCCCAACGACGTCTCTAACGTATCCCGCTGCCTCCATTATCCAAACGGAAGGATAGGTTCTCTCCCCCGCACGCGACCAAGGCCGAGGGGCCGCAGCTTGCCGTGGCGGTACTGATATGTCATTTCCCATCTCGACGGTGGTCGCGGCGCCCTGCCCTATCCCGACGGCAGCCGCGACGCCCTGCCCTATTCCGATGGCAGCCGTGGTGGCCATTCCTCTTCCGACGGTAGCGCTCCCTCTCCTTCCCCTCCGGCGGCGCTTCCTTCTCACATATGGATTCTGTTGTGATTCCCTCCCTGCCTCCTCAATGGTGGTGGTGGCGGGGCTAGAGCACGGGTGTGATGCACTCGACGGCATCGCGTCCCTCCTAGCCGGTCGCTCCGTGCCACCGGTGAGCTCTATATCAATGAACTTTAAATGCCGACGAGTGTCTATTTCTCTCGAGCAGTAAAGAGATGTTGCGCTGAAAGTGCATGTTGCAAGTTTACATTTCAGATGTTTCAGAGGTATGTTGCAGTTGTTTCATACGGATGTTGCATAAGCAGATCGAGATGTTGCATATGTTGCAATAGTTGTACATGCAAGTTGCAAGCTTTTGTTCTCTATGTTTCATCTGTTTTTTCAGATGTATGTTGTAAGTGTGTTTATCTGGATGTTGCATACGTTTCACACATATGCTGCAAGTGTTTTATCTGGATGTTACGTATGTTTTGTAATGTTTTTTCAAGTGTTTTCTAGGTGGTTTTGCAAGTGTTTCAAAAGCATATTTCAAGTGTTTCATATGTCTTCGGACGTATGTTGCAAATGTTGCATCTTGATATTTCAAAAGTAGATCAGGTGTTACATATGGAGATGCGCATGAGCAGTGGGAGAGGGCACAAGCGGTCCCCGTGTGTCGTGTGACATTGCAAGCGATGTCCAGGCGGTGCGGAAGATGTCAGGAAGGCGGTGGGGCACGCTGAAGGAGACGTGCTGGGGCCGCTAGTATTTATATATAGTGTGCGAACACAAGGTTGACAAGTACCTTTGTGTGTTCATTTTGTGATGAGTGATTGTCAATGTGATCCACGAAGTAGGTTGAGTGGTGACTAACCCTACCATGGCGAAAGCTTTGTGTACGACATGTCTCTTGGCTTGTGTTGTGCAGGTGTGGAGCTCGGAGGTGGTGGCTGACGGCGAGGTGAAGGTCAAGGAGGACGTGTCGTGCCGATGGACCAGAGGGTTGAAGGACAGACGTGAGGCTTGGACCGAGGGACCCGGAGGCTGGGTGGCTAACTGCGGTAGCTGACACTTGGGATATCGACAAGCGCGAGAAGACATGGGAGTGACCGTGTTGACCGTGGAGGTGACACGCGTCGGATGGCGGGGGACGCGTATGAAGTACGCTACTCGCGGAGCGGTTTGATGGTTTGGGCCTCAAAACCATCGGAAGCGGGTTTACGGGTTTAGGCCTCAAAACCCGGGCGGAGGTTCCGAGGAGGAACGGATGGCACGTGGCGGCATCGGGGAGTTCGCATCGAGGCGAAGCTACCGGTGAGGAGGCGCGGCGGCCGTCGGATCAACATGAAGACCGGGTTGGACCTCTACGCCCTTGGACTTATTGGTTTAGCTCTTATGTATCCAGTGGCATTTAGGGAAATATAAAATAGCTCTGTTAAATAGAGGATGGCAGCCCCTTGCCTTCTCACCTCTCTCCCCACTCTCATTTCCCCTCTTTCTTTTAGGGTTATCTTCTTCTAGTTTATGAGAGATGTCAAAAAAAATCTAAAAAATTTGTAGTGTATTTGTGGTGATTTGGTGTGGGAATGGAGACCCAATTCCTCCTTTTATCCTCCGGGATTCATTATTCTTGCCTGTGATTTTCGTTCTTCACTCGTGCTGTGTTTTTCGTGTTTTGGGAAAGTTTTGCGTTCTTGGCTGTGATCTGAAATTCACGAAGTTTGAGTTGGGTTGGAGCCATGATTCTTTAGGGATAGCTCACCAACATCATGAAGATCACCTGTGCAAGATTTGAGGCCGAGTTGTTTTGATTTGATCGAGTATTCGTCGATTTTGTTGTCGCTTTCTCCTCTGCTCGGTCCCCTGTCTGTTCCTCGGTCATAGATGGAGGCAGGCAGCAGCACTACCGGCACCGAGTGCTCTGCGCCGTGCGCACTCATGTGAGCGGTGCTAGCTCCTGGTCCTTAAGTCCCGTCGCCGACCGGTGCCGTGCAGCTGCATCTTCCTTGGTCCGGGTTCTCCTGTCGCTCGTTTCTTTTTCTCTGTTCTTGTGGTCGACTTGTGTTCGTCGATTGGAGAAGTCCAGGGGATGCCAGCGCCCCACTCGTCCAGCGCCTAGCGCCCAGGCCAGATCGGCCCCTATCGCCCTCGCGTGGGTGCAGCAAGCGCGTCAGGCGCTGGTCCTCCGTGGCCTCCAATCGGACACCGAGCCGAGCATCGTGTGCTCGCCTGTGCCTGTGACAGCTCCCTAGCAGGTGTCGTGCAGTTCTTCTCTTTGTGTGTGTTCGTTGCCTCCCTGCGTTCGTTGCTGTGTGAGTCGGGTTTTTCGGACAGCACTGCTGCTGCATTGATTTGCAAGTGAATCAATTTCCTTTTTCTGTGCTCGTTCGCTGGTTTTGCTCTGTGCTCTATTTTTTCCTCTGCTCTATTTCGTTGGTGTCAAGAATACAGCTTCAAACAGTGTCTGTGAGCAAGCTGCTGCTCCTTGTCTGGTGGATTTCTGTGCAGCAACGTGTTTTGCTTTTGTAATTCCTGATTTGTCACTTTCATCTACAGGGAGTATTCATGGGATGCTCATCAATTCCAATCATGTGCATGTAATTGTTTTGTGCTCCTAATATTTCCCTTGCTCGCTATTTCGTCCGCGGATTGTGTGTTTGAGCTCCAACTCGCGTTCCGATTTTTGTGTTGATCTTCCATTGATCCAAGGAACCTATCTAGGCACTCTCGTCACATGTTGCCTTGGGTATTCTAGTTTTGGGAACGTTGGTTGTGTCTTGTTCTTGGACGTGAATTTGGGATAGCAGCTGAATATTTCGTAAGAAATTTGAGGCTCCCATTCACCCCCCTCTAGTCGCCGTTTCCGGTCCTTCATAGTGCCACCCATGCGGTCATGCTGACACCCGTACATGTTGACCCTTGAATAGCAGTAGCTGGGTCAACTGAGATATTTATTCTTTTTGAGAATCACTGAGAAATTAAATTAGAGGCTCCATCAATCGACCAGATTACAAATGGTCTGGGCCTAGGTGAACATGGCCGCCCATGATATGGCGATGGCCCAACCGCCCGAGGACTGGCACTTATTTCTCACATACTCCTTCCGTCATGTAATATGGTGCATTCTGCCATTCAAAATTTGTCCTCAAATATAATGCACTCTAGAGGACAAAAACCAATTTTACATTAAATACTTTTCATTTATCAACCAATCACCATTAATCACGTTGATGATAGTGTTTGATTAGGAAATAAAATAAGGGTACATGCGTCTTTTATGTTCTCTCTTAATTTGTCTTAAAATTTCTAGAATACACTATATTATAGGACAGAGGGAGTAAGCAAATTAAAGTGGATAATAAATGGTTCCTGTTTATATAGAAAGAAACACTATACAAATAAGCTGACCCTGTAAGACTTGGTGTGTGCTGTAGCAGAGGCTGAAATTTTTCCATTTTTCAAATAAAAACAAGCTAGTTATAGCTTGAATTAACTGGTGAAGACGATGATATATCTTATATATTTTTACAGCTGCTTTTTTTCCGAAGAGCCACCAATAAGAATATGTTGGGCATATGTTAATAGGGAAGAAGTAATTTACAAAATAAAGTAAAATAAAATAAAAAACAACCTCGTGAAGGAAACTACTGCCGCAAAGGAACATAAAACCAACGGTCCTCGAAAGTAACAGCCACCGCATATATTTTTACAGGTGCTTACACGCACGACATATACAAACATTTGATTTTTTATTTTGGACAGAAAAATTCTACACCCTACTATTTTTTTAAAAAATTGCCCCGAAAACAAAGTGAAGGTCAAGAACGATGACGTATGATTGATCTCTTTTTGATAAATGACGTATGATTGGTCTAATCTAATTATTAAACGAACAAGTCGAGCAGCTGCAAGGAGGCCATCAACCTGGGCCTCTCATGCAGCACGACGGCCCGTGCGAGGTCTAGAGCATAGACATCGTTAGGCCCACCACGGTGCCTCCTCATGTGGCCGCCAAGGGCCTGGCCCGTGGAGAAGCCCAGCCCACACGCCGAGCACGCGTGGACCAGCACCGCCTTCGACGACCGCGCCTTCTTCTTGGTTGTCGCCGGCCGCCTGAGGTGGCTCGTCCGGTGGCCGCCCAGTGCCTGGAACGTCGGGAACTCCCGCCCGCACGTCCGGCAGTCGAACGACGATGACGACGCCCGCTGCCCTCGCCGCCGGCGACGGCGGCCACGCAGCACACGTGGCGGCGGCGCTAGCTGCGCCGGCTCCGGCGTGCCTGCTGCTGCTGCTGTCTCCAAGGAGGGGGATGAGGACGAGCCGCAGGACAGAGTGAAGAAGACGTCGTTGTCGTCGAAGCATGATGACGGTTCATGGAGATGGTTACTAAGGCGCTCCATGACAACGTGCGCGTGCTTATGCTAGCTTTGTAGCAGTATATACTTCTACAACTCTTTGTCGTGAGCTTTGGCTGCTGCTCTGGCACGGTTAAGATCGATCGAGCTGACAGAGAGCTGAGGTCGATGACGCTTGTGTGCAAGATATATATAGAGCAAAAGTCTTTGGATATGGTATGTTCATGTTAGTTTCACACACGTACTGCTGGTGCCAAACAAGGGGTGCTTGCCGTGTCCGCGCGCGTGTAGTATTCGATCGTTGCTGCTGCTGGTTTCTTTCTCTTACCTGGTCCCTCTCGCTAATAATGCTAATCCGGTACGTATTGTTTAGTTAATCACTACTGGACTCGCACGGCAAAGGCCCAAAAACCCTCGGCAAAGGCTTTGCCGAGGGCGGCCCTCGGCAAAGAGCCCTCGGGAAATTTTGAGACGGCGAAGGGGTCTTTGCCGAGGGCCCTTTATCGGGCACACGGCAAAGCCTTTGCCGAGGGCTAAAAAAACCCTCGGCAAAGAAAAACCCTCGGCAAAGAAAAAATAAAAAAAAACCCGAAAAAAATAGCAAAATAATTTTATTTTTTTTGGAGGCGCTGACGAGCCATCACTACCACCCACGGGATTTTTTGTAGCATTTTATACAGTATTTTTGACCCTATTTATAAAGTCATGGTCGGTGGGATTCGAACTCGTGACCTCTCACACCCTCTCTCACTTACCTCCTCTAACCACTCCAACCCTTTATCACTTGTGTTTATATTCCATTTCGATTCCCCATATATTATAACAAACCGAGTGTAAATTGATTGTTTGAGGCACTAAATGAATTCAAATGAAAAAGTTGTCAACTACAAAGTTTCGTAACTTTTCGAGATCTATAACTTTCGTTTAGAGTGTTTCTCCATCCGAGGTTTTTTTTCAAAATTTCAAATTTCAAATTTCAAACTTAAGACGCAATTATCAGCAATTAGATGCTTTCAAATGAAAAAGTTGTCAACTACAAAGTTTCATAACTTTTCGAGATCTACAACTTTTGTTTAGAGTGTTTTTCCATCCAAGACTTTTTTTAAAATTTGAAATTTTAAATTTCAAACTTTAGATATAAATATCCTCAATTAGATGCTTTCAAATGAAAAAGTTGTCAACTATAAAGTTTTATAACTTTTCAAGATCTACAACTTTCGTTTAGAGTGTTTTTTCATCTGAAAATTTTTGAAAAAACTCTTTGCCGAGGGCCATAAGGTTGGCCCTCGGCAAAGACCCTCTTTGCCGAGGGCCATGACGTAGGCCCTCGGCAAAGACCCTCTTTGCCGAGGGCCTGCGTTATGGCTCTCGGCAAAGAGAATTTTCAAAATACATTTTGAGGCACTAAACGAATTCAAATGAAAAAGTTGTCAACTACAAAGTTTCGTAACTTTTCGAGATCTACAACTTTCGTTTAGAGTGTTTCTCCATCCGAGACTTTTTTTTCAAAATTTTAAATTTCAAATTTCAAACTTAAGACGCAATTATCGGCAATTAGATGCTTTCAAATGAAAAAGTTTTCAACTACAACATTTTATAACTTCTCAAGATCTACAAACTTTATTTTGATTGTTTGGTCATTTGTTCAACCGACGTGGTGGTTCTAACATATTTCACAATCCATATATATCCTCTCTAGTAGTTTCATGAAACTTATTAGAGAGATGTAGATTTTGTGAACAACATTACTATTGATTTGTTAAATGAAGAAATGACCAATATATACTTTGTAGATCTTAAAAAGTTAAACAATTTTGTAGTAGAAAACTTTTTTATTTGAGTTAATTTAGTGTCTCAAAATATATTTTGAAAAATCTCTTTGCCGAGGGCCGTAAGGTAGGCCCTCGGCAAAGACTCTTTGCCTAGGGCCAATAGGGAGGCCCTCGGCAAAGATTTTTTTTTTGCCGAGGGCCGTTTCTTTGCCGAGGGCTGGCCCTCGGCAAAGGCCTCTTTGCCGAGGGCCTGTCTTTGCCGAGGGCTCCTTCGGCCGGCCCTCGGCAAAGAGAGCCTTTGCCGAGTGCCCGATATTTGGCCCTCGACAAAGCCGGAAACCCTCGGCAAAGACTGTGTTTCCGGTAGTGAATTTAATTCCGTTGCATGCAATGCAACTTACTGAGAAATTCAGTCCAGTCCGGTCCTAGTGGCTAGCTAGTGTATGCCAGATCGAAGAAGCACTTATTAGTATTGACCGAGATCGAGCAGTGTAGTCTGCAGCGTGCAAACAAAGCCGATGTCTCTCTAGATCGATCCCGACTATATCAACGCGTCGATGTTATTAAGAAATGACGTACCGGAACGTATGTAACGCGCTGGACCATAACTGATGCTAATTAATATTACACATCTTTGAATTCTATAAAATTACTATTCATGCGCACGAAAAGGACTTCTGAGCAGTGACCACTTGGACACCTGCCTATCTATCTACTAGCTAGTATCAATTTATATTATCAAACAATAGGATGTTGTTTGCTTCAGTGATAAGTGTGGAAATGGTAATGCAATCAATTGCATGCCAATGTCAACTGTTATGTTACAGGGGAACTAAAAATGCTATTTGTTTGGTTCAAGGTGTGAGTGCTACGTGTTCTTCTTCTCCTCCTTGGAGGAAGAGGAAAACTTCTTGGCGTGGTGGCGGGGGCCTAGGTGGGCTTGGTCTTCGAGGTCGACGCCATGGTGGGCATCTCAGACACCAGGGCCTTGGCCTTGGCCTTGGGCTTTGACCAATGCTGCTGCAGGAGCCTGGGCGTGGCGTGGTTGGTTGGTGCAACAGTTGTCTTCATGGAGATCTTGGGCGCGGGCATGGCGGCGGGGGACATGGGGAAATTAAGGCGGGGCAGAGCACGCGGGTGCGATGACGCGATGACGAGGGCAACAACGCTAATTTTTGAAACTACGCGAGCGGATTGCACGGGGACGAGATGGGTAGTGGAGTTGTACTAATTTGCATCGGTTCACGCTATGTGATATATTATCACCCGGTCTATCCAAACACAAAGCAGCGCAACCCGTTCAAATTGCAAATCGAGATGGCAGACTGGAATCGTGAAAAGAAACAGCCTCTAGGTCAAATTCGTGTTGACGATCCGATGTCAAAAAGGGATGTTCGTGCATGCATGTTACGCCACTCTCAGAGAGGATTTTTCATGTTTATTTGGAAACAGTGTAGACAAGTTTTATTCTTATGAAACTTATTTCTTTTCATAGAACTTTCATCATATCTCTTTCTTCATTTATATTATACCATGTTAGCTAAGCTTATTTAATGCTCATGAGACTTTCATCAAATTAAACCCACACTAAGACTGGCCTTACTAACCAATAGTGTGAAGAGAATATTAGGGAAAGAAATGAATCAGCATCAGGTGATGTCCGTGTCAAGACCCTAATGCAATTAAAAGACTAATTAATTAAGATAATAGAGAATGATTCTTTTTCACGAATAAGATATAGGGAATAACCAATGTGCGTCAGCTTAATGCTGGAGTGCTACATATCTTGATATAGCTTAAGACCTAGTCTTGCATAGGTCAAGCTAGTCGTGGAACAAAGGTATCGAATATGTACCTTGTTAAGCATATCCAAAACTTCACTGACATGCATGTTCGTTGTTAGCCAAAAAACAAGCTTTTGGAAGTTTCTCTGAACTTGGAACTCATGGACACTGCGTACCACTGTCGCTGTTGAGTGACACCTCGGAAGTTTCCAGGAAATTCAGCTGATGCTGCCTAGCTTATTCGTTTGCAACAACCGACACCAAAATTTAAATGAATTCACTGACGACTCGATATCGACTCTGCTTGACAGCCACAGTGCAGAGTGCAGACTAGTAGGAGTACTAAGCAAGTGGCTTCGTCAATAATCCCCTTAGATATATTAATTAAACGCGTAGTGTGCGCGTACAGTTTATTTGTAGGTCTACCATATACATGCGCCCTAGCTAGAAGCCGGTGTGACTACATATATGTGGCCTGGTGTGTGTTTGTTAACGTGTCAAATTTTTTTTTCGAGATCGCGACTTCACGCGTTTTTCATTAAGAAGAAGAGCCGAAAGAACGGCAAAGTAACCTATACATAGGATTCACAAGTAATCCTAGGATTACTAACGAAATCCCAGATGCAAACAAATAGCAAGAAAACAAGAGGGGGAACCCTCCGCCACAAAACTCCAACCGACTAAGCCTAATACAAGAGATTTTCCTCAACACATCGGTAGCTAGTAGAGTGTAGTGAAGACCGCAGCGACGACGAAGCTGGCATCATCCTCGACAGCAAAGCATCTGTCAAGGGCGCCGAGCAATAACAACGACAAAGCATCCGCTAGGGAACCACAGCGGCAAAGCATCCGCTAGAACACCATGGCGGCAAAGTATCCGCCCAAACGAGAACCACGGCGGCAAAGCGTCCGCCAAATACGACGACCATCGACGTGGCAAAGCATCCACGAATGGGGCCATCACGCTCACAGCACCAAAGCATCTGCATGAGAGGGAGCCTTAGCAACAACGGCGGCAAAGCATCCGCCCAAGTGACACGATGACAAAGCATCCGTCAGAGAGAGCATCGGCTGCGGCAACACCAAGCACTAATGGATAGACCGAAGCGAAGAGCAGCACGAGGCATAATTAGGCACACAGCAGGAGCAAGTCCAGGCAGGGAAGCGGGGAGCCGAGCACGGCAGCAGAGCACTCCAATGACGCCTTCAAGAAGGTTAATGACATCCACCAACGCCATCGTCGTTGACAGGACCACATATGAGCAGGCCTTTCGTCCCCAGCCTGCTCCAGGAGAAGAAGCTTCGATGACACCTCCGGGGAGGTGGATGACGCAAGCAACGCCACTGCCGCCGGCCCAGAAAAACTGGGCAGGGTTTTCACCTAGCTTCTTGCATCGGCGAACGCAGGCCACTCGAGACTGCGGCACCCCCACCACCGGCACCCCGTGCCCTCTGCCAGGGGCGCGCGTGGCCACCGACGTCGCAGCCCGGCAAAGCCAGGCGGAGCACGCGCCATGAAGCCGCCAAATCAGCCTGCCCCACGCGCTGAAGGCACCGAGGATGCCGATGCCGCCGTGAACAAGAAAGGCGGTCCCAGGCACGGTCGGCGGCAGAGGGATCCCGCAACGGGCAGGGGCCTGGCCATGGCCCGGCACCACGGGTGACCCGCCGAACCCCCGACGCCCTGAACCAAGACGACGTGCCGGCGAGGGGGAGCAGCACGAGCGCTGCGCCCCGCCCCACAGCAGGAGGGAGCCGCCGCGGGCAGGCGGAAGACATCCACGGCCCCGGCGGCAGGCGGCCTTCTAGGCCAGGCGCACACGAGCCGCCCACCATTTCCCCTGATGCCCAGCAGAGTGACGACAGAGATCCAGCTTTGACACAACGTGGATCTGGTGAAGGGGATGGTAGATCCGGCCACCAGGGGGCGGATTAGGTCTGAGCCTGCCTGCCGGCCGGCCAACTCGCCGGAGGCGCTCGTGCAGAGGCAAGGCAGTGGAGGAGAGATGGTGGGGGTGGGAGGGAAGGAAGGGAGGTGTAACGGGAGGCTGCTGGAGGCCGCCGACGACGGCGGCGGCCGGGGGCGAGGAGGCGGCCTGGAGCAGCGCCGGCGGATCGCCCCCCGAGTTGCCTATTGGGGGCGCTCGGGGGTCAGACGCGCTGAAAAGACGCAACTTCGCAGTGTCACATGTGCCTGTCGTCCTTAACGTGTCAAATGACATAGATATACTCAGTAATGGCTTAACGAAACCAAAGATATAGAGATAATAACCTACAGTTAGAAGTGTTATACTCAATCAAGAGCTATATAATGACCTACGATTACAAGTTTTCCAATGTCTAGGTCGTTTTAGTTTTGTTTTATGCGAAAAAAAATTTATAACTTTGGCTAAAATTTGCATAAAAGATATGTTATCACTTGCAATATTTCATGAAAGATTTAATGAAAACTAACTAGATGCTCGTAAACTTTTCTACATATTTGATCAAAGTTATATAAGTTTGATTTCGAACAAAACTGAAATGACCTTGGTTATAGGGAATATAATTGTTCTGTCTTTGATCAAATATATATACCTCATGAAGTGATTGTGTCCATTAACTAAATAATTTCATATATTTATTCATGTTTGCACACTTTGTGTCGATCGTGTCCTGGCTAAGAACACGGAAATGGACAATATTTTCGTTGAACACCATATGAGATGAACTAGAGATTACTTGGTGATGGAGTTCGCAGGAGGTGACATGTCTTAAGCGATGAGTTATAAAGCGTCTGAGGACATAGATGCAGTGAGTAATTGCAGCAGATGACAATCAAGGGTGCATACGCCGGTCATACAAGGGAGTAAGTGATACTGGGCATACATTGAGTTCCAGCAGTGGTAGATAGATAGGGTTAAGTTTTTTACCTGCTGATGACTGCATTTCCTATGTTTTTTTCTTCATTTTTTCCATTTTCTCGTTTTTATTTCTTGTTGAGACCATGGAGAATTTTGGGATAGATAGAAAAGTTATACGATGTCAATGTGACAATTATATTAAGAAAAGAATCCCTAGATTTCACAAAAGAATTGAAGAGTGATTCATATAGTATTTTCTTCCGGAAAGATATTGTACTGATGGTATATAAGTTACAAGAAATTCAGAAGCTTTAAACATTAATTAGACATTGTTTCTCCAATATATATGCATGACTATGTACTTATTTTGTTACAGTAAGAGTTTGGTAATAAAATAAACATCTTGTGACGATGTATAAACGCATGAGGTAATGAGCATGTGTAATTTGCCACTTTCAAATGAGTATCGTTTTATATGAACTTGAATAGCCTAATGGACCGCGCATCGTCATCCTCGCTCTCGCCCTGCTCTCCTGACAAGCAGGCATCAACCACCCTCGTTGTCGTCCCGCCGTGCACGGCCACGGCGACATCGAACGCCGCCGCCACCCTGTGTCGGCGCATGTGTCCGCCGAGCGCCTGCCCGGTGGGGAACACGGCACCGCAGGTGGTGCACCGGTGCACGTCGCTGGCCGTGGCCGCGGCGCCGCCCTTGCCTGGTCGCGCGCCGAGGAGGAGGTCGAGGCCGTGCGCGCGCACCAGCGGCCGCTTGTGGCTCGTCCGGTGGCCGCCGAGCGCCTGGAACGTCGGGAACGCGCGCCCGCACGTCTTGCACCGGAACGCACCGCCGCTGCCGCTGGCCCGGTGCTGGTGGCCACCGGACCGGTGCTGCTTCACGATCACCTTGCTCGCCGTCGACAGCGACAGCGACAGGTACAGCCGCCGCAGCAGCAGGTCGTTTGTCGCCGCCGCCGTCGAACGTTCCGTGCTGGTGGCCATGTGTCCACAGCTTTTTCCGACCTTGTCTCACGTAAGTACTCACGTAGTATGTGTATACTACTCTACTACTAGATCACCCACCGTGAAGTAAGTAGGTATATTTTAGCACGTGCCTAATATTATACTTAGTGCGTACGAAGACGCTGTTTATATGGATAATAAGCAAAGCTGCTACCGAATGTTTCGATGCTAAGCAATGGTAACGTATTTATAGGCGGCAGTGGGGATGAGATGCCCGCATTGACCGAAAGTCATCGTCAAGCTCGCCACCCAACTGAGCTCGCAAGGATGACCAATTGCAGCGCGCCACGTACGGCAGGCGAAGCTTCGGCGCTTTTTCTCGCCTGCGGGTACGAAGTGGGGACGCGCGCGTTATTGCCCAGTTGTGCTGTGTGAAGTCGCGGGGTACGCGTGGCGTCACGTGTGCGGTACGGAGGGCACACATGGACCATCAGTTCTGCACTTCTGTTGTGAGATTCGTGCTGGGGAAGTTTCTGGGATGGTAGGGGGACGCTGACTGGTGCACACAGGAATGTTACTCCCGGTTTGGTGATGCGCTCTCATGGTCCATCGATGATCTTACAGTGTGTTTGGTTGGTGGGATTTGTAGAGGCGGGATGGGACAGACCCAAGATTGTTGTTGTTTGGTTGGGAGTCAGCGCAAGGGTAGGGACATCCCACTGAGCATATTCCCTCCAGATTTCTTGACTCTGAGGTCCCACTTTTTTTCGACGGACAGAGGCCATCCCACTTGGGACAAGCACGCGTGACGCAGAGGAGAAGGGAGAGAGAGGAGAGAGGGAGGCCAACGCGAGTTCCACCACTGGCACCGGTGAGCTCTACCCTGACCCAGCACCGCTGCTTTGGCGAGCTTGTCCCCAGTCATCTCGCGAGCCACCGGTGGGCAAGCTCCACCCGGGCACTGCTGCGCAGGTGAGCTCTGCCCCAACCCTGCGAGGACAAACTGGATCCAGTGGCTGCCGCCGCGAGGACGGGCTAGATCCGGTGGCCGCCGCAACCTGGCCTACGCACGCGAGGACGAGTGCTGCAGTAGAGCCAGAGACACAGGGAAAGGTGGCCGCCGGAGGGAGGAGGGAAGATGACGAGCTAGGACCCGCTCGCGCGAGGATGAGATGTGGCCCGCTGGCGGAGGAGGCACGGCTGCGCCGGGGCGACTACGCTATGACCGTGCCATCTGCAGAGGAGGCACGGATGGAAGGAGATAAGGCAAGGAGGGAGGAAATAAAAAAAAAAAGCTAACAAGTGGACCCCACCTATCAGTGGGTGATCCCACTTCTGATGTCCTTAGACCAAACAGAAAATGGGTTGGTCCCTCTTTAACCAAGCAGAAAACGGAGTCATCCCATCCGACGAAACAAAAGACAGGGACGGGCCATCCCATTCCACTTTGACAATGCTACCTTAAATTTGGACAACTCTTTTCCATCGATGGTGTTTTTTTTGGACTCTCTTTTGTCTAGTGTAAGACCAGTGTGGACGAGGTGCAATTTCTCGTGCTTTTGTCGTCCAGTGTGTGCTAATTTCTGATGCTTTTATTTGTTTTTATATTTTATTTTTTATGATAACAAAATATTATTAGTACACTACTAACAACTGATTTATTGGTGTTTGGGACTGCTCCGCTCTATATTTTTTAGTTAAACGGTTTCAGTTCCATGCACTCTGTTTGATAAAAAATGGTGAAGTTGTGAGAGCATCTAAAGAGGTGCTTCACGAACTCTAGTTTTTTGTGGAGTTGCTCCAGGTGGAGTTTATGGAGTACTGCTTTTGATTGCATTGGTATAACAATGTGATGCACGCCACATTAGAATAGTGATATAGTACATTGGTTTTTTTTTATTATGACCGTGACTTTTAGCAGATGAATATGGAAAATGATGCTTGTCTTTCAGCACTTATGCCTATATAACGCGATGCCAGCTGGTTATAATCGGTAAATGTGTTGCACGCGCTGCATTTGCATTGTTTGGCTACAATATATATACTCCTATAAACAAAGACTTACCAGCAGAGACGATATCTTTGCATTGGATGCAGATGTGCGCATAACACTACTGACAACATATATATGCTTTCGATAACTTATGCTCACGGCTCACCTAGGAATGAATGTGGAATATTTATTTTCTTATTAGGGCTAGGTGGACGAGACTAAAAGATATAGTTTTAATTTGTTGATAGAGGCTTCAAAACTCTCTTGGACGATAATACGACTTGTTTTCGGTAAATGACAACCAATTTTTTTCTCCCGGCTTTTATTCAGGGGAATTTATTTATTTGCTCACACACTGGGGTGCCATTATATTACAACAGAATGATGGGAAAAAGAGTGATTCTGTTTCACACTTTTTTGCGAGACCTAGTACAGACGTATCGTATACACTGAGTGTGCACTTATCCCTAAGAACACACGCGCACACACCCTATGAACTGACAAATCATGAGATTGACGACATCACTATAGGCATCTTAGTGTCAACTCAAGGGGGACACGTTGCTTACTACTGAGCTATTGCTTTTTCGCACTGGCGTGGGCAGGTTCCACCACCCCAAACCTAACCAACTAAGCTATTGCTTTTTCACACTTGTGGCATTGGCTATTGCCACACTTTGGAGCCAGGTCCTATGTTGTTGTTCTCTCATCTCATGGACGGCCTTTTCGAGAATTTTTTACTAATGCCCCCTCTTCGAAAAGGTTGAAGTCGGAACTTTTTTTGCTCGCTAAAAAAAAAGCTCCTAGCAGCTAGAAGCCTAAATATTATTAGATGACGGATGTTCTTTCCGTTTTAGATACGTTACATATACAGCGGAGTAGTCTTTCCACACGCAAAATTAATGAGTCTACTTTATTACCCAAGACTTGAAGAGCAACTAGCAAGGTTGCTTATTCTTCACCTTGCATTGCTTAGCCTGTTCTTCCAATCGATCTAACCCCGGCCAAATCAGGGTGGTTAAGTTCGCCAATAGTTCACTCGAAATATTTATTATCTGCCGACGACGTACAGAGCAGTAGTCGTCGATAATACGTGTCTGTTGGTGTAGATGCATGCATGCGCACAATGCAATGAGATTTCTATGGATTGTCATCACCGGAACAGCGCAACAGGTAGAGTTTTATATAGATCGTCATCACCTATAGTACTAGTATTATGTAATAGCGTGTTGGATATATATGACGCATCATGCATGTGCCATCAATCGTCATGGCTCCTTGTTTGGTGACGTACACCGGTACACGTACTGGTGATCCACTGAAAGGAGACCCAGATTTTCTGGTATGCACACATCGTGTACGTGTGGAACCAACAACTCTGCGTTGACCTAGACTGGCGACTGATCAGACTCACACAGCCGAACGCCACTCCCCCGGCCATGGCGGGTTTGGACCTCTTCGAGGACGCCTCCCTCGTCGGACTACACGCAGCGGTCCCTGGGTCGCTGGGCTTCGTCCACTCTGCCCTGGGCGCAGACCTGTCTCTCCTTGAGATGCCGCCGCCCGACTGCCTGCGTGAACTTCGACGCCCTACATGCCGTGCAGCGGACTGACACCGACGAGCGGCCCGGCCTCAAAGGTAACGGGTGCTCTGCTGGCAGCCTGTCACTCGGGACCGCGCCCGCGGCGGCGACCGTGGACACGCTGGCGGACACGCTACCTGTTGACTCTGACCACTGCGACTACGGGGGCGACGCATACCCCCTGGCGGTTGATGGGGCCCCAGATGGCGCCGCTCCCACACCGCCGCCTGAAGTGGACCCTGGGATGCTCTTCATCAACTCCCTAGAGCTGCCATTGTCGGAGGCCCTGGTGCGCAACCCCGTGCTCCCGCGGCGCACGCCATGAACCGGCCAGCTTGGTCCCCAGGCGCAGTGTCACACCCAAAATTTCCTATTTTAGGTTGTGCATAAAAAATACTAAATAAAATAAATAATTTCAATATTTGAATAAATTTATTAGATAAGTTAAGTTGCTGCTAATTTAAATATAGATAATTGTGGTTTTAAACTTTTTCATATTAATTTGATAATGTGGTGTTTGTGTGATGCTTGTCTTTGGTGTTGGTGAGTGCTATTATTTTCAAAATACCATAGGACGACGTTTACTTCTCACCGGAATTTTTTTTGGCATTTTCTGGATTTAAAATTTCAATTTCCGTGAGCTTAATCTTTTTCCTTGATCTCTTCATCAATCTTTTCATGAGCTCAAACTCATTTAGTTGAGTTCCTTATCTCTCCAAGAGTCTCCAGAATTTTTCCCGTGATTTTTCTAAGCTCCGGGCTATTTTTCACGGCCAGAAAGGTAATTCTAGATTTTCTGGAATTATTTTATTCGCGGAATTAAAATAATCCCGAAATTAAGAAAATCCGAAAAGTTTCCAAACCCTACGACTATATATATGCCGGTGTAGCCCTCGACGCCCTGGTTTCAGAAGTACAACCCTTATCGCGAGCCGCCGCTCGTAGCTCCCTCCACCTCTTGCCGAAGTTCTGCATCTACAGCTTGCGTTCCGGCGAACTTCCGACGAGCTTTTCCGGCCAAACCGTTGCGTTCCGACGCCAGCCACCACCACCAAGAGGCAGCCCTCGTCGTTCTCTACATCGTGGTATATCCGTTTGCACGAATCCATCGCTGTTTCATCGAGTTCCCATCTCATCTTGTTTTTCTCCGGCGAGGTACCACCATGGCTGACCGGAGCTCCTCCCAGCTCAAGGTAGAAGATGATACTATTTACAGTTTTGCCACTAAACTTGTTTTGATCATAAAATCTTCGTTTTAACTCCGATTTGACCCATTCAAGTTGCGTTAGGTTCGTATTTGCGAACTCTACATGTTAGTGTAGCTGCACAGTAGGTTTGAAAGATTTAATTTTTGAGTTTATATTAAAGTAATTATTTATCTATAGGAAATCTTAGAAAAATCATAACTTTCACGTTTTAAATCCGAATTTCGTGATCTTTACGTCTGTGTGATCGTAGTAACGTGTAGAATAATTTTTATAAGCTTTTCAAACTGTTTATCTACTGTTGGTTAGGTTTTCTACCTTTAAGATTCGATGTTAGGTTTAATCTATTGTTTTACTAAAGAAAATCTCGTTTAATTCATAATGTATTTGTTTTAATTCCGAATTAGTCCGTTCAAATTGCAATGGATTTATAATAACATAAACTACATATTAGTATTCATGATTTCCTTATCAAAATCTTTAGAATTTCATGGTTTGAATCATATCTTAAATAACAATTATGTAACCGAGTTTTGTAAATAAAATATGATTTGTTTTACTTTAGTTTTATAATTTGAATCTAAATTTGACTTAAATTATAATCTCTATAAAATATCTTATATATGTTTTTATACCATTAAGAAACATGAAGCTAATAGTTTTATGAGTAAATCTATTGGTAGTTGTATCTTTTCAACCATAGCTTCGATTAGCGTGCTTTTCGTGACTTTGTGTTCGCAGCGATGCCTAGAATCGTGTTTCAAACTCTTTTACTTATTTTTATATGATTGGTGTACTGTTCTAATATGGATCTATTGTTTGCTTCGTGTATGATTGCATTTGGATGCTTGTGTGGTGTTCTATGATAATGTCCAGTCGGTGAGCTTTATGTGTTGATCGAGAAGGAATACAGTTGAAGTTTTGGACTAGAAGAAGCATCAGAGTTTAAGGCAAGTATAACATGGGACCATCCTTGTTGTCCTATTCACTGAAATTATCATACATATGCGTGTGTCTTCCTTGACAACCATAGAGATTATAACTTAGCTATTGATATCTTGTTTCCTTGTCGCCTATGGGTTGTGCATTTGGGTAGCTACTGCTAGCGCTTAATTATGAACAATGATCTTGTAATTTGACTAATGGATTATGCAATCAACCAATTAAGATGATTTTATTACTGTTGAAAAGGGGGCTAGAGCAAGGGGTTATATTGTTGCTCTGGTTTCTCTCCATAAGGACTTACCTGTAAGTGATAACCGGGATATACAGTACAGCTGTGAGGGCTATATGGCTCTGGCTCTAGTTGTTCAAGAGACCTTTTCTAGCTTGTTAGAGGTTACCTTAAATGGCGTAAGAATGACTTGCCACTTTGGGTGTAGTGCGAGCCCCTGGCCTAGTGTGTATAGGCTGCGGTTGTTGTGCCACAGGGAAGGGGGGTTCTACATCTGCCTGCCGAGTGAATCTAATGGCCCTAACTTGTTAGACGAACTTTTGAGTGGCTTTATATGGTTTTCAGTGTTTTGGGAGTAATTAACCCATGCATTTGGAAATCATGACTCACAGTGAAAGTGTACACCTCTGCGCAGAGTTAAAAACTGGTATACTAGCCGTGCTCACGGATACGAGCGGCCTTGGGGATTCTTACAGAATAGTTGATCACCATTGTTATATGATGCTTAATTATTGTTGATTATTATTATGCTCATGTTAATGCTATTCATTATCCTTATTACAATTGATCATTGATTCATTAATGGGATTGGAATATCTTGATGCTACTCAATTGCTAATTATATGATGATTAAAAGCTAAACGCAGTTAAACAGTGTCTAGCCTTTTTGAGCCTCATGAACCCTGTGTTATACTTGTTGAGTTCGACATGGACTCACTCTTGCTATTTCCCCAACACTCCAGTGTGTAATAAGATGCTACTCGGAAAAAGGACAAAGGTGTAATGGAGTTTCCAGAAGACTAGTAGAAGTGCTAGGCATATGTTACCCCCAGTCAGCCGTCCCTGAGAAGAATGGAGCCCGAAGTTTAGTCATCGTTCCGCGATACTCTGATGTAAGTGTTAATATAGCTATGTATACGTTATATAATAACATTGTTTCTGATACTTTTTCATTCTGGCATATGTGTGGACTTCCTGGGCACACATATGATTAGCCTGGTTTTGTTCTTTAGAAAACCGGGTGTGAAAGAGTGGTATCAGAGCGGTGTTGACTGTAGGACGTATGCCAAGTAGCACTGGACGTATTCTAAAACTTATTTTATGATAAAAACTATTTTATCGTCCCTTGACTCATTGATTTTGACTATTTCTCTTCCTTGTCTTGTTGTATCCCATCCTTGGTAGCTTCCTTTGAGCTAATATTTCTTACACCCTTGGAATTTGTTTTACGTTGCTTTTACTAAAAGTTTTCTGATCTTACCTGGTTTAAAGATTCGATGGCATTTCATCATCCATACTTTTCTCTTAGGATGACCACCATTGTTGAAGAAGCACGTGTAGTATCGATGATGTGATGTGTGTTTCTTTTGCTTGATGTGTTGCTTGTGTGTTATCCTTGTTCTCATATTTCAAAGGTGGCTCAAAAGGTATAAGTCTTGAGGAGTAGCTTGATCTATGCTAAGTGGGGTAGGTTTTACGTAATACTCCGCATGCTGATTTCTATAGCAGTCTGCAATGTTTCTGTTATATCTCAAGATATGGACATGAGAAATTTATGAAATTTTACTGGGAATAACTATACTTCTGTATCTTTCCAAACCCACTGGATTTACCTTTTTACCTATTTTGAGCTAAGAGATATACCTGTTCTAAGTTGAGGTTACTGCACAGTCTGGAATTCTAGAACAGTTTTGGCTAAGCTCTGTTTTTTATTAATTTAATGACAGAACCTGGAAAAGTGTTATTAATAAAAGTTGTAGATAATTTCATAAGATTTCTAACCATATAAAGATCACTTCATTTGGATCTTTGTAGCTTGAGTTATGCCAGGTTTACTGAACTGCTGAAATTAGAATTCACCCAGAAATTTTCTGCATTACTTCCTTATCTTGTATAAGTGAATATATCATTGGATATCTTTGAATCTTATTGATTTGCCTGGGAATCTTTCATTAGAGATGATTATGGTTATCTAGTATAAAAGGGATGTGAGTTACTTTGGTGTCCCCTAGTTTCTTTTTTCTAAGGGGGTAGCAAAGTTGTGAGTGTTGCAAGATGAATGTTTCGTATGTCCTAGAGCTTCACTTGGAAGGAGTGGTTATCTCTATGATTGGAAGTCTATAGTTAGTTTCATGAAAACTTAGATGACATCACCCCCATATCAAGTATGTTTAGTAAGTTTTAAGTGAAGGACTTATCATTAGCAGCAAGCCTTAAAGAAAGTGTTGCCTTCAATGACATCGTCAGGTGGAACAAGACCTTTGTTAAGTGGGGTAGCATCTGTTGTCAACAACAGCAAGTCCTGAATATCTCAAGCGACAAGGTACGAAGAACTGAAGATCAAACTTTATCTTTCTTGTCATCTTTTGGCTATCCTCAATCCATGCCTTATATCTCATCAACACAAATCAAAGAAGCATGAAGACTTGAAGATTAGCGTTATCTATCTCTCTAGTCTCTCTGAATCTCGTTCCTACCTTATCCTGTCTTTTAAAGAGTAATATGTCTTCCTTAGCCTATATCTCTACTTTTGGATGCCCAAAAATCATGGATAAATTCTGGACAATAGTAGACTTCAATATTTTTCTCTGACCGTAAGAACCACCCTGATAGCTATTATGGTTTGGGATTTATGAAAATCACAAGGCGACGTATCTATGCTGTCAGCAATCTGGAATAGTTTCTGTTGTGCACAGTTTTCGACCACGTTAACTGTAGAATCTGGAGAAGTATTCTATAAGAAAGTTGTAGTAAATTTGATAAGCTTTCCAACGGTATAAGCTACAACATCATTGGATTCGTAGAACTCGAGTTATAACTGTATTTCTGCTCTGCCATTTTTCTGCTCGCGAGGAAGTGCAAATTACTTGTTCTTGCATATGCTCATGAGTCTCTTTGAGATGGTAGAAGGACATGATGGTAGTCATCACTCAGAAACAAATGCAAGCTATCCATTGGTGTTCTCCAGTTGATCTCTTAAGAGGGGTTGCCGAACTAAAGGCGATACAAGATGGAGGTTTTATACGTTCTATTTCGTCATCTGGAAGCATCAGCTATCTACATGGTTGCAAAGTCATTATCGAGCGCAGGTATCCTTTTTCAGGGTGGGTAACCTGTTAGAACCATCTACAAGAATCATAAGGGTCTAAAGGAGACATTTACAAAGTTGGTTATGAGTTTGTGGCATCATCATTGGATAGGAGTTGACGAAAGAAAAGTGAAGACTTGCAGATCAACTTTATCTTTCTCCCTAGTCTCTCCGAATCTCGGGACGAGATTCCTCTTAAGTAGGGTAGATTTGTCACACCCAAAATTTCCTATTTTAGGTTGTGCATAAAAAATACTAAATAAAATAAATAATTTCAATATTTGAATAAATTTATTAGATAAGTTAAGTTGCTGCTAATTTAAATATAGATAATTGTGGTTTTAAACTTTTTCATATTAATTTGATAATGTGGTGTTTGTGTGATGCTTGTCTTTGGTGTTGGTGAGTGCTATTATTTTCAAAATACCATAGGACGACATTTACTTCTCACCGGAATTTTTTTGGCATTTTCTGGATTTAAAATTTCAATTTCCGTGAGCTTAATCTTTTTCCTTGATCTCTTCATCAATCTTTTCATGAGCTCAAACTCATTTAGTTGAGTTCCTTATCTCTCCAAGAGTCTCCAGAATTTTTCCCGTGATTTTTCTAAGCTCCGGGCTATTTTTCACGGCCAAAAAGGTAATTCTAGATTTTCTGGAATTATTTTATTCGCGGAATTAAAATAATCCCGAAATTAAGAAAATCCGAAAAGTTTCCAAACCCTACGACTATATATATGCCGGTGTAGCCCTCGACGCCCTGTTTTCAGAAGTACAACCCTTATCGCGAGCCGCCGCTCGTAGCTCCCTCCACCTCTTGCCGAAGTTCTGCATCTACAGCTTGCGTTCCGGCGAACTTCCGACGAGCTTTTCCGGCCAAACCGTTGCGTTCCGACGCCAGCCACCACCACCAAGAGGCAGCCCTCGTCGTTCTCTACATCGTGGTATATCCGTTTGCACGAATCTATCGCTGTTTCATCGAGTTCCCATCTCATCTTGTTTTTCTCCAGCGAGGTACCACCATGGCTGACCGGAGCTCCTCCCAGCTCAAGGTAGAAGATGATACTATTTACAGTTTTGCCACTAAACTTGTTTTGATCATAAAATCTTCGTTTTAACTCCGATTTGACCCATTCAAGTTGCGTTAGGTTCGTATTTGCGAACTCTACATGTTAGTGTAGCTGCACAGTAGGTTTGAAAGATTTAATTTTTGAGTTTATATTAAAGTAATTATTTATCTATAGGAAATCTTAGAAAAATCATAACTTTCACGTTTTAAATCCGAATTTCGTGATCTTTACGTCTGTGTGATCGTAGTAACGTGTAGAATAATTTTTATAAGCTTTTCAAACTGTTTATCTACTGTTGGTTAGGTTTTCTACCTTTAAGATTCGATGTTAGGTTTAATCTATTGTTTTACTAAAGAAAATCTCGTTTAATTCATAATTTATTTGTTTTAATTCCGAATTAGTCCGTTCAAATTGCAATGGATTTATAATAACATAAACTACATATTAGTATTCATGATTTCCTTATCAAAATCTTTAGAATTTCATGGTTTGAATCATATCTTAAATAACAATTATGTAACCGAGTTTTGTAAATAAAATATGATTTGTTTTACTTTAGTTTTATAATTTGAATCTAAATTTGACTTAAATTATAATCTCTATAAAATATCTTATATATGTTTTTATACCATTAAGAAACATGAAGCTAATAGTTTTATGAGTAAATCTATTGGTAGTTGTATCTTTTCAACCATAGCTTCGATTAGCGTGCTTTTCGTGACTTTGTGTTCGCAGCGATGCCTAGAATCGTGTTTCAAACTCTTTTACTTATTTTTATATGATTGGTGTACTGTTCTAATATGGATCTATTGTTTGCTTCGTGTATGATTGCATTTGGATGCTTGTGTGGTGTTCTATGATAATGTCCAGTCGGTGAGCTTTATGTGTTGATCGAGAAGGAATACAGTTGAAGTTTTGGACTAGAAGAAGCATCAGAGTTTAAGGCAAGTATAACATGGGACCATCCTTGTTGTCCTATTCACTGAAATTATCATACATATGCGTGTGTCTTCCTTGACAACCATAGAGATTATAACTTAGCTATTGATATCTTGTTTCCTTGTCGCCTATGGGTTGTGCATTTGGGTAGCTACTGCTAGCGCTTAATTATGAACAATGATCTTGTAATTTGACTAATGGATTATGCAATCAACCAATTAAGATGATTTTATTACTGTTGAAAAGGGGGCTAGAGCAAGGGGTTATATTGTTGCTCTGGTTTCTCTCCATAAGGACTTACCTGTAAGTGATAACCGGGATATACAGTACAGCTGTGAGGGCTATATGGCTCTGGCTCTAGTTGTTCAAGAGACCTTTTCTAGCTTGTTAGAGGTTACCTTAAATGGCGTAAGAATGACTTGCCACTTTGGGTGTAGTGCGAGCCCCTGGCCTAGTGTGTATAGGCTGCGGTTGTTGTGCCACAGGGAAGGGGGGTTCTACATCTGCCTGCCGAGTGAATCTAATGGCCCTAACTTGTTAGACGAACTTTTGAGTGGCTTTATATGGTTTTCAGTGTTTTGGGAGTAATTAACCCATGCATTTGGAAATCATGACTCACAGTGAAAGTGTACACCTCTGCGCAGAGTTAAAAACTGGTATACTAGCCGTGCTCACGGATACGAGCGGCCTTGGGGATTCTTACAGAATAGTTGATCACCATTGTTATATGATGCTTAATTATTGTTGATTATTATTATGCTCATGTTAATGCTATTCATTATCCTTATTACAATTGATCATTGATTCATTAATGGGATTGGAATATCTTGATGCTACTCAATTGCTAATTATATGATGATTAAAAGCTAAACGCAGTTAAACAGTGTCTAGCCTTTTTGAGCCTCATGAACCCTGTGTTATACTTGTTGAGTTCGACATGGACTCACTCTTGCTATTTCCCCAACACTCCAGTGTGTAATAAGATGCTACTCGGAAAAAGGACAAAGGTGTAATGGAGTTTCCAGAAGACTAGTAGAAGTGCTAGGCATATGTTACCCCCAGTCAGCCGTCCCTGAGAAGAATGGAGCCCGAAGTTTAGTCATCGTTCCGCGATACTCTGATGTAAGTGTTAATATAGCTATGTATACGTTATATAATAACATTGTTTCTGATACTTTTTCATTCTGGCATATGTGTGGACTTCCTGGGCACACATATGATTAGCCTGGTTTTGTTCTTTAGAAAACCGGGTGTGACACGCAGTGACCGGCAGGCGGCCAAATCAGCGTTCCGCGATCCCAATCCGGAAAAGCAAGCAAAGCGCGTCCTCGTCAACAAATGGGAACGCAGGCCTGATGACGCACCCATCGATGCCACTGACGACTGGATTGCCCTGCTCTTCCACGAGACGTTCAAGAAACTGGTCGACTCCTCTACTTGAGAGGCGTTGCGCGAGCTGATGTTCCCCTCGCCCTGCGAGAGGTCGAATTGGCGCTGCTCACAGCCCTAGTCCACTAGCCACGACGGCACTCACTTTGTCGCAAAATTAGTGCTTAGTCAGTACAACTTTCGTACCCCACCGCTTGCGGTGATTCATGTTGTGTGATACTCCGTGATGTGGATCGGCGCCTCGCCATGTCCGCTCTCGGAGCGTGTAAACTTTTCAACTTTCACTTAGTGCAACACGTGTCCATGCGCGTTTTCGAAAAAAAATCAGACTCACACAAAGCCGTCTCAGCAGTCAGTAGCAAAGAGAAGGTACTTACTCGACGCTGCAGGTACTTACTAGTGCACAATAGTGGCTTCAAAAAAAAACTTGTGCTGCGCTTTGCTGATCCATTTGTTACTAGAAAACTAATAAGGCTTGCATCAAGCCAGCAAAAAAAACTATGCAAACTTGCATAGATCAGTCATAGGTCCACTAAAAGTATCTGTATCTAATACTAAAAAAATTAAGTTTTTTTTCTTGGTCTCCGATCACTCTCGCTTCTCTTAGTCCGTCCATCTCTCCCGTGTCCGTCTGTCCCCACTCGCACACTTTCACTTTCGTCCTCCAATTCGTCGCCCGTCCATCACTCACTCTCACCTCTATCAGAGGTTGTTTGTTTGAGCTGCAACTTCTGGGCTTTTGGCTCAAAAGCTAGCTTTCTAGCTTTTTTTACTTTCCGTTGTACGCCACTACTCACTCCCTTGTTCATATGTACCTCACTCTCCCACATATCTTCTTTCATCTCTCGTTCTATCATTCCTCATTCCCACTATTTGTGTGTGTGTGGTTGGGGGAGGGGGAAGGCCGCCCCGACAAGCCTTTCGGCCAGAAAAATATTTCTTATTTCAAAATTATACGTATACATGACAGAAAAGCTATATGCCAACCGGTTGTTTCCCTTTCATCTGTCAACTGAATTTGTGACCGTCTGATCTGTGCTTGTTTGGCATGGTGGGCGCCCGATCCCGTATCTGGTGGGCTGCCCTTGCCGCACCTTGCAGACTCTTCGCCCCCGTGGCTCCGTCGCTCCCAGACCGCTCCGGCGCTCCGCCACCGCCCCCAGGCCAGCCCTTCGGCCCCGCCTCCATTGCTCCCGTTCATCGGTCACCTGCACCTCATGATCCGCTCGCCACCGTACAGGTCCTTGGACCGCATCCTGGCGCGCTACGAGCCCCTCGTCTACCTCCTGCCTCGGCCCTTGCACACACTGCGTCGTTGCCGGCACAGCGGACGCTGCACGGGACCTCCTCAAGCACGAGGCGAGCATTCCGGAGCAGCCGTCACGGTCCGCACCAGCACCACCACCGGCCACCTGACGCCTAAATCGGACGTAGAAGAGATGTGTTTGATCTGCAATTTGTAATTTTTTTTCTCTGATATTTGTGAACAATTTGATGATATTTGTGAATAATTTGACATATATTCTCTGATATCTGAAATCAATAGAATTAATTTGTAATTTTTTTCTGAAAAATTTGGCATATATTTGTGTTATCCTTGAATTACACCACTATGCCCAATAAATTACACTGAAGAAGTCAGTGTAAATATAGCCAGAAGACAATATAAATGCATGAGAAAAATTTAGTTGATAGGAGGGGCCAAAACAACTTAATATCGCCTAGACATATCCCATAACAGAAAAGCTATATGCCAACCGGTTGTTTCCCTTTCATCTGTCTGATATGGTTTCATATGAAATTGAGTAACCTAATGGGCCCCACGTCATCGTCATCGCTCTCTCCCTGCTCTCCAGATGACAAGGCAACAACCCTCGCCGTCGCCTCGTTCTCGCCAGGCACGTGTACGGCGACATCGAACGCCGCCGCTGCCGCCCTGTGGTGCCGCATGTGTCCGCGCGAGCGCCTGCCCGGTGGGGAACATGGCGCCACAGGTGCACGTCGCTGGCCGCGGTGGCGGCGCCCTTCCCAGGGTGCGCGCCAAGGAGGAGGTCGAGATAGTGCGCGTGCATCAGCGGCCGCTTGTGGCTCGTCTGGTGGCCGCCCAGCGCCTGGAACGCTCCTCTGATGACCCTCTGATAGAGGAGCAGCATCATATCAAATTGTAAAAGACAGATTTTCTTTAATTTGTATTTCCTTTTGTTTCAACGGACGGATCATGTATACATATAAGTAGATGCATGAGAAAGTATACAACATTGTGGAGTAGTCCTGGTCCTGACGACGCACGCGCACAGGAAGCCTTTGTCGTCAGCTGTGAGGCCGAAGACCTGTTGGGGTTTAGTCCCACATCGTGTAGCGATGGTGGGGGAGCACAACAAGATTGTTAGGATTAATCCCACATCGGTAATCGAAGGTGGGGGAGCACAACATATAAGGCGTGGCAGTCCTCACCTATCAGGCTAATTTTGATGTGTGTGCTCCGTGAACCTGGGACCTGTGGGAGCGCAGGCTCGTATCGAGACGGGTTGGCTGCAAGCTAGCTCCAATATCGAGAACTCGGTGGTCACCACCGGTTCCAACAAGTGGTATCAGAGCCCGGTACCCATAGTTAGAAAAGCTAAACCCGATAAAAAATCTCGAGCGTCACATGTATGGCGGGGGCACCCCGATGTGTGACTAAGGGGGGAGATTGTTGGGGTTTAGTCCCACATCATGTAGCGATGGTGGGGGAGCACAACAAGATTGTTGGGGTTAGTCCCACATCGGTAATCACGATGTGGGGGAGCACAACAAGATTGTTGGCGGGGGCACCCCGATGTGTGACTAAGGGGGGAGATTATTGGGGTTTAGTCCCACATCATGTAGCGATGGTGGGGGAGCACAACAAGATTGTTGGGGTTAGTCCCACATCGGTAATCACGATGAGGGGGGAGCACAACAAGATTGTTAGGATTAGTCCCACATCGATAATCGAAGGTGGGGGAGCACAACATATAAGGCATGGCAGCAGCCCTCACCTATCAGGCTAGTCTTTTAGGTTGAGTTAGGCTCAAACCTTGATGTGTGTGCTCCATGGATCTGGGACCTGTGGGATCGCAGGCTCGTATCAAGCCGGGCCGGCTGCAAGCCAGCTCCAAGATCGAGAACTCGGTGGTCACCACTGGTTCCAACAAGACCGAGCCGAACTCCAGGACGTTGGAGCCCGCGGCCCTGGAATGCCAGCTGCCACGTCCCCTCTGTCCGCCACATCATGCTGTGCTCGTCGACGGCGTCCAGGCCAGGGAGAATGTGCCCTTGCAGGTGATGGAGATCCACACACGCGTGCCCACTGCACAGTACCCGAGACGAACGCGAGCTCGTTCTCGGCCAGGCGCCCCATGGGGGCTTCGGGAGCGGGACGGCGTGCCAGCACCCGCCGGGGAGCAGCCGGAGCTTCTCGAAGCCATAGATGCTGCTCCCAGAAACCGTAGCTGCCGACCTGCATCACCGTGTCATGGAACACGGTGTCGCCCCAGAAGTCCTAGGAGGCGCCCAGGACGGCGCCGCTGAAGCGGCGAAGGCGGGGCAGCCGGACGGTGAGGGGAAGCACGCGACGGGCCGCGGGGAGCAGGCCGCCGCCACCATCTCCTCCTCGTCATCGGTGACCAGAAGGTCGTACTCAAGGTGGCCCTCCTCCTCGTCGTGCACCACCAGAAGCGGCTGGTCGGTGGCCATCGGACCGGGCCTTGGTTAGTTTGTGAAACAAAAAAAATTAGGTGTCATATCGGATGTTTCGTGAGATGTCGGAAGGGGGTTTTGATACTGATAGAAAACTAATTACATAATTCACCTTGAAACCGCGAGACGAATTTATTAAGCATAATTAAGCCGTCATTAGCACATGTTTGTTACTGTAGCACCTAATCATGGACTAATTAGGCTTTAAAGATTCGTCTTATGGTTTCCAACCAAACTGTGCAATTAGTTTTTTATCTATATTTAGTACTCCATGCATATGTCCAAACATTTGATGTGATGGGGTGAAAAAAATTTAGGTGAAAACTAAACACAACCTTATATAGCGTGTGCTGCCTGCCCACCGACCAGATCTCTTAATCCTAGCTTTTGACGTGTTCTTCTCGGATATGGCCCCGGTCCCACCCACCACTGCTGGCTGCTGCAAGTATTATATATCTGCTGGAAAATCAAGCTAAAGGCTTTACTCGTGTCCCAGCCCCAGAGTATTATAAGCTTTTTTTACGGAAAATCTGTGGCTTCCGCCGCCCAACCCTTTGTTTTCATGTAATTTTTGGTCTAAAAAAGGCCTGATAAAAGTACATAAATCTCACCGTGATTGAAAGCAATATATATACATATAATTTTCAAATAATAAATATTGCATTGATGGGTTTGTATTGATGGTATATTGGTGATAAGAAATATTGTATTGATGGTATATTGGTGATAGAAAAACAGAAATGTAAAGCTTAATTAATTAGACTTTGTTTCTCCAATATATATGCATGACTCTGTACTTATATATTTTATTACAGTAAGAGTTTAAGAAATACTGTATTGATGGGTTTGTATTGATGGTATATTGGTGATAAAAAAATCAGAAATTTAAAGCTTAATTAGACTTTGTTTCTCCAATATATATGCATGACTATGTACTTATATATTTTATTACAGTAAGAGTTTGGGAATAAAATAAAATAAACTTCTTGAGATCCATAAACGCATGTGGTACTAACGAGCCTGTGTAATTTCCCAAGCATATAAGCAACCACTTTCAAACGAGTATCGTTTCATATGAACTTGAGTAACCTAATGGGCCCCACGTCATCGTCGTCGCTCTCGCCCTGCATCTCTCCAGACAAGCAGGCATTATCAATAACCACCCTCGTTGCCGTCTCGCTCTCGCCGTGCACGGCGACACCGAAGTCGAACGCCGCCGCGGGCCTGTGGCGGCGCATGTGTCCGCCGAGCGCCTGCCCGGTGGGGAAGACCGCGCCGCAGGTGCTGCACCGGTGCACATCGCTGGCCGACGCGGCGCCCTTCCCGGGGCGCGCGCCGAGGAGGAGGTCGAGGCCGTGGGCGCGCACCAGCGGCCGCTTGTGGCTCGTCCGGTGGCCTCCCAGCGCCTGGAACGTCGGGAACGCGCGCCCGCACGTCTTGCACCGGAACGCGCCGCCGCCGGCCCGCTGCTGCTGCTGCTGCTGTTGGTGGCTGACGCCGCCGTGGTTCTTCGCGATCACCTTGCTCGCCGTCGACAGCGACAGGTACAGCCGCAGCAGCTGGTTACTTCTCGCCGTCGCTGCCGCCGTCGGTCGTTCGGTTGTGGTGGTGGCCATGCCCGATCGATCCACAGATTTTCCGAGACGATGGAGCTAGCTTAGCTTGGTCACGTGTATGGATATACTACACCAGATCACGTTAGAACAGGTAGTATACTATTAGCACGTGCCTAATATAATACGTACTAAGACGCTGTTTCTATGGATAACAAGCAAAGCTTGTATCGAATGTTTAAGCAATGGCCACGTATTTATAGGCGCCAGCGCCAGGATGCATGCCATGCCAGAACGGAGCTTAGAGCTCCTGTTAGAAGAGATGCCTGCATTGACCTCAAGTCAACGTCGAGCTCGCCAGCGAACTGAGCTTGCGCAGGGCCAATGGCAGCGTGCCACGTGACAGGCGAAGCTTCGGCGCTTTGCTTACGAAGTGGGGACGCGCGCGCATTGCGTGTCAAGTCGCTGCGTGCGCGTGGGCCGTTCGGTCGTTCTGAGAGATTCGTGCGGAACTTACGCGTGCTAGGGACACGCTGACTGGTGCACACAGGAATGCTATTCCTGGGGCCTCAGTGTAAAAACGACACGCCTATATATCCTAGTCTGAGAATACAAACTCATGTCCGGTGTGTGCTAATTTCTCATGCTTTTATTTGTTTATTTTATTATGAGATAAGAATAGATTGGTACACTACTAACTAACCACTGATTTTGCGTGTTTTTGATTGGCAGTATGATGCACGAGAGATGTAGTACATAGGTTTATATTGATTATGACCCATGACTAATGACTTTGGCAGATGAATGGCGTGTAAGTGTTGCACCACATGATGCTTGCCTTTCAGCATTTCCACCTACTATACATGCTACCAAAGCAGTTTTCCATCGTCGGTTGCCAGCTGGCAAATGTGTGTTGCACGATGCATTTGTTTGGCTACCAATATGCAAAGACTTACCAGACGACGATGATATCTTTGGATGCAGATGTGGATAACACTAGTGGTACGCCTAGCGCCCGAATGTCTGGCGCCAGGACACGTCCGGGCGCACCTCCAAAAATGGCACCTGCGTACAGATCCAGCGCCCGGCCGCGGCGTTGTATGGATGCCCTGTCAACTCCAGGAGAGTCGATGCAGCATAAAGTAGGGAGAAGAGATGCAACACCCGATCTACTTTTGAAACATCCAACGATAATAGTCGCAACATACGTCTGAAGGCAGTTCAAACACTTAAAACATACTTTTAAAACACTTGTAAAAAACACCTAAAACACACTTGAAAAACCATGGCAACCATGTGCAATATCCAAATAAAACACATGCAACATATGTGTGAAACATATGCAACATCCAGATAAACACACTTGCAACATGCATCCGGAAAACACAGATGAAACATACCTCTGAAACACCTGAAACACTCGAAACATACACTTGCAACATGCCTCTGAAACAATTGTAACATATGCAACATGTGTAATATCTCCCGATCTACTTTTGCAACATCCATATGAAACAACTGCAACATATATCTGAAATGCCTGAAACACTTGAAATATACATATGCAACATAGGGAAGGGGAAGGCTGCGCCGGTTGATTCCGGCCACCGGGGGTCGGCGGCGGCGACTGCTTTAGAGCATGTCCATCGCCGACGCTGGTGACGAGGACCGCCGCGATGGCGACGACGATGGTGCGGGGGTGCCTTCGCTCCGCGGCCTCGACTCCATGGTGCTCGCCGCGATACCGGTGGTAGTGGTTGACACGGGCACGGGGAACAGCGGGGACTGCGCGGTCTGCCTCGCGGAGCTCGAGCCCGGGGAGAGCCGGGGTGGGGGGAAGGGGCCACCGGGGTGCGGGAGGAGGCCGCCAGGGGTTGGGGAAGGAGCTGCCACCGATGGCCGCGTCATCAAGTGTGGGGCAGAACGCGAAGGGATAAGAATGGGGAGGGGCACGAGCGCCATGCGTCCGTCCGAGCGTCTTAATCATATCATTATCGTAACACTAGCACCGCGTATATGCATTCGAGGAGATATATGCTCACCTAGGAATGTGGACAAAAATGTAGTTTGAATTCTTTGATAGTGGATCCAGAACTCTGTTACATAATATATGACTTGCTTTTTGGTAAATGACAACCTAATTGTTTTTCCAACGGGAATTTATTTATTATATATATTGGCTCAAACATTGGGCGCCATTACAACAGAATGATGAAAAACCAGAGCTTTTCTTTCACACTTGGTAGATGCGTAACTTTGGAGTCGGCTCTAATTATTAGATCTGATCAAATTGGGTCAGGCCATGAAAAATTTGTTGTGTCAAAATCATTGGTCAAGTCTGACAAGACGCACCGATGGTTAGGTTATTTTTAAAAATTTGTTATGTCAAAATCATTGGTCAAGTCTGACAAGACGCACTGATGGGTTAGGCTATTTTTCAGGGTTTTCTACTTTAATTTGAGTCGGGTTTCTTCAAGTTGGGTCAGATCATATCATAGGTTGAAAATCACAACCCCAACCTAACACAATAAATTGGTAGCACAGGTTAATTAAATTCGCTAACAGTTTACTGCCTCGAGTTATTGTTTTGCCGACGACGTACAGTAGTCATCGATACGCGTCTGTCTGTGGTGATGATGCAATGCAAAGCAATGGGATTTCTATGGATTGTTACCGGAAACAGGAACAGATAGATACATAGATCACCATCACCTAGTAGTATGTATAGCGTGTTAATTGGATAGATATGATGTGCCATCAATCGTCATGGTCATGACTCATCATGGCTCCTACTTTGGTGACGTACGTGTACACTGGTGAACAACTGAAGAAGACCGAGACTTGATATGCCATCGTTTGTACCTCACTTCCACATCTCTTCTTCCGTCTCTCATTTTGTCATTTCTCAGTCCCACTATTCTCGTTCTACAGGTAACAGACATAGACTCACGACAGGAGGGTTCAATGCAAGGGTGGAAAACATGGACCCATGACAAGTCTGAGACCCAGTGCTTTGTAGCTTCTTACAATTATAATTTGGAGCTACAAAACCTTCACTAGCGTCACACCACTCATGCCGTGGCTAACCGCCTGACAGGACAAATCCGTGCCACAACATGATGAGGAGTACAACTTACCTTCCACCTTGCTGTGATGCAAATTAGATTAGGCCATGAAAAGTTTATTGTGTCAAAATCATTGGTCCAAGTCTGAGGAGACTTCACTGACTGATCGAGTTGGGTTGGGCTATTTTTCGGGATTTTCTACTTTAGTTTGATTCGAGTTTCTTCAAGTTGGGTTGGATCATAGTTTGAAAATCACTACCCCAACCTAACTCAATACGTTGGTGGCTCGGGTTAATTAAATTTGCTAACAGTTTACTAGCTCGAGTTATCGTTTTGCCAACGACGTACACAGCAGTCGTCGATACGTGTGTCTGTGGTGATGATGCAATGCAATGAGATTTCTATGGATTGTTACCGGAAACAGGAACAGAGATCAATACATATAGATCACCATCACCTAGTAGTATGTATAGCGTGTTAATTGGATAGATATGATGTGCCATCAATCGTCATGGTCATGACTCATCATGGCTCCTTGTTTGGTGACGTACGTACACTGGTACGTGAACAACTGAAGAAGACCGAGTCTTTCTGATATGCAGACGTACGTACGTGCCTGGGTTTAATTGGCACACATCGTGTACGTGTGGAAGTAACTAACTCTGCTTATGACCACAACGTCAGACCACCATTCGACTTATTGATGCTGCTCATTTCATGGTCCATCTAGAAGGAGAGAAACAACAGGACATTTCAGAGGTCAGCGTCGGGGATCGAGATCATCTATCAGGCAGCGGTCCATGAAGCGGACGAATGGGTCAAGGCCGGTTTCTCAAGTCTAGCGGCGGTGTGCCCTATCTGGTCGCGCAATTTGTTTCCAATGTAATATTTATTAGGACAATCCAGTAGATAGGGCGACGGTGATCTGCTAATGATGGTTCCTCGCCACCAATAGAGACTAATGTGTATCGGTTCCTACATACTTCTTTTCCTCTTAATGAAAAATGGGCCGCATGGTTCAGAAAAAAAAAAAGTAACTCTGCTGATATTATATATGCATTGACCTGAGACTGGGGACTCAGACTCGCAGCAGTCAGCAGCAAAGAGCAGGTACTTACTCGACGCTGCACTGGTACTAGCGCTGAGCTTTTCCATCCTGCTTCCCTCAGGGAGGAAACGTGCGTCCACATGCATGGCTGTCTCTTGCTTCCTTGAGTGACGGAGGGAGTGAGGTTATTATACTGCCCAGCAAATCGCAGATCAGAGCTGAATGGTAAATGGTGATAATCCTTCTTCAGGTCTTCGTACAAAATCAGTTTGGGTTCCATCGTCGTCACTCCTCCGTACATAATATATAATGGTTTAAAAAATTTTGTGCTGCACCTGCTCATCTATTTTTTTACTAGAAAACTAAGATTCACATCAAGCCAGCGGATAAAACTATGCAAACACTTGCGTAGAGTCACAAGTAGGATATATTGAAAACATGGTCCGTCTCTCGCTCTCGCTCCTTCTAATCAGTCAATCTCTTCCTCTATCCATCGGTCCCTACATACTCCCTACCACCATACCTCTTCTTCCGTCCGCCCTTGATTCATCGTTCGTCCACCTCTTACTATTACGTCTCTTAGGGACCATTTGTTTCAGCGGTAGCTCTTGGGCTTTTTGGCTCAAAAGCTGGCTTTCTAGCTTTTGATTTCTAGTTATATGCCACTCACTCCACCATTCATCTGTACCTCACTCCCACATCTCTTCTTCCGTCTCTCATTGAGTCATTCCTTAGTCCCACTATTCTCTTTCTATAGGTAACAAACATAGACCCACGACAGGAGAGTTCGACACAAGGGTGGAAAAAAACATAGACCCATGACAAGAGTCTGAGACCTGGTGCTTTGTAGCTTCTTATAGTTATAATTTGGAGCTGCAAAACCTTCACTAGCATCACACCACTCATGCCATGGCTAACCGCTTGACAAACCGATTCCAGTGCAGCAACATGAGGCGTACAACGTACCTTCCGCCTTTCTTAACCACAGAAGTTATGCACACAATATATGGCCATAGCCACCTATTTGATCTAAGACAATCTCTAGTCAATTTCTTATACAGGGTTAATCCTTTGTTGCACATATCATTATTATGGACATTGAAATTTATTTGATTTATTTGAAATAAGGTTGGGCCAAGCCCAGTTATATCAAATTTAACCCAACAAAGATATAGCAAGCTCAGTATCATGTATATAAGCATTCGAATACCCAAATACAGAGGATTTTAGGTGGTAGAGAACTGTTTTGTATTAAATAATGACACAAATTTGGTAGGTTTTATATCTATAGTAAATTATCATGTATTAAACATATATAGTACGTACGGTGCTCATATTTTCTAGCAAACTATTCTTCCAGTCTCTAGAAGATTTGGTCATGAGACGTTTAGAAGATTTAATTTGTTCATCCTGTCTCTAGAAGGCGTTTAAAACTCTCTACATATGTTGAGCGCAAAAATGAAAAATGAAAAAAAAAGCAAGTGTGTACCCATTACCCAATCAAGGCATGCAGATGCTATGCATATGACTAAAGTCACTAATTCTCCATTTGGGAAAAGGGGGCATGTGATGAAGCAATTTTTTAACCAAGCACTTTGTTGAGTGATTTTGATTTTTTTTTCAGAAAGTTAACCTTCTGGATAGGCTGAAGCAAACTGCAAAAGTGACAAAAGAAATGAACGGAAACTAGCATTATCTATATGTCATTAATTGGTACGTGGTGGAAGCTAAGGATGACATGAATTTTTGCGTGTGTATGTAGGCTTCAAACCTCTTTGCTCCTTGTGGCAATTGGCATGCGCAGGTACGTAGATGTGACTATGTGAGAGGAGAAATAAATAAAAGTGACTTGTAATTTGTTAGGAATGTGGACACAATTACACGAAGGTGTCTCCCCAATTTGTGTTTTGTTCTTTTTTTTTTAGCAAATTTGTGTTTGTATATAAGAAAAGGAAAAAAAAGGAGAAGACATGCAATCCAAGTAGCTAGAAAATTTGACACACGCAGCAATCGAGTAGCCCAATGATAACAGAAAACTTAGGCCCAATCCAAACGTATAGATGGGCTAAAATAGAAAATAAAGTCCAGTAAAGCACATAAACCCAACTGTAACGAACTGGGCCCCAAAGGAAAAGAGACCATTAACTAAAAGGAAAAATAATACATAGCACATGGCCAGACGAGAGCTGCAACGCGAGAATGGATCTGAACTGGATGGGCCGTCAATCTGGGTGAACAATTAGGCTTGCAAAGCATTGCAAGACTTTTTTAATTTTACATATTTATTTATTCGATTCGATAATGCTACAAATAGGATGTCCGACGCCAGCGAGATGCGTGGCGTGACGTGCACCACAACTTTGACTCCCTCTGTCTCTTATTCTCATTTGGACACCACACGCTTACTCTACTCGGTCTTCTCCCACCGCATCTGACCCTGCGCCGTTCACTGCTCCTCACTCTCGCACCATCGTGCGCCCCTTGCGCTGCTCGCTCCTCACTCCTCGCTCCTCACTCCTCTCCCCCGCTTGTCACGCGCCCTACCCACACCTCGCCTCTTGCTTTGGTTGTGCATTGAGCAGCTCGCTCCATCTCATAGCATGCGCCGCCCCGCTAGGCTAAGCCAAGGCCGGTGCTGGTGGCACTGGCCGGTGGTGGTGCTCGTACGCGCCACAAGTATTGGATGCTGGTAGTGCTCATGCGTCACCGCTCGCCACCGGCTCCGACCCCAACGACTGGAATCGACCGGCCTACACTTCCCCTCCCTTATGTTGCAAATGTATGTTGCAGGTGTTTCAGTCGTTTCAAAGATATGTTGTAGCTGTTTCTTATGGTGTTACAAAAGTAGATCGGGATGTTGCAAGTGTTTCAGAGGCATGTTGCTAATGTTTGTTCAAAATGTTTCATTTGTTCCAGATGTATGTTGCAAGCGTTTGATCTGGATATTTGCATATATTTCACACATATGTTGCAACAACATGTTCCATATGTTTCATCTGTTTTAGATGTATGTTGCAAGTGTTCTATCTGGATGTTGCATATGTTGCAATGACTATGTTGCAAGTGTATGTTTCAAATGTTTCATCTGTTTCTATCATATATTGGAATTGTTTCATTTAAGCATTGCAAAATTAGATCTCAATGTAGGGCTATTTAGTGAGGAAGAGAGAGCTAGTGCGGGAGCCATGGCGGCGTCGGCTGTAAGCTAGCAGCAGCGCTCCACTGGAGGACGTGCTGGCGCACGCGGGCCATTCCTGTATGACATGCTGCCTCCGCTGGCTCCGCCGGAGGTCCTGAAGCAGAAGCTTGTGGCATCTCCCTATGCAACGGAGATGCAGACCCTGGCTATGGAGGTGACGAGGGCACGACGAGGTTTGAGACCCCCTATGGGTGCAGCAGACGCTCTATTACGCGGGGGACGGGACAGGGTGTGGCAGAGCTATGTTTGGACGCAGGTCTGGTGCCAGACGTCCAGGCGCTAATTATTCCATTATTTATTTTATTTGTAATAAGTTTAACATTTTTTTTGAAAAATAGCAAAAGTATTGATTTTAAATAAAATATTAAGTATATCTGGGTCTTCGCCAGGAAAAAACATTTGGCTTCATTTCTTTGCAAACAAGAAAATCTGACCACTTCTATTATAACAATGTAGCAAAAACAGAGAGGAAGTCCTACTCAAAACTCAATTCTAATATTATTGGCCATGCAAATGAACCAAATAATTTATCGCCGTACGTAGCGTCCAACTCTCGACAAACTTGGAAGTAGTGCTAGTTGTTATCTTCATGCTGCTACAATTGCATCCAAATGTCATAACCAGTACGTTCTCTTTGAACTAAACTTGCCAAAAAAAAATTGACACAGAACTCATTTTGAGAGATAGCCACTCTGATTTTCAAAGGACGACAATACACTAGCATATCTGGATTTTTTTGAGTGGAACTAACATGTCTGGAAATGTAATATCCAAGCTTGAAATTGGATGCTAGGATCGTCCAGCTTACAACTGTATGACCTTCTAGGACGCTGGTCAGAAGCGCGTCGTTTATATGGTTACATTCTTTTTTATTACAATAATATGCAAATCTTTTATGTATTCAAGAAAAAAAACATATCTGGAAATGTCTAGACGAACGGCGGTCCACATGTGAAAACGAATCCAGCCCATTACAGAACCTCATACAAATCACCGGCTTCTTTCTCTCCACTCGATATCTCCCTCACATTCACGAAGGCCAAGGGTGACCGTCTCCTTCCATGTCAGTCATCTACATGGTACGCCGACGCCAATTTGCTTTTTTGTTTGTTATTAGTTGTTTTACACATATGAGAAAAGAGAAAAAAATTGATTTACAGACCTATCATAGTCTGATAGGCTAAAACAATTACAATGCATTGTTCTTTGGGCCCAGGAAGCAGCAGCTTCTCTCCGTACAAATGCTGACAAGTGTCAAGTCCCTTGCATCGGACCATCCGACCCTTGTTCGCTTGTGCTTATCAGCAGTATTTTTTTCTCACATCAAATTAGCATCAGCCAACCAGAAACCATCCAGCGAAAGCGGTAACTATCTCCCTGCCTAGCGCTAGCGGTAGCCTAGCAGTGGCTTTGGCTGCCCCATCTCATGATAAGATGGTCAAAAGAATTTTCATGTAAATGGATACTACTCAAACTATTTTCCCTTGCATGCCCAAAACCGAACTGACTGATGCTCTGAATCCACACTGTCAAGAGTCCCCAAAATCGAAGATGCACAGCTGATGGACACCTTCATACCGAACTCAGGCATATTTGATTTTAAGTATATTACTGTACATTACAGGTAACATGACTCGTTGAAAAGATTTGGATAAGTACCAGCAATGATTGGCTAATGGCGATACGTCCGAGGTCCAGTTTAGTTCCCCGAAATTTTTGCCAAATGCCAAAAAGCCAAAAAGGGGCAGCAGCACACCAAAATGCTGACACCACAAGTTTTTGCATTTTGGTGTCTAGTTGCCAAGATTTTTGCAAAAAGCTGAGCATTGAATAGTAGTTATGGGTTGCATTTAATTGGATTGCATGCAAACTGCTGCTGCAGTGTGCATGCATACTGCATGCAGTTACAAAGTTTTTGCATGCAAATTATTGAACAAACATTTCTCATTCAACAATTACTCAAACACATATAATGAACTTGTTTTTTTCTCATCCAACATTCACAACAATTATTCATCCCTATTACATCACAGTACATTCTCATTCACACACAGCACCATTACTCTTCTAATACATGTCCTCAACCACAGATTTTGTATTAATACATTCGCAAGAATTAATTGGAGTAAACAAACCTATGCTCATGCATTCACAGAAGCCATAACACACTGTACTATAGAAAAATGTTCTGAACCCCACACTAAACTGTCAAATACGATCCACCAGAGCATTAGCCAGCGAATCACGGATGCCATTCATGCACGACCAGTCCTCATCCTCTACTACCTCGGGTTCAGGCTGATTTTCATAAGCTTGTCTCGGCACAAAGTTCTCATTTCGATCACACTTACCGAAATGCTTATCTGCTAAGCCACTAGTTCTCACAAAATTATGAAGAGCCATACATGCACAAATGATTTGGGCTTGCTTCTCAGGTGAATAAGGAGGGATCTTTTGCAAGATCCTCCACTTCATTTTTAGAACCCCGAATGACCTATCAATAACATTCCTAAGAGAAGTGTGTGTGTAATTGAAGACCTCTTCTTTACCTTGTGGGTCGAGGCCGTCGCGG
This sequence comes from Saccharum hybrid cultivar R570, assembly GCA_038087645.1. Classification (NCBI taxonomy): domain Eukaryota; kingdom Viridiplantae; phylum Streptophyta; class Magnoliopsida; order Poales; family Poaceae; genus Saccharum; species Saccharum hybrid cultivar. Next base: position 4,105,614 of record JAQSUU010000744.1, read on the forward strand.
AACTCCTGGAGATGGTACTTGGTTCCCTTGTATGGAGCAAGATAACCCAGCCGGTTAGGATAGCCGAAGTCCACTAGATAGTATTTGCCTACAACAGCCAACAAATTATGAGAAACAGGTACATATCCAACAAGGAACAATTGCACTCATGTGTACCTACGTATCATTTGGTGGATGTGGAAACACTGCGGAGTATGTTGTTGTTGAATCATTGAACACTCTCATGTCATGAACAGATTCAGGCCAGCCGACATTAACAAATGTAAACCTCATGTCGAAGTGTCACACCCGGTTTTCTAAAGAACAAAACCAGGCTAATCATATGTGTGCCCAGGAAGTCCACACATATGCCAGAATGAAAAAGTTTCAGAAACAATGTTATTATATAACGTATACATAGCTATATTAACACTTACATCAGAGTATCGCGGAACGGTGACTAAACTTCGGGCTCCATTCTTCTCAGGGACGGCTGACTGGGGGTAACATATGCCTAGCACTTCTACTAGTCTTCTGGAAACTCCACTACACCTTTGTCCTTTTTTCGAGTAGCATCTTACTACACACTGGAGTGTTGGGGAAATAGCAAGAGTGAGTCCATGTCGAACTCAACAAGTATAGCACAGGGTTCATGAGGCTCAAAAAGGCTAGACACTGTTTAACTGCGTTTAGCTTTTAATCATCATATAATTAGCAATTGAGTAGCATCAAGGTAATCCAAATCCCATTAATGAATCAATGATCAATTGTAATAAGGATAATGAATAGCATTAACATGAGCATAATAATAATCAACAATAATTAAGCATGATATAACAATGGTGATCAACTATTCTGTAAGAATCCCCAAGGCCGCTCGTATCCGTGAGCACGGCTAATATACCAGTTTTTAACTCTGCGCAGAGGTGTACACTTTCACTGTGAGTCATGATTTCCAAATGCATGGGTTTGCAAGGCCCAAAACATCAGAGACCATATAAAGCCATTCAAAAGTTCGTCTAACAAGTTAGGGCAATTAGATTCACTCGGCAGGCAGATGTAGAACCCCCCTTCCCTGTGGCACAACAACCGCAGCCTATACACACTAGGCCAGCGGCTCGCACTACACCCAACGTGGCAAGCCATTCTTACGCCATTTAAGGTAACCTCTAACAAGCTAGAAAAGGTCTCTTGAACAACTAGAGCCAGAGCCATATAGCCCTCACAGCTGTACTGTATGTCTCGGTTATCACTTACAGGTAAGTCCTTACGGAGAGTAACTAGAGCATCAATATAACCCCTTGCTCTAGCCCCCTTTTCAACAGTAATAAAATCATCTTAATTGGTTGATTGCATAATCCATTAGTCAAATTACAAGATCATTGTTCATAATTAAGCGCTAGCAGTAGCTACCCAAATGCATAACCCATAGGTGACAAGGAAACAAGATATCAATAGCTAAGTTATAATCTCTATGGTTGTCAAGGAAGACACATGCATATGTATGATAATTTCAGTGAATAGGTAACAAGGATGGTCCCATGTTATACTTGCCTTAATCAAAGCTTTGCTGATGATACTGCTGGTCTGGCTCAAAATAATACTCCTGATCGTCAAGAAATTGCTCACCGTCTATACTCGATCATCAATCAACAACACACATGCATCCAATCAAACATACACGAAGCAAACAAAGAGATACAATTAGAACAGTACACCAACAGTAACAAAATAGTAATAAAAGTTTATAAAACTCTTCTACATGTTTCTACGATCACACAGACGCAAAGATAACCAAATTCGGAGTTAAAACGTATAAGTTATGAATTTTCTAAGATTTCCTATAGATAAATAAATACTTAATTATAACCTCGAAAAATAAATTATCCAAACTAACTGTACAACTACACTAACATGTAGAGCTCGCAAATACAAACCTAACGCAATTTGAACGGATCAAATCGGAGTTAAAACGAAGATTTTATGACCAAAACAATTCTAGTGGCAAAACTGTAATTTCCTGAAAACGTATTTTTGACTTATCCGGGAGAAAATACGCTTTCCAAACGCGAAAACGTACTTTTAGTTTTACGCTACGGACCGCGGGTTGATTACTAAAAAGTTCAGGGTCTCTTTAGAAAGATTACCCCACGAAGGGGTAAGTTCTAATCTGGGCCGTTGATCTCGATTTGGACGGATCGTGTTTATCAGCAACACTACAGTGCTCATACCGGTCTCCTCTTCATGTCCGGCCGGCGGCTCCCCATGGCCGGCGTGCTCCACCTCGCCGGAGATGGCGGCTCTCCCCATCTAGACCATGGTTCACCACGCATCCGACCCCAATCGGAAGAGGAGATCACCGCGAACCCATCTATGCGATCTAGGGAAGCTACGACGGCTTGAGAACGAGACGCGGCTCGGGAAGAACAGCGGCGCCATTGCCGGCTCGCGGAAAGCTTCAAAAGCTCGGTTCGAAACCTCTCCAACCAAAAGAAAAGCATGAGAAGGTAGAGGAGAAGAGTGTGGACTCACCAATGCAATGAAATCGGCTTCAAATCCACCCGAGAGCTCTACCCGTGATCAACCGAAACCTCCAACAACCTCAAACCCTAAACCTCGTTTTCTTGCGGTAGAGTTCACGGTTTAGATGAAAAACGGAAACTAGAGGGTCAAGGCGTCCTATTTATAGCCTCAAATCGTTGATTTTGGTTAGACCTGCCCGGAAATCTCGGAACCGACCGACATGGTCGTGTTCGGTTTGGAGTCCGGAACAAATGCGGGAGGTAAAAGAAGACCGACGTCCGGCCCCACCTGTCAGCGGTAGAAAGGAGGGAGGGCGCGGCTGTTGGATCGGCCGACGGGGCTGCGGCGATACTGACTCGGCCGCGACGACGCTGGACGGCCCACGCGGGCAGGCGCGGAGGAAAGCAGGCCGTCCGATGGGCCTTCGGGCCAATCAGGTAAGAAGGTAAGTTGTTTCTTTTTTTTTCTTTTGTTTCTTTTCTTTTCTAATTTTCCAAACACATTTTCAAATCAAATTTTCCTAAACCAAATCAAATAAAACAAATATATCTACACCACAAAATAAAATAAATGCAACAGCATGAATGCATCACCAAATAATTTTAAAATTTTTAATTCCCTTTCTCTAAATTATTTAAAATTTATTACTCCTAAAATTTGGGTGTTACACGAAGTCACAACAGGCCATTACGTTTTGTGTTGTGATGCTCTTGTGGCACAAGTGCTGAATAAACAAATGATTTGGCACGACACAAGGGATATGAGTGCCATCTATAGCCCCTATGCAGTTTTTGAAGTAGGGATAAAACCTACTACTTCTTAGTTTAGGATGCATTGTTCTGAACTAGGCATCTACTAGCTTAATATTGTCTGCAGCAAGCCTAACCAGACACTTCAACACTTTGGTAAACAATGTTGAAACTGTACCCAATGAACTCTCAAATCTGTCCTCTGCTTGCCTAACAGACTGTGGTGCTCCTACCATCCAAAGAAACATCCCTAAAGCCTCAATAGATGTGGACTTAGTGGTAGACTTTAGCCCATATTTGTCCTCTAACAAGTTATGAAGGCTATGGAACATAGTTGGAGTCATTCGAAACATGTTGTAACAAGACTTAGTGTTGGCAAGCTTATCATGCACCCATTGCAAACCACTCACTCTTGGACTCCTATATTCAGCCCTATTCATATACTTGTCAATGTGAACTGCAAACTGGTACATACCATGGAGAAACTCATCATCCTCGTCATCATTCATTAGGTCTTCCATCAACTCATCATCATCATCATCCATCATCGTCTGCAGCAACTGCTGTCTTCTTCCATCTTGGTCATTATCACCAACCTGTGATGGACACAGATAAGCACAAGTCAGTCATTTCATCAAACTAGCGATGAATCTCATGCATCGATCCCTGTCTTCCCACATGATCAAGTTTGAAAACAACATATATATTCCATTCAACAAGTTAATATAGGATAACAACAAATAAACCCATTGTACTACATAACAAGTTCAAATTTAACTGACACAACAACTTCATACGCCCTGCAGCAAATGCCCAACATGCTAATAAGGCTAATTATCTAGTTGTCCACCGGGCCAGTCTCATCGTACTACATAACAAGTTCATATTTAACAGACACAACAAGTTCATTAGGCCTGCACACAATGCCCTATATGCAAATAAGGCTAAGTTTGCTAGTTGTCCACCGGGCCAATCTTTGGGATGTTCAGCTCGATGACGTGCAACTTCCCTTCCTTAGTGTCCTGGGCAAGGAAGAAGTCCATTTCAGTTTCAGGTTGCACTAGCTGGTGCAACCCCGAAAACAAAGTCTTTGTTGTAGTATTGATGCCCAGCTCTTGTAGAGCTATCCTGGTGCACTCTGTTATCTTCCAGGACTTGTCCTTAACTAATCTCTGCAGTACTTCCTCCTTTCTGCTCTCTCTCTCCTTCATGAATTGAAGCCTCTCTCTGCTTAAGTCATTATGTGTGTTCATTTAGATGGACATTGACCTCACTGCTGGGCTCTTGGACCTCTTGCTGGGGCTAGATGCAGTTGTGCTTGTACTGCTGGTCCTCTTGTTTCCAGTACTCATAGGGGTTAGTCCATCCTCCTGCTCTTGTCCTGCTTCTTCATCAGAATCATCATCATTCAAGTCAATGGTCTCTCTTGCAGCAGGAACAAAGGAGGTTGATCCATCCACTGTGTGCCTTTGAACATGCCATGCAGCTGGTCCAAGTATGCAGGCACACCATCCCTTCTAATCTTGAGCAAATCATGGTCACCCTGTCCAATTTAGACTGGTTTAGTTGTCAAGCAATTAGGAAATTAACATATCTTAATAAAAGTGCAACCTATACAAAAAATTACCTGAGCATTGTCATTCCACCATTTGTCAGAAAGCATGAATCTTGCCTTCAGCATCAATACCTAAGCCAGTGTGGTTTTGTGCTTTGTCACACAAAGTCCATATTTTCCTAAGTGTCCTCAACTTGCCTTGAAGCTGTTCTCTGTCATGCATCAAGCCTGATGCTAAATAGTACCTCCTAGCCACGTTCTTCCACCCAAATTTGTTCAGTTGTCCTCCTGGACAGTTCCCAGCATGTATCTCGGCAAGATAGCAGTCACAAAACTTGTGTATGTTGTCTGGTAACCAATTTGCTTTATGCTTCTGAACCTAAATGGTGAAGAGGGACAACAATATTGAACAATATACACATACACGCTCGAACAATATATATGCATCTAAATGGTGAAGAGGGACAACAATTTTGCTTGATAAGGTTGATATTTCCCTAATTGTTACCACTCTATGTTATATATATATATATATATATATATATGCATCTAAATGGTGAAGAGGGGCGGCTTTGGGACTGATCGAGGAGCGAGACCATGCATGAAGTTGCTTGGTGGTTACACTCAAGCAATTATATTCCTAAAAAAATCACACATTCAACAAAAACATCCTTCAAAACTTGAAAATGCCTTCTGATAACCTTAGAACAACTAGAGATCTAGTCTTTACGTCTTGTATAACCATCATTGTTGATGACCAGCTTAGCTTAGCTTCATGCCGGTTCCCTTAGCCATCATTCTTCTATAACAAAAAATCCCTAAAGTCTTCAAAAGCTAGCTTATCTGGTTCCCTAAGCCAACTTAGCTAGATCACTTCGTAGCTAAGACCTGCCGGAATATAAACAGCACTTGCTTTTTTCTAACTGAAGAAAAAAAAGCAGCTGGAGCCCATACATCACCATACTTTCAGAACACATATGCACGAGAGAAGGTGATTACCGGGTTAGGGACAACGTAGGAGGCGTCGAAATTGTCACCGTGGATGACTGGCCCCGGCCCCCGTACACGCGGGTGGCGGCCCCGCCGACGGATTGAATCGGTTCCTGGACGCGGCGGAGGAGAGACCCATCCACCTCCGAGCGGTGCGGGCGGAACGTCGAAGGCACCACCTGCCGCACCTCCTCCTACTTCGCCGTGGCTAGGCGGCCGGAAGCTAAGGCTCCGAGACACTCCGCCCCTCGGAACGCGTATGGGAGGCAAGCCGTCCTGCGCTCCTTGAATGTGGTCCGCGTACTGCTGATAAACGCCGGAGAAGCCACCGTTGAGGTCAAGATGGCCCAGCTGCTCGTCGGGGTTGCGGTGGCTACTGGATCCGCTGGCGCCGTGGAACGTGCTCGACCCCGGAACGTCGTTGTAGACGAGGCTCGATCCGACATTACCCAGGAAATCCAGGGTAAAGCCGGCGTCGGCGTCCCCGTATGTTGCGGGCTCACCACTGAAGTCGTCGCCATTTCCTGCCATGGAAGCCGCAGAAGACGAACCTGTAGATCCGGACAAGGGCGGGGTAGATCTACAGGTGGAGGCCGTGGATCTGAACGCCGGCGGTGGAACAGAGCGCTTGCGGCGGCAATGGGATGGCGTGGACGCGAGGATCGGCGGTGCGATGGAGAGGCCGAGAGGGGCGCAGATAGGGTTTGGGCGTTGGGAGCCGAATGGATGGATAGGGTTTGGCGTCTGTGGGACGGAGGGGTAGCGGCCACGCAGCTAGTGAGTGCAGTGGTCAGTGGTCAGTAGCAAGCCGAAGTCGCGAAATTTTTTGGCCCGAAATTTTTCAGGCCTGTTTAGTTCCCAAATGCCAAAACACCAAAATTTTTGCTTCAGGCCCAAAAAATTTGGGAACTAAACGGGCCCCAAGCTGAACATTTCTCATGAAAGCGATAGGAAGGGTGGTGGCGTTGACCCAGTCCATAGCACCCCTCCCTTGTGGGCTCTGCCCAAATTTGCCTAGGTGCCACCCTACTTCCATCTCCAATGATCTAAAAGCACTTAAGAAAAGAAAGTATAAATACTTTAAGGATTAAATCAGGCATTTTTTTTGTTGGAACCAAGTTATATCTTAGGAGGTAATTACATTATCACTTTATGTGCATTTTGCAACCCACACTTGTTATATATTTCTTAGGTCGTTCTTCAAAAAATATATATCTTAGGTGCCAATTATAAAATTTTGTTAGTGAACCCACATTTTTTTTGACCTACCTCATGTCACCTGGTGTTTGTGAGAGTGGAAAACATTCGTACTTTGTATAACGGTTTATAGGCTTATAAAACCGTTCAACCTTTTAGCGTCTTTTGGTTTATCCGCTGAATATGCACACTTACATAATACTACATTATGTATTTTTTTCACCTACAATTTCTGAATCCTACCTCATGTCACGTGGTGCTTGCGAGAGTGCGAAACATTCCCAATACGTATAACGGTTACTAGTTTGATAAAACCGTTGCATCATTTTGGCACCTTTTGATGTCTCTGATGAATAAACACATTTACATTAAAATTACGTTATACATATTTTTCGACCTACATTTTTCAACCTACCTCACGTCACGTGGTGCTTGTGAGGATGAAAAACATTCTCGCTACATATAACTGTTACCGGTCTTATAAAACCGCTCTGCCCTTTTTGTGCCTTTTGGCATCTCAATGAAACAAAATAAATACATAAACATGTACAATTAACCATACATATATCTACATATGTATATACATATGAAACTAGTTGTACTCAGTAACACTGTAGCAGTAGCACAAAAGACACCTGAATCACGCACGTTGTCATTCCACTTTTGTACATATACGGCCACGATACACCACTTTCTACGTGTATACGCCCAACCCAAATAGTAAATACACCTCCATTCCGTCGGGATAATTAACCAATTGCCACTATTTCAGAGAGAGTGGTAACAGATTTGTCATCCACGTGAGAGAAGTGAATATGAGAGGGATTATTTGATCATAGCTAAAAGTGGCAAATAGGTAAATACACCTCCATTCCATCCTTCCCCAACTCGCCCAAGAAAGAGGCTTCTCCCTCTCCGCCCTCTCCACCTCGCCGTGCTCCACCTCCTCCCCCTCGCCGCCGCTTCTCCCTACCCCTCCCCTCTCAAACATCCCAACCCGCAGCGCAGGAACTTGCGCCGACGTCTATCCACCCAGCGGCACTCCTCATGCGCTGCATCCTCCGCTTGCCGCCGGGTCCCCCTCGCCACCGCGGCCGCGCCTCGCCGTCCATGTCAATGCCCACCTCCCCGTCTTCCTGATTCATCCCGTACCCGCGCGCCTCCGGGTCGCTCCTCCCGATTCCTCCCCCGCCCGCGCCATGCCGCCGCTGCGCGGGGCCAAGCGCCGCCGGAAGGCGGCGTTGGAGAAGAAGGCGGCCGCGGGCGAGCCGCCCGCCGACTGGTGGGACGCCTTCTGCATGCGGATGTCAGGTGCGTCTCCCTCCCCCGTCCGCCTCTGGTTGCCTTTGCTACTGGGTGGTGGCCGTGCGTCTGTCTCCGTTATTAAGATTTGTTGCGGATTGCGTGGTGGTTGCTCCCCGGGCGTCCGACGGCGATTGGTAGATCTGTGTTGTTTCAGGGAGGAACTGTGCCGGTAATCTTGCGGGGTTGTCGATCGTGGCAGGTAGTAGGCGTGATTAGTGACTTAGTATGGGTGGAAATGCTGGAGTTTGAGCAATGCTGCTGGCCTGAGTCGTGTTCTGCTTTAGGTGTGAACAGTGACATTCCAGTTTTAGGTGTGATTCCATTTTCGAATTGAACTACCAGTTTTAGGTGTGATTCCATTTTCGAATTGAACTAGGTTGCCAAGAACGGAGCACTGGATTCTGTATCCCTGTTGTGATTATTAAGCTAGTAGGATCCGAAAAGTTCAATTTTTTAGCTGAATGGCTAAAATTGCAGGTGGTCTGAAATTAATGCAGCTTTAGTCATGTGGTTTGACTATGGCAATGGTCTAGTTCAGTCCATAGGACTGATAGCTATGGCCTACGGATATGATGGCTGTTTTCTTGCTCTCTAAGCACCGGGTATTAGCTTTGTGATTGAGTTTGCCATGTGATTCAGCCTTGTACTTGTAGCAGCACCTGTATCAATCATTCTATTTCTGCACAGTGCATTGGACTTTATTTTTTTTGCAATCAAATTCTCAGAAGTTGAAGGACTTCTCAAATCCTAATTAGGTGAAGCAGAGACGGAGCATGATGGAAGTTGTACGTAAAGGGTAGTGATGCTCTTTCTCAGAATCTTTGAGGAATTAGGAGATGACTCCCTAATTAAACATGACCTACGCCAAACTTATTGTGAGCTAGGAGTGTTATTCATAAGCTAACCTTACTCGTCCCAATTTTACTGACTATCACCTCAAACAAGTATTTAAAAGAAACATTTTTTTATTTATACATGCCAAATAGATAATTGAGGCGGTTTCAATATTACTGTTTTACTTTGGTGATGTACTACTCGACATCGAACTACTTAGCAATTACGACTTGTGAGGGTTGTTATGCCTATTTTGCTGATTATTATGACTTTCTGAATTGGTGCACTGTGGCATGTTTGTAAATATCATAGGTTACTGTGCCATTGATGGAAATTATGTAGATTGGAGTTTGGTCTGTACCAGACAAATACCTTGCTGTTTCTGTACCAAACAAATATCTTGCTGTTAAGTTTAATAATGCTAGATAGAATGCTGTATTGTAATTCATTTGTGATTTCTGTGCCATCTTTTTAACTTATTACAAGAGAGCTCTTGCTTACTGCTTAGTAGTTATGGAAGTTATAACTAGTCTTATGTTTCCTTCTTAGGAACCTTATCTTCTATCAAGGATGCACAGAGATTTGAGTCTGTATTCAAAATGCCAAGAAGAGCTTTCGACTATGTCTGCAACTTGGTGAAGGATGAAATGATGGTGAGGTCCAGCAGCTATACCTTTCTTGATGGCACAATGCTGTGTCTGGAAGATCGAGTGGCCATTGCTCTGCGGAGGCTGAACTCTGGTGGGTCACTGGTGACTGTTGGATCCTCTGTTGGAGTGAATCACTCAACTGTGTCGCTGATAACTTGGAGATTCATTGAGGCTATGGAGGAGCGAGCGAGCCACCACTTGCGCTGGCCAGACTCTATTGATATGGAGAAGATCAAGTCCAAGTTTGAGAAGATCCATGGTCTGCCGAACTGCTGTGGCGTTGTGGACACAACACACATCACAATGTGCCTTTCATCAGCTGAACCAAACTGCAAGGTCTGGCTTGATCAGGAGAAGAATTACAGCATGGTATTGCAAGCTGTTGTTGATTTGGATACGAGATTCACAGACATTGTGACTGGGTGGCCTGGTAGCATGAAAGAGTCGAGCATCTTGCATAGCTCTGGCCTATTCAAGCTCTGTGAGAAAGGTGAGCGGCTGAATGGCAGCAAGTTTAAGGTATCAGATGGATCAGAGATTGGAGAATACTTGATCGGCGACTCGGGCTACCCCCTTCTTCCCTGGCTGCTCACACCTTACCAAGAGAAGGACCTCACAGAGTCCAGTACTGAGTTCAATAGTAGGCACTCTGCAGCGAGAACAGTCGCTCCAAGGACACTGGCCAAGTTCAAGGATACATGGAAGTTCCTGCAGGGGGAGATGTGGCGTCCGGACAAGCACAAGCTGCCCCGGATAATCCATGTCTGCTGCTTGCTGCACAACATAATCATAGACCTTCAGGAGACAGCCGTGGATGAGGCACGGGCGTGGTCGAGCGACCATGACGCTAAGTACAGGCAGCAGGTGTGCCAGCTAGCCAATGAGAATGGAGTCAAGGTGAGGGACAAACTGTCCCAGCACCTAATCAGCAGGTAACCAAGAGGCGGAGAGCTTATGGAATGATCGAGAAGAGTGCCATTTTCATTTGTTTCAGGCAGCTCTAAATCCTTTTTGATGTTCAGTTTTGCAGAGTTGTAACTGAGGCAGGTGACGGCATCGTATCAAACTCACTGTAACCCTCTTAAAATTAAAGCTGTTGCAAACTTGTCAAATCAATCTGGCTCCTTTGGTTTATCGTGTTTGTGCCTTGGTGGTCCTGAAAATTCCATGATTGTTTTTTTATATATATAATTGCGCTGATGTAGTGTAGATGCACATCGACTTCAAATGTTGGATCTCTACTGTTTTTTTTTCCTAGAGCTTGATCTTCTTTGAAACACCTAGAGCTCTGCTGGTTTCTATAGAAGGTGTAATAGGTTCGCATTTGCCCCATTTAAAGAAAACCCTACAAAGTCGAGAGTTGTTTTTACCGAAATACTAAGATAACAATACAAGTGGTGATTTATCAATGTGTAGAGCGATGCTGTCATTTTGTTTTCTAATTAACATGGTAATTCTAGAGCTTGTAAGGGATTTTTTATTGGCTAATTACTAGGATTATAGAATATATTTTTCTTTATTTTGTTTTCGCATACCTCTAACTAAACACTATAACACTGATGGGTACTATTTAATCAAAGCGTTTTAAATTATTTATCAGTATACATGTATTGAATAAAGTGACAGTTACCTCTATCTCTTAGCCCTCATCCCTCATCTGTCTCTACATCCTTTGGATCATGCTCGCTAGATCCATATAAAGGATGCCCCATAGGCTAGTTACAAGCCTTGTAAAATTGCAAGAATAGCCCGCCAGGCCCATAGGCTTGGCTAGTTCACCAGCTGATCTCATTGAGTAAGATTTTTTTTTTCTTAAATACGCAAGAGCGTTACGTATCTTTGTATTAAGGAGAAAATAGAGTTTGTACAAGTGACCGGCATCCGGCCGCTAGCCCTGAGGGCTACAGGCTTGGAATACAACTATGAGAACTCGGTGGGCAGCGGGCTACCCCCCTCCCCCGACGCTAAACTCCCTAGATCCTTGGCCCCCGCACGAACCCACTGATCGGCCTGAGCCTTGACGACCATCAGTAGATTGTTTACCGTGGACGAGGCCTCTCTAAAACAGCGAGCGTTCTGTTCCTTCCATATTTCCCAAGAAACAAGGCCGAATAGGGAGTCGAGACCCTTCTTGTGCTGCTGATTCCAAGTTGCTAGCAGTCATCTCCACCAAGCATAGACTGACTACTCCATTGACGGTAATAGGTGTCCTAGAGCTTGACAGATGCGGAACCAAACTTCTCTTGAGAAGGGGCAGCAGCACGGAATGTGAGCAATTGTCTCCGCCGCCTGGTCGCATTGTAACACTCCTCTCTCGCCTTGAGCCCATGTCTTGTCCGGCGATTGTTTGTCCAATGACGCCTCCGGAACACGAGCCACAAGAAGATTTTAACTCGCAGTGGCGCCCATGTCTTCCTAATCAAGGCGTGGCCTCGGAACGGGAGCAAACCTGTGTATAGCCTAGCGTAGGCTGACTTGGCGCTGTAGGTCCCGTCGGGCATCCATCGCCACACGGTCCTGTCAGGTTGGTCACTGAGGTTGGTATGCTCCGCTGCCTCCCAAAGGTCGAGGTACTCGGTGAGCGTCGTCACGGTCATGGTGCGTGAGAACGAGCGCGTCCATTCTCTAGCTGATAGCCCCTGGCGCATGGTGAGGCGTTTTCTGATTCTTCTGGCCCCGACTGCACCAAATTTGGGGCGATGTCTGATGGTGTGTCTCCCTCGTTCCAGCAGTCGTCCTAGAACTTTGCGTTCCTGCCGTCGCCGATGGCTGTGTATGTTGACACCTTGAAGAAGGCCTGCACTTCACGGTCTGTGTTGATTAGGAGCTCGCTCCAGGTGCGCGTGTTGTATGTTTTCCGAAGCCATAGCCACCTGGTTTGCAGGGCGTAGCCGACGAGCTTGAGGTCGGTGATCCCAAGGCCCCCAAGCTCCATAGGCCTGCAAGCTATAGCCCACACTACCAAGCACTTGTCGTGAACCGAAGCGTCTTTGCCGACCCACAGAAATCTTCTGCAAATTGAATCGATCTCTTTCCTCACCCAAGGTGGTAGACTGTCTGCCATCATGGAGTAAATGGGCACATCCCATAGTACCGATTTGATCCATATGAGGCGACCGCTCCTGGCCATTAGTGATCCATGATAGGTTGGCATCTTCCTTGCGACGGCTTCGACTAAGGAGTGATACTCGGCTTTGGGTATCTTCTTACTCAGCGGCAAACCCAAGTACTTGATGGGGAATTGTTGCACTTGGCAGCCGAGGATTGTGACAATCTCATCGATTGTGTCCTCGCCGCCATAGATGGGAGTGACAGAGCACTTTGCTAGGTTTGTCTTCAGGTCCGTCGCCTCTCCGAACACATGCAGTATTTCCTTCACTGCCGTTGCTTCTTATACAAATGGTTTGATGAAAAGGATAACATCATCTGCATATAGGCTGCATTGGTACTTGACCTCCCGTGGCTCCATCGGCCGGAGTACCCCATCTCAGCCTGCTTTGGCAATCATCCTTTACAGGACGTCCATTGCAATGATGAACAGTAACGGTGAGAGGGAGTCGCCCTGACGTACCCCTCTGAAGTGTTTGATGGGTGGACCTTGGTGACCGTTCAGGAGTATCCTGGAGGACGCTGTTGATAGGAGCGCTGTGATCTGTCGGCACCACTTGTGACCGAACCCCCTTGCTTGCAATACTTCCAGCAAGAAAGGCCAGGAGAGGGTGTCAAAAGCTTTCGAGATGTCTAGCTTGAGCAGTAGCATGGGGATCTTTTTCTTCCTTATGAGAACCGATGCCCACTGGATGAACTTGAAGTTATCCTGAATCGTCCGAGACCAAACGAAGGCGCTTTGGTTCCTGTCAACCAACTCGTTGAGCTTTGGTGCGAGCCTCAGCGCAAGGATCTTGGAGATCAACTTCGCGAAGCTATGGATTATCGTAATTGGTCTAAAGTTGGCCAGGCAAGACGCTCCCACCTTCTTAGGCAGCAATACGATCAGTGCATTGTTCAGCCGTTGAAGGCCTCTGCAGTCTCCCTGCGTGAAACACTAGATGGCTTCCATGACGTCTTCCTTAATGATCGACCATGCCGTTTTGTAGAACACGCTGGTATACCCATCTGGCCCAGGTGCCCTTTCGGCGGGCAACTCCTTGATCGCTGCCCAGGTCTCCTCCGCGCTAATGTCTACGTCAAGGTTGTCAAGGTTTAATGGTTGGATCCCCAACGCGGCGAAGTTGAGGGTCGTGCGGCCACTCGCCACCGTCCCAAACACGTTGCTAAAGGGATCAAACATGGCCTTTTCCATTCCTTCCTGGTCAGCAATGATGTGACCGGTCACATTGAGTGATGGGATGTAGTTGCTACGCTTCCTTCCTCTTGCGATCAAGTGAAAATATGTTGTGTTGGCATCCCCCTCACTGAGGTGCCTGATCCACGAATGCTGCCTAGCGATGGTTCTCTCCAAGGAGGACAAGCCAAGACAATGCAATTTCATCTGCTTCCTTAGGGCTGCTGAAAGTCCCTAGTTTAGTTTTGGCTAATTGATAAAACCTAAGTACTAATCACATGTGCTTGAGTGTTGATAGCAAAAGGTGATTGGTACACTCCTAAGTGATGGCAAGATGCATGTTGATCATGATGACTTGGTGCCATACTTGGAGAAGAAGAGGAGATATAGTGCAATCCTATGGAGCTCAAGGCAAAGGTATAGATAGGATTTACTTTTGGTGATCAAGACACCATAGAAGGTGTGATTACACTTAGGATCGATAGCTGTACTATAAAGAGGGAAATTTCTGGAGCTATTGATCACTTAAGTGCCACTAGATGAGGATTCATTTGCATATGCATTTAGATCTAGTGGAGAGATAACTTAACGCCTCGAAAATGTTTGTGAAAATGCTAACACACATGCACATGGTGTTGTATACTTGGTGATGTTAGCACGTTTGCAAAGGCGGTGGATTCAACACTTTTTGTGGAAGTGAAACACCTATTTTTCACTACACCGGAGGCAGAGATTTTATCTAAGTCATCGTAAATAGAAACGGAGGCGAACATAGGTCACTAGGATGACCGAACGCTGAACCGGACGCGGTCTCGGTATGACCGGACGCATCCGGTCAGTGGCAGCGGCAGTCAGGCGCGGGTCGCTAGGGTTTTGCACCAGCGCGTCCGGTCAGGCACTAGAGGGACAACGAACGCGAAGGATCGATCGGACGCGGTGGCGCGTCCGGTCACGATCGACCGGATGCGTCCGGTCGTGTGTTGATGCTTACTGGAATCGACCGGACACTGGCACTATGGCGTCCGGTCAGTTCAAGCAGCGCGTCCGGTCACGTGGTCAGCAACACAAATTAGTGGCGACTGGACGCCTAGGCGTGTCCGATCATTTTTGATAGGCGTGTCCGGTCACTCTAGCACGTGAACGAGTACATTTAAATGACCGTTACGATCGAACGAACGAGATTCAAAGCGAGACACGTGGCGTTCATCGGGGAAGTCGCGCAGGCACGACCGGACGGACGCGTCCGGTCAGTGCGCAGGCCGCAACAACTTGTTCCTAACGGCTCTATTCTTTGGGGCTGCTTATAAATATGTGTTTGGCCGGTTTGGGGAGCTCTCTCTTGGACATTTTGACATTCTAACATCCTCTTGAGATGAGTATACTCCTTCCCACTCATCTTCCTTGCTTGATTGACAAATCAAAGTGAGTTTGAGTGATCTCAAGTGCATTTGCTTGTGAGTTTGCATCTAGTTGACACTTGGGTGAGCATTGACTGCGGGATTCTTGTTACTCTTGGTGGTTGCCGCCACATAGACAACTTGGAGGCAATGGAGGAGTTGTGGCAAGAGTGGTGCTTGTTCTTGGCCACCTCCCAGTGATTTTTGAGGGGTGTTATGCCTTCCCCGGCGGAGCGCCAAAGGCAACTCTAGTAAATTGCTCGTGTCATTGAGTTATCTCACTTGCGGTAGGTTCTTGCGGTGCTCTTGAGGAGCTTGGCTTTGGATTGCCAATTAGCCGCCGAACCACGAAGTGGTGGTCGACACAACGGGGACGTAGTGTACTGGCAAGCACATGAACCTCGGGAGAAAAAAATTGTGTGTCACCTTTGTGATTGATTTCTTGGATTTCTCCTGGTGATTGGTCTTCATATTGTTGTGATTGGTTCATTCCTCAACGTGGCGGTATAAAGATCACATACCCCTTTTTTACATTCCGCAAACTAGTTGTAACAAATTCTTTAGTGTAATTAGTTTTGAGAGCTTATTTTATTTTTGCTAGTGTAGCTTGTCACCTAGTTGAGCTTTTTAGTGTAGCTAGCTTGTGAGAGCTCGTAGTGATTTAGCCTTTGTTTGTTATAGTGATCATAGTTACTAGAATTCTTGGATAGGTGGCTTACAACCCTTGTAAAGCTAGAGCAAATTCGTATTTCGCCATTTGTTATACTAACCTTTCGCTCTAGTGAGTTTGTAGAATTTTTAATAGGCTATTCACTCCCCCTCTAGCCATATTAGGACCTTTCAGCTGCTTCGGCTTCGGAGGGCAACCAGGATTCCTAAGCCACATCTAGACGGTGAATGAGCTCGTGGGCCATGAGAAGTTGCTCCTTGACCCCCCTGATCTTGCAACATCTGAGGAAGGAAGGGAGCGTGAGGTGTAGCCAGAGAAGCTCGCTCTGGGTTTGGCCACTCTGGATCTCGTGATGTCACGAGCTAAGGTCGAGTGTCACGGCGGCACCGGCATCAACAGCGGCCACGACCTCCTGGTGGGGAACGACGGCGTCGGCAACATCTCAACCTAGAGAGGGACGGGGCATGACATGACGAGGCAGAATGGGTGCAGTGGGGATGGAGCACGGCGCGGTGGCAGATGTGCGCGCGGCTCGACGTGGGATGGGGGCGCCCCCGAGAGGCGGCCCGGGGTGGGTGGACGACACGGTGAGCCGCGACAAGCGAAGCGAGGAGTTAGGAATTTCTGTCGGCTGTCACGGTGTGGATGGAGTAGATAGAGGAGAGAGTGTAGATGGGCCTATTGGGCCCGGTCGCTATGCTAGCTCGAGAATGGGAATGGGTCATCCAGACGGACACACCCGGATGGACGTCCACACCATAGTGTTACGATAATGATATATAGCGGACGTCTGGATGGGGACGGACACACCCAGGCCGCGCTGAATCTGATCCATCCTTTCCTCGCTTCCCCGCATTCGCTCTCCCCCACTCCAGGTGCTCCCATGCACTCGCTGTCCTCCCACTCTCCAGGCCGTCCCCTTGACGGTGACGCCGCGCCCTCCCGCCCGTGCTCCCTCCCTCCCTTCTCCCTTCCTCCTCCGCGACTTCCATGCAACCCCACGCTCCCAGCAACCCTGCTCCTGCTTCCCCCATCGGAGACGAGGATTACGGCGGCGGCTTCGACAAAGTAGGTCGGTCCTTCTCTGGATGTGAGCCCTCCTCCTTCTCCTTCTTCTCTGGATCTGAGTGCTCCTCCTCCTCTGGATCTAAGCCCTCCTCCTCCTCCTCCTCCTCTGGATCTGAGGGACACGGCGGTGGCTAGGGTTCCGGCGAGCTTTGGGGTTCTATTCTCTCCTCCCTCTGGTGAGCTCGAAGGTGATGGGCCAGGGGCAGTTTTGTACGGTTTTTGTTTGCTGTTCTCCCATGTTGCAACGAGTTTTTTAGGATGTTGCACCAAATGATTTTCAAATATTGCAATGGGATTTTTGAGTCATTGCAATAGATGTTTTTTGCAATGTTGTAGTACTACTGCTTGAGATATTGCAGTACATAATTTTTTGATCTTGCAACACATAATTTTTGATGTTACAGTACATATTTTTTCGATGTTGCAGGACATGTTTTTTGATGTTGTAGTACATTTTTCGATATTGCAGTACATAATTTTCGTTGTTGCAGTACATATGTTCGATGTTACAACACATGTTTTTCAATGTTGCACTACATATTTTTTGTGATGTTGCAGTATTTATATCTTGATATTGCACTACATAGTTTTTTATATGTTTGCAATGTTACATTTAAAGTGTTTCGTGATCTTTTTTAGGATAGGGGCGTGGTGGGGGAACGGGGTGCGTTGAGGAATGGGGGATACGGGTGCGGTGGGGAGCGGAGGACAGGGGCGGGTTCCGTTCTATATGCGGTGTGCGGGCGGGTTCCGTTCTATTTCCGCGTGGGGGGCGAGCGGGTTTGGAAGCGGACCAACGTCCGGATGCACTCGCGTGCCGGACGTCGCCGATTGTATTAGCGTTTTTTCAATTGTACAGTTGGTGATTTAAAGGTGTTTCTCCAACGAGTAATACTTGGAGGCAGGCGTCCATTCAATCGGATGCCACCCATACACGTGGGCACGATGGCTGTGCATTAGCTTACGTGCATGACCCATAGCCAGACGTCTAGGCACTAGCAGCAGCTCCATTCCTCCAATAGCTATTCCTTCATTGATGTACAAAAAGGGGTGTGTGTTGTGAACTGATCGTAGATTAGCTAGTTAGGTTTGTTATAGTGGAACCTCTGCCCACTCGGGTAAGTCCTCGATTTAGCACATGTGCTTATATTTTCCTGGATTTATTACAGGATTTAACGGCGCTATACTTTCAGTGGTAGGCGACGTCTCCGTCGATAGCGAGGTGCCAGTGGTGGCTTCGTGGATCTCAAGATCTGCCGGTTCAGTCCTTCGGAGGTGCTCATAGGTGTAGGATTTGCATATATGTGTTCATAGGAGTGAGTATGCATACATGTTGTGGGCATCTGCATTGTATTGTGTAATTCTTAAAAAAAAAGGTGCGTGTTGTACGGTGGCCTTAGTGTATAACTGTATACTATGCAGTATGATGGATACCTTATTATTATATAACTAACAAATATGTCCGTGCGTTGCAACGTGGGCTTATGCACGGGCACTTAGACCACCTATGGCTAGAAGATTATTTCAACGATCACATCATGTGTTAGAATTCACTTTGGAATCAGACTTGTACTGTGTCTGGTCGCATGCTACTCTAACTTGTGTGGTATAGGATAGATTGATAGACTATAAAAATACTCCGTAATCGAATTCACTTTGGAATGGGACTCTGTTTTATATTTGAACATGTCACTCTAATTCGTATAGTCACGAGAGAGATTTGGTTCATCAGATCCCTATACAAAAAGAAGTAAATGTATTTATACGTTGCAACAGAATCAATGTGCTTTTGTTATAATTTGTACCTTAAACACACCATCGATTTAATGGAATTGCACCAAAGTACTCACTTCGTCCGAAAAAGAATACACTTCTATGTGTATTTGTTGCATTGCTGCCATGTTTAGTAAAATTTGCTGTAGATCTAATCACCTGAGATGATAGTCTTGTATTTTTATTGTGATCTGTTGCCTGAGGGAATGTTGGTTTTTTGTTTCTAGGGCCTCCTTTGAGCGTAAAACTTTCAACGTAAAAGAGTTTTAGTGCTTTAAATTATTTTGAAATTGAAAATAGGGCAGAAAAATCTTGTGTTCTTTTTTTATTTGATTTTCAACTCCTCTTCGATTGGATTTGGAGCTTAGACTGATTTTTCCTTCTCTTCTTTTCCTTCCTTTCTTATGATTCTCAATGAAGAATTTGATTCCGATGCTAACATAACTATTGCAAGTAGCGTGCAACGCATAGACTCAGAAGTTGGAGCATATCTCTTGAAGTCCGTTACGTCATATCTAAGGCAGGGGCATAGGGTAGTGGCAGAGAAACGGGGCCTCCAGCCCTCCTCCCCTTTTTGATAGAAATTCAATGACCATAAATTCTTAAACTGTATGCCTATTTAATTTTTCATCAGGATTTAACACTACAAAGATCAATTTGGCCCCCCTCTTATTCTTATGCCACGCTCCGCCACTGATCTAAAGTAAACTGGGTAGTCTAGTTTCAACATTATTAATATATGCAATGCCACACTTTCATAGTTTTATTTATTTTTTTATTGTCTTGCTAACCATAAGAGCGTTGTCATGTAAAAAATTTGAAGGCGTTGCTATCTAGAGTAAACTGGCAAGTTTAGTTTCAACATTATGCAATACCATACTTTCATAGGTTTTTTTTTTGTCTTGCTAACCATAAGAGTGTTGTCATGTAAAAATTGAAGGTGTTAGGAACGCTTAACGCTAAATAGAGAAAAAACTTCATTAAACATCTCCTAAGTTTGTATAGTGTGGTGGTAAGCTCTTAATGTTTCAATGCCAGAGACCAAGGATCGAATCCCTCATGTGGCAACTCTTGGCCGGCCACTGCCTAACGCGAGTCCGGCCGGGTATATATGCCAAGAGTTGAGCGTCTGGTTTATTCATTCGTCTCTAAGCGAGACGAAATTTCATGGCTTATTCCTTGCTCTTGTTTATATCTGCTGAAGTCTATGGCCAGCTGGATCGGCGGAGTTACCCATACGTTAGGACGCCCTTCCTTCGATCTAGTCTAGCTATATATGAATACTACAACACATCTCCTCCTCAGAAAACACAAGGAAAGAAGAAGACAGCTGCCATGGCTTCCTCTTACTCAGTAGCTCCCGTCCAAAGTGAGCTTAAGATGACCCTGTACAACAAGGAGGTGTATTCTGGGCGGGGTATTAACGGAGTAACCACTCTAGTGAACGGAGGGCCAATTGGTACCACCTGTGGCCTGTAACCGATGGGCCAGCAGGCGGTGCCGATGCAACAATCGTCGGCCATCTTCAGGGCACATGTGTCCAAGTAGCAATTTTCCCCAATTATGTGTGGCACTACAACCTTGGATTGGTGTTCGGGCAGAAAAGCAGGTGATAATCTATTCTTTAGTACCATCAGCTTTTCATTTCTTCAATTCACGCATAAGAGGCGCCCAATCTATATCTCTTATAAAGCTAATCCCCACTGCAAGTCTATCTTAACATGCAAGCAATCCACCTTATCCCCCACTAAGTATCCGCATTATCTTTCGCTAATAGCCATGTCACTTTACTAACTTTCAAGCTCTTAATTAATTGCAAGCTATATCCATATGATCTTTACTTAATTTCATTGCAAATTCTTTGCAATTCCCACAGCAACATGCCAAATCATCTTTACTTAATTTCATTCTAAATTCTCTGCAATTCCCATAGCAACGCACAGGATATGTTCTAGTGGATTACCTAATTTTCATTCTTATATGGTCTCTTAATTAAAGCACAAGCTTGACTTCTATGTTTTTCAAGAGAAACGTACTACTCATCGAATTTCATCCC
Organism: Saccharum hybrid cultivar R570; assembly: GCA_038087645.1. NCBI lineage: Eukaryota > Viridiplantae > Streptophyta > Magnoliopsida > Poales > Poaceae > Saccharum > Saccharum hybrid cultivar. Next base: position 4,126,645 of record JAQSUU010000744.1, read on the forward strand.
CCCTTTTTTGTGTTAACATAACACAATATATCACTAGTAGATGATTTACAGAGACGGGCATCTACCCAAGTCCAGCGTCACCATTTACAGAGGTGGCTCCTAAAAATATCCGCCTCTATTAATCATGAAGCATGTCTCTTAAAATCCTTTTTATAGTGGTGTATATAATGTTCAAAAAAATATATATTGATCGATTGCAAGAAACCTAACAGAATAACTTTTCATTGCTATTGGAGTAGTATATGGTATGCTGAGAATTTTTCTTATATCTATATCTCTTATAAAGATAAACCCCACTAGCTATTTCCCTCAACTTGCAAGTTGTGTGATATATATATATATATATATATATATATATATATATATACATATATATATATATATATATATACATATATATATATACATATATATATATACATATATATATATATAGACACACACACATCTTCTAATTCTTACTGATTAACATTCTAACCCATTTATATTCTTTCTTCATACCCGCGGCAACGTGCAGACAATCCTGCTAGTTCTTTTATGATTTTGTGCACAACACAGGTTCAATGGGTCCACACTACAAGTACAAGGGACTTCACAAATAAATGGTGAGTGGAGCATTGTTGGAGGGACAGGAGAACTTACTATGGCCAAGGGCACTGTCAAACGAACAGCAATCTCGTATACGGGAGCCACAAGGATTTCGGAACTCAATATACATGTGTTTTACACTCCAATGGACCCTACAAGCGTAAGTATAACGAACCAGATTTTTAATATGATGGGCATACATTTTCCTATTTAATAAGTTCACTACAGCTTTTGTTTGACCGAACTTCGATAATAATGTTCTAACTTAGTGACACATCAAAAGATGATGATGCATTGGATATTTGTTGAACTTTTTGTATTCACTTATTATATACTAGTCTCTCATCCCAAAATACAAGGTGTCATGAACTTTTGGACGGATTATTACGGGATAAAGCAAATGACATGTAGATGGATCTTGTGCTTACCATATTTTGAACCTAGTAGTGGACGCTAATGGCAGGAACTCATGTGATTGGTGCTTTAGGGGAGTTAATTCATCTAGAATAAGTTATAATTTAGGACAAATTTTGAATGTTTAAATACTTTGATTTATGGAGGGAGTAGTGTCTAAAATTTTTAGTTGTCATTATCTAAATGATCGTTTTCTACACATGAATGTAGTCATCATTGGTTTAGTAAGGTCGACCAAGGGAGGCGCTGTAGGCCGGTTGTCGGTCTCGTTTTGGACGGCGTGCTCGTGGGTGTTTGCCTGCTGGCGCTCGATCTCATCCTTCCTCATCTCAAGCTCGGCATGCTCAGCCTTGAGGTTGGCCTATCGGGCGTTGAGGCGCTCAACCTTCTCCGAGAGGTAGGCAACGTGACTGGTCGGACTTTGATCTGAGGGCACCACATGGGGCTCGTCAAGGGCCCGCGGATCACCATGGAGGTAGAAATAAACACTTGTGCGCCAGGATGTAGCCATCGCCACAACAGAGTCGTACCCGGATCATCCTCCGAGAGTACCTCGAGGAAAGTGTGCAGCAAGGGGACATCAGTCCTAGTGGCACTTGCAATTATGGCGCCGCATGGCATCCCTTGGCTCACGAGTTGCTCCAGTTCGACCTAGAACATAGCTCCTTAACATGCACATGGCCGACTATGGGAGAAAATCTAAACTGGGACGGTTATCACATACACCCCCTCAAAGGGCCCGCAACCATGCGTCCACTGCCGGCACATGTGGTATGCCGTGCACCATGTAGGGCCTAGATGCTCAACGAGCCCCAGGGCTCTAAGATCCGTGAGTGAATGCCCTTTTTTGACTCCTTTCATCAATATCTGGAAATACTTAAAACTAAGACACCCTTGTCTCTATTATTAGAGATGTATACTCTAGCTAACCCTAGCCGTTATGGATACTTGTAACCCAAGTTTGAATAATATGGCTATATATATGAGTCACCCCAATAGGTTTGTGTATGGATAAAGCATATTACATATACCTATAATTCTTGATGTGATGTAACTACACAAACTTCATTGGCAATTTTATTTTATTCTTTATACATGTTCCCTTGAGATATCTTATACATGTTCCCTTGATTAATTTTCTGTATAACTTATGTAGGTTTCGGCCGGTAATGGTGGCATACGTACTGCAATTAAATTCGAGAAGGCATGAGTTTTATGCAGTCCTTTAGACTGCTCTTCGTGCAAGCTAGGCGAGATCTGCCAAAATATGGGCTTCATCAGTTGTTTGTTTCCTAATAATCTTCTCAACCCTGTATTCGGGATTACAGACCAAATTTGCTGGTTCTATCGCGTTGCACTTTGCTGGGGTCCATCCTCCATTATATTATGACTTTATACAGTCCACTTGTACTTTGTTCTACGAATTGTTGTTTTCATTATCGGTAAGGCTAGCGCTCGGACATTTGGTGTCACGCCCACGTCCGGACGCAACTCCCGCACCTAGTGCCTGCATCGAATCTCACGCACACGGTCCCGTTCTCATCCAGCGCAAGCATCCGAAACCGCACTCCACGCCCATCCCGTGCTCACACAGCAGAATCGTAGCCAGCATCCATCCCGTGCTCACACGGCGGAATCGCAGCCAGCGCCCATCCTGCGCACACCTGCCCCACCTGCGGATGCGCACCGCGGAGGCATTTGTCGGCCTCAGGACAGCGCCTCAGCAGCAGCAGTAGGCGGGCGATGGCCTGCAACACCTGATCTAGTTTTGAAACATACAGATAAAACATTTGCAATATAAGTCCGAAACAGATAAAATACTTGAAACATGCGTTTGAAACATGTGTGTAGCCATTGCAACGTGTGTAACACCAAGATCTACTTTTGAGACATCTAAGATGAAACATTTGAAACAAACATTTGAAACTATGAAATAATTGAAACATATGCTTACAACATGTGTATATTGCCATGGCAACATATGCAACATCCCAGATCGACTTTTGCAACGTCTAAATGAAACACTTGAAACAAAAAAGTCTGAAACGCCTAAAAAACTTGAAACACAGCGTTGCCGGCGGCCACGGCCTACCTTGTGGCGAACTGCAGTTGCCAGCAAGCTCGGATCAGGGGGGCGTTAGCCCAGAGTACACCTCCATTGCAGGATGTCAGCCTGTCGCTCCTCCTGCGGTTCGGTCGCAGTCGCCAAGCAACATCTGGTCATGGGAGACGATGGGGCACAGTGCGCCGGTGATGGGGGTGTGTGGTGCGGTGGGGGAAGGGCACGGCGTGGCGGGGGGATGGACGTGCAGTGTGGGAAGGTGGCGCGGCAGGGGCGGAGGGGGGCGGGCATATGCGCGTAGGGTGATGTCGTGATACTGATGCGAGAGTGCGAGTGGGGAAATTTTTAGAGATAGAAGAGACGTAGTGGTGTTGCTGGGCCTGTTCGCTGCGCAGGTCCAAGAAGGCACTCGTCCGGACGGGGACGGACGACCATATTTAGTCTTATTACAATGACGTCCTATCACTGTGACTCTGCTATATTATCACTAACAAATTTGCCGCCCCTGCATTGTTAAGGGTAATAAAATTTATAATTTTTTAATTTTTCTATGCTGTTGTAATAGCAAACTCCTAATTTTTTTGTAGTAGAACAACTTAGCAAGTATGTGTGTTTCTCATATCCCATAACAAAAACAAAAATTAATTAACTCCTATAAAGTCATAATCCGTAGCTAGACAATTCAGAATTGACAATTTGCAACATAATGAAGACAATACATTTTCTCTTCTTTTGGGAACCACCTAAATAAAATAGATAAGTGTATATCCGTTTGCTGAACATAAACAAATATTGAGAACTGTTAACTTGAATTAATTTGTTAGAACATGTGCCAAATTTGATTGAACATAAGCAAACAATGAGAACCGCAAGGTCTGGCTCTCGATCTAAAGAAGTACATCATGGCATTGTAAGCTGTTGTTGATCTGGATACGAGGTTTACAGACATTGTGACTGGGTGGTCTGGTAGCATGAAAGAGTCCAGCATTATGCACAGCTCTGGCCTTCTCAAGCTCTGCGACAAAGGTGAGCGGCTGAACGGTAGCAACCTGAAGGTATCAGATGGATCAGAGATTGGGGAATACTTGATTGATTGGTGACGTAAAAGTTTAGCCCCTATTGCAAGAATGGCCCGCTAGGCCTATAGCAACGTAAAAGTGTCTGGACCTATTGCAAGAATGGCCCGCCAGGCCCAAGACAATCATCCAACCGGCCCATGTTGATCAAAGTCCCCCCTGTTTGACCCATGTTCGTGTATTTGTTGCCGTTCTTCGATTACAGGAGCACTGATGGTAATGGGGGTGCCGCCAAGGTTGCAGGAGACTGCCTTATTATTATTATTATTATTTTGCTCGCATCTGTTAATCAAAATATCAGTTTTTCAAATATAATTTTTGTGGTAGTGTTGTACTCCTGCTTGCCGTCGTGCCCAAGCATTAGCAGTCTACGGTCCGTACTCCGGCCCTTGATCTCTTGGTCTAAATCTTCTCTCTCACCCTTCATTGCTCTTAATTTGCTCCATCATGCATGAACTCCCCGATTAACTTTGTCCATCCCCATCAACCTCCACCATAGCATGCTCAACACTTGCACATCATAAGCCAAAAGATGTGGTACAACACCATCTCACACCTCAGCTAGTCCAACATACTAAACCAAAGCTCGATCATTTCCTTACAATCCCTCATCATTTACAACATGGGCACATATCAAATGTTCTCTAAATTTAACCAAACGAGCCATGTTTAGTTGACAACTGAAACAAAACTATATACCAAGATATTCCCCAATCCATTTAGGCTCATAGAAATAATACTTCCAAAGTTGACTTTTTGTCCACGCTTATGTCACGAAGAGGCTTACTTGTCTGCTATCATTAGATATGCACAAAATAGACTCATGTCTGAACCACTAGCTATATCCTCTATCGTAAAGACAACATGTGCTTAGCGTGCAAGACTAGTCAGCATGCACAAGAAGAATGATGATTATGATTTTTCTTCGATAAAGATGAAGATGCTTCTGCGAATGGATTACTCAGCCCCAACACCGGCCCACTCACCAGCGGATGCTTAGTGTCCAACGACGGTGTTGCATGCTGTGCCTTACTCCTTCCATCTATAAATACACCACATCTCCTCCTTATCAGAAAATTAACACACCCAACTGCTATCCAGGATAACACACCCTCTCTCGTCTCTCCCCTCACCAGGAACACTGCTGCAAGCCATGGCCTCTTACGCCATAGCTGCAGTCGAAACCGAGCTCAAGTTGACCCTGTACAACAGGGAGGTGTATTCTGGATCGGATATTAACGGAGTAAAGATCATAGAAAAAGACCCAATGGGTACAACCTGGGTCTTCTCGTGGCCTGTTACCGACGGGCAAGGCACCGATGCAAATGTCGTCGGCCTTCTTCAAGGCACAGGTGTTCAAGTCGCCAATTCTCCCAATTATGTCTATCACTACTCCCTTGGATTAGTGTTTGGGGATAAAAGGTGAGAATTCAATTTGTAATCTTTAGCACATAACAACAATCTTCTAATTCCACAACCTCTCTCAAATAGGATATCTTGATACTTACTTTTATAGATTTTAGTACCGTCAGTTATTTCATTTCTTCAATTCTGATCCCGCTGATCACATAAGAAGAAGGAATACCATTTTTTCGCCATTATGGTTCCTGAAACACAAATTTGGGTTCTGATTTCCAGCGAAAAAAGTCTACTCTCGGATTTCCCTTTTTTTTGTGGCAACATAACACAGTATGTGTATTGTGGAGAAAAATTATATTGATTGACTGCAAGTAACCCCATAGAATCACCTTCCATTGCTATTGGAATATGATATGCTGAAAACATTTCTTATATATGTTCTTTTTCTGCTTTTGTGACAACATAAATAGGTTCAATGGGTCCACATTACAAACACAAGGAACTTCCCAAATAAATGGTGAGTGGAGCATTGTTGGAGGGACAGGAGAACTAACTATGGCAAAGGGCACTGTCAAACGCACAGAACTCTCATTTACGGGAGATACAAGGATTTCAGAACTCAAGATACATGTGTTTTACACTCCAATGAAACCTACAACAATCGTAAGTGAAGTACCAGATTTTTAGTATGATGGACATATATACATAAGTTGACTACAGATTTTGTTTGACAGAACTTCCATAATATTCTACACTTAGTAACACATTTGAAGATGATGATACTGATATATGCCTTGGATATTTGTTGAACTATTTGTATTTCACTTATATAATAGTCCCTAAAATTTCCTATTGTCGTTGGCCCAATGATCGTTTTATATGCACGAATGCAATCAACATCATATATATGGACAGTATGGTATGGTTAGTTTATGCCATAGGTATGCATTGTTCATGATGCGCGCCCTGTTCAAATGTACATTCCCAGACTAAGTATTTGTGGGTAGATCCAATGGTACAAATATGTTTGACCATGTGTAACAAAGATATTTGGTAACCAAATATGGTCTATGGTAGCCACAATTGTAAAATTATTTTTAAGACAGAGAATTGATAGTAATCCACAATTAAGACTGTTTTGTACAACTCTAGCTCTATGAAATTTGTGGATCTCTCCTTGAAGCTGTGCATTTGTTGCTCAAAGAAAATATGCATTCCTGGTAGGAGGTTTTGTAGAGCATTAATATAATAATTTTGTTTATAGGTTAGACTAAATAATATAAGTATTTAAACAACTTTAGTTTAGTCTATAAGCAGTAGATACAATATCCAAACTAGATTTTGGAGCTGAATTGTGCCAAAACAGGCCCTTTTATAAGATCCGTTGGTGAATGTCCTTCTACTGGTGTCATCAATATCTATTAGACATTTAAAATTAAGACACCGTTGTCTCTATTAGAGTATATGTATACTTGTTACCATAGTTATTAGTACCGCTTGTAACCACTTGAGGAGCCAAGCGGAGGCCACACTGGGCTCTGCCCCCACCCCCTGGCTAAGAAAGATTAACAAAGGTTCATGTGTATATTTGCAAGTCTAAACAGTCCATGTAGTAAAGTGCTAGATATTCTAAGACTGTTTTCTTGCAAACTGCACATGTAATGGCCTTATGGCATGTGACATCCGGCCCAGTTTGGAATTTGGCCCATAGTAGTCTATGTGCATGTTAATAAGATATTGTGAAGAGTTTAGTCCCACCTTGGTTGTTAAAGGTAGGATAGACCACCATTCCACTTACGCTTTTGTTCTCGCTTCGTGTAAAAGGATAAACTTGGGATGGTGGGATGGACTCTAGAAGCCATATACGTTGGTCTATCCCACCACCTTTAACAAGGGTTACAAGGATTATCGTTTGGAATATGGCCCATAGTAGTTCATGTGGATGTTAATGAGATATTGTGAAGAGTTTAGTCCCACCTTAGTTGTTAAAGGTGGGATAGACCACCATCCCACTTACGCTTTCGTTCTCGCTTTGCATAAAAGGATTAACTCAGGAATGGTGGGATAGACTTTAGAAGCCTTATACGTTGGTCTATCCAACCACTTTTAACAACCAAGGTGGGACTAAACTCGCCACAGTATCTCATTAACATGCACATGGACCATTATGGGCCAAATTCCAAACTCCATCTATCTCTACCAAGTAGCATTAACATGCACATGGACCACTATAGGCCAAATTCCAAACTAGGCCGGATGTCACCTGGCCCATCTATCTCCACCAAGTAGTACTAGCTGATAATAAAATTGTGATGAATCTAGTAATAAAGCTACTTTTATCATACTATCTATGGATAATCCCTTCCTCCCCTATTATGTGTCAGGCTCTGCAACTGCTTATAATCCAAGTTGAATGTGGCTATATATGAGAGTCATGCCTAGTATATAGGTCTATGGATAAAGAAAATTATACATGCGTGTTTGGCAGGGTTTGAGATTCTCGTAGAAACATTTCGTATCTAGATTTCCTTCAGAAACGTTTCTCTGATGCATCAGAATCACTTTACGAAACCTTTTAACTAGCTCGCTGGATTCTTAAAACTAGAACTACAATTAGGAGAAACCAGATTTTAGGTGTTTCTCTTGACTAGTACAAAAATAAGAATCAATTCCAAGTGATTGTCCCTGGAACATTTCTCTCTTTGTGGTGTTTGTCAGTGATTCTAGTGATTCTAGTGAGAATATGAAGCATTTGTCACTGCAAAACACACACACACATATCAAATTCTTGATATATGGAACTACACAATTTCATGCAGAACTTTACTATTCCATATCGTGACATGTAGGCCCGTATATATAACAGTTGAAACTCTCAATTTCTGAACTTATAAATGTTTCCTTTTATTAATTTTCTGTATTAACCTTATGTAGGTTTCTGGTAACATGGAATGTAATTTCCAGAAGGCATAAATTTTATGCGGCTCTTACACTGCTCTTCGTACAAGCAAGACAAGATCTGCAAATATCTGTGCTTCATCATCAGTTGTTTGTTTTCTAATAATAATTGGTCTCAACTCTATATTCGAGATCAGAGACCAAATTTGTTGGTTCTGTGTCACCTTATACTTTGTTCAACGAATTGTTTGTTTTCTTTGTTTAGTCTTATCTATCTATACATCTATATCTGTATCTATACCTAATATTCAAGAGCAAAGCCTTTCTTCCGTTTTCACTTTTTTGCTTACCAAATTGCTCTCACACCCATCATGCTTATATGAGTTAGAACAAGTCGCGTCTAGTGATGATATAGAGTCTGATTTCAAAACATGCCAAGGGACTGCATGGAGTTCGATTCCAATACATATTGGGAAAAAATGATGCTACCGTTATATAAATTTCTGAGCCACAAGTCATGCGTTCAGGTAGCCACATAATAAGGTGTACGTTCTGTTGCAACACTTGGGCACGTTTGCTAGTTACTGTGAAATTCTGTCACCGCCCCACTGTTATCATGTATATTCACAAAATTGTTGTTTGGTACTCGGTTCTACCCTAGGGACCTTTAAGTCACTAGTATAGTGCCCGTGCTAACGCCACGTGTAACACCCTGAAATTTTGGATGTTAAAAAAATAGGAAAATATGATTTTATACAATTTTTTGACCATGCAAATTTAGAGTAATAATAATTTTTATGAACTTAAAATCAAATATAAGAGTAGAAACATGTTTGTGCACTCATGCTGTTGCATTTAAATTTTTGTGATGAGTGGTTTGAGTTAAATTCAAATTAGGTTTCAAAATCATTTGAAAATACTTTGAAATAATTGAAAAGGAAAAAAAGAAAACGAAAATCTTCATTTTCCTCGCTTTCGGCCCGGCAGCCCATTTCTCTCCCCGCGGCCCGTTGCTTCCGCACGCGCGCGTCGTCCCGCCTTGGGCTGAGCCAGACCGCCGGCCCAGCTCGCGCGCTGCCGCGCCCTCCTACTCCGTGCGTCGCTGACCGGTGGACCCCGCGCGTCAGGAGACGTCGTCTTCCTCCCCAAGCCGACGCCGTCGTCGCTTTCCAAAAATGCCGACGCCGTATCCGAACCTCAATCTGCTCTTTCCTTCTGTGGAGTCGCCTTCGGGCTATAAAAACCGAGCCCGTGATCCTTCCGCTCCATCTTCTTTCAACGTGAAGCGCCCAAAGCATCTCGAGGAAGCATCCCTCGGATCTCCGACGAGACCGGCCGCTACCTCGAGCACCGCGGCCACTTCGGGACAGCTCCGCCCTCGCAATCAACCTTGGTGAGATCGCATTGCCTTGCACTCCATCCCGGTGTTTTTCTTTCGCGAGATAACACTGTGAATCGAGCTTTCGCCTTCTCCGGCGATGGCGTCGCCGCGGAACGTCGTCGCGGTTATGTTTCGGCCGAGCGCCGCCGTCGACTAATTCCCGATCCAATCCGAGCCGTCCAAATCAAATCCAACGGCCTAGACTTAAAGATACCGGTTCGGCCGGCACTTTTGCTAAAGAAACCCTGAGTTTTTCAATTGATTAACCCACAGTCCAAAGCGTACTTCCGTATTGCGTAATATCCGTTTGAAAGCGTAGTTTGATCTCAGTTAAGCCAAAATACGTTTTCAGCTATTTGCAGTTATGCCACTGAGTTTGTTTTAATCATAATTTATTCGTTTTAAATCCGATTTGATCCGTTCAAATTGCATTAGGTTCGTAATTAAGAGCTCTACATGTTAGTAGGACTGTTCAGTAGGTTTGTGATAAGTTATTTTCGAGCTTGAATTAAAGTAATTACTTTTCTATAGGAAATCTTCGTAAATTCATAACTTCGTCGTTTTAGCTCCGTTTTTCGTGATCTTTGCGTCTGTGTGATCCTAGCGAGTTGTAGATTCATTTTAAAAACTTTTTATCTTATTTTATTACTGTTGGTGTACTGTTCTAATTATAGTCTTGTTTGTTTATGCATGATTGTTCTGGATGAATGTTATTGCTATTGTTGATCGAGTATAGACGGTGAGCAATTCGTTGGAGATCAGGAGTTTTACTACGAACAAGATCACCAGGACCAGTTTGAGCAAGGCAAGTATAGCATGAGATTATCTTTGTTGTCCTATTCACATTAAGCAAATAATATCATTATACATATATTCCTTATTAAGGATGACTTAGTGTTGATCTTATTCCTTGATACCTATTATACTGCATGGATTAGTATTGCTAGTGCTCAACATGAAATATGATCATGTAATTTGACTAATGGAATATGCAATAAACACTAAAAGATGATTTTATTACTGTTAAAGGGTACTAGAGCATGGGGTTACTTTGGTGCTCTCGTTACTCTCTATAAGGACTTATCTGTAAGCGAAAATCCGGGATTTATAGTACAACTATGAGGGCTAAAATGGCTCTGGCTTTAGTCATATAGAAGGACCTTTTCTAGCTTCTTAGAGGTTACCCTTGTGGCGCAAATGGGGTAGAGCAGACTGTGGATCCCTGCGTGGTGAATCACACAGACTAACTTTGGAAACCTAAAGGCCCTAACTTGTTAGACGAACCTTTGAAAGGCTTCATAGTGTTTCCCTGCCTGCTCACCTTGGAAGTATTTTGGGAGTAATTAACCCGGGCATATGGGCAACATGACTCACAGTGAAAGTGTACTACCTCTGCAGAGTGTAAAACTATTATAACAGCCGTGCTCACGGTCACGAGTGGCCTTGGACCCTTATGGAATAGTGGATCATTAATAATGAATATGTTTTTGCTATTCGTTAATCATTTCACATGAATCATATATTTATTGTTTATATTGAGACACTTTGATATCATTGATATACTGAATTAATGCTAATTAAAAGCTACATGCTAATAAACCTATGTTATGCCTTTGAGCCTCATGAACCCCATGTTACACTTGTTGAGTACGAGATGTACTTACACTTGTTTATTTTTCTTACTTGGATAAAAATCCTGGATGGGTAACAGATGGTGCAAGTAGTGACTACTTCTACTTTCTGGAAGATTACTAGACTTGCCGTCAACGAGTCAATGTGCCTGTGATTGGAGCTACCACGAGAGTTTTTATATTTTACTTCCGCTATATTATTGTAAAGACTATGTGTTATTAATCGTGATGTAATAACATTTGTGATGATACATCCTTTATAATTTGTTAACTTATGTGTGATTGATCTCTGGGCACACATAAGGGTATGCACTCTATTTGGTCGTTAAATGGGTGTGACAAATTGGTATCAGAGCTATTGTTGACTGTAGGACGCAAGCCTAGCTAGAAATGGTCGATTCAATGTCATCTTTTCACTATTTTTATGCTCATTATCTTGCTCTTGTTATTTGATAAATTTTTATGCTTCTTATGTCTCATTCTATTACGAAATTTTGTCTCTATTCTAATTACATCTAAAAACTCTGTAGATGGTTCGTGGCCGCAAGACTGCCCACATCACCACTAGAGGACACTACCCACCTCGTGCCTTGATTGCACCTGAAGAGCCACAAGAGGAAGTACCCCAGGAGAATGAGCAGACCCCTGAAGCACCAATCCAAGTGCCTGCACCTCCTCAGGAAGAACCCGAGCCTGAAGAAGACCCTGAGATCATCGAGATTGAAGATGATGAAGAGGAGGAAGACAATGGAGGAGAGCAACCCCCGTCTCCCCCACCTGGTGCAGCTGCTGAGGATGTGCCACCCCCTCCAATGGGTTGGACTGTGAAGATTTACCACAAGGCTGGAGGAAATGTTGTTTCTCACCATCGACTTGTGAGAATGCTCTCTGCATACTTCGCTGATTGGCATCCAGCTATGGAGTACGTCTGTTGGGAGTACACCCATCTGCTGGAGGACACTTACTGGAAGGCAAGAGCGAGTATTTTTCCTAAGGATGAAGAAAAAGGGGCATACCAGCTGGACAGGATGTATGCTCACATGGGTCGTCGAGCTACCAGGGAGGATAGTAATGAAGATGCTGCTTTTGAAGCATGTATGGGTCTTCGCTACCTTCGCTTTGACAGCATGAAGCATGATATCCACCGCTACCTCCCTCGTGCACACCCCGACCTTGGATGGGCCATGATGGATCCAGTGCAGTTGGAACCACTTCCTCGGGTGATGGTGAACTTTGTCTATGACATGATGGAGAGGAAACTGCAGTTAGAGGAGATGGTGAAGGCACAGGGGAAGACCATCAAGAGGTGCCAAGCGATGATTGATGAACTCCGAGCAAACCAAGGCATGGCCAAGATTTATGAGACATTAGAGCATGAGCCACGCCAGTAGAAAATAAGAGTCCTTTATGTAATAAGAACGTTCTTAGTAACGTCAGTTGAGTCTTTGAGTCTGTCGTGTGGTTTAAACTTTGGTGTGATAGTTGCTTTATCATTATGCTTATGTGTGAGTTGAATTTTTGTTATGAGTGCTGGGTCTTGTAGGCATATCTACAAGTTTCATTTTTAAGAATAAAAAGTCTATTAGTCAAGGGAATAATAGTTGGGTTTGATATTGTCTCGTTTCTGTCCTTGCTGTTTCCTGGAGCAGTCTACAATGTTTCTGATATGGTTCAAAAACTGTTTGTGCAACATTTATGAAATTTTTATGAGAGAAACTAGGCTTAAGCACCTTTCAAATGCCACTAGAATAACCTTTTTATTTGATCTGGTTCGCGAGATATAACTGTCACAAGTTAAAGTTTCTGCACAGTCTGGAATCTGGAACAGTTTCTGTTGCGCCTTAATTCTCATTAACTTAACGACAGAATCTGGTCTTATGGTCTAAATAGAAGTTGTGGGGAACTTCATAAGCTTTCCAACCATATAAAGCACGCCTCTATTGGACTTCTGTAGTTCGAGATATGATTGATTTACTGAACTGTTAACGTTGATATTCGCCCAGAAAACTTTCAGATCTCATTCTTTATCTTATAAGTGGTTGATAACATGGAAATCTCATAGTTTGCATTCTTATGGATGGAAGATGGCCGGAAGAGGAAGAGGCAGGGGTCGTGGAGGTGTTCCCCCAAATCCACCACCACCACCGCCACCAACTATTGAGCAACTTCTGGCAGTGCAGACGCAACTTATGCAACAATTGGTGCAGAACCAACATAATCATCCAGTTGCTGGAGCACCACCACGTGATAAGCGTGGTGAGTTTTTCAAGGGTCATCCCCCGGTGTTCACGCATGCCGCTAATCCATTGGAAGCGGATGATTGGCTCCGTGCCATGGAAAAGCAACTCAACATTGCTCAATGTGATGACCGGCAGAAGGTGTTGTTTGCTTCTGGACAACTCCAGGGAGAAGCTCAGGACTGGTGGGAATCATATGATTATGGTCATCCCGCCAATGCTCCCGCAGTCACTTGGCAGGAGTTTAGAGAGAACTTCAGAGCTTATCATATACCAGAAGGAATAATAGAACTAAAGGCAGAGGAATTCCGGAATTTGACCCAGGGGTCATTGTCTGTAGTTGAGTATCGTGACAAGTTTGCCCAGTTGTCACGATATGCTCCACATGAGGTGGCCAATGACAATGATAAGCAGCGGTGCTTTTTGAAGGGATTGTATGATGGATTACAATTGCAGCTGATGTCCAATACTTATCCCAATTTTCAGACGCTTGTGAACCGCGCTATCGTGGTGGACAACAAGCGCAAGGAGATGAATGCCAAGAGGAAAAGGCTTCATGGACAGACTTCTGGTAGTAACACTCGTCCACGTACTGGTTTTCAGCAGGGTAATCAACAGAGGCCTCCTTCTGGTCAGTGGAATCGTGGTCAGGTCCCTTTTCGCAATCAGTTCCCGCAACGTCCCCCATTCCAGCCGCAGAATGGTAACCAACGCCCTCCGCAGCAGAATGGGAATCAGCCTCAGCGCCAAGGTCCTTCCAATAATACTCCAATGAAGACCAGTGCTCCTAATACCCCTAACAAGTGTTTTCGATGTGGCAAAGAGGGTCACTTGTCCTATAATTGCCCTAAGAAGATCAACCAGCAGACTCCACAGAGGCAGGGTAGTCACTAGAAGCCTGCATCTAATACTGGAAGGGTGAACCACTTGTCCCAGAAAACCACAGTGGAGGAACCAGAAGTTATGCTTGGTACGTTCGATGTCCATTCCACTCCCGCCACTGTTCTTTTTGATTCTGGAGCATCACATTCTTTCATATCACAATCATTTGTTAGAATACATAGAATTTATTTGTGTGCCATGAAGAATCCTATATTAGTAAACTCACCTGGTGGAAGTATGCCAACATCTTATCGTTGTCTCCCGATTAGTCTCATTCTAAGGGGGTAGAGTTTAAGGTAAGTCCTATAGTATTGAGAACAACTGGGATTGATCTTATCTTGGGAATGGATTGGATGATTCAACAACAAGCAGAGATTCAGTGTAAAGGGAAATTAGTAGTGTAGACAACACCAAAGGGAGATAGGATCAGAGTTGATGTGAAAGTGCAGAAACAGGAGACCGCTACAGTGAACCAGCTTACTGATGGTGCCAACAAGGAGGACCAGGTTGTGGAAGAGTTCTCCGATGTGTTTCCTAAGGAATTGCCAGGTATGCCGCCAGACCATGACATTGAATTTATTATTGAATTATTACCTGGAACTGCACCTATAGCTAAGCGTCCATATAGAATGGGAGTAGATGAATTAGAAGAACTTAAGAAATAAATTAAGGAATTGCAGGATAAAGGGTTTCATTCGTCCTTGTTCTTCACCTTGGGGTGCACCAGTGATTTTTGTGGATAGGAAAGATGGTACTCAAAGGATGTGTGTAGATTATCGGTCTCTCAATGAGGTTACCATCAAGAATAAGTACCCGTTGCCCAGGATTGATGACTTGTTTGATCAGTTAAGATGTGCTTGTGTATTATCCAAGATTGATCTTCGTTCTGGATATCATTAGTTGAAGATTCGTGCTAGTGATGTTCCAAAGACAGCTTTTACCACATGGTATGGGTTATATGAGTATACAGTGATGTCTTTTGGTCTAACTAATGCTCCTGCATACTTTATGTATTTGATGAATAAGGTATTCATGGAATATCTGGACAAGTTTGTAGTGACATTCATTGATGATATTCTAGTATTCTCCAAGACTAAGGAGGAACATGCCAAACATTTGAGGTTGGTCTTGCAAAAGCTCAGAGAACACCAGCTATATGCCAAGCGGAGTAAATGTGAGTTTTGGTTGAAGGAAGTTTCCTTTCTTGGTCATGTTGTCTCAAATGGAGGAATATCAGTAGATCCTAGCAAAGTGAAAGATGTATTGGACTGGAAGCCACCAACTAATGCAAGTGAGATCCGTAGTTTCTTGGGATTAGCAGGCTATTACAGGAGATTTATAGAGGGATTTTCTAAGCTTGCGAAGCCAATGACTGCACTATTGGAGAAGAATGCCAAGTTTGTGTGGTCTGAGAAGTGTCAGGCTAATTTTGAGGAATTAAAGAAAAGATTGACCACTGCACCAGTATTAGTTTTGCCAGATCTGAGTAAACAATTCTCTATCTACTGTGATGCATCTCGTTTGGGTTTATGATGTGTTCTTATGCAAGAAGGTAGAGTTGTGGCATATGCATCGAGACAGTTGAGAAAGCATGAATTAAATTATCCTACTCATGACTTCGAATTAGCTACAGTGGTTCATGCACTAAAGATATAGAGACACTATTTGATAGGACATAAGAGTGATATATACACCGATCACAAGAGTCTGAAGTATATTTTCACTCAATTAAATCTGAACTTGAGGCAGCGTAGATGGTTGGAGTTGATAAAGGATTATGACCTGGAGGTGCATTATCACCCAGGAAAGGCTAATGTTGTTGCTGATGCTCTTAGTAGGAAAAGCTACGCTAATGAGATGCAAGTAATGCCCTGGTCAAGAGAGTTGTGTGCTGAATGTGAGCATTTGAACTTAGGGTTTACCACCAATGCAGTAGAATTGGTACTAGAACCTATTCTGGAGCAAGAGATACGCAAGGTTCAAATGAAAGATGCAAAATTGAGAGAGATAGCAGAGGATATAGTGAAGGGCAAATCACTATGATTCCATAAGGATGATAAGGGTACATTATGGTTTGGAAAAAGGCTATGTGTGCCAGAGGATAAGACTATCAGAAAGACAATTTTGAGTGAAGCTCATGAGTCAACTTATTCCATACATCCTGCGAGTACTAAGATGTATCTTGATCTGAGAGAGAAATATTGGTGGTATGGTTTGAAAAGAGATGTTGCTGAGTATGTTGCTTTGTGTGACACATGTCAAAGAGTGAAAGCTGAACATCAGAGACCTGCAAGATTGTTACAACCTATGCAGATACCCGAATGGAAATGGGAAGAGGTTGGTATGGATTTTATAGTTAGATTGCCACGTACTCAGAAAGGGTATGATTCGATTTGAGTAATAGTAGATCACCTAACAAAGGTTGCTCATTTTCTACTAGTTAGGACTACGTATAGCAGTGCAAGGTTAGCAGAATTGTATATGGAAAGAATAGTGAGTTTACATGGAGTTCCTAAGAAAATTGTGTCTGATCGGGGTACCCAGTTTACATCTCATTATTGGCAAAAGATACATGAATCACTAGGAACTAAGCTGAACTTTAGTACAGCCTACCATCCATAGATAGATGGACAGACGGAGAGAATTAATCAGATATTGGAAGATATGTTGAGAGCTTGTGCTTTACAATATGGTACTAGTTGGGATAAGAGCTTGCCTTATGCAGAGTTCTCATATAACAATAGTTATCAGAAGAGTCTTCAGATGGCACTGTTTGAGGCTCTGTATGGACGAAAGTGTAGAACCCCGTTGTTCTGGAATCAGACAGGGGAAAGTCAAGTGTTTGGGCCTGATGTACTTAAGGATGTTGAAAAGAAAGTAAGAATGATTAGAGATAATCTAAAAATAGCTTAGTCCAGACAGAAGAGTTACGCTGATACTCGGAGAAGATAATTGACTTTTGAAGTAGGGGATTATGTATACTTGAAAGTATCGCCAATGAGGAGTGTGAAAAGGTTCAACATGAAAGGAAAATTGGCACCAAGGTATATTAGACCTTTCATGATAGTAGAGAGATGTGGTGAGGTGTCATATCAGTTGGAATTATCAGAGAGTTTGGCAGGTGTACATGATGTGTTTCATGTGTCTCAACTTAAGAAGTGTTTGCGAGTACCAAAGGATCAGATTCAGTTAGAGGAGCTCACTGTTAAAGAGGACCTCACATATGAAGAGTTTCCAGTTAAAATTCTAGAGACTGCTAAAAAAGTCACGAGAAGTCAAACTATCAAAATGTGTAAGGTTCAGTAAAATCGGTACACAGAGGGTGAGGCCACCTGGGAAAGAGAAAAGGATCTAAGGAAAACCTACCCGCAACTGTTCGAGTAAGCATCACCCGAATCTAGGGACGAGATTCATCTTAAGGGGGTAGAATTGTAACACCCTAAAATTTTGGATGTTAAAAAAAATAGGAAATTATGATTTTATACAATTTTGTGACCATGCAAATTTAGAGTAATAATAATTTTTATGAACTTAAAATCAAATATAAGAGTAGAAACATATTTGTGCACTCATACTGTTGCATTTAAATTTTTGTGATGAGTGGTTTGAGTTAAATTCAAATTAGGTTTCAAAATCATTTGAAAATACTTTAAAATAATTGAAAAGGAAAAAAGAAAACGAAAATCTTCATTTTCCTCGCTTTCGGCCCGGTAGCCCATTTCTCTCCCCGTGGCCCGTTGCTTCCGCACGCGCGCGTCGTCCCGCCTTAGGCCGAACCAGACCGCCGGCCCAGCTCGCGCGCTGCCGCGCCCTCCTACTCCGTGCGTCGTTGACTGGTGGACCCCGCGCGTCAGGAGACGTCGTCTTCCTCCCCAAGCCGATGCCGTCGTCGCTTTCCAAAAATGCCGACGCCGTATCCGAACCTCAATCTGCTCTTTCCTTCTGTGGAGTCGCCTTCGGGCTATAAAAACCGAGCTCGTGATCCTTCCGCTCCATCTTCTTTCGACACGAAGCGCCCAAAGCATCCCGAGGAAGCATCCCTTGGATCTCCGACGAGACCGGCCGCTACCTCGAGCACCGCGGCCACATCGGGACAGCTCCGCCCTCGCAATCGACCTTGGTGAGATCGTATTGCCTTGCACTCCATCCCGGTGTTTTTCTTTCGCGAGATAACGCTGTGAATCGAGCTTTCGCCTTCTCCGGCGATGGCGCCGCTGCGGAACGTCGTCGTGGTTCTGTTCTGGCCGAGCGCCGCCGTCGACTAATTCCCGATCCAATCCAAGCCGTCCAAATCAAATCCAACGGCCCAGACCTAAAGATACCGGTTCGGCCGGCACTTTTGCTAAAGAAACCCTGAGTTTTTCAATTGATTAACCCACAGTCCAAAGCGTACTTCCGTATTGCGTAATATCCATTTGAAAGCGTAGTTTGATCTCAGTTAAGCCAAAATACGTTTTCAGCTATTTACAGTTATGCCACTGAGTTTGTTTTAATCATAATTTATTCGTTTTAAATCCGATTTGATCCGTTCAAATTGCGTTATGTTCGTAATTAAGAGCTCTACATGTTATTAGGACTGTTCAGTAGGTTTGTGACAATTTATTTTGGAGCTTGAATTAAAGTAATTAATTTTCTATAGGAAATCTTCGTAAATTCATAACTTCATCGTTTTAGCTCTGTTTTTTGTGATCTTTGCGTCTGTGTGATCCTAGCAAGTTGTAGATTCATTTTAAAAACTTTTTATCTTATTTTATTACTGTTGGTGTACTGTTCTAATTATAGTCTTGTTTGTTTATGCATGATTGTTCTGGATGAATGTTGTTGCTATTGTTGATCAAGTATAGACGGTGAGCAATTCGTTGGAGATCAGGAGTTTTACTACGAACAAGATCACCAGGACCAGTTTGAGCAAGGCAAGTATAGCATGGGATTATCCTTGTTGTCCTATTCACATTAAGCAAATAATATCATTATGCATATATTCCTTGTTAAGGATGACTTAGTGTTGATCTTATTCCTTGATACCTATTATACTGCATGGATTAGTATTGCTAGTGCTCAACATGAAATATGATCATGTAATTTGACTAATGGAATATGTAATAAACACTAAAAGATGATTTTATTACTGTTAAAGGGTACTAGAGCATGGGGTTACTTTGGTGCTCTCGTTACTCTCCATAAGGACTTATCTATAAGCGAAAATTCAGGATTTACAGTACAACTGTGAGGGCTAAAATAGCTCTGGCTTTAGTCATATAGAAGGACTTTTTCTAGCTTGTTAGAGGTTACCCTTGTGGCGCAAATGGGGTAGAGCAGACTGTGGATCCCTGCGTAGTGAATCACATAGACTAACTTTGGAAACCTAGCGGCCCTAACTTGTTAGACGAACCTTTGAAATGCTTCATAGTGTTTCCCTGCCTGCTCACCTTGGAAGTGTTTTGGGAGTAATTAACCCGGGCATATGGGCAACATGACTCACAGTGAAAGTGTACAACCTCTGCAGAGTGTAAAACTGTTATAACAGCCGTGCTCACGGTCACGAGTGGCCTTGGACCCTTATGGAATAGTGGATCATTAATAATGAATATGTTTTTGCTATTCGTTAATCATTTCACATGAATCATATGTTTATTGTTTATATTGAGACACTTTGATATCATTGATATACTGAATTAATGCTAATTAAAAGCTACATGTTGATAAACCTATGTTATGCCTTTGAGCCTCATGAACCCCATGTTACACTTGTTGAGTACGAGATGTACTTACGCTTGTTTATTTTTCTTACTTGGATAAAAATCCCGGATGGGTAACATATGGTGCAAGTAGTGACTACTTCTACTTTCCGGAAGATTACTAGACTTGCCGTCAACCAGTCAATGTGCCTGTGATTGGAGCTACCACGAGAGTTTTTATATTTTACTTCCGCTATATTATTGTAAAGACTATGTGTTATTAATCGTGATGTAATAACATTTGTGATGATACATCCTTTATAATTTGTTAACTTATGTGTGATTGATCGCTGGGCACACATAAGGGTATGCACTCCATTTGGTCGTTAAATGGGTGTGACACCACGGCTTCATTTTAGGAATGCACATGAAAACAACCAAACGACGATTGGATATTTCAGGTCTGATAGCATACATCTCGTTTCAAGATGTGTTTGGCACTCTTACCACTATGGCGCCGGTAAAAGTGAGTCTAACCCTTTGTACTGAGGATACAACTAAATGGAAGATATTTGACAAGGTTTCATATATTTAAGTCATATGGGGTCTAATTTACACGTGAGAATAACACAAGATATCACTCAGTCCTAGGGCTGCACAGGACACTATTTACAATCACAGCTGCTACTACTTGGCAAGCTTCGGCCACCAAGACGACATAGCAAAGTCGTCGTAACGATCAGCAATGCACTGCTTTATGATTACCTTCTGCACCTGAACAATGATGAGATGAAAATAGTGTCAAGACTGGATATGATAACAGGGCAGAACAAATTTATCTTGTGTGTACCGGGAGATGACAATCAAAGGCGAATGACGATACACTGAGAATCAAGTAGGGCTCAATCAGAGAACTACCTGTTGAAGTGAAGAACACTTCCTACCGCTGAACCAGCAAGACAAGAACCCCAATGGACCTGGTATTGTTGGTTGACGAATATCAGTTTCTCTTCTTTCTAATGCACTTATTAAGAACTCCTCCGCGCTCAGGTTCCATCCTGATTTGTGTTGTACACATGGAAAATGATGTTTACCACTCTATCAGTTAAGTCGACCCCACAAACCTACAATGCAAACCAAATGAAAAATTAGAACATCAGTAAGAACCTCGGTGACCTGATTTTTTAAAAAATAGATTATACTGACTTTTCAGTGATTACTCAGCTAGCCCATAAGTCTACTTTGTCTCAGATGTTAATTTAGATTTGCTCTAGCAAAATGACATAAATAAGTAAGCGAAGATAACCATCAACGGTGGCTCCAATCTTCGTCGCAAGTCAACAAATGACTTAAACTCCTGAAATTTTAAATAAACATCCATGAGAACAATAAGAGATAAGTAATATTTGTGATATCGAGAAGGCAAGTCATACCTCAAAGGTGATGCATATGTCCTTCAGATCTGGCTCCTTGACCAAACCATCAACTCTATCGAGCAGCTTGTTGATATGGTTCATGTCAGCAGAAGCAACCATGGACAATGCAAAGTCCTTTGCTGTTATTGTTTTAGACGAGTTGACATCATAATGACTAATCTCCGGTCGAATAAGCTGCAAAGAAATTATTCAAGAAACTATTAAATCAAGTAGTATGAAATATTCAGAAGTAAATTGTGTAGAATGTAAAAAATAAATTAGTATCAGATAAAGCCAAGTAGTATGAGATAGGCAGAATAGGCGTTTTGGTCCCTGAACTATGAAGATGATCATTTTAGTCCTCAAACTTTGCATTGTGTAGAATGAAAAGAGAAGCAGATGGCTTCTAGAACACAGTCGATCTAAGCTCTAGTAATACATGGTGTGTCATTTAAGAACTTCAGTTAAGTTTGGAAAAAAAAAATCAATAGCCTACTTAAAAGGGACAAAGTCAAGATAAATCTATAGCAATTACTAAGGCAGTTAGAAAAAGAATTCCACCATTTGGCAGGTAGACATATGTCTATCTATGATACGAAAAAAGTGTTTGAATAAAACACAAATGCTACTCTTACCCAGAGCTCTTATCATATATCTAACTTCTCCATTTTTATTGCTTATAATCTTTTTTCGTCCAAGCAAACTGAGCAGTTCAATTTCATTGACTTAAAAACTAATTGAGATTTTTTTTTCACTCTGGGCATCCACTTATAATATAGGGTATATATAACCTGTGTGTCAAAAGTACCAACAGGTATCACTTGAATCATGGACAGTTGGGGTATGGGTGAGATAATTGAGTGAGCTTACCTAAGTAGAGACACCATCAGTTCCACAAAGACCCTTCATGGCTTACGACCAGCATGTTATGCTCCCAATAGCGTCATACATAGCAAGGAGTGTACGCACCTCAAAGTAATTGCAAAGTGGTTCCTCTGAGTTGACCAAGAGTAAGGCCCTCCTTCACATCACTGGAGAACCATTTGCAGCTAAGTAGTCAGTGACCTTTCATCAAGCTTATTCAAATATACTTTGTTTCCTGACCAAACCATATTGACCCAGATTGTCCAACAGAAGACCAACAAATTGGGAAAAACTCAGGGCATACCTGTTAGATTGTAACAGCACATTTATCCTTTTGTCCCTGCAAATCCAAACGATCTTGGCTATGGAAATTAAGGCCACCAAATCAATCAATGGACGCGATGAGAAAATTGAGCAACTGAACAGAAAACTTGTGAAGTAATTTGATGCCACCGACCAATCAATGGAAGCAATGAGAAAATTGAGCAACTAAACTGAAAACTTGTGAAGTAATTTGATGATGAAGTAAAACATGGAAACTACCTGAATCCCACCATCTTTCCTATAACTCCTAGTGGCTCTCGTGTGTCCTTGTTCTACTTGTAAAGGTGATAAGGAAGATTAGGGGCAGCGGAGGTCTTGCAGGCACGTTGTTCGCCTTGCCTTGACTCAACATCAATTTGATGGTGGCAGCATGCACCAACACATAGATCAGGTGGCCATGGAAGTGGCAATACAGCAAGCCTATGAACTGCCATACCAGCTGCATATAGATGTTATTCCTCGTGACCAAAACACCCCATCTGCTAATGATGCAAGATAAAAGTACATAGGCAATGACCATGAATTCCTACTGACACGCTTGTTCATGTGTGTGTGATGTACGCCCAAAGCACAGCAGCATGGAAATGATTCCGAGGAATACCTGCTCACCACGCTCGCATCTACCTCCTTGAGATAATTGCCAGAGTGCATAGTCGCACAGGAGTGCGAGCTTGACATTTCATCGAACACCTTCAGGGCCTCCACGAAGACAGCAGTGGACCAGCTCCAGAGTGCTGCCAGGACCACCAAGGACGCGTCCTGGAGTGTAGTGGAAGTTGGCGGAGGCAGTGCCGAGGAAGGGAAAGCAGTGGAAGATGACCGCGGACGCTGGGGCAGGGGGCGAAGAGGCGTCCACCCCCTCGTCGAGCTGCCAGCAGGACGCGTTCGCTGGTGCCGTCCCTCCACGGCACCCGCGTGACGACGAGCACGTCGTGGCTGCAGCTCATCATCGGGCACTATGTCGTCGAGTGCTTCTGCGAGGAGGGCGACGGCGGACCAGCGGCCGGAGGCAGCAAGCACTGCGGTCAGCTAGCGGCCGAACGGAATAGCGCAGGCGCGCGCGGGGGAAGCCAAGACGGACGAGGGGAGGCACGCCGCGGTTGGCGAAGCCGAGGTGGGCGTGGAGGAGCACGCCGCAGTAGGCCATGGGGAGGCTCCGCCACCGCTACCGCACGCCATGGGGGAGGGGACGCGGCCCAGGTGGCGTAAGCAGCCGCCATGCCCTTCGCCAAACCCTAGGCGCGGGCGCTCCTACGCGCCTCTCGTGGACGGAGCGGTGGGGCGCTGAGCGCGTCCGTGTTGTGGGGTGAGTTTGAAGCCTGAGAGCGCGGGGTGAGAAGGCTCGCATCAAACTTCGTCTCTCAGCCCTCGGATCTAACGTGGGCCCTTAATTTTAATGGAGATAAAATTCTGTGTGTATTTTTCTGAGTACACAATGTTTAGACTACTTAGCGAGAACGTTTTTTTTGGGATCTAAAATAATTCAAAGTATTCAATTATAGTATAGATATAGTGTATTATGCAACACAATCCATCAACACTGTGCCTAGTTCAAGTAGGAATGATACATCAAATAGATTTATCCTTCCTCCAAGTTTCTTGTGATAGAATCACGACTACTCAAGATAAGTGGATCACAACTGGGTCTAACCCCTACATCACCATTGGAATCCGATCCAGCAGAGGATAATCAATAGTAACGGGACTTACCCATCACTACTGGTTCCATCCTGACAGTGATAGGAAGATATCAATATGGGGTCTAGCCCCTTAACCAACATTAAGAGGATGAATGTCACTAAAGGGTCATGTCTCCACCTAATAATGATCCGACAAGGCTCACTATCGTGTCAAAACTATACCTACCCTGGATGAGTGTCACTAGATCAGTATATCGTACTCGCTGTTGATTTTGTGGCTTCAGTCCGGCACTGGCCTTCATTTTTCAATTTTTTGTCCATATAATTTATTATTATTACATTAAAATAGATGTTAACATCTAATATTTCTACTACAACAACAACAACATAGCCTTTTGTCCCAAGCAAGTTGGGGTAGGCTAGAGATGAAACCCAAAAGAGACGAGAAACAGGGAGACACATAAAGGGACATAAAAGGGCACAAAACAAAAAAGGTCACGGTTCAGGCACGTTGATTGCTAATCTCCAAGCGCTCCTGTCCATAGCTAAATCCTTGGGGATATTCCACTCCTTAAGATCTCTCTTAACGGACTCGTCCCAAGTTAGTTTAGGTCGACCTCTACCGCTCTTTACATTATCGGTCCGTTTTAGAACTCCACTACGCACCGGCGCCTCAGGAGGCCTCCGTTGGACATGTCCAAACCATCTCAACCGATGTTGAATCAATTTCTCCTCAATTGGTGCCACCCCAACCCTATCCCGAATATCGTCATTTCGTACTCTATCCCTCCTTGTGTGCCCACAACACCAACGCAACATACGCATCTCCGCTACACTCAATTGCTGGACATGTCGCCTTTTTGTAGGCCAACACTCAGCACCATATAGCATCGCCGGACGAATCGCCGTCCTATAGAACTTACCTTTCAGCTTCTGAGGCACCCTTTTGTCACAGAGAACGCCAGAAGCTTGACGCCATTTCAACCAGCCGGCTGAAATTCTATGCCTAACATCTTCATCAATGTCTCCATCCTTTTGTAGCATCGACCCTAAATACCAAAAAGTATCCTTCTTGGCCACCACTTGCCCATCGAGGCTAACGTCTCCCTCCTCGTGCCTAGTCGCGCTGAAATCGCACCTCATGTACTCGGTCTTAGTCCTACTAAGTCTGAACCCTTTCGACTCTAACGTGTGCCTTCTACATTTAATATTATTAATGCACCATATATATCTCATTGCTAATGTTAGGCTCACACAAGGCCATGATGTTTTTGGTTGGAATTTGGACCCAAAGGCTCAATTTTCAGTGAAATCACATTATTTAGCTCATAAAGACACTCTCAACTTAAACAAAATTATTTGGAATTTAAAGGCCTATGAAGATAAAGATTTTCCTTTGGTATCTTCATAGAGGTGTCATCTTAACCAAAAATAACTTTGGCAAATGCAATTGGCACAGGAGTGAAAAGCATTGCTTTTGCCATAAAAATGAATTATGCATCTTTTCTTTGAGTGCTATTTTGCCCATTTAGTTTGGGGTTTCATACATGTTGCTTAGTAAGTTCACATGTTCCCCGTCCTCAATCTCATAGTATTTCTCAAATGTTTGGGAGTTGGCTTCGGGGGTTTAGGAGGGATTTAAAACTTCTAGTTTTGCTAGGGGCGACATCTAGTTATTGGTCACTTCGGCTATGCAGAAATGACTTATAGTGTTTGAAAAAGACAATGTTATTCTTTTGTGCTGGTGGTACATTCAGTTATCCAATGGCTTCGAACATGGGCTATCCTCAAGCATGCTTGACAGGGTTTAGATGTAGTGGCTTTGCATCATTGACGCAAACAGTTATGATGTTTTTTTTGCAGCACATGGATGGCAATTTGGTCTTGGGATTGATAGTCATTGGAGTGCCAGACTCTCTTTTTTTGATTTAGGCTGTGTGCTATTGCAGAGGTCGGAAGTAGGTTCATAACTATTGTATCAACTTGATGTAATAATGATTATAAATTTATAGAATCATTTTGATTTAGGCTGTGTGCTATTGCAGAGGTCGGAAGTAGGTTCATAATTATTGTATCAACTCGATGTAATAATTTTTACTATAAAGGAGCGAAGGAATTGGAAAATACCTGTCACCTACAAATATCTTACCCACCTAAGGTCTCCACCGTCGGATGTGTTTCAACTTTACATCCAACGCTTGATATAGACCTAACAGGTGGACCCAAGACAAAAAGGATGATACTTATGTGACAAAACACGTTTTTCCTGTTGCCGATCTCCCCCTCCAATCTGTTTTTTTTCTTACGCGCGCGGAAGCCTACCCGCCGCCTGTACCTCTCTCTGCCCGCACGTACCCACAACCACCCCTCTGCCTCTTCCATCGCGCACCTCCCGAATTGCCGGGACGCAGATGCCGCCTCAGCCTCTTGCCCATCAGCGAACTCAAGCGGGCGTCCGTACCGGAGGCGCGATCCCTCCTCTCTCACCTCCCGATCCCTAATTCCCATATGCGCCTCCTCCGTTTACCTCGTTCCGCTCGCGAATCTGGTTTCCCCTCGCCTCCTACGCGCCGCCGCAGCTGCCTCCGTCCAACCCTATCGCCATGCCAGTCACTGAGCCATGTGTGGTGCTGCATCCAATGGGGATGACGCCACGCCGCCGGACGGAGCCACGACTCACGTGCCGCCACGCGCCCTTCGTCTTGTCTCTCGCTCGCCAATATGACCATTGCGATCTTCTTCCTAGCGACCCCATGATGTCAAGCAGCCGCTCCTCCATCGCGCGTATCTTCCGGGCGACCCCATTATGTCAAGCAGTCGCTCCACCACCACGCGTACCCGCCGGCTCACGGCAGCAAGGCCAACGGCACCACCACCGCTGTCAGGGGCAAGAGGGTCGCGTCCTTCAGTACTTTCTTCACCATCAACCATGCGCGCATCCCAGCCCGTGCGGACGGAGGTGCGCCGCCTCCACCAGACCAGGTCTCGTCGGAGCCCGTGTCCACCGGATCCATCGAGCAAGGCTGCAGAATCCAGGTATGGTTGAGATACTCCCAAATCTTCCTATTGGATCGATTTATTTATTCCGTCTCCTTGCAGGATGCAGATCGAGAGAAGGTTTATCTGTGCCCTTATCGGATGCCTATGAATATGGATCTAAGTTGTCATATGTGATTACTCCTTCCACCAATTAAATCCTTTGACTCGAAGGCGGAGGCATGCATCTGCTCACATCTGATGCTGGACTGGACCAGCGAAAAGATGCATCAATGCTTTTGTATTCATGCCTTGTTTGGATCCCAAAATTTTTTAGGAAAAATTTCAGTAGCACTTTCGTTGTTATTGGCAAAATTTATCCAACCATGAACTATCTAGGCTCAAAAGATTCGTCTCGACATTTACACACAAACTGTGCAATTTGTTATTTTTTTACCTACATTTAATGCTCCATGCGTGAGTCTAAAGATTCGATGTGACGGGAACTATGCAAAATTTTTTTGGATCTTTTTGGAACTAAACACGGCCTCGTTACCAGACTATTCGTGTTCATCAATGTTCAGGTACAGTACCTGGCGCTGTATTGTCTATTTGCATGCGTGACTACTGCACGAATCTTTAGATATGAATTAATATATGAAGCGTATTCCTAATATACATGCAAAAATACATATACCTTAATGCTAAGTTGCTTATATTATTGGTATTACGTATTTCTGTCACCGTTCCAGGCGTTGGTCTCACCATCTGTTTTCATGGTGTGCTGCATTACATGATTTCTGGTCACCATCAGGAGTGGTTCACTACCGGAATCGTCTAATTTGCCTAGTGTAAAAAGGTTTGTCGAGTGTAATATGCCGGGTACTCGGCAAACTGATTATTTGCCGAGTGTAACACTCGGCAAAGAACGACACTAGGCAAAGGAAGCCTTTGCCGAGTGTCAACACTCGGCAAAATTAGACACTAGGCAAACCTGCATTTTGCCTAGTGTCGGACACTCGGCAAATATTTGACACTCGGCAAACACTGACGACAGCTGACGGACATGACCTACCGTTTGAGTTTGCCGAGTGTCACACGTCCGACACTCGTCAAAATGACCCTTTGCCGAGTGTCAGACTTTGGCACTAGGCAAACTAATTTTTTTTTTGGATTTTGACCTCCCAAAATTTTCTGTAGTTGTCCTATACTAACTTGAACTACATGTTCAAATTTGGCATATTTCTCGAACCTTTTGCTATATTTTTTTAATTTATTTCATTTAATTGATTTTTTTAGATAAAGCAAATGTGAACTGCAAGAGGATCGAATAATGGAATTTAATGTATGAAAAATGATATTCATGTTATTGAGTCTAAAGTGAGTCCGTATCCAGGAACAGACCAAAAAATTTGTACATCTTGTTCACGAAATATGACAACGAACTTGTGGGCGAGTTGGTTTTAAATTCTATAAAAAGCAAACGAAGTCCGAAAATCATGAAACTTGACAAGATGTCGTGATATTATATGTGGAGTTTGTAATAAAAATTTGAGATGATTTCGTGCAAGTTTGTCACGGCGTTGCTTACAAACCAAGAAATCTCCGCATATGATATCTATATGTTATGTGGATATGTCTTGGTTTGTAAGCAACGCCATGACAAACTTGCGCGAAACCATCTCAAATTTTTATTACAAACTCCACATATGATATCATGACATCTTGTCAAGTTTCATGATTTTCGGACTTCGTTTGCTTTTTATAGA
Organism: Saccharum hybrid cultivar R570; assembly: GCA_038087645.1. Taxonomy (NCBI): domain Eukaryota; kingdom Viridiplantae; phylum Streptophyta; class Magnoliopsida; order Poales; family Poaceae; genus Saccharum; species Saccharum hybrid cultivar. The sequence goes on from JAQSUU010000744.1 coordinate 4,155,839, forward strand.
ATTTAAAACCAACTCGCCCACAAGTTCGTTGTCATATTTCGTGAACAAGATGTACGAAATTTTTGGTCTGTTCCTGGATATGGCCTCACTTTAGACTCAATAACATGAATATCATTTTTTCATACATTAAATTCCATTATTCGATCCTCTTGCAGTTCACATTTGCTTTATCCAAAAAAATCAATTAAATGAAATAAATTAAAGAAATATTTCAAAAGGTTCGAGAAATATACCAAATTTGAACATGTAGTTCAAGTTAGAATAGGACAACTACAGAAAATTTTGGGAGGTCAAAATCCAAAAAAAATTAGTTTGTCTAGTGCCAAATTCTGACACTCGGCAAAGGGTCATTTTGCCGAGTGTCACACCCTTGACACTAGGCAAACTGGACAGTTTGCCGAGTGTCGGCCGTGTGACACTCGGCAAACGCCCTAAGCAGATAACCTCGTGCCCCCTGCCCTCACACGCATTCACTCACGCCGCTCCCGCCTGCCCCTACGCCGCTCCCGCCCCTCTCCTTGCGCCGCTCCCGCCCGCCTCTACACCGCCACCTCCTGCAGCGCCGGCTGGCCGCGCGTCACCAGGGGCTCGGGTGCCTGCACTCGCGCCGCCGCAGCCCAGCCGCCGGGCCTCGCGCCGCCGTTCGCCCCAGCGTCCGCCGCCGTCCGCCCCAGCGTCCACCGCCGTCGTCCGCCCCTACGCCGCCACCTCCTGCAGCGCCGGCCGGCCACGCGTCACCAGGGGCTCTGGTGCCTGCACTCGCGCCGCCGCAGCCCAGCCGTCGGGCCTTGCGCCGCCGTTGTAAGGTCCAAAAAGGCTAGAGGGGTGGTGAATAGCCTAATTAAAAATTTCTACAAGAATTACTTAACCACACGTTAGTACGAAAGGTGGCGAAGCAAATGCACTAGCTCTAACTAATTAAGCAAGCCACCTACACAAGTTTATAACAAAGCTATTCACTAAACACAACAACAACTACAAGCTAGAAACAAGAAGTAATACGAGAGAAGAGCTTTGATTGATTATACCGCCGTGTAGAAATGAGATGTACCAATCAATCAATCACACAAGAGAAATCCTCAGGAAGAGAATGACACAAGAATTTATCCCGAGGTTCACTTGCTTCCCGGCAAGCTACTCCCCGTTGTGGCGATACACCCACTTGTCGGTTCGCGAGCTAATCGACTATCAAGAGTCAAGCCCTCGGCGGGCGCCGCACAACCGCACACAAGATGGGGATCCTCCAAGCCACGAGCTCCACTAGAGTATCCAATTCACGAACTCCCGCGGGGAAGGATCAAGAACCCCTTACAACACTTGGTGAAGGCTCCAACAATCTCCAATTGCGAGCTCAATCACCTCCGCTGCTCCAAGCCGTCTACCGTGTCGGGAAACACGGAAGAGTAACAAGAAATCCGCAGTAACTCGAAGATCAAGTGCCTCTAGAATGCAACTCTCAAGCAATGCACTTGAATCTCACTCAATCTCACTCAAGATATGCAACTAATCAAAGAGATGAGTGGAGGGGTTGTTCTCTAGCTCAAAGTATGTCTCTATATCTCAAAATGTGCAAGAGTTACCCTCAAACCCCGGCCAACATCTATTTATAACGAAGGGGTACGCAGCTAGCCGTTACAGACGACGCAGCGAAAAACACGCTGACCGGACGCTCCGGTCAGGGTGACCGGACGCGTCCGGTCACTACACGACAGCAAGAAACAGTGCGAGTCAGAACTAGCCGTTGCCGTGATCGGACGCGTTGAACCGATTGACCGGACGTGACAGTGCCCGCGTCCGGTCGCGTTCCAGTATGCTCCCGTTGAGACCGGACGCGTCCGATCGCACGTGACCGGACGCGCCGCGCGTCCGATCGTCACTCCGCTTCGCTCTGTCCCCCTGGACGCCTGACCGGACGCTCCGGCTACGTGAGGGATCGGACGCGCCGGTCGCACGCTCTGGTTCGTTCAGGAGAACTGACCGGACGTGCTGTTGAACGGACGGGACGCCACAGTGCTAGCGTCCGATCAGAGTCCAGTAAGCTCTCTAGATGACCGGACGCGTCCGGTCGTCAGTGACCGGACGCGCTGCGCGTCCGATCATCAAACTAAAAACCGCGCAGACGCTGAACACTGACCGGACGCGTCCGGTCATACTGTGACCGCGTCCGGTGTAGCGTCCGGTCACCACAGTGACCTCCGTTCGCCTCCGTTTCTTTTCTGACTTCTGGCGCAAAAGAAAATAGGCATTTCACTTCTCCAAAAAGCGCCGAATCCTGCCTCGCAAGCTCGGCGGGAGGGAGAGAGGAACCCAAACCCCTCTCTACCACTTGAACTCTACCGCCTTCGCAAATGTGCTAACACCACCAAGTGTACACCACCATGTGCATGTGTGTTAGCATTTCACAATCATTTTCCAAGGCGTTATGTTAGCTCTTTACTAGATCCTAATGCATATGCTCAAGACATTGATCTAGTGGCACTTGATTTCCGAGCTAACCGTGATTGCCCCTCTTGATAGTCGGCTATGTATCCTAAACCCGGTCAATCACTTCTCTACTCATCTTAGACCGGCAAAAGGAAAACCCTATGGTTATACCTTTGCCTTGCGCTCTTAGATCCTTCTCTTTCACTTGATCATCATGTCCTTCATTTTATGTGCATCTCCACCATGATCATCATTTCATGTCCATGCACCATCTCTTTGTGATCTTGTGGCCACCACTCCTTGCCACATACACCTTCATCACATGTGTTGCTTATGCCTAACTCAAAACACTTAACACATGGCATTAGCAACTTGGTGTCATTGATTACCAAAACCAAACTTGGGCTTTCAATCTCCCCCTTTTTGGTAATTGATGACAACCATCACAAAGAAATGAAATGAAATCAATTTTCAATTTCGATAGTATTAGCTCCCCCTACATATGTGCTTCCATGAGTTTGGTTCAATTGTGCACATATGTATGGATTCGAATTTTGGGAGAGTTACTACTATCAAATTGATGCTAAGGTATATAGAATGGACCTTTGAAGCGTGATACCAATCGAAGTTGCCTTTATATACCATCCTTAGCATCGAAGTAGCTAGACACCACTTGTAATACATCACTTGTAAAGATCACAAACACTAAAGTACTTCGTGAGATCAACATTAAAAGCAAAGGTGTCTAGATACCACATGTAAAGCTACTCTTAACAAAACATCATTCAAGTTCTATATCTAGCATACACCATTCAATCATGAATATCGAAATTAAACTTTGCAATGCAATATTTCATCATGTTAATGCACATAAAAATGCAACAAATAATCCATGAGCTTGCTCCCCCTACTTATGTGCTCAAATTTAATTTCTCTCCTCCTCACTATATCTTTTCTCTCCCCCTTACTATATCTTTCTCCCTCTTTGTGACTTTTCTATCTTTGTGCTTTCTCTCTCCCTTTTTTATATCTTTCTTGCTCTTTGCAATATCTTTGTGACTTTTTTCTCCCCCTTTGTCAACAATCACCAAAAAGGTGCCAATTTTAGTGAGAGATAAGTCAATCAATTATGAGGGAGTCCAAATTATGGTTCAATCTAGATTACTTGCCTAGAATATGTAATTCGGTTTGATCCAAGCACAAGCTTCTTCACACCTCATAAAGTATAAGAGTTATCTTGAGCATGTTGAGTTACACATCATGAGCTCATTTTCTAGATTCAACACTAGGTTTGCAAGCCCATAAACATGTCATATGCTACCACTAGATCAATCAAACATAGAAGCAATAGTGGTACCATATATACATCAAAATCATTTGATTTTCATGAATGAGCCTATTTGTCATGCAAATATGTCTATATGTTCTAACCATGTCCTTAGCAAAGTATGAATGATATGCCAAACAACTTTACCTTGCTATGTTGGAGGAGAGGCATGTCATATAAGAATGTGGGGGTACACTCATTTCAAGTTGGAGAAGTCAAGTATGTTCAATTCATTCTTCAACTTGTAAAATCTCTTTTCATCAAGTGACTTTGTAAAAATGTTGGCTAGTTGATCTTCGGTGCCAATGCTCTCAATGCTAATATCACCCTTTTGTTGATGGTCTCTTATGAAGTGATGCCTTATATCAATGTGCTTGGTTCTTGAATGTTGTACCGGATTTTGAGTCATCTTGATAGCACTTTCATTGTTACAAAATAAAGGCACATTCTTGAATTTAATTCCAAAGTCATTCAAGGTGGCTTTCATCCAAAGCAATTGTGCACAACAACTACCGGCACTAATGTATTCGGCCTCGGTGGTAGATTGTGCAACACTATTTTGTTTCTTTGATGACCATGAAACAAGAGACCTTCCAAGCAATTGACAAGTGCCACTTGTGCTCATTCTATCAATCTTGCATCCTCCATAGTCGGAGTCCGAATATCCAATCAACTCAAAATTAGACCCCTTTGGAAACCATAATCCAACATCATGAGTGCCCTTGAGATATCTCAATATTCTCTTGGTTGCTTTCAAGTGACTTTCTCTAGGTGAAGCTTGATATCTTGCACACTTGCACACACTAAACATCACATCCGGCCTAGAGGCGGTGACATAGAGCAAACTTCCAATCATAGACCGGTATTGCTTTTGATCTACCATGTTTCCACTATCATCAATACCCAATTGATCATTTGTGCCCATTGGTGTACTCATTGGCTTAGCATCTTGCAATCCAAACTCCTTGATCATGTCCTTGATGTACTTGCCTTGACTTACAAAAGTGCCATTCTTCATTTGCTTGATTTGAAGTCCAAGGAAGTAACTAAGATCTCCAATCATAGACATCTCAAACTCATTAGCCATCATATTTCCAAACTCTTCACAAAAATCTTGGTTAGTTGATCCAAAGATAATGTCATCCACATAAATTTGCAACACAAACAAGTCATTTCCAAGCTTCTTGGTGAAGAGAGTGGTGTCAACCTTTCCCATCTTGAACCCTTTAGAGAGGAGAAAGTCTCTCAACCTCTCATACCATGCTCTAGGTGCTTGCTTCAAACCATACAATGCCTTCTTTAGCTTGTAAACATGGTCGGGCTTCTTGTCATCTTCAAAACCGGGAGGTTGCTCAACATAAACTTCTTCATTGATGTAGCCATTGAGAAATGCACTCTTGACATCCATTTGATAGAGCTTGATATCGTGTGAACAAGCATATGCTAATAAGATTCTAATTGCTTCCAATCTTGCAACCGGTGCATATGTCTCTCCAAAGTCAAGACCCTCAACTTGAGTGTATCCTTGTGCTACTAATCTTGCTTTGTTCCTCACAACCATGCCATCTTGATCTTGGTTGTTTCTAAAGACCCATTTAGTACCAATCACATTGTATTTCTTTAGCCTTTCAACAAGTTTCCAAACTTGATTTCTAGTGAAGTTGTTTAGTTCTTCATGCATGGCATTTACCCAATCGGAATCCTTCAATGCATCTTCTATCTTCTTTGGTTCTTCTAATGAGACAAATGAGTAATGCTCACAAAAGGATGCTAATCTTGATCTAGTTTGAACACCACTTTGAATTCCACCAATGATTTGATCCAATGGATGATCCCTAGCAATGCTAGTAGGTTGGAGTATTGGGAGTTGATTGCTTCCACTTGTTTGACCTTGAACTTGAGCTTCATCATGAGAACCACTAGAGCTTGCTTGATTTGTATCAATTTGCACACATGGGTTGATCACATGAATATCATCATCATCAACTTGCATCGGCCTTATATCACCAATGTCCATGTTCTTCATTGCATTTGACAATTGATCTCCTCTCATATCATCAAGGTTTTGAGCTTCATTTTGAGACCCTTGGGTTTCATCAAATTCAACATCATGAACTTCTTCCAAGGTGCCATTTGTGAGATTCCAAACTCTATATGCCTTGCTTGTGGTAGAATAACCAAGTAAGAACCCTTCATCACATTTCTTTTCAAACTTGCTCAACCTAGTGCCTTTCTTAAGAATATAGCATTTGCAACCAAACACTCTAAAGTATGCAATGTTGGGCTTTCTTCCATTCAATAGCTCGTATGGTGTCTTCCCAAGCTTCCCATGGCAATAGAGACGGTTGCTACAATAGCAAGCTGTATTGATGGCTTCACTCCAAAATGAATGACTAACATTGTATTCACTAAGCATTGATCTAGCCATATCAATCAAGGTTCTATTTTTCCTTTCAACTACACCATTTGATTGAGGAGTATATGTTGGTGAGAATTGATGTCCAATACCAAAATCATCACACAAATCTTTAATTCTTGTGTTCTTGAACTCACTACCATTGTCACTTCTAATCTTCTTGATGGTGATTTCAAACTCATTTTGCACCCTCTTGACAAAAGACTTGAATAGATCATAAACATCACTCTTGTCATAGAGAAAGAACACCCAAGTGTATCTAGTGTAGTCATCCACAATCACGAAACCATACTTGTTGCCACCAATACTAGTGTATGTTGTTGGCCCAAACAAGTCCATGTGCAATAGCTCAAATGCCTTTGATGTGCTCATTTCACTCTTACTAGGATGTGTGTTTCCAACTTGTTTGCCGGCTTGACAAGCACTACATAGTTTATCCTTTTCAAAAGTGACATCTTTCAAGCCTCTAACTAAGTCATGCCTCAAAAGTTTGTTCAATTGTTTCATTCCAACATGACCAAGCCTTCTATGCCACAACCAACCCATACTAGATTTACTAAGCAAGCATGATGTCAATTGTGTCTCACTATCATTGAAGTCAACCAAGTATAAGCTTCCATGTCTAAATCCTTTGAATATCAAATTTGATCCATCAACACTTATGACTTCAACATCATCACTACCAAATATGCACTTGAAGCCAAGATCACAAAGTTGTGCCACCGATAAAAGATTGAAGTCTAAACTCTCAACTAGCAACACATTAGAAATGCTCATGTCATTTGAGATAGCAATTTTACCAAGCCCCTTGACCTTGCCTTTCTTGTTGTTGCCGAAAGTGATTTGAACATACAAGAATCCCCGGTCATATGTTGAGTGCACCCACTATCAAGCACCCAATGCCTTTCTCCGGCTTTGTAATTGACCTACAAGACAAGATCAATTCTTTTTAGGTACCCAAACTTGTTTGGGTCCTCCAAGGTTAGAGACTAAGCTCTTTGGTACCCAAATGGCTTTCTTCTTTGAGCCCATCCATGATGCACCAATGAACTTAGCATGAAAACCATTTGTACCCTTGGTAAGCATATAGAAAGAATTAAACTTAATTGAGGATACATTAGCATTTGATTTCTTGTTCATGCATTGTTGCTCTATGTGACCAACTTGCTTGCAACTTTTGCAATAGCTACCATTGTTCTTCACAAAACGAGTCTTGTGAGGAGCAAAAGCGGCCTTGCCTTTCTTGGGGTTATAGCCCAATCCCTCTTTGTAGAGAGACGCTCTTTGGCTACCCAAGCACATAAGCAAGCGGTCCTCACTACCATAAGCCTTAGCTAAGGTGTGATTGAGCTCTTTTACCTCCTTCTTGAGATGTTCATTCTCAACTATAAGTGTGGAGTCACAAGTGAAACCATCACTACTAGATGAGGATGATGTAGATGAGCTACATGAAGGATTAGTGAGAGCAACAATAATAGGCTTATGAAAAGTTTCATCAATTATATCACATGATATGCCTATGTTACAAGTTTTAGCTTTCTCAACATTAGTTGGCATGTTTTCACATTTTTCAACTAGAGAGGAATGAGCTTCTTCAAGCTTAGTGTGAGACTTTTGAAGCTTCTTATGGTCTACCTTTAGACTCTCATAAGATGCCCTAAGCTCATCAAGTTCTTGCATAAGGTTTTTCTTTTTCTTAAGCAAGCCCTTGCACTCCTTTCTAGATTCTTTAAAATGTTGAGTGCAATCTTCTAGCATAGTGATTAGTTCATCTTTAGTGAATTCTTCTTCATCACTATCACTATCACTAGCATTATCATGATCACTCTCATCGTCGGATGATACCTTAGCGGCCTTAGCCATGAAGCACGATGGAGTGTCGAAGAGGGAGACCTTCTCTTGGATGGCAATGCTAGCATGTCCCTTCTTCTTGCTCTTGTAGTCATCCTCATCATCACTTGAGGAATCATCACTATCCCATGTAGCAACATGAGAATCATTCTTCTTCTTATAAGAGCTTTTTTTTCTTTTCTTGCTTCTTCTTCTCTTTCTTGATAGCATCTTCATCATCACTATCATAAGGACACTTTGCAATGAGATGGTCCTTGCTATGGCATCTAAAGCATCTCATGGTATGCTCACTCTTCTTGGATGAGTTCTTCCTCCTTCTTGCACGATAGCCTTTCTTCTTCATGAATTTGCCAAATTGCTTGACAAAGAGAGCCATCTTCTCATCAATGTCATTACTATCACAAGAGCTTGAGTCTTCATCACTTGATGATTCAATCTTGGATTTGCTCTTGGATGTGGTGGCTTTGAATGCCACACTCTTCTTCTTTTCATCATCTTTCTTCTCATTTTCCTTCTTCTTCTTCTTGACCAACTCATCCTTCTCATCATCTTCTCTATATGAATCATCGGTCATCACTTCTTGAAATATTTGTTGAGGAGTTGAATCCTTCAATGTAGTCCTCACTAGCACGGTGATCAATGTATCAAATCTCTTGGGTAGACTTCTCAAGAACTTCATAGAGAATTGATTGTCCTTGACCTCCTCACCAAGTGCCTTGAGCTCATTGACAATGACTTGCAACCTATAAAACATCTCCGGTACACTCTCATCATCTTGCATCTTGAAGCTTGAAAATTTTTCTTGCAAGATATATGCTTTAGCGGTCTTTGTACCTTCGGTGCCCTCAAATGTTTCTTCTAGCTTGGCCCAAGCATCATGAGCAATCTCTATGTTCTTTACTTGCTCAAATGTCTTGTCATCTAGTGCCTCATGAAGAGCACTAATGGCAATATCATTGCATTGGAGCTTCTTCTCCTCTACCGGTGTAGGTGCTTCTGGATTAGCAACCTCAAATTTTGTTTCGGTGACCTTCCACACTTCTCTATTGATTGACTTTAGGTGTGCGGTCATCTTAACCTTCCAATATGCATAATTTGTGCCATCAAAGTGAGGTGCCTTCTTGGTGTTGTTGATGTGCAAGCTTAATTGAGCCATTTCTTTTTCACCGTAGGTTGTTAAGCCTCAAATAAACGGTGCCTCGGCTCTGATACCACTTGTAAGGTCCAAAAAGGCTACAGGGGGGGGTGAATAGCCTAATTAAAAATTTCTACAAGAATTACTTAACCACACGTTAGTACGAAAGGTGGCGAAGCAAATGCACTAGCTCTAACTAATTAAGCAAGCCACCTACACAAGTTTATAACAAAGCTATTCACTAAACACAACAACAACTACAAGCTAGAAACAAGAAGTAATACGAGAGAAGAGCTTTGATTGATTATACCGCCGTGTAGAGATGAGATGTACCAATCAATCAATCACACAAGAGAAATCCTCAGGAAGAGAATGACACAAGAATTTATCCCGAGGTTCACTTGCTTTCCGGCAAGCTACTCCCCGTTGTGGCGATACACCCACTTGTCAGTTCGCGAGCTAATCGACTATCAAGAGTCGAGACCTCGGTGGGCGCCGCACAACCGCACACAAGATGGGGATCCTCCAAGCCACGAGCTCCACTAGAGTATCCAATTCACGAACTCCCACGGGGAAGGATCAAGAACCCCTTACAACACTTGCTGAAGGCTCCAACAATCTCCAATTGCGAGCTCAATCACCTCCGCTGCTCCAAGCCGTCTACCGTGTCGGGAAACACGGAAGAGTAACAAGAAATCCGCAACAACTCGAAGATCAAGTGCCTCTAGAATGCAACTCTCAAGCAATGCACTTGAATCTCACTCAATCTCACTCAAGATATGCAACTAATCAAAGAGATGAGTGGAGGGGTTGTTCTCTAGCTCAAAGTATGTCTCTATATCTCAAAATGTGCAAGAGTTACCCTCAAACCCCGGCCAACATCTATTTATAACGAAGGGGTACGCAGCTAGCCGTTACAGACGACGCAGCGAAAAACGCGTTGACCGGACGCTCCGGTCAGGGTGACCGGACGCGTCCGGTCACTACACGACAGCAAGAAACAGTGCGAGTCAGAACTAGCCGTTGCTGTGATCGGACGCGTTGAACCGATTGACCGGACGCGACAGTGCCCGCGTCCGGTCGCATTCCAGTATGCTCCCGTTGAGACCGGACGCGTCCGATCGCACGTGACCGGACGCGCCGCGCGTCCGATCGTCACTCCGCTTCGCTCTGTCCCTCTGGACGCCTGACCGGACGCCTGATCGGACGCTCCGGCTATGTGAGGGATCAGACACGCCGGTCGCACGCTCTGGTTCGTTCAGGAGAACTGACCGGACGCGCTGTTGAACGGACCGGACGCCACAGTGCCAGCGTTCGATCAGAGTCCAGTAAGCTCTCTGGATGACCGAACGCGTCCGGTCGTCAGTGACCGGACGCGCTGCGCGTCCGATCATCGAACTAAAAACCGCGCAGACGCTGAACACTGACCGGACGCGTCCGGTCATACCGTGACCACGTCCGGTGCAGCGTCCGGTCACCACAGTGACCTCCGTTTGCCTCCGTTTCTTTTCCGACTTCCGGCGCAAAAGAAAATAGGCATTTCACTTCTCCAAAAAGCACCGAATCTTGCCTCGCAAGCTCGGCGGGAGGGAGAGAGGAACCCAAACCCCTCTCTACCGCTTGAACTCCATCGCCTTCACAAATGTGCTAACACCACCAAGTGTACACCACCATGTGCATGTGTGTTAGCATTTCACAATCATTTTCCAAGACGTTATGTTAGCTCTTTACTAGATCCTAATGCATATGCTCAAGACATTGATCTAGTGGCACTTGATTTCCGAGCTAACCGTGATTGTCCCTCTTGATAGTCGGCTATGTATCCTAAACCCGGTCAATCACTTCTCTACTCATCTTAGACCGGCAAAAGGAAAACCCTATGGTTATACCTTTGCCTTGCGCTCTTAGATCCTTCTCTTTCACTTGATCATCATGTCCTTCATTTTATGTGCATCTCCACCATGATCATCATTTCATGTCCATGCACCATCTCTTTGTGATCTTGTGGCCACCACTCCTTGCCACATACACCTTCATCACATGTGTTGCTTATGCCTAACTCAAAACACTTAACACATGGCATTAGCAACTTGGTGTCATTGATTACCAAAACCAAACTTGGGCTTTCAGCCGTCCGCCCCAGCGTCCACCGCCGTCGTCCGCGCCCAACGTCCACCGCTGTTGCCAGGTGCTCGCTCCCTGCAAGTATACTTGAGGTAACTACAACTCTATTCATGGATTCCATAGTCCCGCGGTCAAGTTGCTAAAATCCATAACTCTAATCCCCAGATCTGCTTGTGGAGGTGTACGTGACCACAAGTCTGTAGTCAGTCAGAGGAGGAGGAGCCCGTGATGGCCTAGGTGGAGGAGAAACACGACAAAGGAATCAGAAGTTGCCCGCAACGAAGGAGCCTGAGCAGCCTGTACCATCGACTCAGATTCTGCTACTTCCACCTCAAAGGGTAAACGTTGTTTCTTTCTCCATGTGCTGTGGTTAATTGGCCCATTGAATAAGTAACGGTCAGAAGATTAGCTGAAAGATGATGCAGCTTCATTTTCGTGATTTGACAAACAAGGCACTGACAAAATAGTAGGTAGAAACAAGAAGAAAATAACGAAGATTTCAAGTGTGGTAGAAGTGTGGGGAAAATAAACCTTTGGTGCATTACAGAAAGTAGGCACTAGACCCCACTTGTTAGTGCCCTGATTCACAAGCAACAAGTCAAGGTGACCAATTGTGTCCTTCAATTTCTTGTAGTTTCTTTTACAACAAAAAAATATTCCTGTGTTGTGTAGTACCCATACCAAACCTATCTATGTCACACTGGATAAACTGAATCATCTTATCCACCTCTGAAACAAGCTTAATCTCTGATCTACCTCTGAATTAGTGGAACCTGGAACTAATGCCAACTCTAGGCCTCTGAATTTTTGGGGTGGTCTAACAAAGTAGGCTGGTAAGATGATAGTTACACATGATAATTCTCGTTGCACAAGTAGGCTGGTAAGATGATAGTTAAAAGAATGAAACCTGTCAAAATATGTGATGGGGTGTACACGTATAGATGATACCAGTTACTGATCGCTAAAACAGATCGGTAAGGTCTTGATTGAGAACGTATAAATGAAGTGTGTTACTTGACAAAATGACTACCTAATCACAACCACCATGACCATGTCAATGCCAGAGGAAATGATGGCGGAGTATATTGGCTTCCCAGCTGCGCTAGAAGGTTCACCGTCATCGTTGTAACGGAATTGCTCTCCCAGCTAAACACACACACACATACATGCTGTCCCACCGTGTAGAACAGCATGTCCGCCCACACCTCCAAGACCATGCCTCTCCGAACGGAGACACGGATGGAAGGAGAGCGCGGGATCTCGGAAAAATTTCAGCCGCACGCGCCATCCCATCTGCGCCCGTGACCTTTTCTCCTCTTCCCCAAATCCTTTCCTCCTAGCTGCTGGCCACTCAAAGTCGAACCTCTCTGCCCCCAAGTCCACAGCCAGCAGCACCGCCGGCCTCCTCTACCAGCAGCGCCGCCCGCCGCCACCGCATCTGAAAAATATCAGTTCCATTCTTTTTACAACACAGTAGATAGAACTTAGTAGTTTAGTATTTTAGTAGGACCGGTTTAGTGTTTCACACGACACTACATGTAAATGTTAATTTTTTAGTAGGCCTGCTTATGGTTCACTGATTAATGGAGGGATGAACATTTAGTTATTATATGTGCATACAAATCTGATTGATTCCTCTCTATACAAATCTGATGTGCATACAATGCCCTGCTCAATGCTAACCTTTTCTTTCCCAGGTTCAGTGCATCATTGCAAACTGAAAGAACTGCACTAGGAGCCTTTTGGAGATAAATCTGATAAAATGAAATGTACTTGCTGGAAAACAACACTGTATAAGATAAATCTGATAAAATCAAATGTACGATGCTCATTTGTTTGTAATATTTTCATGAATCCAACATCAAGTATGTATAATTTCAGATTAGTCACTTTTAATCCTGACTTATGTTTTGTGAAGGATAGCTGTAAGTGCTCCCACTTAAGTTTTGTATCAGTGCTAATGTTGTGACGTGTTGATTTGTTTATGGCATATGCAAGTGATGTATCTTTCCTGTTGAACTCAAAAAATGTATCTTTCCTGTACTAGCCCCATTGCTGCAGTGATGCCGGCTTCTACTATAAAAACAACGGTGCAAATGCTATACCAACCCCTAGCATACAACAGGATGCCTGTCCACTAGCAGCCTGGAAATGGAAATAGGTTCCTGCAATCATATTTGTGCACTATGATAAAATTGAATCTTCTTATCCTCCTGAGAGGACATATAGTCCAATTTCGCTGATATATATGTGTATCCTCTAACCTTAAAAGTAATATACCCATAGGAACATGTTTTGCCTGCATCTGAGTTTTTCAATTGATCCCGTTTGATCTTTTTTTTTGCAGAGAAGAGCTCGTCGGAGCCGTGTAGGAGTACCTTAGCGACCCCGATCGGCTTCCTTGCCGCTGCCGGTCTGCCTGCACCGCGTCGTCTCGCCACTGCACTAGCCCGCCACGGCCCCGCTAGCCTGACTGCCCCGCCACCCAAGGTATAACATCTCTTTCCGTATCATGGTCTTGTATTGCGTAACCCAGTTAGGCGTCTCCCGTTCGAAAGAGATATGGTTGGAAGTATGCAGATCTTTGCATATATATAATCGTATCTATTTCGAATTGTCCACATTCTTTGGACAGCCCGCGGATGCGTAGATGGGTTAGTTTCTATGGTCTGCTCCAATCCGAGACTGAGTTTCGGCACCATCTCCATGTTGTTCTCCGGATACACACTCTCCCTGCTAGGACGTGTATCTGGAGAACAGCGGGGAGGTGCTACCAAAATTTTGTCTCGGACAGGAGTACAACATGGAAACTAACCTCATCCACGCATCCTCGGGTGGGATTAGGACCTATTCTCACCTATTAGATAGTAGGAACACCGAGTAGATGCAATTGATGGTTATTTTACTCGCTGATATATATGTTAGAGGATGGATGATCGTGAGTGGATGTCCACGGGTCGCTTAAGTCAAGGTCAATTCACTGATGAATGGATGCACAAGACCGATCGTTTTTTGGACTTAGCATTTGGCGAGGCTGCTAAAGGGGCGATGCAAGTCTTGTGTCCCTGCAGCAAATGTGCAAACAGGAAAAGACAAAACAAGGAGAACATGGGTAGACATCTTTTGAAGAATGGATTTACACCAGGCTATACTCGGTGGGTCCACCATGGTGAAGCCCATCGTATGAGAGAGGAGGTGGTGAGACCACGCATCGAGGATTGTGATGCTGATGTTGGGGTAGGAGACATGATACATGACTTTCACGAAGTAGAGTTCGCTAAAGGATGTACAGAGGAGGAGATGGAGGCATCCGCAAAGGCGTACTATGACATGTTGTCTTTGGCACAGAAACCCCTTCACGGCCAGACAATAGTTTCTCAACTAGATGCCATCGGACGCGTAATGGCGTTCAAGTCCCAGTTTAGCCTCAGTCGAGACGCCTTCGATGGTATGTTGGCCGTTTTTGGCACACTACTTTCGGAGGGTCACATTTTGCCAAAGAGTATGTACGAGTCACAGAAACTCCTTCGTGCACTTAAGATGCCGTATGAGCAGATCCATGCTTGTCCGAAGGGGTGCATCCTATTTAGGAAAGAATACACGGAAGCAAAGTACTGTCCAAAGTGTAAATCCTCTAGGTTCATCGAGGTAGATTCTGTTGATGGCCAGAAGAAGCAGCTTTCTGTCCCCGTGAAAATCCTACGGTACCTTCCGTTCCTACCGAGGATACAGCGGCTATACATGATTGAGGAATCCGCGAAACAGATGACATGGCATAAAAAGGTCAAACGATACAATCCTGACAAGTTGGTACATCCATCCGATGGTGAAGCATGGAAACGGTTTGATGACAAACATCATGTCAAAGCTGAAGAGGCTCGTATTGTACGTGTAGCACTGGCAACAGATGGGTTCAATCCTTATGGAATGATGGCTGCTCCATACACATGTTGGCTCGTGTTCGTTATCCCCCTCAATCTCCCCCCCCGGTGTAAGCTTTCAACGACAGAACGTATTCTTGTCATTGATAATTCCTGGACACCCAGGGAATAATATGGGTGTGTTTATGGAGCCTGTGTTTGATGAATTGGTCCGTGCTTGGGAGGAAGGGGTCTGGACATACGACCGAGCTACAAAGACAAGCTTCAAAATGCATGTTTAGTACCATTACTCCCTGCATGACTTCTTGGCGTATGGGATATTCTGCGGTTGGTGTGTTCATGGGAAGTTTCCATGCCCAGTATGCAAGGAAACTCTGCAGTTTATTTGGTTGAAGAAGGGTGGCAAGTATTCTTCATTCGACAAACATCGATAATTCCTCCCTCTTGACCATGCATTCAGAAAAGACACCAAGAACTTTACGAAAGGGGTCGTAGTGATAGACCCTGCACCGCAGATGATGACTGGCGCCGAGGTTTATGCTCAGATAGATGCTCTCGTGGTTAATGAAGATGAAGATGGTTTTGTGGGATATGGTGTGCAACATATGTGGACTCATAAGTCGGGCTTGGAGAGGCTCCCCTATTTTGATGACCTTCTCCTTCCACATAACATTGATGTAATGCACACCGAGAAGAATGTCGCTGAAGCACTTTGGGCAACAATCATGGACATTCCTGATAAGTCAAAGGACAACCCTAAGGCTAGAGTGGACCTGGCAACATTATGTGATAGACCAAAGCAGCACATGCAGCCTCCTACATCCGGCAAGACATGGAGGAGGCTTAAGGCCGAATTCGTCTTGACCAGGCAACATAGGAGGGAAGTACTTGAATGGATCCAGACGTTAATGTTCCCTAATGGGTATGCAGCGAATCTGAGGAGGGGAGTGAACTTATCTACTCTGCGAGTCTTAGGGATGAAGAGTCATGATTATCACATATGGATTGAACGGCTTCTTCTGGCGATGGTTCGAAGCTATGTCCCTGAACATGTCTGGCTAGTGCTGGCAGAGTTGAGCTATTTCTTCCGCCAGCTTTGTGCCAAGGAGTTATCTTGGACCATGATAGAAGACTTGGAAAAAGTGGCACCAGTGTTGCTCTGTAAGTTGGAGAAGATCTTTCCACCCGGCTTCTTCAATCCGATGCAGCATTTGATTTTACACCTCCCGTATGAGGCACGAATGGGGGGCCTGTGCAGGCCCGTTGGTGCTATCCAATCGAGAGATGTCTAAAGGTTCTTTAAAAAAATGTAGAAATAAAGGCAAAATTGAGGCTTCGATGGCAGAGGCATTCATTCTAGAGGAAGTGTCAAACTTCACAACAACATACTACAGTGAGAACCTTCCTAGCGTGCATAATCCGCCCCCTCGTTACAATGCTGGCGAAAATAAATCCAGCCTTAGCCTATTCCGAGGGCAACTTGGAAGCGCAAGTGCATCGACCACCAAGAACTTGAAACTTGAAGAGTGGCGCAGTATCATGCTATATGTGTTGACCAACCTTGATGAAGTGGAGCCGTACATGTTGTAAGTTCTCAATGAACTTGTTTAATATACTGTCACTCTTCAATACACTATCACTCTTCTGCATCCAATCCCATTGTTTCTCGTTGGTACAGGGAATTTATTCATGAATTCTGGCATCGATCAAAGGAACCTACCCCGCAGGAATATGATATCCTTCTTACACAGGGTGCCAGAAATGGGAGGCCCAATTTCATTTCTTGGTTCAAAAAGAAGGTACCTTCCAATTTAGATTTTACTTAGTTTGACATTCCAAGTTGCTCATACATGTGAATAATATAATGATCTTTCCTGCTCGAGCTTGCAGGGCCAAACCTATAAGTCCATGAGTGCCGAGTTAAGACAGGTTGCCAATGGCTTTGCCTATAGGGTCAGGTCATTTACTGGTTATGACGTGAATGGATATCGCTTTCGCACAACAAGCTACGAGCAGAGTCGGCCCAATCGAAAAACTACAAGTATCAGAGTTTTTACGGTCGGCCAAGATGGGGTCGAGTATTATGGAAGAATTGAAGAAATATTCAAACTCAACTATCATGGTTGCAAATCTCTTAATCATGTCATATTCAAATCCATTGGTTTGATCCTCAAGTAACGAGACGGACTTGGGCTAGTCTTGGGCTAGTTGAAATTCGACAGGATTCCGTCTATCCAGGAGACGATGTCTATGTTGTGGCCCAACAGGCCAAACAGGTTTATTATCTCCCATATGTGTGCCAAACCAAAGAGCATCTTAAGGGTTGGGATATTGTGCACAAGGTACTGCCACACGGTAAACTACCTGTCCCAAATGATGAAGATTACGACTTCAACCCAAACACATATGACGGAGAGTTCTTTCAAGAAGAGGGGCTAGATGGGAGGTTTGTGATAGACCTAACCGAAGCGATCGGAATGGAAGTAGACAATGAAAGGGTTGATGATGAGAACGTTGGAGATGAGGTGGTCAATGTGAAGGACTTAGAAATGCTTGACCGATTACGTTTAGGCTATGACAATGATAACAACAATGCTACTTCCGCTAGTGTTGATAATTTTGACATGGTTGATAGTGATGATGAAACTTATGATCCAGCTAATCCTAATCATGAAGATTATTTCTAATACATGTAATACTATATTTTTTTGTAATTATGTTTTGTTTATTTTGCATCTATGTTATTTTCATGCTTATGTTATTTTGTTTCTAATACATCTGGTTCATTCTTTTTAATTGCAGGTGATTGAACAAAGATGGCGGGTAACCGTCAGAGGAGGGTGAACTCGATTTACCAAAGAACACGCCCTTCATCGCCCGATGCAGATGAGGAGCCATTGGAGAGGAGGAGGAGCAGGAGCAGCAGTCGCAGGAGTTCCATGTCGCCTCCCGCCACGGCGCGTGAGGAGGAGGAGGAGCACGTGATGCCCAGGACCGACGAGGTGGCGCACGGGGACGGCGAGGGGGAGGCAGCAGCGGGTTCCGCTTCCTCTAGTTCGTTGAGTATCTACTTGCGAGGACCCGCGAGCCTCCCTCCGCGACCGATACCTCCTCATAGACGCCCGCTGATTCGACCCGAGGGAGAAAAGTAAGGAACTTAAGATATTATCACTACTTCATATGATATGTTGAAAATCATAATAGAAACTAATATTTTTCTTAATAATAACTTGTGTAGGGGTTGGACGATTGTATAGTCTGCAGGTTGTCACACACGCCAAGTCAATGGCATCCTCGGTCTTTTGGTCAGGGAACACTTCCCTGGCCTGGTTGAGTTCGCCGGGAAGACAGAGCCGGCCTACATGTTTGACCATTACACCGTTGCCCCTAATACTAAAGATCTACGTGGCAGGGAATTCAGAAACAAGGCTGAGCGGGTGAGGGAGGAGCTGTGGGTAAGTCTTTGTCACACTACATTTCTCAATACATCGCATTCATTGAACATTTTTTAAAATGAATGAAAACATCACATCTATACGCAGGATTTCTTCAGATGTCAGGTGGGATTTGAGGACAAGGTGGCTTTGGTGGCTACCAAAGAATGTAAAACACTAATGAAGCACATGCATTATGAGTCACGCATCCAAGCCATCATAACATACTACGGGGCGTACCTTGGAAGGAAGGTCACCAAGAAAGATGCAAGAGAGATGATGCTGACCAAGGAACAGTACATGCAGGTAAGCTTAGTCGAACATTAATACTGATTTATTCTGAGAATAGGTGGGCTAAATCTGAACTTCTTATATGTCATGTACTTGATGATGTGCAGGTGATTCCGTGCCGGTGCTCCGCGCATCCCGATTGCTGGGAAGTGATCGTTGACAAGTGGTGCTCCCCCGAGTGGAAGGAGACACACGTCGCTTGCCGGGAGTGGCGTTTGATGATGCCAGGTGTAGCACACCATCAAGGCAACCGCAACCTCAACGGATACAAGCAAACATGGGTATGAGAATTCATTTATTTATTCTAACACTCAATTCTGCATGATTTTCGAAACATCTTCTGTTTTTCTCGCAGTCGGCATCACATGGTGGTCAGGAGTGCTCGGACTTCATGGCATATGCTATGGCCCACAAGGGCAAGGCGACGTCTGACGTCTCCTACAACCCGGAGGACCCTCCATCGGTGTACAGCAACGCGACCGTCCACAGCCGCCTCAGTCAATACATAGAGGTGGCAAAGGAGGTCCATGGGCCAGAGTACGATCCGACCACTGCAAACCTTGATGGAGAAGTCGTCATGAGGGTGGGAGAAGGCAAGAAGCATGGGCGGTACTGGATTGGCGATAGCACAATCGACACGGCCGCTACTCCCAGTCTCTCGCAGATCCGAGCAAGGAGCACAAGGTCAAGCCCGGCTATACGTGAACGGCCAAGCACTGCACAACAACGAGTCGACGAACTACAGGTTATTTTGGTTTTTTCATCGTTCATTGATTCTCACACTCTTTAGTTTTGCATTATTGTAACATTCGGGTGAAATATTGTAGGCCCAGCTGCAAGAAGAGAGGAGGCTTCGGGAGGAGATGGAGACGAGGATGGCGTCCGAACAGCAGAGGATAGAGGCCGAGCGGGAGGCCGAGCGTCTAAGGATGGAGGCAAGGATGGAGGCAATGATGTTGTACGTGCAGACTCTTGGCGCCGCTGTGGGTCGACCGCCGCCACCTACGCTATTCGCTGCACCTCCACCTCCTCATGTAACCACTCCTGTGAGTATGGATGTTTTAATGCATATGTTCATGCTTAGGGTCAAACCAGAACACTATTTGAAACCTAGCTATATGTTTATCTTGTCTAACTCATGCAACTACTACTCTTGCAACATTGATGGTATATGTTTATCTTGTCTCTCACACATGCAATCTGTTCTCCTTTGTGCAGAATTCATCGGCGGCATCTAATAGCGTGCCTCGTCATCTCGGAGATTCACCAGGATCGAATCATGGGCCTCATCAACACCGACAGTCGCCATGATGGTAGTTTGTGATGAACTTGTGGTTTATTTTGGACAACTATGATGCACTTGTGGTTGGACTTGTGGTTGCACTTGTGGTTTATTTTGGACAACTATGATGCACTTATGATGGACTTGTGATATATATTGTGTTTGTGATATATATATATATATATATATATATATATATATATATATATATATATATATATATATATATATATATATATATATATATGTGTGTGTGTGTGTGTGTGTGAATGTATGTGGTGTTTGTGATATATGTGAGATGTTTGTGAAATGTGATGTATGTATATATATATGATGTTTGCTTGGATGGAATGGAAAACACAAAAAAAATACTGTTTTTTCCGGTTTGCCTAGTGTCATGACTAAGACACTCGGCAAACTGGAAATCTTTGCCGAGTGTCAAAGCCATGACACTAGGCAAACTGGGCGGGTTTGCCGAGTGTCGCGGGGCTGGCACTAGGCAAATTGGGCTGATTTGCCTAGTGCCGAGGGCCAGGCACTAGGCAAACTGCGCGGGTTTGCCGAGTGTCGCGAGCCTGGCACTAGGCTGTAACACCCAAATTTTAGAGATAACAAATTTTGAATAATTTAGATAATAAATAATGGCCAATTTAAAATAATAATAAAATAAGTTTGATGTTGCATTCATGCTGTTGCATTTATTTTTATTGTGTGGTGTGGATTTGATTTATTTTATTTTGGATTAGAATGTATTTGAAATATTTTTGAAAGCAAGTAAATAAAAAAAAAAGAAGAAAAAGCTTACCTGCTGCTGGCGGCCCGAAGGCCCTCAGGTCGGCCTGTTCTCCCGCCTGGGCTGCGTAGTTGGGCCGCTGCCGCTCTTTCTTCCACGCCCGCGTCGCGTGGGCCGGCCCGACAGCCGAGCCAGCCGGCCCAGTACCGCAGCAATCGCGGCCCAGTCGTCCGATCCGTTGCCGCTCCTTCCTTTCCCCTCTTTGAGTCGCTGACCGATGGGACCCGGCTGTCAGTCGTCTTCAACCTCCCGTATTCGAACCGGACTCCGAACGAAGAACCACCGCCGCTCCTTCTTCGTGATTTCCGGGATTTCCTAACCGTATACGGCTAGTAGATGCTATAAATAGGTCGCATAGGTTCTCTAGTTTCCGTTTTTCAACTAAAAAGCTAGGGTTGCCACGGGATTTAGAGCTCTAGGGCTTGGGAGGCGTCGGCGGTTTCGGTTGTGCGAGGGAGAAGCTTTCGGGTGCTTCGGTGGTCAATTTCTCCACTTGCGTGAGTTCGCTATCTCCTCCTCTTTCTTCCCGTGCTCTCCTTTTGTGTTGAGACGCTTTGAATCACGGTTTTGGTGAGCTCGGGTGAACCGGCAATGGAACCGCCGCCCTCTCCTTGCCGCGTTCCTTCCTCGGGCTGTCGTAGTTCTTCAAAACCGCATAGATGAGTTCGGGTTGCCCTCCTCTTTCGATTGGAGTTGGTAGCGGGGTGAATGGTGGTTGGAGTAGGCGGGGCCGACGTACTCCGGCGAGGTGGTCATGGCGGGCATGGCGGCCGACGGCCGGACATGGAGGGGACGATCGGGTGAACACTGTGCACTTGAAGATGAACATGAGCCGTCCATCTTGTGATCAACGGATGAGATTAGAAGATACCCTTTAGATGGTAAATTTGTTAAAGAGACCCTCGGGTTTCTGGGAATCAACCCGCGGTCCAAAACGTAAAGCTGAAATTACGTTTTCACATTTGGAAGGCGTATTTTCATCCGGTTAAATCAAAAATACGTTTTCAGCAATTTACAGTTTTGCCACTAGGATTGTTTTAGTCATAAAATCTTCGTTTTAACTCCGATTTGATCCGTTCAAATTGCGTTAGGTTTGTATTTGCGAACTCTACATGTTAGTATAGTTTTACAGTTAGTTTTGATAATTTATTTTTCGAGTTTATAATTAAGTATTTATTTATCTATAGGAAATCTTAGAAAATTCATAACTTTTACGTTTTAACTCCGATTTTGGTGATCTTTGCGTCTGTGTGATCGTAGAAACGTGTAGAAGAGTTTTATAAACTTTTATTACTGTTTTGTTACTGTTGGTGTACTGTTCTAATTATATCTATTTGTTTGCTTCGTGTATGTTTGATTGGATGCATGTATGTTGTTGATTGATGATCGAGTATAGAAGGTGAGCAGTACTTGGACGATTCGGAGTATTACTTTGAGCCAAGTCAGCAGTATCATTTGGAGAGCTTTGATCAAGGCAAGTATAACACAGGACTATCCTTGCTACCTATTCATCAAAATGATCATACATATGCATGTGCTTACCTTGACAACCTTAGAGATTATAACTTAGTGCTTGATGTCTTGATTCCTTGTCAACCTTGGGTATGCATATGGGTAGCTATTGCTAGTGCTTAATTAAGAACAATGATCTTGTAATTTGATTAATGGATTAAGCAATCAACTATTAAGATGATTTTATTATTGTTAAAAGGGGGCTAGAGCTTGTGTATTATTTTGATGCTCTAGTTACTCTCCGTAAGGACTTATCTGTACGTGATCATCCGGGATATACAGTACAGCTGTGAGGGCTATATGGCTCTGGCTTTAGTTGTTCAAGAGACCTTTTCTAGCTTGTTAGTGGTTACCTTAAATGGCGTAAGAATGGCTTGACACTTTGGGTGTAGTGCGAGCCCCTGGCCTAGTGTGTATAGGCTGCGGTTGTTGTGCCACAGGGAAGGGGGGTTCTACATCTGCCTGCCGAGTGAAATCTAATGGCCCTAACTTGTTAGACGAACTTTTGAGTGGCTTTATATGGTTCTCGGGTGTTTGGGCTTGATCTCCCCACTCATTTGGAAATCATGACTTACAGTGAAAGTGTACACCTCTGCGCAGAGTTAAAAACTGGTATACTAGCCGTGCTCACGGATACGAGCGGCCTTGGAACATTTACAGATAGATGATCACCATTGTTATATCATGTTTAATTACTGTTGTTATTATTATGCTCTTGTTAATGCTATTCATTATCCTTATTACAATTGATCATTGGTTCTTTAATGGGAAGTGGTTTATCTTGATGCTACTCAATTGCTAATATATGATTAAAAAGCTAAACGCAGTTAAACAGTGTCTAGCCTTTTTGAGCCTCATGAACCCTGTGTTATATTTGTGGAGTTCGACATGAACTCACTCTTGCTATTTCCACCATAACAGATGAAGATAATGAGGAAGATTATCGGAATGAGTACTAGTCTTGATGTCAACCAGTCAACCGTGTCCCTGTGTGGAGTTTCCGCTGAAGAATTATTATTAGTTATTATTATCTATCGATCAAGACTATGTCTTAAATACTTATTCGTTATGTAATAAGCACTGTGATGATACTTTGTAATTTGTCAACTTATGTGTGCGACTGTTTCCTGGGGCGCGCATGAGTCTTTTATACATCCTATTTTTGTCCTTAAAAATGGGTGTGACAGATTGGTATCGGAGCCGTGTTGACTGTAGGACGCAAGCCTAGTTAGAATGGTCGTTGATAGCATCCATACCTCACTTAATTCATGCTTCGTCTTTCACCTTGTTAATTACTAAAGTTTTATGCTTCCTCTACTTTATTCTATTGCGAAAATACATTGATTCTATCTAATCTATGTCTAAATCTTATAGATGCCTTCTCATCCCCATTTGTCAGCTGCACAGTACGTTGCCCGTTTTAAACCTCAGGAGCAAACTTACAAGGAGATTGACCAATTAAGGGCGGAGTTAGGTCGTCCTAAGATTTATGAGAAGCTTAATTAGGCAATAGGAAAAATCCCTATGTAATAGGAACGATAGTAGTTGCGAGTTAACTTTAAGTTTGGATTGTTTTAAGAGTCAGTTTGTGGTGTGAACAATTGTGTGATTGATGGATTGTTATTATGATAATGTGTGATTTGGATCTTTGTAATGTGTGCTGGAGTTTTGTAGACATGTCTACAAATTCCATGGTTAAGAATATTAAGTTTGATCAAGATATATTAGTTGAATATGAGGTTAAATTAGTTCTGTCCTTTGCTGATTTTTGGATCAGTCTGGGATGTTTTAGAAATAACTTAAAATCCGTTCATGAGAAATTTAAGAAACTTTACTGGGAATAATTAGACTTCTATATCTTTCCAATCCCACAAGAATCACCTTAATATCTATTATGAGTTAAGAGATATACCTGTTTCAAGTTGGAGTTACTGCACAGTCTGGAAATCTGGAACAGTTTCTGTTAAGTTCAGTTTTTGACCAATTTATTGACAGAATCAGAAAAAGTGTTGTGAATACGAGTTGTAGATAATTTTATAAGCTTTCCAACCATGTAAAGATCATCTGAATTGGACGTCTGTAGCTCGAGATATGACAGTTTTACTGAGTTGCTGAAATTGGAGCTTGTCCAGAAAAATCAGATTTTGCTTATCTATTGAATACATCATCTCGGATCGTACTGAATTTCAATTTCTGTGTTTTTGGAAACAGATGTCAGGCAGGGGTCGTGGCAGAGGTCGTGGAGGTGCTAACATACCCATTACTATGGAGGAACTTATGCAAACTCAGAACCAGATGATGCAGATGTTTATGCAGCACATGCAGAACAATCCCCCTGTTGGAGGACCACCACCTGTTCAAGTAAGGGATAAGCGTGGAGAATTTTTAAAGGGACGCCCTCCAGTGTTTTCTCATGCTGCTGATCCTTTAGAGGCAGATGATTGGGTGAGGGCAGTGGAGAAACAACTGAATATAGCCCAATGCAATGATATGGAAAAGGTGTTGTATGCATCTGGTCAGTTACAAGGGACAGCTCAGACTTGGTGGGAGTCGTACCAGGCTGCACGCCCTGACAATGCTCCTCCTATCACTTGGAATGAGTTTGTTAGAGATTTTCGAGCTCGTCATATTCCTGAAGGTATAATTGAGCTGAAGCAGGAAGAATTCAGAAACCTGAGGATGGGACAGATGAGTGTGAGTGAATATCATGACAGGTTTACCCAGTTGGCTCGCTATGCTCCCAATGAAGTTAGGGAAGATGCAGACAAGCAGCGTCTTTTCTTGAAGGGAATATATTATGATCTTCGCTTGCAGCTGAAGGGGAATAACTATGCTAGTTTTCAAGAGCTGGTGAACAAAGCTATTGTGCTTGATAATGAGCGCAGAGAGATGGACAGGAAGAGGAAAATGAAGGTACAAGGCTCAGGAAGCAACAACCGTCAGCGTACTAATTCTCAGCATGGTTTCCATCAGAAGTTTCAAGGACCGGTTAGTCAATGGAATCGCAATCCGAATCAGAGATGGTCCCAGAATTGGCAAAGTAATCAGTCACAACAGCGTTCATCATATCCACAACGTCAACAGTATCAGCAGACTGGGCAACAGACTCCTCGCACTGGAAATCCCAATGCTACCCCCATAAAGAATAGTACTCCCAGCACTCCTATTAGATGCTTTGTCTGTGGTAAAGAGGGTCATTTGTCTTATAATTGTCCTGAGAAGCAGAACCAACAGACTCCTCAGAGCCAGAAGAGCAATCAGAGGCAATCCGGTGCTGGAAGGGTGAATCACGTGTCTTCTGATACAGCTCATAATGCACCAGAAGTTATGATTGGTACGTTCAATGTACATTCCACTCCCACAACTGTTCTTTTTGACTCTGGAGCATCTCATACATTCATATCCAATATTTTTGTTAAAATGCATAGTATACCCATGCTAGCTATGAAAGAATCTCTCTTAGTAAATTCACCTGGAGGTACCTTGCAAACCAGTAATCGTTGTCTTCCGATTAGTATGGTATTAAGGGGGGTAGAGTTTAAGATAACTCCTATAGTGTTGAGAACATCTGGGATTGATGTGATATTGGGTATGGACTGGATGATGCAAAATCAGGCAGAGATTCAGTGTCAGCAGAAAGTGGTAGTTGTGACTGCGCCTAATGGAGATAAAATCAATGTGGATGTAGCAATGCAGAAGCAACCAACCGTGGTGGTGAATCAGATTGAAGATACTATTAAGGAGAATTCAGTGATTGAGGAATTTCCGGATGTCTTCCCTGATGAATTGCCAGGTATGCCACCTGACCGAGACATTGAATTTCTTATTGAATTATTACCTGGAATTGCACCTATAGCCAAACGACCATATAGGATGGGAGTAGATGAATTAGAAGAACTTAAGAAACAAATTAAAGAATTACAAGAAAAAGGTTTTATTCGACCTAGTTCATCACCTTGGGGAGCACCAGTTATTTTTGTTGATAAGAAAGATGGTGGTCAGAGGATGTGTGTTGATTATCGGTCACTAAATGAAGTAACTATCAAGAATAAGTATCCTTTGCCCCGGATTGATGACTTGTTTGATCAGTTGAGAGGTGCTTGTGTGTTCTCTAAGATTGATTTACGTTCTGGATATCATCAGTTGAAGATTCGTGCCTCTGATATTCCAAAGATAGCTTTTACTACAAGGTATGGATTGTATGAGTATACTGTTATGTCGTTTGGATTGACCAATGCACCTGCATACTTTATGTACATGATGAATAAGGTGTTCATGGAATACTTGGATAAGTTTGTGGTAGTGTTTATTGATGATATACTGGTATTTTCCAAGACAGAGGTAGAGCATGCTGAACATTTGAGATTGGTATTGCAGAAACTTAGAGAGCATAAACTGTATGCGAAGCGAAGTAAATGTGAGTTTTGGTTGAAGGAAGTTTCTTTCCTTGGTCATATTGTTTCTAATGGAGGGATATCAGTGGATCCAGGCAAGGTAAAGGATGTATTGAATTGGAAACCACCTACTGATGTTAGTGAGATTCGCAGTTTCCTGGGTTTAGCTGGATATTATAGACGGTTCATTGAAGGGTTTTCTAAACTTGCTAAACCTATGACATCTCTGTTAGAGAAGAATGCCAAGTTTGTGTGGTCAGATAAATGTCAAGCTAGTTTTGAGGAGTTGAAAAAGAGGTTAACTACAGCGCCTGTTTTGGTTTTACCAGATTTGAGTAAGAAGTTTTCTATTTATTGTGATGCTTCTCGTCAAGGTTTGGGATGTGTTCTTATGCAAGAAGGCAGAGTTGTGGCTTATGCATCCAGGCAGTTAAGAAAGCATGAGTTGAATTATCCTACACATGATTTGGAGTTAGCAGCTGTCGTTCATGCTTTAAAGATTTGGAGACATTATTTGATTGGACATAAGAGTGATATATACACTGATCATAAGAGTTTGAAGTATATTTTCACTCAGTCAGATCTGAATTTGAGGCAACGCAGATGGTTGGAGTTGATTAAGGATTATGATATTGAGATACACTATCATCCTGGTAAGGCTAATGTAGTAGCTGATGCTCTTAGTAGGAAGAGTTATGCCAATGAGATAAGAACATTGTCTATGGCTAGTGAGTTATGTGCTGAATTTGAATATTTGAACTTGGGAATTGTTACTAATGCAATGGAATTAGTAATAGAGCCTACTTTAGAGCAAGAGATCTATAAGGGTCAATTGAAGGATGAGAAACTAAAGAAGATAGCGGAGGATATAGTGATTGGTAAGTCACCAGGCTTTAGAATGGATGATAATGGAATTTTGTGGTTTGGAAAGAGGCTGTGTGTACCTGAGGATCAAGCTATTAGACAGGCAATTCTTCGTGAAGCTCATGAGTCAGCTTATTCTATTCATCCTGGTAGTACTAAGATGTATTTGGATCTTAAACAGAAATATTGGTGGGTTGGACTAAAGCGAGATGTGGCTGAGTATGTGGCTTTGTGTGATACTTGTCAGAGGGTGAAAGCAGAGCATCAGAGACCTGCTGGATTGTTGCAACCAATGAAGATCCCTGAATGGAAGTGGGAGGAAGTTGGTATGGACTTTATAGTGGGGTTACCGCGTACTCAGAAAGGTTATGATTCTATTTGGGTGATAGTGGATAGGTTGACTAAAGTTGCTCATTTTATTCCAGTCAAGACTAACTACACGGGAGTACAATTAGCTACCTTGTATATGGAAAGGATAGTATGTTTGCATGGAGTACCAAAGAAAATTGTGTCTGATCGGGGTACGCAGTTTACATCGCACTTTTGGCAAGCTGTGCATGAATCTTTAGGAACTAAACTGAACTTTAGTACAGCATATCATCCACAGACAGATGGACAGACTGAAAGGACCAACCAGGTATTAGAGGATATGTTGAGAGCCTGTGCATTGCAATATGGAACTAGTTGGGATAAGAGTTTGCCTTATGCAGAATTTTCTTACAATAATAGTTATCAACAGAGTCTTAAGATGGCACCGTTTGAAGCTTTGTATGGACGAAAGTGTAGAACTCCATTGTTTTGGGATCAGACAGGTGAATCTCAGGTGTTTGGTACAGATGTTCTTAGAAACGCAGAAGATCAAGTGCGAGTGATTCGTGAGAATTTGAGAGTGGCACAGTCTCGTCAGAAGAGTTATGCTGATAATAGGAGAAGGGATCTAGTTTTTGAAGTAGGTGATTATGTCTATTTGAAGGTGTCACCTATGAGAAGTGTGAAGAGATTTAACATGAAAGGTAAACTAGCACCAAGGTATGTTGGACCATTTAAAGTTATTGCTAGACGTGGGGAAGTTGCTTACCAATTAGAGTTGCCTGAGAGTTTATCTGGGGTGCATGATGTGTTTCATGTTTCACAACTTAAGAAGTGTTTGCGGGTGCCTGAGGAGCAGATACCTTTGGAAGAATTGACTGTTAAGGAGGATCTTACATATGAAGAGTTTCCAATTAAGGTTTTAGAGACTGCTGAGAGGGTTACTCGAAGTCGGATTATTAAGATGTGTAAAGTACAGTGGAATCGATATTCAGAGGCAGAGGCAACTTGGGAAAGAGAGGATGAATTGAGGAAATCATATCCGCAGTTATTTGAGTAAGCAGTCCAATCTCGAGGACGAGATTCTTTTAAGGGGGGTAGAATTTGTAACACCCAAATTTTAGAGATAACAAATTTTGAATAATTTAGATAATAAATAATGGCCAATTTAAAATAATAATAAAATAAGTTTGATGTTGCATTCATGCTGTTGCATTTATTTTTATTGTGTGGTGTGGATTTGATTTATTTTATTTTGGATTAGAATGTATTTGAAATATTTTTGAAAGCAAGTAAATAAAAAAAAAAGAAGAAAAAGCTTACCTGCTGCTGGCGGCCCGAAGGCCCTCAGGTCGGCCTGTTCTCCCGCCTGGGCTGCGTAGTTGGGCCGCTGCCGCTCTTTCTTCCACGCCCGCGTCGCGTGGGCCGGCCCGACAGCCGAGCCAGCCGGCCCAGTACCGCAGCAATCGCGGCCCAGTCGTCCGATCCGTTGCCGCTCCTTCCTTTCCCCTCTTTGAGTCGCTGACCGATGGGACCCGGCTGTCAGTCGTCTTCAACCTCCCGTATTCGAACCGGACTCCGAACGAAGAACCACCGCCGCTCCTTCTTCGTGATTTCCGGGATTTCCTAACCGTATACGGCTAGTAGATGCTATAAATAGGTCGCATAGGTTCTCTAGTTTCCGTTTTTCAACTAAAAAGCTAGGGTTGCCACGGGATTTAGAGCTCTAGGGCTTGGGAGGCGTCGGCGGTTTCGGTTGTGCGAGGGAGAAGCTTTCGGGTGCTTCGGTGGTCAATTTCTCCACTTGCGTGAGTTCGCTATCTCCTCCTCTTTCTTCCCGTGCTCTCCTTTTGTGTTGAGACGCTTTGAATCACGGTTTTGGTGAGCTCGGGTGAACCGGCAATGGAACCGCCGCCCTCTCCTTGCCGCGTTCCTTCCTCGGGCTGTCGTAGTTCTTCAAAACCGCATAGATGAGTTCGGGTTGCCCTCCTCTTTCGATTGGAGTTGGTAGCGGGGTGAATGGTGGTTGGAGTAGGCGGGGCCGACGTACTCCGGCGAGGTGGTCATGGCGGGCATGGCGGCCGACGGCCGGACATGGAGGGGACGATCGGGTGAACACTGTGCACTTGAAGATGAACATGAGCCGTCCATCTTGTGATCAACGGATGAGATTAGAAGATACCCTTTAGATGGTAAATTTGTTAAAGAGACCCTCGGGTTTCTGGGAATCAACCCGCGATCCAAAACGTAAAGCTGAAATTACGTTTTCACATTTGGAAGGCGTATTTTCATCCGGTTAAATCAAAAATACGTTTTCAGCAATTTACAGTTTTGCCACTAGGATTGTTTTAGTCATAAAATCTTCGTTTTAACTCCGATTTGATCCGTTCAAATTGCGTTAGGTTTGTATTTGCGAACTCTACATGTTAGTATAGTTTTACAGTTAGTTTTGATAATTTATTTTTCGAGTTTATAATTAAGTATTTATTTATCTATAGGAAATCTTAGAAAATTCATAACTTTTACGTTTTAACTCCGATTTTGGTGATCTTTGCGTCTGTGTGATCGTAGAAACGTGTAGAAGAGTTTTATAAACTTTTATTACTGTTTTGTTACTGTTGGTGTACTGTTCTAATTATATCTATTTGTTTGCTTCGTGTATGTTTGATTGGATGCATGTATGTTGTTGATTGATGATCGAGTATAGAAGGTGAGCAGTACTTGGACGATTCGGAGTATTACTTTGAGCCAAGTCAGCAGTATCATTTGGAGAGCTTTGATCAAGGCAAGTATAACACAGGACTATCCTTGCTACCTATTCATCAAAATGATCATACATATGCATGTGCTTACCTTGACAACCTTAGAGATTATAACTTAGTGCTTGATGTCTTGATTCCTTGTCAACCTTGGGTATGCATATGGGTAGCTATTGCTAGTGCTTAATTAAGAACAATGATCTTGTAATTTGATTAATGGATTAAGCAATCAACTATTAAGATGATTTTATTATTGTTAAAAGGGGGCTAGAGCTTGTGTATTATTTTGATGCTCTAGTTACTCTCCGTAAGGACTTATCTGTACGTGATCATCCGGGATATACAGTACAGCTGTGAGGGCTATATGGCTCTGGCTTTAGTTGTTCAAGAGACCTTTTCTAGCTTGTTAGTGGTTACCTTAAATGGCGTAAGAATGGCTTGACACTTTGGGTGTAGTGCGAGCCCCTGGCCTAGTGTGTATAGGCTGCGGTTGTTGTGCCACAGGGAAGGGGGGTTCTACATCTGCCTGCCGAGTGAAATCTAATGGCCCTAACTTGTTAGACGAACTTTTGAGTGGCTTTATATGGTTCTCGGGTGTTTGGGCTTGATCTCCCCACTCATTTGGAAATCATGACTTACAGTGAAAGTGTACACCTCTGCGCAGAGTTAAAAACTGGTATACTAGCCGTGCTCACGGATACGAGCGGCCTTGGAACATTTACAGATAGATGATCACCATTGTTATATCATGTTTAATTACTGTTGTTATTATTATGCTCTTGTTAATGCTATTCATTATCCTTATTACAATTGATCATTGGTTCTTTAATGGGAAGTGGTTTATCTTGATGCTACTCAATTGCTAATATATGATTAAAAAGCTAAACGCAGTTAAACAGTGTCTAGCCTTTTTGAGCCTCATGAACCCTGTGTTATATTTGTGGAGTTCGACATGAACTCACTCTTGCTATTTCCACCATAACAGATGAAGATAATGAGGAAGATTATCGGAATGAGTACTAGTCTTGATGTCAACCAGTCAACCGTGTCCCTGTGTGGAGTTTCCGCTGAAGAATTATTATTAGTTATTATTATCTATCGATCAAGACTATGTCTTAAATACTTATTCGTTATGTAATAAGCACTGTGATGATACTTTGTAATTTGTCAACTTATGTGTGCGACTGTTTCCTGGGGCGCGCATGAGTCTTTTATACATCCTATTTTTGTCCTTAAAAATGGGTGTGACAGATTGGTATCGGAGCCGTGTTGACTGTAGGACGCAAGCCTAGTTAGAATGGTCGTTGATAGCATCCATACCTCACTTAATTCATGCTTCGTCTTTCACCTTGTTAATTACTAAAGTTTTATGCTTCCTCTACTTTATTCTATTGCGAAAATACATTGATTCTATCTAATCTATGTCTAAATCTTATAGATGCCTTCTCATCCCCGTTTGTCAGCTGCACAGTACGTTGCCCGTTTTAAACCTCAGGAGCAAACTTACAAGGAGATTGACCAATTAAGGGCGGAGTTAGGTCGTCCTAAGATTTATGAGAAGCTTTTGTCTAGTGCCGTGGAGAAGGACACTCGGCAAAGTGGCCTGGTTTGCCGAGTGCTACGACTACGGCACTAGGCAAACCTACCGTTAACGACACTATTTCCGTCACGGCAAGGTAACTTTGCCGAGTGTCAGGCCGGCTTTGCCGAGTGTCAGGCCGGCACTAGGCAAAGTCTTTGCCGAGTGCCCGACAAATGACACTCGGCAAAGCGCCCTTTGCCGAAGTTTTTTTTCCGAGTGTGGTTTGCCAAGTGTAACACTCGGCAAACCGTTTGCCGAGTGTTTTATGGGCTTTGCCTAGTGACTCCGGCACTAAGCAAAGCCGCTGTTTCCAGTAGTGGTTCGTGGATGTCTCTACAATGCTAGCAAGCAAAATGGCCAATTTAATTTAAATGTTCACTAAATACTATTAGCTTCTTGTCATATACCGGCCGACCGTAAATACTAATATATTTTTTTGAGTATATGCACATACTCTCCTAGATAGAGTATGTGTTCATACTCTGCCGCCATATATACCAGCTTATAACATTGTATTGTATATGTATCAATGCACCTCTGAGTATGTGCACAGTGTACGTACTCTGGTACTCATACTAATATATACGTGCTCCTAGAGTCAACATGTATGTACTCATACTCCCTATAAACATGTATGGTTTCATACTCCTTATAAACATATGATGCTACGGCGATCGGGAAACCAGGCTCTCGGTGTTCCCGGTGCGATTACGGATCTTAGGTGGCCACCGGCAGGCGGTAGTGTGGCACCGTGCGGGCGTGTGTGGCAGACCGCAGGCACAGGCGGCTGCTGGCTGCATCCATCGTGGCTAGGCACTCGCATACAAGCACATTTGTTCTTCGTTGATATTTGATAATTTTAATTATGGTTTCAAAAGAGCAGCTCTGTTGGAGGCATACCAACAGAATACCATCTATCCAAATCTTGAGATATGCTACAGTTATGCAGATGCAAATAGTTATGGAGGAAGGCATGAAGCAAGAAATGTTTATCAGAAAGTTGTCAGCATCTGGACCAATAGGATTCTTGTGTCACCCGTCTGAGAGGTAAACACTACTATTTTTTCCTTATTTTGTCATATCAATATGATGCACACATTATTTTAGCAAATTATGGACTAGGCATACCATTTCTAGAAAGGGCAATAAAAATTAGCAGCAAGGACAGAGACTCTCATTTCAGACCAAATTTGCTGGTTCCGTATCACCTTGTGCTTACTCTTCTACTAGGTGATTGCTTGTTTTCATTATTTAGTCTGTACTATGAAATTCTGCTGTGCCACATTTATTTATTACCACGTGTATTCATAAATTTATTTTGTTGTGCCATAAAACCATGTGTATCCATAAAATTATTTTGTGGTACGTCATTCTATCCGAGGGACCTTAATTCATATATATAGGGTACTAGATATATGGCCGTACGTTGCACAAGTCAAAATTTTTGCCCACGCCTATAGCGATGCACGTGGCTTGTGGTTAGGGCCAATGAAAATTTGTGCATACCAACTTTGCATAGAAATCATACTTCAGCGAGCCCCTAAAATTTCAGTACAGTTCTTGTGCACGCTAAGCAAGCACAGAAACAAACATAAACTCTTAAAGCCAAAAGAGAATTCACATAAGCAATATCTGTTCCTATCGAGCGCCTCCCTCCACCTCTGGTCCTCCTCATCCACAGCCCCCGCGTCACTTTAGCCTCCGCCACATGCTTCCGCCGATATTTGCGCCAGGCGCCTCAAGGCTGGTCGCTGCCTCCACCTATTCTTCTTGTTTCTTTAGTGCAGATGGACTCTATGCGGACTCCGCTGTAGGACGTTAGTGGGACGGACTCTCTGCTTCAGTAGTGAAGCAGCTTTGCTGGAGAAGTTATTTTTGTATAGCTTTGCTGGTGGAGCTGAAACTATTTTGGTTACCATTTGGTAAAAATAGCTTTTCCGGATTAGCAAAAATGATGAAAGATCCATATTGGCCTTTAAATTTTTTGTTCTCTATTTTTTTTAGAAAATGTCTTCTCTGATTTTTCCCTCTCCTTTTTTAGAAAATGTCATAAGCAACCTCATTAGAAGAAATAAAGACAAGAAGCTAGATTTTCTTCTCTC
The DNA here is from genome assembly GCA_038087645.1 of Saccharum hybrid cultivar R570. Classification (NCBI taxonomy): domain Eukaryota; kingdom Viridiplantae; phylum Streptophyta; class Magnoliopsida; order Poales; family Poaceae; genus Saccharum; species Saccharum hybrid cultivar. The sequence goes on from JAQSUU010000744.1 coordinate 4,190,319, forward strand.
TAACTTATGGTGAAACCCTAGATCCAAAAAGTAGCTCAAATTAAGTAAGAATAAACAAAATAATGGTATAGAGACATAAACTAACCTTTCTTATCAACCTCCTTCCAAAAAATCAAGATCAAAACCTCTCCCCTTATATTTTTAAGAGATCTGGACCTCCAAAATGCCCTCCAATAGAAGGTGGTTGCGATGAACAGTTCTGCTCGGGGAGGAAGGAGGGGTATATACAGAAACATTACTGGCGGTTGTCTTTAGTAACCACTAGTGGAAATCCATTTTCACAAGCGATTGTCATAATCCAACCGCTAGTGAAAATGTTACATTTACACTGACGGTTGCCTTATAACAACCGCCAGTGGAAATCCATTTCCACAGGCGGTTGTCATATGACAACCGTCAGTGTAAATGTAATATTTGCACTAGCGGTTGGCTTATGACAACCGCATGTGGAAATGGATTTCCACAGACGGTTACAAAGTCATGGTCTACCCATTTCTTTACACAGCCGGTCCTAAAGTGAAACCACCAGTAAAAAAAAGGACCACCAACTTAGAGCTCTTTTGTACCAGTGCCATGAACACAACTGCGAATGGCGAGTTGATGACCGATGAATAGGGATGAAAACGGATCGGATACGGACGGATATCACTGATATCGTATTTGTTTTCATATTTATGTCTAGATTCGGATTCGAATACGGATAGTGTAAAAAATGCCGGATAGGATATGATTGGATATCGACATCATAAATATGTGATTTAAATATTCGGATACGAATACGGTATCGGATGTTAAATATCCGGACTCGAATATGGACGGATTAAAACCCCTCTAAACGGATTCGGTCTCGAATACGGTCGGAAAATATCCGTACCGTTTTCATCCCTACCGATGAACATAGGGAGACAGCAGTGTGCGACGTACATAAGCAGGTCTAGCCTGAGTGCGTCTCTGATGCCCATGCAACGGCCCTGTTCATCTGGCTTATAATCCGTCTTATTCAGCTTGTTTTTTCAGTCTGAACAGTATTTTTCTCTCACAAAAAATCAGTCAACAGTGTTTTTCAGCCGGCTTATAATTGCAGCCGAACGGCTCCAACGTTAGCTAATACTGTGCAACCGTTGCCACTTGCCACAATTGACAAAGTATTACTCCAAGCCATTTGCTCGTTGTTTCCCTCTGTTTTTCGTTTTTTTAATTTTTTTGAGGAAATCGTTTTTTTATCATTTTTTAGCAGAAATCGTCTCTTTATCTGAGTTATGTCCACACGGTGTGGGCCTAATCCTTGTGGGCCAAGACACACAAAGCCTTCCCATGCCATAGGTCGTGATTATGTATGTCCAAACCACCAACAGGCCATATGAGATTAGCTCATGAGTGTGCTAGATTGGTCTCTCGTCAAAACCCAATGGATGAGTGGCTTGTAACTCCACTAGGTTTGCTAGATATCATTCACGATGATTGTAACTTTGTTCATGAGTAATATAAAGCTCCGGTTGTCCTAAAAAAAAAGAAAACCACCAACAGGCCATCGCGGTAAACTGCCCATTACGTATTACTCCTATTCAATTATTTTCTTTTTGTTTTTTCTAACAAAACATGCATCACACTGTGCCTGTCATCAGCTCAGCTGAACAACATCAGCAGCAGGTCTGTGTTCTTACCAGCGACGGGCCTGGCCCAGTGGCCAGGCTGGCCGGCGCCCAGGAGGGGGCTAGAGGCCAAGATTAGCTTCTATTAGATATTTTCAGGATTACTTCTATAGATATTTTTATTTCCTTAATTATAGGATTTTTATTGGCTTGTAATAGGAGAGGATAAATACCCCTTGATACTATGGAATTAATCAAGCAAGGCAGTGTTTGTTGCCTGGCCTCAAGGCCATTACGTGACTCCCTTGCCTCCCTGTTCCACTGTCACCGGCGCCGCTCGCGACCACCATGGCTCCCGCTCGTCGTGTCCCTCGCCCTCATCCCCCAGTCTCCTATCCCTACGGTCTTCGCAGTCAGGGAAGGAATAAGGATCCTATCAGTCTGGCTCCACCAGGTGAAGAACTACGTGTAGCATTTATGTATTTTGATCTGGCCGGATATGAGGTTCACAGACATCCTGACTGTTGGGTTGTCTGGATATATAAAGCTCTGGCCTTTTCATTGTATGAGAAAGAAAGGTGAGCGGCTGAATGGCAGCAAGGTGAATGCATCATATGGACCGGAGATTTGGGAATATAGATCCAAGTTCCTCTTGATTATTGAATTCTTCAGTCCTTGGTCCAAGTTGCCAAGTGATTATAAACATTTGTCTGCCAAGTCTACAAATCGTAGGAGGCCAAAATAAGTGAAAGCACACAAGAACTTGATGATACATGAAGGCACGGAAATAGAAGAGAAGAAAAAAAACCAAGCATCACGAGGGTCTCAGGAAGAAATGGTTCCCCTGTTCTGAGAAGCAGAACAGAGTGTTTGTTTTTTGTTCTTCAATCTAATTTTCAAAGGCCATATCACAGATCAGACCAAACTCTTGGCCCAAGCAGCAAACATTCAGACATAAGTATATATTAAGTAGAAACCAAATTAAGAATCGGCAAAGCTGAATATATTGAAAGCATACACTTTTGGAGTAGTAGATACAATCAGAACCACCACGCAGGCATCATGAAGCTCTGAAAGGAAGTCCGACAATTCTCCCATTTGATCGCTTTTTGTGGCCCAACAAACTTGAGAAATCCCACTCTTGAAAGAGCAAACACTGAAATCTATCTAAGTAAGCAGGAACCAAGTAGAGAGCATGTTCGGTTGCACTTGTGTGCAGCGCTGCAGTGGCTGCTGCTGCAGCGAACAAGAGAAAAAAATACTATAGCAGTGGATTGAGTTGAAAACAGCCAGCTCTGTTTGATCCAGTTCACATAGATGGGGGAATTAGTTCACTGGCTGCTGGAGGTCCACGGGCTCGTCACGTGTTGTTGACCATCCAAGGGGCAGAACCTTCCTTCACCAGAAACAGTTTGTTCTGTCATTGTCAATGAATTTAAAGCTGGTGAGACATATCCGCTCAGGTTTAAGTCCTAGACATATCATGAGTGCTCGTATTTTTCTGAATTTATATGAGAAGATACATTAGACACTTGCACTTGCCTGGCACATAGGAGTATATCTTCCACCTTATCATGGCAATGGTTTTATTATAAGATATAAATCAATAGATAATTATGGATGATGGATCCAGTCCCCACAAGAGCTGTTGCAGTTCAGCGAATCATGAAGTATTGCTCCCTTTCTGTTAGATATGGACCAGAAGTTAATCTACGAAATTTTGTAAATATATTGTAATTACGTGAGTATACAGTACACTAAAAACATATGATAAGGATATGGAAATTAATTAATGAAGGAAACATTGTAAGGATATGGAATTAATTAAGAACAAAGTAGTACTCTAAAAACTTATGGAAAGTTGGATTTTCATACCATTTGGGGATCATGTCAACATCAATACATTTCCATATGAAGTGTCGGATGGTTGGGATGAACTTCGGCTGCACGTCTCAGCTCTGTCTGCAATATTTTGTTGCGATGATATTGCCCACTATATAGAGCCACATTGATTTCCCGGAGTGAAGAGAGGTGTTCCCAAGTGAGGTTGTCCCACGAGTTAGGAATGTAATCCAGCTCACAGATATCAAGGTGAAGAACTTGGAGGCTTGGCATGAAGCGAGGTGCTGCTGCAGCGCCATTACAAATGGTGGAGCCCTTGTTTTCATCATCAGAAACAGAAGGCGTGGCGGCTGGGTCATTCACAGTCACATTCCCAGGGGAAGAGGCATGATTGCAGGGCAATGGGTGCTGGCCCATTAGTTTAAGTGGCCATCTCTTAACATAAGCCAAGACATGTAGAAAAAAAAGCAACCAAATAATAGGCTACTGCTGCCAATCCTTGCTGGAGTTTACTGCTTTCGAGGGGTCTATGCAACTCATCATCATGAGAAACAGAGGGCATGGGACTCTGCATCTCATCGTCCCTTTTCAACTCGTCATCAGAAACAGAGGACCTGGGACTAAGGAACTCACCATCAGAAGCAGAGGGCATGGAGGTGTTGTCTACTACATTCCATATGTGAAATGAATCCCTCTTGTCGTCTTTGTTGGCAACGAACGAGAACATTGAATTCGTCAGTCTGAAGCACCTCAGCTTTGGGAAGTAGCAGGCATCACTGTCACTGATGTTGTCTATTGTGGCTGGTCGGGACAACAACCGCAAGTTCAGGCTAAGATAATAGAGCTCTGGTAACCCGCCCAGGGTTCTCAGGTCATCCTCGTCCAGGTGTTCCAGCATCAAGTCCAGGTGGGAGAGACACCAAGGATTGATGCATGATGGCAGCCTACTGAACCAGATACTATCTACAGCCAAATGTCGGAGATGGTGCCAGAGAACCAAATCCTGTGCCTGCCACGTGGGTGACCCAAGTACTTTACCACAAATTGTTAGTCTCTGGAGCTTGTCGAGATGGCCTAGAGACTCCGCAAGATCTCTTTCGTCCTCCCCATCCCAGGAAATATGAAAAATATTGAGCACCCTAAGTTCCCTCAGGCAGCCCAAACCTTTCACAAGCCACCCCACAGAGTTCCAAAGAGTAAAATCTATTGTCAGCTCCTCAAGGGATGTCATCCCCTCCACGGAAAATACCTTGCCATCAAAGGCATCTTCTTCATCAAGACTAATACGCAGACACACTAGCCGTTTTGGCAAGCTGCCACTCGAAGGCATTTCTGAAGGCAGGTCATAGTAGCTAAAGGACAATATTCTCATTGTATTTTCTGCTTCCTTGTTATCTTTACTCCCAAAATCAATAGTATTATATAGCTCGGACCATTTGTCCCTTGGTTTACCCGCCAATAAACTAGCCATTGTGATAATAGCTAGTGGTATACCACCACATTTCCTTATAAATTTATCAGCTATCTCATCAAGCTGATTGTGAATATATTTTCCTTCCTGACCAGATATTCTTGTAAGGAATAACTCTCTAGAACTATCATATGAAAGTGGTTGTAGCTTGTAAACTTCATCACCTTTCATGCAACTTCCAATTTACGAGTAGTTGTTATTATTCTACCTCTAGAATCATTGTCATCATCCATAGCCAATTTGATTGTTTCCCAAGACTCTACCTCCCATATGTCATCAATAACAATTAAATACCTATCCGCACATCAGTGTAAAAGTTTAAAATAATATTTAAGATATCCACAATATGCATATATAAACAGAAGAAGCATCATACCAACTTGAGACGAAAAATGACTAGATATCTCTTTTTATTGAAGAATATTTATAGAACATAGCAAAATTATAGTTTTATGAAGTTGTATTGAAAGACAAATAGAGTCATCAATTCCCAGTTTGATTGTTTCCCAAGACTGCCATCGATAATAACAATATGCCTATCTGGACAAGAATGCAAAACATTTTGAATTAATAATTGAGTTATCTAGAAGCATGCCAAAGACTTTAGCTAGAAAATGGCTACTCCATCCAAACAATAGAAAGTGATGTTTTAGACACAGATATTTATGAAACAAAATTTTAAAATAAATATAATCACATTATTATTTTCAAATATCAAAACTTAGTGCATCGTAGGTACTTTGTAATGAAAGATTTAAGTTGTTTTCATAAACAACACTAAAGTGTCACTTATTTGTGACCAGACTTAGTGAAAATTATTTATTAATAAGAGTATAGCAAAAACAAAACCTCAGATTTGAGTGGTTGATGCGTACCTCTTGTTTTCATGCATAAAACTACGAAGCTCATCAATGAGTTGCCTTTCATCCAATACTGCAGTACTAATGTCACGGTATTTTTTCTTGTCAAGATCCATGAGAATGTCCTTGAAAATCTTCTTCAAGTCAGGATTCCGACCAACTGGAACAAAAGCCCCACAATCGGAATTTCCTTTAAGTTTATCGTAAACAGCTTTAGCAAGAGTTGTCTTGCCCAGCCCACCAACACCGACAATTGATACTATCTTCAGCTTCGTGTCGGATGCATCATCCTGCTGTGGGGACTGCAGCATGGATATGAGCTCACCGCTTGACTTGTCTATGCCAACAAGGTTTTTCACTTTGTTGTACATGGCATGAAGACGGGGATCAATAGTCGAGGCTGTGGCTGACCTGGCCACGATATCTTCAACCTTGTACCTGTGACACCGCTCTGCCATCTCTTGGAGATGAGTCATGATGTCCTTCACATCACCGCTAACCTTGTGGCATGCCTTGCTCATTTTGAGCAAGTTGGTCATTTTCTTGAGTGGTCTGAGCAAGCTCTTCTCTTGCTCGGCAGAATCAGCTGCGCCCTGGACACGCACAAGGAAGGCGTCAAGGACGTCCTCCATGTCATAGGATGCCTCCCTGACCTCGCGTGCCCAGAGCTGGACCTGCTCGTCGAGCTGGTCCCATGGCACCTGAGCCACCTTGCGCAGAGCAGCTTGTGCATGCTCAAGCTCCAGGGAGAAGGACCCAATGCGCTCCTTCACATGAGTCTGCAGGTTGTACTCCTCTTTGAGCAGCTCATAGAGCTTGGGGATGAGGTTGCCCGTGGCACCCATCACTAGGTCCGCCATGCTTCACAGGGCGGTCTGAGCTGTTGCTAATTGGTGTGGAGCTTGGGCAAGATGTGGATCTACAGGTAAGTGGTATCTGAACTGACCCTAAATTGCCAACGCCAATCGGCCGTAGGAGTAGTATAAGGTAGTTTGGTCCTTTGGGCATCCATGGACCCTTTACCAGTTGTTGTATTCACATGGCCGGCAGCTCATGCACACATCTGGACGGCTACATCTTTTTTAATATCACCTGTGTACCGTACCATATTTAATTAGATAATCCTCCCAAGAAGAAAAGGACGATTTTGGATTATAAACAACTTATATTAAGAAAAGGACGATTTTTTTTATACGGACAGGGCAGGGGGTAAGACGATACTCTTGGGTATTTTTTAGGTGTAAAGATTATGCACAGCACAATCCATCACCACGGTGCCTGGTGGCAGATATGGAATTGCTATATGCTATCCTTGATCCTTCAGACGCCAAATAAAAAAATAGATGCTATCTCTGGTCTCACATCTATGATTAACATAAGAGGATGGTTAATTAGCACTGGTTTGTATGTAAGGCAGGCTTTGTTGTTAACCGTGTTATCTGATTGCTAATAAGGTTACTTGATTAGCTCTGGGGTTGTTTAGTTGGTGAAAAAGTTTGGGTTCGGCTACTGTAGCACTTTTCGTTTTTATTTGGCAATTTGTGTCCAATCATGGACTAATTAGGCTCAAAAGATTTGTCTCGTGATTTACAACTAAACTGTGTAATTAGTTTTTTCTTTCGTCTACATTTAGTACTTCATGCATGTGCCGCAAGATTTGATGTGACAGGTACTGTAGCACTTTTTGGGTTTGCTTTTTGGGTTGGTGACCCAACTAAACAGACCCTCTATATAATTGCTTGCAGCCAGCCGTTGACTAATGGCTGTGACAGGTACATGATCCAGGTTCTCTAGGTGAGATCTGAAAGCTCTGCAGGTTGTTGACCCAATGCATGAACCTGTAGCTTCGGTCCACTAAAATTATGATAATGAAATTGAATTCATCCACATGATCAGATAAACCAAACTAATACAGAGTAGAGTAGTAGTTGACAAGAACGCGTATAAACTAGACTACGATGCATTTGTTCCTCAGCACAAAGTTCTTGGCAGCTGCAAGACTATTCTTCGTTGGTGGAGAACTCTAACAGATGGATGCCCAACAAAATGTGCATATGAATCCAGGAGAAGGAGAAACAAGCTACGCTCGTAACTCCACATTTCAGGTGCGTCTTGGTCGACTGAACTTCTTTGTTAATACGAATTTTATCTTAAGGTTAGAGGTTAATATCAAATCTTAAGGTTAGAGGTCCGTTAATATGTCATCACTAAGTACGACTGGGTAAGACTATTCTTCATCTTGATCGATTTCTTAAGGTTAGAGGTTAATTAGCTGATCTAGGTTCTCCCTTTTCAAAATCAGTGTTCATAATTCTGCCATTTTTATATGATGGTCTTCAATGTACAGTTGGTATTATTAATGGTATGGTTTCTTCACTGAGATGCTTGGGTTGGACTTTTTACCTGTTCGTAAACTCATTTAGACAGAAGAAGCGATTAACTCGCTGTTTTTGATTACCAAGAGATGGAACAGAAAAACTTGACCAAGGTAACAACTCATGTGCATACAGAGTGCAGAGCAGATGAGAATGAAGCCACAGATCGAAGAGGCCATCATGAAACTGCGTGGCTACTCCACACCCCTTCCCAGAAGCATGGTGATCGCGGACCTTGGTTGCTCTTGTGGCCCCAGCGCACTCACCTTGGTCTCTGCTGCTGTCGATGCCATTCATCGCCAGTGTCTTGAACTCCAACAGCCACCGCCTGAGCTGAGTCTGCTCCTCAACGACCTTCCCAGCAATGATTTCAACACTACAGTCAACCACTTGGTAGCGTTCCGTGAAAGGAAAAACATTGAAAAGGGTGAGCACGGTTTCTCACCATTTGTCATGACTAGTATTGTGCCTGGGTCCTTCTATGGAAGACTGTTCACTACTGGATCGGTGCATCTTGTCCTCTCATCAAATAGCTTGCACTGGCTTTCAAAGGTAGTATCCACATTTTTGTTCCTACAAACTTAATCACACATATTCTCTGTTCCCTTATGGTAGTATCAACTACTTTTTATTTAATCTTAATGTTTAAGGATGCGGTAACTGGTAGGTACCTGGAGACCTACTGAAGAATGGCATTCCCATGTACCATAGCGACGAGAAACTATGGCGGAAAACACGGCCGTTGTGCTTGATGCTTATTCCCGGCAATTTAGAAAGGACCTCCTTTTGTTCTTGGAGTGCAGGGCGCAGGAGATGGTTCCTGGAGGAAGGTTGATTGTTTCCTTGACTGGAACACAATCTCCGGCATCTGCTAGCGATGGATCAGCTCAACAAACATGGGAGTTCATAGCCCGTATTTTAGATGACATGGCATCAAGGGTATGAAATTGCTGGCTTATATCTCCTAAAGGTTTCTGGACCTCGATACAGGAAATTCAAGGTTTAATTATTCATGAGTTTCTTGCTTCAGGGTGTGCTTGATAAACAAAAATTGAAGGCTTTCTACGTACCGTTATATGCGCCGTCTGAGAAAGAAGTAAAGGAGATAATAGAAGAACAGGGATCTTTCTCCATTAAGGAACTTCAGGTTCATGACAGTATGGCTGGTGTGAACAAAGCGGTGATCAGCCCCAAGATGCTAGCATATGGGCTTAGGGCTGGCTTTGAGCCAATAATACAGGATCATTTTGGGTCGTCGAGAGAGCTTATGGATGAATTTATAAGCACAGCAGAAAAGCTCATCAGTCAAGCTCTATCACAAAACGAACTTACCAAGAATCCTAGGGTTTTCCTTGCTCTTTCTCTTGAAAGGCAGAGTTGATCACTAATTGAGTGGTTTTTCATTTGTGTTGATTTCAAGATTTACTTATCTGGCTTAAAAAATTGAGAGAGTTATATATTTATTTCAGTTGTTGACACAAGTGAATAAGAAAAAGACTTCATTACAGAACAGGTTGTCAGTCAAAATGTGTGCCTTATCGTGGCAGTGCTGTGGTTAATGATCTTTTGTTACTGGGTATTGTTAAGTTTCTTACAAAGTTTTATTTATTAGTGTAGTAGTGTTGTCACACCCATTTTTAAGGACAAAAATAGGATGCATAAAAGACTCATGTGCGCCCCAGGAAACAGTCGCACACATAAGTTGACAAATTACAAAGTATCATCACAATGCTTATTACATAACGAATAAGTATTTAAGACATAGTCTTGAACGATAGGTAATAATAACTAATAGTAATTCTTCAGCGGAAACTCCACACAGGGACACGGTTGACTGGTTGACACCAAGACTAGTACTCATTCCGATAATCTTCCTCTATATCTTCATCTGTTATGGTGGAAATAACAAGAGTGAGTCCATGTCGAACTCAACAAATATAACACAGGGTTCATGAGGCTCAAAAAGGCTAGACACTGTTTAACTGCGTTTAGCTTTTAATCATATATTAGCAATTGAGTAGCATCAAGATAAACCACTTCCCATTAAAGAACCAATGATCAATTGTAATAAGGATAATGAATAGCATTAACATGAGCAAATTATAATCAACAATAATTAAGCATGATATAGCAGTTATGATCAACTATTCCATAAGAATCCCCAAGGCCGCTCGTATCCGTGAGCACGGCTAGTATACCAGTTTTTAACTCTGCGCAGAGGTGTACACTTTCACTGTAAGTCATGATTTCCAAATGAGTGGGGAGATCAAGCCCAAACACCCGAGAACCATATAAAGCCACTCAAAAGTTCGTCTAACAAGTTAGGGCCATTAGATTCACTCGGCAGGCAGATATAGAACCCCCCTTCCCTGTGGCACAACAACCGCAGCCTATACACACTAGGCCAGGGGCTCGCACTACACCCAACGTGGCAAGCCTTTCTTACGCCATTTAAGGTAACCACTAACAAGCTAGAAAAGGTCTCTTGAACAACTAAAGCCAGAGCCATATAACCCTCACAGCTGTACTGTATGTCCCGGTTATCACTTATAGATAAGTCCTTATGGAGAGAAACCAGAGCATCAAAATAATACACATGCTCTAGCCCCCTTTTAACAGTAATAAAATCATCTTAATAGTTGATTGCTTAATCCATTAATCAAATTACAAGATCATTGTTCTTAGTTTAAGCACTAGCAATAGCTACCCATATGCATTCCCAAGGTTGACAAGGAATCAAGATAACAATCACTAAGTTATAATCTCTAAGGTTGTCAAGGTAAGCACATGCATATGTATGACAATTCAATGTATAGGTAACAAGGATAGTCCTGTGTTATACTTGCCTTGATCAAAGCTCTCCAAGTGATACTGCTGACTTGGCTCAAAGTAATACTCCGAATCGTCCAAATACTGCTCACCTTCTATATTCGATCATCAATCAACACATACATGCATCCAATCAAACATACACGAAGCAAACAAAGAGATATAATTAGAACAGTACACCAACAGTAGCAAAACAGTAATAAAAGTTTATAAAACTCTTCTACACGTTTCTACGATCACACAGACGCAAAGATCACCAAATTCGGAGTTAAAACGTGAAAGTTATGAATTTTCTAAGATTTCCTATAGATAAACAAATACTCAATTATAAACTCGAAAAATAAATTATCAAAACCAACTGTACAACTACACTAACATGTAAACCTCGCAAATACGAACCTAACGCAACTTGAACGGATCAAATCGGAGTTAAAACGAAGTTTTTATGACCAAAACAATTCTAGTGGCAAAACTGTAATTTCCTGAAAACGTATTTTTGAATAAACCGGAAAAAAATACGCTTTCAAAACGCGAAAACGCATTTTCTGACATACGCTATGGACCGCGGGTTGATTTCTAAAAACCCGAGGGTCTCTTTAGTAAATCTGCCATGTGAACCGGTATGTTCTAATCCTGACCGTTGATTCACGATCGGACGGCCAATATTCGATCCAAGAGAAGAAAAAAAAATAGAATCCCGGCCATCTTCCTTTCTACCGGCAGGCCAGCGCCATGGCCGACGCCAAGGCTCACCGGAAAACTTCGGCTCCGCCTTTTCCGACCACCATTCAACCCGCCACCAACTCCAATCGAAAGAGGAATCAAACCCGAACTATCTTAAGCGGTTTTGGTGAGCTATGACTAACCGAGGAGAGAGCGCGGCAAGAGGAGAGACGGTGGCGCCATTGCCGACCGACTGGGAACTTAAAAAAAAACCTACTTCGAAGCCTCTCCAATCAAAAAGAAAGCACCAAAAGAAAGAGAAGACAAGTGCGGACTCACCCACGCGAAAAATTTGGCCTCCGGTCCACCCGAAAACACCTCAACCGATCAACCGCCGTGCTCCAACTACCTCAAACCCTAAACCTCGATTTTTCACGGTGGAACTCACGGTTTAGATGAAAAACGGAAACTAGAGGACCTATGCGACCTATTTATAGCTTCTATTGGCCGTGTTCGGGTAGGATTTTCCAGAGATCGCGAAATCAACCGATGTCAACAACTTCGGTTCGGAGTCCGGCGTCTTCACGGAAGGTGGAAGACGACCGACAACCGGGCCCCACCGGTCAGCGACCATGAGAGGGTGCGCGGCTTGTCTCAGCGACGCTGGGCCGGCCCACTCGGTGTCATGCGCGGAGGAACGGAAGGCGGCAGCGGCCCACTTAGAGCGGCCCAGGCTCCAGCGCGGGAGAGCAGGCCGTCGGCCCGTCGACTGCCAGGTAAGAAGGTAAGTATTTTCTTTTTTTTTTCTTTTTCTTTCTCTTCTTTATTTACTTGTTTACAAACTATTCCAAATAAAATTTCCAAACCAAATCAAAATAAAATAATTCTACTACACAACAGTAAATGAATGCAACAGCATGAATGCAACACCAAATATATTTTATTATTATTTTAATTTGCCATTTATTTCAAATCAAATATAATCAAAATTCATTATCTCTAAAATTTGGGTGTTACAAATTCTACCCCCTTAAAAGAATCTCGTCCTCGAGATTGGACTGCTTACTCAAACAACTGCGGATATGATTTCCTCAATTCATCCTCTCTTTCCCAAGTTGCCTCTGCCTCTGAATATCGATTCCACTGTACCTTGCACATTTTAATAACCCGACTTCGAGTAACTCTCTCAGCAGTCTCTAAAACCTTGATTGGAAACTCTTCATATGTAAGATCCTCTTTAACACTTCTTAAGTTGTGAAACATGGAACACATCATGTACTCCAGATAAATTCTCAGGTAACTCTAATTGATAAGCAACTTTCCCACGTCTAGTAATAACTTTAAATGGTCCAACATACCTTGGTGCTAGTTTACCTTTCATGTTAAACCTCTTCACACTTTTCATAGGTGACACCTTCAAATAAACATAGTCACCTACTTCAAAAACTAAATCTCTTCTTCTATTGTCAGCATAACTCTTCTGACGAGACTGTGCTACTCTCAAATTCTCACGAATCACTCGCACTTGATCTTCTGCGTTTCTAAGAACATCTGTACCAAACACTTGAGATTCACCTGTCTGATCCCAAAACAATGGAGTTCTACACTTACGTCCATACAAAGCTTCAAACGGTGCCATCTTAAGACTCTGTTGATAACTGTTATTGTAAGAGAATTCTGCATAAGGCAAACTCTTATCCCAACTAGTTCCATATTGCAATGCACAAGCTCTCAACATATCCTCTAATACCTGGTTGGTCCTTTCAGTCTGTCCATCTGTCTGTGGATGATATGCTGTACTAAAATTCAATTTTGTTCCTAATGATTCATGCACAGCTTTCCAAAAATGCGACGTAAACTGCGATCCTCGATCAGATACAATCTTCTTTGGTACTCCATGCAAACAGACTATTCTCTCCATATACAATTCTGCCAATTTTGGTCCATGGTAAGTAGTCTTAACTGGTATAAAATGAGCAACTTTAGTTAACCGATCTACTATCACCCAAATAGAGTCATAACCTTTCTGAGTACGAGGTAACCCCACTATAAAGTCCATACCAACTTCCTCCCACTTCCATTCAGGAATCTTCATTGGTTGCAACAATCCAGCAGGTCTCTGATGCTCTGCTTTCACCCTCTGACAAGTGTCACACAATGCCACATACTCAGCCACATCTCGCTTTAATCCAACCCACCAATATTTCTGTTTCAGATCCAAATACATCTTAGTACTACCAGGATGAATAGAATAAGCTAACTCATGAGCTTCGCGAAGAATTGCCTGTCTAACAGTTTGATCCTCAGGTACACACAGCCTCTTTCCAAACCACAAAATTCTATTATCATCCATTCGAAAGCCTGGTGATTTACCAATCACTATATCTTCCGCTATCTTCTTTAGTTTCTCATCCTTCAACTGACCCTTGTAAATTTCTTGCTCTAAGGTAGGCTCTATCACTAATTCCATTGTATTAGTAACAATTCCCAAATTCAAATATTCAAATTTAGCACATAACTCCCTAGTCATAGACAATGTCTGTATCTCATTGACATAACTTTTCCTACTAAGAGCATCAGCTACTACATTAGCCTTACCAGGATGATAGTGTATCTCAATATCATAATCCTTAATCAACTCTAACCATCTACGTTGCCTCAAATTCAGATCTGACTGAGTGAAAATATACTTCAAACTCTTATAATCAGTGTATATATCACTCTTATGTCCAATTAAATAATGTCTCCAAATTTTTAAAGCATGAACTACAGCTGCTAACTCCAAATCATGTGTAGGATAATTCAACTCATGCTTTCTCAACTGCCTAGATGCATAAGCCACAACTCTGCCTTCTTGCATAAGAACACATCCCAAACCTTGACGAGAAGCATCACAATAAATAGAAAACTTCTTACTCAAATCTGGCAAAACCAAAACAGGCGCTGTAGTCAACCTCTTCTTCAATTCCTCAAAACTAGCTTGACATTTATCTGACCACACAAACTTGGCATTCTTCTCTAATAGAGATGTCATAGGTTTAGCAAGTTTAGAAAACCCTTCAATGAAACGTCTGTAATATCTAGCTAATCCCAAGAAACTACGAATCTCGCTAACATCATTAGGTGGTTTCCAATTTAATACATCCTTTACTTTTCCTGGATCCACTGATATCCCTCCATTAGAAACAATATGACCAATGAAAGAAACTTCCTTCAACCAAAACTCATATTTACTTCGCTTCGCATACAGTTTATGCTCTCTAAGCTTCTGCAATACCAACCTCAAATGTTCAGCATGCTCTTCCTCTGTCTTGGAAAATACCAGTATATCATCAATAAACACTACCACAAACTTATCCAAATATTCCATAAACACCTTATTCATCATGTACATAAAGTATGCAGGTGCATTGGTCAATCCAAATGACATAACAGTATACTCATACAATCCATACCTTGTAGTAAAAGCTATCTTTGGAATATCAGAAACACGAATCTTCAACTGATGATAACCAGAACGTAAATCAATCTTAGAGAACACACAAGCACCTCTTAACTGATCAAACAAGTCATCAATCCTGGGCAAAGGGTACTTATTCTTGATAGTTACCTCATTTAGTGACCGGTAATCAACACACATCCTCTGACCGCCATCTTTCTTATCAACAAAAATAACTGGTGCTCCCCAAGGTGATGAACTAGGTCTTATAAAACCTTTATCTTGTAATTCTTTAATTTGTTTCTTAAGTTCTTCTAATTCATCTACTCCCATCCTATATGGTCGTTTGGCTATAGGTGCAGTTCCAGGAAGTAATTCAATAAGAAATTCAATGTCTCGGTCAGGTGGCATACCTGGCAATTCATCAGGGAAGACATCCGGAAATTCCTCAATCACTGAATTCTCCTTAATAGTATCTTCAAGCTGATTCACCACAACGGTTGGTTGCTTCTGCACTGCTACATCCACATTGATTTTATCTCCATTAGGTGCAGTCACAACTACTACTTTCTGCTGACACTGAATCTCTACCTGATTTTGCTTCATCCAGTCCATACCCAATATCACATCAATACCAGATGTCCTCAACACTATAGGAGTTATCTTAAACTCTACCCCCCTTAATACCATACTAATTGGAAGACAACGATTACTGGTTTGCATGGTACCTCCAGGTGAATTTACTAAGAGAGGTTCTTTCATATCTAGCATGGGTATACTATGCATTTTAACAAAAATGTTGGATATGAATGTATGAGATGCTCCAGAGTCAAAAAGAACAGTTGCAGGAGTGGAATGTACATTGAACGTACCAATCATAACTTCTGGTGCATCATGAGCTGTATCAGAAGACACGTGATTCACCCTTCCAGTACCAAATTGCCTCTGGTTGCTCTTCTGGCTCTGAGGAGTCTGCTGGTTCTGCTTCTCAGGACAATGGTAAGACATATGCCCCTCTTTACCACATACAAAGCATCTAGTAGGCGTGCTGGGAGCACTATTCTTCATGGGGGTAACATTGGAATTCCCAGTGCGAGGAGTCTGTTGCCCAGTCTGCTGATACTGTTGACGCTGTGGATATGATGAACGCTGTTGTGACTGATTACTTTGCCAATTCTGGGACCACCTCTGATTCGGATTACGATTCCACTGACTAACCGGTCCCTGAAACTTCTGATGGAAACCATGCTGAGGATTCGTGCGCTGACGGTTGTTGCTTCCTGAGCCTTGTACCTTCATTTTCCTCTTCCTGTCCATCTCTCTGCGCTCATTATCAAGCACAATAGCTTTATTTACCAGCTCTTGAAAACTAGCATAGTTGTTCCCCTTCAACTGCAAGCGAAGATCATAATAAATTCCCTTCAAGAAAAGACGCTGCCTGTCTGCATCTTCCCTCACTTCATTAGGAGCATAGCGAGCCAACTGGGTGAACCTGTCATGATATTCACTAACGCTCATCTGTCCCATCCTAAGGTTTCTGAATTCTTCCTGCTTCAGCTCAATTATACCTTCAGGAATATGACGAGCTCGAAAATCTCTAACAAACTCATTCCAAGTGATAGGAGGAGCATTGTCAGGGCGTGCAGCTTGATACGACTCCCACCAAGTCTGAGCTGTCCCCTGTAACTGACCAGATGCATATAACACCTTCTCCATATCATTGCATTGGGCTATATTCAGCTGTTTCTCCACTGCCCTCACCCAATCATCTACCTCTAAAGGATCAGCAGCATGAGAAAACACTGGAGGGCGTCCCTTCAAAAATTCCCCATGCTTATCCCTCACTTGCACAGGCGGTGGTCCTCCTGCAGGGGGATTGTTCTGCATGTGCTGCATAAACATCTGCATCATCTGGTTCTGAGTTTGCATGAGTTCCTCCATAGTAATGGGTAGGTTAGCACCTCCACGACCTCTGCCACGACCTCTGCCTGACATCTGTTTCCAAAAACACAGAAATTAAAATTCAGTACGATCCGAGATGATGTATTCAATAGATAAGCAAAATCTGATTTTTCTGGGCGAACTCCAATTTCAGCAACTCAGTAAAACTGTCATATCTCGAGCTACAGACGTCCAATTCAGATGATCTTTACATGGTTGGAAAGCTTACAAAATTACCTACAACTTTTATTCACAACACTTTTTCTGATCCTATCAATAAATTGGCCAAAAACTGAACTTAACCGAAACTGTTTCTGAATTCCAGACTGTGCAGTAACTCCAACTTGGAACAGGTATATCTCTTAACTTATAATAGATATTAAAGTGATTCTTGTGGGGTTGGAAAGATATAGAAGTCTAATTATTCCCAGTAAAATTTCTTAAATTTCTCATGAACGGATTTTAAGTTATTTCTAAAATATTCCAGACTGATCCAAAAATCAGCAAAGGACAGAACTAAGTTAACCTCATATTCAACTAATATATTTTGATCAAACTTAATATTCTTAACCATGGAACTTGTAGGCATGTCTACAAAACTCCAGCACACATTACAAAGATCCAAATCACACATTATCATAATAACAATCCATCAATCACACAATTGTTCACACAATTGTTCACACCGTAGCTTGTAAAGTCAAGGAGGAATCATCTGCAGGCGGCACGGTCCAAATACCCTTGTCATGTAAGAAACAAGGAAAATGCCGGAGTGCACCCTTTAACGTCTTGTCCGAGCGTAGACCATGGTAGTAAACAAATGCATTGAAAGCGACATCCTCCATGCTTATCTCCACGGTTGCCCGGCTCAGTCTGGTAATGAACTTTGACTCCACCTTAGACTCCTTAGTGGTAGGATCCCTTTTCTTAACCCATAACTCCGTTTCCCAATAGGAATCCATCCATGGATGACTATACTCTGCACTACGATACTCCAACGTAGCTTCCCAGTCGTAGTAGTAGTTGTCCAAGGTTCTTGTCAACATGTCATGGAAGAAAGCATCAGCTTTAGGAACCAGGATATGAAGCTTCGTAGTCCACCCCATAACTACATCCTCCATTGGTGTATCACCAACTGTTGATTCAGCATCAGATAGCTCTTGATCACCATCTTCATACGGCTCCTGAGGTTTGAAACGGGCAACGTACTGTGCAGCTGATAAACGGGGATGAGGAGGCATCTATAAGATTTAGACATAGATTAGATAGAATCAATGTATTTCCGCAATAGAATAAAGTAGAGGAAGCTTAAGACTTTAGTAATTAACAAGGTGAAAAGAGGAAGCATGACTTAAGTGAAGTATGGATGCTATTAACGACCATTCTAACTAGGCTCGCGTCCTACAGTCAACACGGCTCTGATACCAATCTGTCACACCCATTTTTAAGGACAAAAACAGGATGCATAAAAGACTCATGTGCGCCCCAGGAAACAGTCGCACACATAAGTTGACAAATTACAAAGTATCATCACAATGCTTATTACATAACGAATAAGTATTTAAGACATAGTCTTGAACGATAGGTAATAATAACTAATAGTAATTCTTCAGCGGAAACTCCACACAGGGACACGGTTGACTGGTTGACACCAAGACTAGTACTCATTCCGATAATCTTCCTCTATATCTTCATCTGTTATGGTGGAAATAGCAAGAGTGAGTCCATGTCGAACTCAACAAATATAACACAGGGTTCATGAGGCTAAAAAAGGCTAGACACTGTTTAACTGCGTTTAGCTTTTAATCATATATTAGCAATTGAGTAGCATCAAGATAAACCACTTCCCATTAAAGAACCAATGATCAATTGTAATAAGGATAATGAATAGCATTAACATTAGCAAATTATAATCAACAATAATTAAGCATGATATAGCAGTTATGATCAACTATTCCATAAGAATCCCCAAGGCCGCTCGTATCCGTGAGCACGGCTAGTATACCAGTTTTTAACTCTGCGCAGAGGTGTACACTTTCACTGTAAGTCATGATTTCCAAATGAGTGGGGAGATCAAGCCCAAACACCCGAGAACCATATAAAGCCACTCAAAAGTTCGTCTAACAAGTTAGGGCCATTAGATTCACTCGGCAGGCAGATGTAGAACCCCCCTTCCCTGTGGCACAACAACCGCAGCCTATACACACTAGGCCAGGGGCTCGCACTACACCCAACGTGGCAAGCCTTTCTTACGCCATTTAAGGTAACCACTAACAAGCTAGAAAAAGTCTCTTGAACAACTAAAGCCAGAGCCATATAGCCCTCACAGCTGTACTGTATGTCCTGGTTATCACTTACAGATAAGTCCTTATGGAGAGAAACCAAAGCATCAAAATAATACACATGCTCTAGCCCCCTTTTAACAGTAATAAAATCATCTTAATAGTTGATTGCTTAATCCATTAATCAAATTACAAGATCATTGTTCTTAGTTTAAGCACTAGCAATAGCTACCCATATGCATTCCCAAGGTTGACAAGGAATCAAGATAACAATCACTAAGTTATAATCTCTAAGGTTGTCAAGGTAAGCACATGCATATGTATGACAATTCAATGTATAGGTAACAAGGATAGTCCTGTGTTATACTTGCCTTGATCAAAGCTCTCTAAGTGATACTGCTGACTTGGCTCAAAGTAATACTCCGAATCATCCAAATACTGCTCACCTTCTATATTCGATCATCAATCAACACATACATGCATCCAATCAAACATACACGAAGCAAACAAAGAGATATAATTAGAACAGTACACCAACAGTAGCAAAACAGTAATAAAAGTTTATAAAACTCTTCTACACGTTTCTACAATCACACAGACGCAAAGATCACTAAATTCGGAGTTAAAACGTGAAAGTTATGAATTTTCTAAGATTTCCTATAGATAAATAAATACTCAATTATAAACTCGAAAAATAAATTATCAAAACCAACTGTACAACTACACTAACATGTAGAGCTCGCAAATACGAACCTAACGCAACTTGAACGGATCAAATCGGAGTTAAAACGAAGTTTTTATGACCAAAACAATTCTAGTGGCAAAACTGTAATTTCCTGAAAACGTATTTTTGAATAAACCGGAAAAAAATACGCTTTCAAAACGCGAAAACGCATTTTCTGACATACGCTATGGACCGCGGGTTGATTTCTAAAAACCCGAGGGTCTCTTTAGTAAATCTGCCATGTGAACCGGTATGTTCTAATCCTGACCGTTGATTCACGATCGGACGGCCAATATTCGATCCAAGAGAAGAAAAAAATAGAATCCCGGCCATCTTCCTTTCTACCGGCAGGCCAGCGCCATGGCCGACACCAAGGCTCACCGGAAAACTTCGGCCCCGCCTTTTCCGACCACCATTCAACCCGCCACCAACTCCAATCGAAAGAGGAATCAAACCCGAACTATCTTAAGCGGTTTTGGTGAGCTATGACTAACCGAGGAGAGAGCGCGGCAAGAGGAGAGACGGTGGCGCCATTGCCGACCGACTGGGAACTTAAAAAAAACCTACTTCGAAGCCTCTCCAATCAAAAAGAAAGCACCAAAAGAAAGAGAAGACAAGTGCGGACTCACCCACGCGAAAAATTTGGCCTCCGGTCCACCCGAAAACACCTCAACCGATCAACCGCCGTGCTCCAACTACCTCAAACCCTAAACCTCGATTTTTCACGGTGGAACTCACGGTTTAGATGAAAAACGGAAACTAGAGGACCTATGCGACCTATTTATAGCTTCTATTGGCCGTGTTCGGGTAGGATTTTCCGGAGATCGCGAAATCAACCGATGTCAACAACTTCGGTTCGGAGTCCGGCGTCTTCACGGAAGGTGGAAGACGACCGACAACCGGGCCCCACCGGTCAGCGACCATGAGAGGGCGCGCGGCTTGTCTCAGCGACGCTGGGCCGGCCCACTCAGTGTCATGCGCGGAGGAACGGAAGGCGGCAGCGGCCCACTCGGAGCGGCCCAGGCTCCAGCGCGGGAGAGCAGGCCGTCGGCCCGTCGACTGCCAGGTAAGAAGGTAAGTATTTTCTTTTTTTTCTTTTTCTTTCTCTTCTTTATTTACTTGTTTACAAACTATTCCAAATAAAATTTCCAAACCAAATCAAAATAAAATAATTCTACTACACAACAGTAAATGAATGCAACAGCATGAATGCAACACCAAATATATTTTATTATTATTTTAATTTGCCATTTATTTCAAATGAAATTTAATCAAAATTCATTATCTCTAAAATTTGGGTGTTACAAATTCTACCCCCTTAAAAGAATCTCGTCCTCGAGATTGGACTGCTTACTCAAACAACTGCGGATATGATTTCCTCAATTCATCCTCTCTTTCCCAAGTTGCCTCTGCCTCTGAATATCGATTCCACTGTACCTTGCACATTTTAATAACCCGACTTCGAGTAACTCTCTCAGCAGTCTCTAAAACCTTGATTGGAAACTCTTCATATGTAAGATCCTCTTTAAAACATTGTTAAGTTTCTTACAAAGTTTTATTTATTAGTGTAGTAGTGTCTTGCCCGCACTACAAAGCTACCATCTTATATATACTTTCCATAAATAAAAAATATTACGAACAACTATATATACAAAGTCCACTTCATTATTGTTTTGAGTAAAATGCACCGTTATTAGTCCATCATCTTGTTTTTATGTGTCACCTAGGCTCATCACCTTTGAAACTACATTTCTACGTTTACGAACTTTTCAACTAACTCATCGGAGGTCCATACCGGTTTGTTTGGAGATTTTATCTTACATGCCATGTACATCATGGCTATTTCGCTGGTTATGCCACCCAAGTGGGTGGGTGTGACGCCCTTTTATCCAAAACCCCATGGACCATCTATCCTTTCCATTCCCGAGCCTCACTTATTTCGCTGGTTTTACGAACAACTATATATGACTAGGAGGACGTGAAGCTGGCATGTAGCGCCAGCATGGATCGCCGAGCACGTGGGGCCCGCAAACAAGCATGAGTGAGGCCACGCTGAGTGCGGTGTGTGTGTGTGCTTGTCGGCAGGCAACCACAGCCGGGGCACGTAGCCAGCGGAACACAGGTGCCACAAGACACAGATGTGGAGCCGGCGGGCGAGCGATCCATCTCGCGTGCAACCTTTTGGCGGCGTCCGTGGCACCAGCAAGTCTACACGCCATGCTGCATGAAGACTAGGGAGGCGCGTGTCCCTGTATGTAGCCTAAATTGTTCTAAATGGAGACTGACCGAATTTATAAGTGTAGCTCCAACACTGACTAGCTCGTAAACAATTGCCTTAACATTTACCACTACAAATTTGACTTTAGGACAAAACTAACTTTATTAGTAAAGGCGGTCATCAAATGTACGTCTCTCAAAATACCTGACAATTTTCAAAGACGTACGTCAAATATTGTCCATCTCTCAAAATCAATTTATAGAGACAGGACACTTTTAATATGGCCCAAACCCAGCTGGCCCAACAAGGCCTCCCAGCGAGACCCCAACCCACACTCTACAAACAGCCCGCTTTCTATAAATATCGTTCAACTATTTGTACTACAAACAGTAGCAGTTCATATCAAATCCAGCAGCAAATGTTTTCGGTGAGGTAGCTTGGCCTGGTTAACAGAATGCTTTAACGACTAGTAGATTTAAGGATTGAATTGAAATGTTGTCTTAGGCTTAAGGGAGGCTCCAATGGACCAGCTCCAAGCTTTTCATCTACATGGATGACAGAGAAAACAAGGAAAACTCGTCGCTGCTGACGAGTAACTCACTAATCGATCTGCGTCTTCCAAGACAAAGCATAGTCTGTCCACCACGTCCCCCGGGCTTCCGATCTTAAAAAATAAATAAAGTATTTCTATACACAGTCCTACGGTGCGAGTCCTATTGCAAGTAGCCGGTTTCTGTCTATTTTCATTGGGAATGTGGTAAGGGCATGTACAACTCTCAGACAGGTCTGAACACAGACAACTAAATAGACAAGTCTTAGAATGGGTTGTCTGTTTATATGTCTGCAAGTTATTTAATGCTTTGCATGTAGCTAGGATCAATTATGAATAACATTTTGTATACAATTGTGTTGCTATTAGATAAAAAACATAAATAAAATGAAGCATAATTAAAATATTTTTTTATAACAATCAACATAAATGGTATGTTATATATTGCCTCCTTTTTTCCTAATTTTCAGGATTTTATAGAACTCAAAAAGAAACAATGCACAACATCATGAACAGTACCAGAACAAATGACCGTAGAAAGCAGATGATTTGAAAGTTGTGTTGCTATTAGATAAAAAACATAAACAAAATGAACCATAATTAAAATATTTTTTTTATAACAATCAACATAAATTGTATGTTATATATTGCCACCTTTTTTCCTAATTTCCTGGATTTTATAGAACTCAAAAAGAAACAATGCACAACATCATGAACAGTACCAGAACAAATGACCGTAGAAAGCAAATGATTTGAAATCAGTAAGGTACATGTCAGGTAATGCAAATACCAATTGTGAAGGGGAAACAATTAAATATGTTAGTCCACATGGTGGACACTAAAGACAAAGTGGAAAAACAGACCCAACCTCTCCAGCTCTCCCCCACTGGAGGAAAAAAAGGAGTGCAAAAGCTATTCAGTTTTCACCAAAAGTTTGGCATCTTCTCAAAAATAAAAGGGTAGGGTGGTGGTGGATATTATGCTTGTGATTTACACAGATGCTGAACACAATGCCAGTCCAAGTGCAATTTTCACCTCCCACATGGTTGTTGACACCTTGGCATAGTGGCAGGAAATGAAACACAACAGAGACCTAAAAACACAACAAAAAAAAGGAGAGAACAGATATTTGGCACCACCACTTTCACTACTTCCAGTAAGTAACGTACCAAGTTGCATAGAAGTCAACAACAAAGCCTTCTCTGATTTCTGCAGCAACTCATCAAATGAAGAAAAAAGTTTGCTTGTTGGCTTCCACCTATACAAAACTTACATACAGATAAAATATCAGAAGAAATGCAGAAATCCACAAGTCTTGTTTTGGGGGGATAAAGAAGAGCTATGCAGCCCTAATGAAGAAAAAAATGATAAACAGTTATAGGACTATAAGCACACACAAAAAATTGCATATAGTATCAGTTGGCACTTGCTCACTTCTAGAGCTACTCAATGGATGAGAACAAAACTACAATTTCTAAAAACTGGAAAGTAATCCAATGAGTATTAAAAGGAAAAACATCATCATAGCAGTTGGACAGCACTGAAATTTTGATACAGCAGCCGACAGAAATAAAATTGGATGGCTTATAGTAGTAGCAAATTCTGAGAAGTACTAGGACTGCTCTTTGCAAAAAGATCAAGATAGAGATGGTAAATATAGACTAGCGTTGTATATGCCCTAAGTATATTGGATCAGTTTACCCACTCAAAGAGATAGGTCTTGTCTTCCTGCATTGAATTATCAGTGTTTGATCGTCCTGCATTAGTCCCAAAGTCCCGCCAAAATAATTCAACACACAAAGGTGAAGAACTTGATGATGCACATTGGCACGAAGAAAGGAGAGGAGAAAATCCCAAACATAGCGTGGTTTTCGAGAAGAAATGGTTCCCCTGTTGTAGGAAGCAGAGCAGGGAGTGATTTTTCTTCTTCTAGACGCAAAGGCAAAGATCTTGATGGTCCACGAGGCACGAAAAAAAAGAGGATAAAAAGACAGTGACGGGAAGCAAACAGAGAGTGTTTATTTTTTTTCCCTCAGTCGGATTTTCGAAGGCCATATCACAGATTAGACCAAACTCTTGCCCCAAGCAGCATATGTTAAGAAATAAATATATGTTGAGTTGAAACGAAATTAGTAATAGGCAAAGCTGAATATGTTGAAAGCATACACTTTTGAGTAGTATACAATCAGAGGCAGGAGCCATTTAGGTAAATGGAGGCGTCATCAGGCCCTAAATAGGAAGTTGACAAATCACCCATTTGACCTCCGTTTGTGCCCAAAGCCCCCAACAAACTTAAGAAATCCCATTCTAGAAAGAGCAAACACTGAAATCTATGTAAATAAGCAGGAACCAAGCGGAATTAGTTCCTGCTCTCTTTGATCCAGGTTTCATAGATCAAGGAATTCGTTCGCTGGCCACTGGAGCTCCATGGATTCCTTGTGTGTTCTGGAACCATGCCAAGGGCAGCGCTCCCTCACCTGAAACAGTTTGTTCAGTCATTGTCAATGAACTTAAAAGCTGGTGAGACATATCTGCTCGATTTTAGGTTCTAGACATACTCTAAGAACTTAAGGAAAGTTGGATTTTCGTACCGTTTTGGAGATCATGTCAGCATCTCTACTTTTTCATATGAAGTGTCGGATGGTTGGGATGAACTTCGGCTGCACGTCTCTGCACCGTCTCCAATTTGTTCATGAAACCATCCGCATGCCAGGTCTACAAATCGTAGGATAGCCAAAATAAGTCAACACACAACAGCAAAGATCTCGATGATGCACCAAGGCACGGAGAAAGTAGACGAGAAAAGTCCAAGCATTACGACGGTTTCGGGAAGAAATGGTTCCCCTGTTCTGAGAAGCAGAACAGAGTGTTTGTTTTTTGGTCTTCAATCTAATTCTCAAAGGCCATATCACAGATTAGACCAAACTATAGGACGAAGCAGCAAATTTTCAGAAATAAATGTATATTCAGTTGAAAGGAAATTAAGAATCGGCAAAGCTGAATATGTTGAAAACATACACTTTTAGAGTAGTAGATACAATCAGAGCGACCAGGCCATTTCATCTTTAACCATGTAGGTATCATGAAGCTCTGAAAGGAAGTCGACAACTCTCCCATTTCATCGTCTTTCGTGCCAAAAAAATTTAAGAAATCCCATTCTAGGAAGAGCAAACACAGAAATCTATCTAAATAAGAAGGAACCAAGTAGAATTAGTTGCTGCTTTGTTTGATCCAGGTCTCATAGATCGAGTAATTAGTTCACTGGCTGCTGGAGGTCCATGAACTCGTCACGTGTTGTTGACCATGCAAGGGGCAGCCATTCCTCACCAGAAACAGTTTGTTCTGTCATTGTCAGTGAATTTAAAACTGGTGAGACATCCGCTCAGGTTTAAGTGCTAGACATATCATGGGGGTAAATTTATATGAGAAAAAAATACATAATACAGTCGCACTTGCCTGGCACATTGGAGTATATCTTCCACCTTAGCATGGCAATGAATTTATCAGATGTAAATAATTCTGGATGGTGGATCCAGTCCCCACAAGGGCTGTTGCTGCTCAGCCAATCATGAAGTATTGTTCCCTTGCTGCCAGATATAGAAGTTAATTGACGAAATTTAGTAAATATATTGCAATTAATTGAGTACACGGTGCTTTTAGAAACATATATGGTAAATTGATTTAGTATATTGTCGTTACTTGAGTACATGGTACTTTAAAAATATATGGTAAGGATATGGAAATTAATTAATAAAGGAAACATGGTAAGGATATGGAAATTAATTAAATGCAAGGCAGTACTCTAAAGTCTTATGGAAAATTGGATTTTCGTACCGTTTGGGGATCATGTCAACATCAATACTTTTTCATATGAAGTGTTGGATGGTTGGGATGAACTACAGCTGCACGTCTCAGCTTTGTCTCCAATATGTTAATGGGATCAAATAATGTGTCCCGTTCAAAACTCGCATTGATTTCCCGGAGTGAAGAGAGGTGTTCCCAACCCAGGTTGTCCATCCAGTTAGGAAAGTGATTCAGATCATGGATATCAAGGTGAAGAACTTGGAGGCAATGGGTTCCGGGCAAGAGTCACGATTTCCGGGCGGCGGGGTCATTCTTATATGGTGTCCCCGGGGAAGAGTCACGATTTCCGGGCAATGGGTGCTGGCCCATAAGTTTAAGCGGCCATCTCTTCACATATGCCAAGACATGTAGAAAAAAAGCAAGCAAATAATAGGCTACTGCTGCCAATCCTTGCTGGAGTTTACTGCTTTTGAGGGGTCTGTGCAACTCATCCTCCTGAGAAACAGAGGGCATGGGACTCTGCATCTCATCGTCGCTCCTCAACTCGTCATCAGAAACAGAAGGCATGGAGGTGTCCTCTACTCCATTCCATATATGAAATGCTCTCTCCAACTCATCATCAGAAACAGAGGGCCTGGCTCTCTCCAACTGATCATCAGAAACAGAGGACACGACGCTCTCCAACTTGTCAAATACATTCCATATATGAAATGAAACCGTCTTGTCATCTCTGTTGGTAACGAACGAGAACATTGACCTGTTCAGTCTGAAGCACCTCAGCTTTGGAAAGTAGCAAGCATCACTGTCACTGATGTTTTGTGTTGTGACTGGGGACCACGACCGCAAGTTCAAGCAAAGATAATGGAGCTCCGGCAACCCGCCAAGGATTTTCATGTCCTGCTCATCCAGATGTTCCAGCCACAAGTCCAGGTGGGAGAGGTTAGGGAGACACCAAGGATCGATGCATGATGGCAGCTTACTGAAGCAGATACTACCTACAGACAAATGTCGGAGATGGTGTGGGAGGACCAAATCCGTTGCATGCCATGTGGGTACCTTAGTACCTATATAACGAACATCAATTCGTAGACTCTGGAGCTTGTGGAGATGACCTAGAGACTCCACAAGATCTCTTCTGTCCTCATCCCAGGAAATATACAAAATATTGAGCACCCTAAGTTCCCTCAGGCTGCCCAGACCATCCACAAGCCACCTCAGGGTCGAAAAACGACCTTCTATTGTCAGCTTGGCCCCGTTCGGCTGGAATTATAAGTCGGCTGAAAAACACTGTTGGTTGATTTTTTGTGAAAGAAAAATACTGTTCCGACTGAAAAAACAAGCTGAATAAGACGGATTATAAGCCAGATGAACAGGGCCGACGGCGTATTTCTTAAGACTAATACGCAGACACGCTAGCCCTTTTGGCAAGCTGCCACTCGAAGGCATTTCTGAAATGTCGATCCCAACAAGTCCAGGGTCTGCAAGAATCTTAGAGCTCCTATTCCTTCAAGGATCCTACCCACTTTTGTTCCTCTTAAACTGAGAAATCTTAAGTGAAGTAAACGTCCTAGATGCTCAACTCGGACACAGCTATCACACGTTGCTCTGCAGTTTTCTAAAGCTAGGACACGTAAAAGTGTCAAGCTAGAAAGTGGGCCCCACGTCTCAGTAGCAGACCCAAGGGCTATAAATGATCTCAATTTTGGCATTTCAATATGATTGCCCTGATGATTAAGCCTTGGGTCTATAAATGATCTCAATTTTGGCATTTCAATATGATTGCCCTGATGAATAAGCCCCTTAGTCCTGTTGTGGTTGGCTAACCAACGTACATTGCTCTGTAGTATTGTTTCTTGGTTATTATCTAACATAATGAAAAAGCTTTCTTCATGGGACATGGAACTGCGAATACAAAGTTGATATGTGTCCTTATAGTTCGTTTTGTGATGAGTGATTGTCAACGTGATCCACGACCTAGATTTAGTTTGTGACTAACCATGGCATGAGTTGGGTTGTGCGACATATCTCTTGGCTTGTAGTGTGCAGGTGTAGAGCTCGGAGGCGGTGGTCGATGGTGAGGTGAATGTCAAGTAGGGACGTGCCATGTTGATGGACCGAGAGTGGTGAAGGGCGGACGTGAGGCTGGGACTGAGGGACTAGGAGGCTGGGTGACTGGCCGCGGTGGCTGACATCTGGGACATTAACAAGCGCAAGTATACATGAGAGTGACCATGTTGACCGAGTCAAGACGGTGGACGTGCGAGTTGAGAGGGGCTGAGGAGGACTTGGCGGATGGCCGATCGAAGACGGCGGTGACGTGTCGAGTGGCGAGGGACGCGTATGGAGTACGCTACTCGCGGCGGTTTGGTGATTTGGGACTCAAAACCATCGGGTGGACGGGTTTACGGGTTTGGGCCTCAAAACCCGGGCGGAGGTTCCGAGGAGGAACGGACGGCACGTAGCGACATCGAGACGAAGCTATCTCATGAAGGGTGCAGTGACCGTCGGATAAAGATTACCTCGGGTTGGACCATAGCGCCCTCGGGTTAAGTAGTTCGACTCAAAATATTAGGGAGAAAACTAAGATTGTGTAATAGCCCTGTTAAATAGAACGAGGGAGCCCCCATCTCCCTCACATTTCTCTCCCACTCTCATTTCTCCTCTTTCTTCTAGGGTTAGCTCCTCTAGTGCTTATGAGAGAGGTCAAAAATTCTGAATTTTTTGTGATGTTTGTTCTAAGATTTGGAATGGGAAAGGAGGCTCAAATCCTCCTTGTCTCATCTGGGATTCCTCAATTTAAGTTGTGATCTTTGTTTGCTATTTTTGCCCTTTTTCGTTCTTGGGCTGATCTCGATTTCCCGGAGTTTAGGTCAATCCCAGTTAAAGATTTTTGGAGAATAGGTTTGTGCTAGATTGAATTGCATCTGTGCAAAATTTGGGAGCAAATCCTTTTGAGACGATGGAGATCCAGTTGTTTTTGCTCTTTGCACGTCGCTATTCGTAGCTCTCGGTCTGAGTTTGTTCTTCGTTCTCAGTTCAAGTCAGGCGCTTTGGTATGGAACTCGGTCAATTCCAGTGGAGGGAGACTCGGCGCTGTGCGCCTCTAGTCAATTCCGTCGCAGCCATGAGCGCATAGGGCAGGGCGGTAGTCTCTGCTGTTAGTCTCGATTTTTTCCTATTGATTTCGTTGGTCGTTTCCTGCTCAAGCTAAAGCAGCGTCGCTGCTCGTTCTATGCGAGCTGACCAAGTGGGGTCCTCCTGTGCTCTTGCTTCATGCCTAGGGAGGGTGCTTGCCCAGCAGCAGGGCAGCTGCATATCTAGCAACGAACATCCCTGGCCGAGCGCCTGTTGCAGCTCGCTTCTTTCTGTTGCCGTGCATCTCCTCCTCCAAGCGGCAGAGCGCAGCCCCTCTGCTTGCAGTCGGTCTTCTTCTCTCTGTTTGCTGTCCAGGTCTAAGCATCGCCGATTTACTAGCAGTAGTTGCTCTCCTGGTGTTCGTGTAGCAGTGTGTGTGTTTCATCCAGGCTGCTGTTTCTCTCTCTGTTCTTCTGGCTCGAATTTACAGTGATTTTCTGTGTATTGTTTTCAGCCCTGATTTTGTATTCCACCTGCAGTTTGGTTGTTTGGGCTGCGAATCGTGTTCTATATTTTGCGTTGGCTTTCTACCATTCCGAGGAATTTTTCTAGGTACTCTCATCACTAGTTGGTTTGGGTATTTTAGTTCGGGAACTTCCTTGTGCTTGGCGGTGATTTTGGGACAACGCCCAAATATTTTAAGAGAAATTTTACGGCTCCCATTCATCCCCACTCTGGTCGCTATTTTCGGTCCTTCAATTGGTATCAGAGCCGGTTAAGGATCATTCCACCTTAATCGATCCATGATCCATGAAGGCGACATAGAGCGTGGTTCTGGCAAACCATCGTTCTTCGATGGAACAAACTACCCCTATTGGAAAATCCGCATATCCCTCTAGAGGATCGATTGGCTTGTCTGGGAGATTTGCGATGGTACTACTTACGTTGTGCATGAACCTCGTACCCGTACCACTCAAGGACAAAAGGATCGGCACAACGTAAATAGTAGAGCTCACAGTGTTCTTTTCTCGAGTCTTTCTCTTCCGGAGTTCGAGAGAGTCTCCGATTGTGCGATTGCTCGGGAGATCTAGGTGAGGTTTCAGAGCTATCACGAGGGAACTGTTCAGGACAAAATCAGACTCTTCGAGACATACAAGCGTGAGTACGAGAACTTCTTTTAGTTGGATGGCGAGTCGATTGATGCCATGTTTTCTCGCTTTCAGACGATTGTCAACAAGATGTGAGCAAACAAGGCACAGCTACCTTACGATGATCATGAGAGGACACTCAAGCTTCTATATGCTCTAGATCGGAAGGTGTGGGATGTGAAAGTGTCCGCTATCATTGAGTCCACGAACTACGACACTCTCACGGTGGATGAGCTATTCAGTAAGTTCAAATCCACCGAGATCGACTACCAGACCCAAGCTAAGATCAAGAACCCCTCTGTACCAACTATGGCTTTGGTCTCAGGAAACGGCTCAAGTTCTTTAGCTAACCCTTCACAGATATCATTTGCCTTGTTTTCTTTGGTGTTTGTCACAGAGAAGCAATTGGAGGCCCTTGGGAACGACGAGCTGGCGTTGATCATCAGCCAGTTCTCATGGTTTCACAACAACCGCTTGAATTGCCGGCGTGGTGCTGGTTCGAAGGATGGATGCTACGGATGTGGAGACCCTGACCACTTCATCGCCCACTGTCCTAAGAAGAACAAGCACTCCTTCGACAAGTACGACTCCAACAAGTGCAAGGACAAGCGCGAGTACACCTCCGGCAAGCACAAGCCACAGGGAGGATTCAATAAGGAGGCCTTCAAGAAGAAGTACCTTAAGAAGGTCAGGGCCTAAGAGCATGCCTTCCTCGCCTCCCTTAGCGACCTCGACAATGACAACGATAACGACCGGTCTTCTTCTCCCCCGAGCGATGACGAATCCAAGAGAATGCGTGAGAACAAGTTGACTGAGCTCTGCTTTGTTGCCGAGTCCACCCACGGAGGGTTCTGCACCGTAGCCGTGGATGACGAAGTAAAGGCTAGCAAGGAAGTGCTTCCTGGTGATGACAACACTACCGAGGTAAAACCGATCGTCGATGCTCTTGTTGTTGAGCTTGATATCATGACCGACATGTTGGTTAGTCAAGATAAGTTGCTTAAGCGTGATGCTCGCGAGAGAAAATAGTTTAAGGACAAGCTAGAAATAGAGTAGAACGAGCTTGAGGAAGCTAAAAAGCTTGCTGTTGTAGTGTCAGATGAGGTTGAGTGCGATGAGTGTGCTATTCACATGTCCAACCTTACTAATTTGTAAACCAAGTATGTTGTTTTGCTTGATGAGAATGATGAGCTGAAGTCTAGGTCTAGCTTGTTGGGTGCATGTAAGTCCTGCTCGGGCTTGAAATTTGAGCTGGTAGAGAAGAATGCCAAGATCTCTGCTCTTGAGAAGGCCAGTTCTGGTAGCATAGGTGTTGCTAAGTGTGCACTTTGTGATATCTTGGTGCTGGAGCTTGAGTCCTGCAGACACGATAAGATGAGAACCGAGGAAGACAACACATACCTTCGGTCCATCTTGGGCTGGGTATCTTGTAATGAGCCATAGTTGGGCATGGTGATGAGCGAGTTCAGACGAGGAACTAGTGCATCGGGTGTAGGCTTTGCTTTAGGTGGGAAGGGTGAAAGCGTCTATGGCAAGGTTGGTGAGTTCAGTGGTTTGAACCCAAGTGAGAAACCTTCCACTACTCTCAAGTTGATTAAAATCTCTCCACCTAAACCCACTGAGTCTGTTGTCAAAGATAGGGTGTCTAAAGAATCTCCAAAAGCTCTACCCCAGAAATAAGTTTGGATTTCAAAACCTAATCATCTTAAGAACTCACTTGACACTCTACCAAACATCTTTGATGATCCCCTTCCTAAAGCCAAAAAGCCATCAAGAGTGAACCATACCCACAAGAGAGTGAGCCAACAACCACCCAAGAGAGAGGTGATGTATCACTGTGATTACTGTCATAGGGATGGTCCCCTTGTTGAGTTTTGTTGCCACCTGTTCAGAGGCGCAGTGCTAGGCCAAGAGGTGCAATGCCTCGAGGTGCTAGGCCTTAGGTTGCGAGACCATGCGGTGGTTATGCCTGGCATGGTTCAGGTCGTGATCAATATGATTTTGGACCTCGCGGCGGTGACTTTCAGTCCTATAGTTCTAGCGGACCACGTTTTCCCCCACGCGGTGCCCGCTTTCCTCAAATAGAACATGGTATGTTTGGTGTTTTTCCTAACACTTTTCCAGAGCAAATGAGCCAACACTTGTATCATTCACAGTTTACTAACCCCAGTGTTGCACCATTTGCTCATCCCATGTCCTTCTATTGATGCAGGACGGAGGCCTGGAGAACACGTGCCTCATTGATTCCGGTTGTTCGCGCCACATGACCAGAAGTTCAAAATGGTTCCCCAGCCTCGACCCCGTGCAATGTAAGGAGTACATCACATTCAGGGACAATAGTAAAGGTAAGGTGGTTTTTCGTGGGACCATTTGGGTCAACGAGAGTTTTGTTACGAATGATGTTGCTTTTGTTTCGAATTTGCATTTCAATATGCTTTCAGCTTCGCAACTCCTTTAGGATGACTTTGAAGTGCATTTTAAGACCAGCTTTTCTTGAGTTCTTGATTCTCAGGGAAATCTTGTTTGCCAGATTGTCCTTTTTGGCCGTGTCTTTCAAGCTGATTTTTCTCACTCCTTTGGCTCTTCTCGATGTTTGGTGGCTAAATCCTCCTCTAAGCTTTGGAAGTGGCATAGGATACTATGTCACTTGAGCGTTGACTTACTAGCTAGGTTGAGCTCACTTGACTTAATCCAAGGATTACCCAAGTTGAAATTTGAAAAGGATTTGGTTGCGAGCTACTTCACATGGACATAGTTGGTCCAGCTCGGATTTGGTCAGATGGTGGGAAGCGGTACGTTCTAGTGATCATGAATAATTTTTCTCGCTACTCTTGGGTGTTCTTCATAGAGGGTAAGGATGAGGCTTTTTCTCATGCTCGATATTTGATTCTTCGGTTATAAACTGAGTCACCCAAAAATGCCATGAGAGTTATTCGCAGTGACAATGACATGGAATTCAAGAATTCTCAGTTTGATAACTTCTGTTCTTCCTTGGGTCGCGAGCACCAGTTTTCCTCACCTTATGTCCCTCAACAGAATGGTGTTGTTGAGCGCAAGAATCGGACCTTGGTTGAAATGGTCAGGACGATGCTCGATGAGCATAGGACTCCTAGGAGATATTGGGCCGAAGCGATCAACACCACATGCTATGTTTCAAATCGTATTTTCCTTCGAGCTTTCATGAAGAAGACTTCTTATGAGTTGCGATTCGGACGAGCACCCAAGGTAAGCCACTTTTCAGTGTTTGGATGCAGGTGTTTTATCCTGAAACAAGGTAATTTGGACAAATTTGAGTCTCGATCCTCTGATGGTATTTTTTTTGGTTATGCTTCACATTCTCATGCATATCGTGTACTTAATCTTGAAACTAACCAAGTTGTAGAGACCTGTGAGGTCACTTTTGACAAGACCATGTCTTGTTTTGTTCCTGTCTTTGAAAGTGCAAGTGATCAGAAGATCGGTGGGAGCATATTTGTTGAGGAGAATGAGGAAGATGCTGATTGGGGAGATGCTGAGCTGACTTCTTCGGCTACTCCAGTCAAGTTTGTGACGACTACTTCGGCTTACGGTGCCGACCCGTCTTCTTCCACTACTTGGGGTCCGCATGAGCCGCCTTCTCAGCCTACACTGGCTGCACCTGAGGAGGCCCTAGCTGCTGTTGAGGGGGAGGCGACTTCTTCGAGAGAAGCACCTCGGCACATTCAGCGTCGTCACCCGCCTTAGACCATGATCGGCGACATCGACCAGTGAGTAACGTGGTCTAGGTCATATCACATTTCACACTTTGCTCACTCTGCTTTCGTA
Organism: Saccharum hybrid cultivar R570; assembly: GCA_038087645.1. Lineage (NCBI taxonomy): Eukaryota > Viridiplantae > Streptophyta > Magnoliopsida > Poales > Poaceae > Saccharum > Saccharum hybrid cultivar. Next base: position 4,224,936 of record JAQSUU010000744.1, read on the forward strand.
GCTTCTTTTGAGCCTTGAGATATTGGACACGCTTTATCTAATGCCGATTGGGTCAATGCTATGCACGAGGAGTTAGAGAACTTTAAGCGAAACTAAGTGTGGGTTTTAGTTCCACCTCCACCAGATTGCCACCCCGTGCGCCTCAAGCAACTCAGCGCTGATGAAGTACGCCGCCATGGCGCAGCTGAAGATGTGCGCCACCAAGGCATGGCCGGAGACGAGCGCAACCATAGAGCCGTGCCGCACGTGCACGAAGCTCTCTCTCTCGTGGGAAAAGACTCGTCAACCCCACGAAGTCGGTGAAGGGAGGGCTGATGGCGAGCACCCTCACGCTGGCTTTCTTTAGCAAGCGGAATAGATCGGATAGCTCATTGTTGGAGTCTATTTTTATACCACAAATTGTCTAAATTAGGGTGCAAGATGCTCCAATAAAAAATTGATTTTGATGATAAAAAGATGATGCATCCTTCCGCCAATGCATTAGGGTGTGTTTAGATGGAGGTGTAAAATTTTTGGAAGTACAGTAACTTTTTCGTTTTTATTTGGCAATTAGTGTCCAATCATGGGCTAATTAGATTCGAAAGATTCGTGTCGTGATTTACAACCAAACTGTGTAATTAGTTATTTTTTACCTATATTTAATACTTCATGCATGCGTCTAAAGATTCGATGTGACGAGAAATCTTGTAAAATTTTTGGAATTTTGAAGCATCTAAACAGGGCCTTAGTGTTGTCCGACCCAGAAACTACCAAATAGTTTCTATAGCCGCCAATGCATTAGTCAGCCCCAACAAACCCACCCACGAGCCCATGGTTTCATGATTTGTCCGACGTAGTTGCTTGATGCTTTTTTTAAAGCCCTTGAAATTTGTTTATATTGGAAAAAAAGGAGCGGTTATAGATCAAAAACAAAATAGGATTTTGCTAATAAGTCTTTCCACTCAACCAAATATGAGATGGATAATAATTTTTCAATAACACAGTTGGTGATTTAAAGGTGTTTCTCAAGCAATAATACTGGGAGGCAGGCGCTCATTCAATTGGATGCCACCCATACGCGTGGCCACGATGGCTCTGCATTAGCTTACACACATTAGTTTACGAGCATGACCCGTAGCCAGACGTCCGGGCACTGGCAGCTCCGTTCCTCAAATAACTATTCCTTCAATGATGTACAAAAAGGGGTGTGTTGTACGTGGCCTCAGTGTATACCATACAGTATGATGGACACCTTATTATATAATATAATTGAGCTCATATAATAATATTAAGTCAGTGACAACTCTTGGCCCGCCACTGCCTAACGTGATGGTCCGGCCGGGTATATATGCCAAGCAAGGTACTAAATAGCGTATAGCGGGTTGGTAGCGGATTGGCGTTGAGGTAGCGGATTGCGGATAGCGGGTGATATTGCGGACGATAAGTTCCAATAACGGCATCCCGATAGTCCCATATAATTTTAAGTACATATATCATGAATAATGAGTATAAATAATTTTAAGTGCATATATCATGAATAATTTTAAGTTTCACAGCCGATGCGTGAGTATTTGAATTTGAGGTATGAGTCATAATGTGGTGAACTAATTAAGGATATTTGCTTCCATGCTATTGCGGCCTGCTACGTGCAATTGCGGCCGCAATATCGGCCTGCTATTCAAAATTGCGGCCGCAAAGTTCCAAGATGCAAAGTTCAGAACGCTACCTCATAGCGGTAGCGGCAATGGACCGCTACCGCTATTGCGGGTGTAATTGCGGCCGCTACCACCGCTATTTATTACCATGATGCCAAGAGTTGAGCGTCTAGTTTATTCATTCGTCTCTAGCGTGACGAAATTTCATGGCTTATTCCTCGCTCTTGTTTATATTTGCTGAAGTCTATGGCCAGCTGCGTCGGCGGAGTTACCCGCACGTTAGGACGGCGCCCTTCCTTCAATCTAGCTATAAATACTAGTACAATACATCTCCTCAGAAAACACAAGGAAAGAAGAAGACAGCTTTTTTTTTTGAAACACCACCCTCTTTGTTGATTGAGTTGACATACGAAATACAAACGGCATCCGGCGGATCAAGCAGCCAGACATAAATAAAATCAACATAAGAGATCAATCTGCTCCATGCCTTCTTCTCCTAATAAATAAAATCAACATAAGGCAGATCAATCTGCCTGTTACAAAAGAGATCATGCTCCTAGCTAGATTATGAGCATCAACATTTGAACTCCTACTCTCATGAGCAAAATCAACATAAATAAAATCACGAGCCCCGGCTCTAACCTCCTTCACAGCTTGGCCATACGGACCCATGCCTTCTTCTCCGATACTCCTAATAACATTAGCATTGTCTGAAGCTAACCAGAAGGATTGCAAATAAAGATCAGAGGCCAGCGCTAATCCTTCCCTGCATGCAATCGCCTCAGCTGTTTCAACATCAGTAATACCTTCCAATACCACACCTGAAGCTCCCAAGAACTTTCCTGTCTGATCGTGAGCAACAGCTGCAACAGACGCTCTAACCATGTTCGTGGAGATTGCTGCATCAACATTGATTTTCATACTGCCATGGCCTCCTCTTACTCAGTAGCTCAAGTCCAAAGTGAGCTTAAGATGACCCTATACAACAAGGAGGTGTATTCTGGCCAGGGGATTAACGGAGTAACCACTCTAGTAAATGGAGGGCCAATTGGTACCACTTGGGCCTTCTCGTGGCCTGTAACCAATGGGCCAGCAGGCGGTGCCGATGCAAACGTCGTCGGCCATCTTCAGGGCACATGTGTCCAAGTAGCAATTTTCCCCAATTATGTGTGGCACTACAACCTTGGATTGGTGTTCGGGGAGAAAAGCAGGTGATAATCTATTCTTTAGTACCATCAGCTATTCATTTCTTCAATTTGCGCATAAGAGGAGCCCAATCTATATCTCCCACTAAGTGTCCGCATCATAATCTTTTGCTAATAGCCATGTCACTTCACTAACTTTCAACCTCTTAATTGCAAGCTATCCATATGATCTTTACTTAATTTCATTGCAAATTCATCGCAATTCCCACATCAACGTCCCAAATCATCTTTACTTAATTTCATTCAAAATTCTCTGCAATTCCCACTGCAACGCACGGGATATCTTCTAGTGGATTACCTAACTTTCATTCTTATATGGTCTCTTAATCAAAGCACAAGTTTGACTTTTATGTTTTTCAAGAGAAACGTACTACTCATCGAATATCATCCCCCTTTTTTGTGTTAACATAACACATTATATCACTAGTAGATGATTTACAGAGACGGGCATCTACCCGAGTCCAGCGTCTCTCACCATTTACAGAGGCGACTCCTAAAAATATCCGCCTCTATGAATCATGAAGCATGTCTCTTAAAATCCTGTTTATAGTGGTGTATATAATGTTGAGAAAAATATGTATGATTGATTGCAAGAAACCTGACCAAATAACTTTTCATTGCTATATATATATATGATATGCTGAGAATTTTTCTTATATTCTTTTTTGATTTGTGCACAACACAGGTTCAATGGGTCCACACTACAGGTACAACGGACTTCCCAAATAAATGGTGAGTGGAGCATTGTTGGATGGACAGGAGAATTTACTATGGCAAAGGGCACCGTCAAACAAACAACAATTACATAGGTAATATTCCACGCATATTCTCCAGGTGGGACATCCCATTTCTAGTCTACTCTGAACCAAACATCATAAAAATAGGTTTGTCCCATCCCTAACCCACTCCATCCTCCAAACCAAACACTACCTTAGAGCACCTATTTCATTAGGGAACCTATTGGGGGTGTGTCATGTGTTGGGGACCCCACTATCATGTTTAGGGCCCAATTACGTAGCCTAGGTCTTACCAAATAATATTTATCCTTCAGTGGCATTTTTTTTGGTAAATACAAGCCCCTAAGGGGTCTATTTGTAGCCCCTAATAGTGTTTCTGTAAATACAAGCCCCCAAGCGATTGACGAGAGAACCTCCTCTATAAAAGGGAGAGAGGGGGAGGTGGAAGTGGAGGCTAGGTTGATCACTCGCCTCTTTGCCTTCCTCTCTCTCATTCGCTCACATTTCGTCCTATCAATTTTGTTGGTTCAGCCCCAATTTTTTTTTGATATTGCAATTTGCACTCATCTTTAAATGTATCTTCCGTATAGAATTGTAAACTACAACTTTTTTGACATTTTAGTAAATAAAGCATTTATACCACACCAATAATCAAGAGAAAAAATCATCGAACAATCCCGTGACCAGAACAAAAATAAGAAAATGAAGCCGTGTAACAAACTAGAGAACTGAGCAAATATAGAGTCCAAATTTCAGTCTCCCAGAGTCAGCCATTATTAGTATCTTACAGATAACGACTAGAGAACTAAGGAAATATATAGAGTCCAAATTTCATCAGGCTTCCTAAGTCAGCGATCATTAGTATCTTACAGATAACATATACTACATAAAATGGTAACGAATGATCATACGACACTTCACCCTAATCCACTGCACTACCGATGACCTTAAGACCTATAGCCCCGAAGCATAAACAAGTGTCAAAAGCACTGAACTAATCTCAAAATCTTACCAATCATGTCTCATGGAGATCACCATTAGGTAGAGTCATCATCTTGTTCACCCCATCTTGAAGCAGAAGACTAAGCACTTAAGCACTTAAATATCTAAAGAACCCATCTTCAAGTAGAAGGCTGAGCACTTAGAGCATCTGATGAATTGGTATAATCCAAAGTAGACCCTTGTGAAACAGCTAACGCTAGAGATAGACTATGCGCTCTGACCCTATAGAGTTATAATGTTGTCCTTCAAGAGATGCAACAAAGTTCCGATACGGATCCATCTTGTGGCCCGGCCTGTGCCCGAGAAAAACCAAGAACTGCAGAGACTCAATTCAAGCAATCTCTTGTGGAGTTAGAGTGACCCTCCCTACTTTAGAAATACCCAAAATATCAAACATCATTCTATGAGCCATACACAATGTTGTTTGATAGAACTAACCATTTGTGTTTCTGGGAGTGGCAGTGAGACCCTGAAGCACCTGAAACATAACTAACCATTTGGCTCCACATTTGAAGCAAAGACCAAGGGCGCGACGGTAAGTCTTGATGGCGGCCAGCTTCTGATCAGCAGACCGCGCCGGAGCAGCTTGCGCCGGAGCGGCTAGAATGGGATTCTCAGGGCGTGGTGGCAGAGGCAGCAGCTGCAACGGCCCCTGATCACCCGCCGCCGGCTTGTACGCAGAATAGCAGTCACCACCTCGTGTCAGCTTGATGGCCGCAGGCCTGGCCACCTCTTTCTACAACAACGCCAGGGTGCAAGCAATATCGAACGATTTTGGGCACTAGACAAGTACTATTGCTTTGATCTCAGGTTTCAAGCCATCGATGAAGCGCATTGTAAAATACATGGGATCATTTTTTTGGGAATAGGAGTTAAGCTGATCGACGAGTTCAGAGAACTCGGTGACATAGGCAGCCACGGTGGTTTTCTGGTAGACATTGAACAGCTGACGGAGTAGGAGTTCATGCTGATCACGATCGAATCGATCATGTAGGAGGCGACAGAAAGTATCCCATGTAGCGTTCTCAAGCTGTGGGGTGATGGATTGGTACCAACGATCTGCTGCACCTTCGAGATACATCTCGGCAACACTAATCCACATGGGTTCATCCACTTGGTACATTTTGAAGTATTTTTCACAGTGGCGACGCCAACGGCGTGGATTCTCACCGCTAAACTTAGGAAATGGCAGTTTAGGAAGGCGGCCTAGGTTGGCTGCAATCTGATTGGGGTCGGGCATATTGGAATTGGGTGGTGGTAAGTGAAATTGGTGGAACTGTGGTGGAGGGGGTATAGGTGGAGGCTGGTTGTGGGGTGGGTTGTACGGAATTGGTTGCTGGTACTTGGGATTGGGCGGTGGTGGTGGATGATTTGGTGCTGGTGTAGGAGGGTTGGGCACTGGTGGTGGGAAATGCATGGGAAGAGATGGCAATGGAATATGGGAGCGGGAGGGAGGCGACATACCCTTTGCCAGGACACGGGTCCATGTTGTCATGACGCCGGACCCAAGATCCCGTGTAGTCTGTGCAACGCCGTGCCCACTAGGCGAGTTGACAGCGGTGCCGTCAAGTGGTTGCGCGGACGCCAAAGTCAGGGTTGAGTAGATGCCAGGCTGGTGAAGCGAATTGTTGAACACCATGCAGTCATAGTGTTTGGCGATCTTCTTGACCTTGAGGGAGAGGTCGTCGACGATCCCCTCCAGCTCCGAGCGCCAGGTACCAAGGTCGGTCGCGGCGGCCTCCAGAGCGGTGACGCGGCTGTCCTGCTCGGTGTGGACGTGCTCGAAGTTGAAGTTCTGCAGCGCGCCGCAGGCAGACTCCAGGTACTCGAAGCGGGTGTCGACGGCGGCGGCCCGATTCGCGCGGTCGTAGTTGAGGTCAGCGAATCGGCGCTCCCACTTCGCATTATGGTCGTCGAATCGACGACTGAACTCTTCCTTGGAATGCTGGATCTCCGCCAGAATCATATTCAGGTTTGGCTCCATGGCACCAAGCGATCGTTGGAACCTGGTGAAGTGTGGGTGGGGTGGCTCCATGGCACCATGCGCCGACGCACTGGCTTACGGCGGAACCCTTTTACATGCATGTATGGCATGGATGGTCGTCACATGCCTTCCGATCCATTAGTACGGCGCATGGGGGTTCTCGTAAATCGAGGATGAGCAATTTGCGCCCCGTGCAGCTAGCATGGCATGCAGCGTTCCCTCTTTGATGTCTCAGCTGTCAAAAAATGTATCTACGGTACTTTGGATGCCGAGGTCAACTTGGTGGACAGAGTTTTGGTGGCACCGTTTCGATTACAGGGTAGGCAAGCAGGGTTATGTTTGCAAGCTTTTCGGAAGGAAACTGGATGTGTCCCGAATAACTTTTCATCTCATATTATTGATTTTTTTTCATTTTTTTGCTGGATTCATACTCGATGCCTGTAGGCACTGCGAACTTGTGCTCCGCGAGTAACTCTACCGAGCTATTTCGAGATCCCTCCTAGCATTTTTCACCCTTTTCTCCAACTCGCCCAAAACCGACCGGTCCCACTCCCACAACTCCCCCAACACCCGGCCTTGCCATGGAGTAGATTCCTTTCCTGATGGAGGGCGTGAGTTCTGGTGCCAGGCACCAACCTTTGTAGACGAGTTTGTCTCCGGCGATTTGCCTGGAGCACCTAGTTTATAAAGTGCAGTGAGTTTCAAAAAAAAAAAGACGTTTTGCTTCTTCCTCTAAATTGGGGAGTCTTGTACATTAGAACACTTATTAGTTATAAATTCATGGTTGTCCCTCTAAGTAGAACATGCAAAGGCGTATGTTGCACCAAACTTTTGGGAAATGTAACGTCTGTTCAGAAGTAAATATATATATAAAGTGGATTAAGTAATGATTAGAAAAATGCATATATGTTGGAATCAGATACATCTGGAGCAGTAGATACAATTAGAGCCTCCATACGTCATGTGTGGCTCTGAAAGTAATACAACAAATCACCAGTTTCATCGGCTTTCATGGCCCAACAAACGTGATAAAGAAATCCCAGCGCAAAATTTGCTATGGGCTAGGGCTGGAGTAGCCTACACTCATCCCCTTGCTATTTGAAAGTCCTTTGTTGTTTTTTCCGTGTTGCAATGAGTTTTTTTAGCATGTTGCAACAGATAATTTTTGAATGTTGCAACAGGATTTTTAGGTTGTTGCAACGGATGATTTTTGAATGTTTTTCTTTTCATGTTTCATGGTTAATTTTTGCGATGTTGTAGGACTACTATTTGAGATTTTGTAGTACATAATTTTCGATGTTGCAGCACATAATTTTTTATGTTGCCATACATATTTTTTCGATGTTGCAGTACATGCTTTTTCAATGTTGTGGTACATGTTTTTGCGATGTTGCAGTACATAATTTTCGATATTGGAGTACACAATTTTCGATGTTACAGTACAATTTTTTGATGTTGCAGTATATGTTTTTTGATATTGCACTACATAATTTTGCGATATTGCAGTATTTATAATGCGATGTTGTACTACATAGTTTTTCCATATGTTTGCGATGTTGAAGTGTTTTCGTGCCCTTGGGACATGGGGGTGCAGTGGGGGATAGGGGCCTATTGGGGAGTGGGGATAGGGGCGCGGTGGACGCTATTTCATTCCATTCTATTCCGATACGCGGGAGGCGGACCGGTCTAGGAAGGGGAGCGGCATCTGAACATATCTCGCGCGCCGGATGTCCAGGCGCTAGGACAACTGTTTCCGACCCATTGGTACAGTGTGCGCGCGGGGGGTGGGGGGTGTGGTGGGGGCGGGGGGGGGGTGTCTCGTGAATCGAGGACGAGCAATTTGCGCCCTGGGCAGCATAGCATGCAGCGTTCCCTCTTTGATGTCTCAGCTGTCAAAGAATATATCTAGGGTACTTTGGATGCCGAGGTCAACTTGGTGGACACGGAGTTTTGGTGGCACCGTTCGGATTACAGGGTAGGCAAGCAGAGTTATGTTTGCAAGCTTTTTGGAAAGAAACTGGAAGTGTCCCGAAGAACTTTTCATCTCATATTATTGGTTTTTTTTCATTTTTTTGCTGGATTCATACTCAATGCCCGTAGGCTCTGAGAACTTATTCTCCACGAGTAACTCTACCAAGACACTTCTTCCTCTACGGGCCCGTTTGGTAGCGCTCCCAGACCGGCTCCGGGAGTTGTTTTATGGCTCCAACTACCAAACGGGTCCAAGGACAACAGCACCACCACAGAAGTCACGCAAATTGCGCTAAGAGAGGGGAGATGGGAGACGGAGCTGAAAAATCGAGCTTTCCTCGTGTCTCAGTCAGATGTGTGTGCCCTAGGCAAGTTTGCCCTCGGCGTGAGCACGAGCACAAGCAGGCGGGTGCGGCTGTCCGGGGAAGCTGCGAAGGACTGGGAGATGTGGGGGTGTGCAAAGGCAGTGGTGGCCTGGGAGCTGCGAAGGGCGGCCAAGGCGCGGGGAGGCGGAGGCGGTGGTGTGGGCAGGGAGATGCAGGGCAGGGCGACGGCGTGGCCATGGAGGCGCAAGGAGCCGTGGCCGCGGTGGATGCGGTGTCGCTGTGGCGTGGCCTTGTGGGGAAGGTGAACAGGGGAGCGACGATTCGAGAAGAAGGCACATGTGCCAGATATCCGTGTGCGGTTTCTTTTTGTCTTTTTTTTTGCGACTGATATCCGTGTACGGTGGTGCGTGCGTTTGTGATAAGGTTGAGAGAGGAAAACTAAATAAAGAGAAATAGAAGGGGAGAAGAAAATGAAAAAAGGGCATTTTGACCTTTCATCTTTTTCACCCAGAGGAGGAGCTATTTTGCCAAACGGTTCAAAAAGTTGCTTTAGCTCCTCAAATGAATCTGCGCAATAGGTAAAGTCATAACTGAAGCTGTTTTGGTTGCAGCCGGAGCGCTACCAAACGGGTCCTAAATTGGTGACTCTTGTACATTAAAACAGTTATTAATTATAAATTCAAGGTTGTCCCTCTTAAGTAGAACAGGCCAAGCCGCATATTGCACCAAACTTTTGGGAAATGTACCGTCTGTTCAGAAGTAAATATATATATAAAGGGAGTAACTAATGATTAGAAAAATGCATATTTGTTGGAATCAGATACATTTGGAGCAATAGATACAATTAGAGCCTCTACGCGTCGTATGTGTGGCTCTGAATCTAATACAACAAATCACCAGTTTCATCGACTTTCATGGCCCAACAAACATGAGAAAAAAATCCCAGCGCAAAGAAGAGCACACACACAGTGACTAAGCAGGGGAACCACGCTTCAGATCCGTGGTTGTCAGAGAATTTAAGCTCCGGCTTCTTGCTCTATGCTTTTTTGGTGTTGTGTTGGTGTCCGATACGTAGCGTAGGACGGTTGGGATGGACTTGGGCTGTAAATCTCAGCGCTGCCTCCACTTTGTCCTTCGAATCATCATTGTGGCCGAAGAGATAAACGTTGATTTTCCAGAGCGAATAAAGGTATTGCAAGCCCAGGTTGTCGCAGCAGTTAGGATGGGACTCTGCAGGACGGAGTCCAAGATGAAGCACTTGGAGGCTTGGCACGAAGGGAGATGTTGCTGCGCTGCCTTTGCTACAAATATATGTTGGAATTTATATGGGCTTGGCCCAATAACTAATTATAAAATTCTAAATAAATCTTAAAGGCCTATCATGTGATCAAGAGGGGATATGAGAACTCTTTGTACCACCTTATTTGTTGAAGTGGAGGTAGCCATACTTAAATTTGAAAGTCCTTTCCACTTCCTCAAGTCCAGTGTGAGGAGGAGAAAGAAAAGCTCACATGCGCGCACTCGCTTGCCTCGCTGGGCTGGGCGGGGCACGAGCGCGGGCGTGAATGGTCCGCCAAAATCCGGCTCATCGCCTAGCGGCCACGCCAAAACGTATCTAATTGCACTAGCAGGTCTCTGGAACCCTCGTATTTACGATCCTACACCGGGAGAAGGCAAATAAGGTTTTTGGGAAGCGCTATCCGCGCGACTGCTCCCAACTTTCATAACGAGTCGTCTTCCATCCAAGTCAGGCGGCGTTATGTCCCGGCGTATTCGTCGTCAACTGCGTCGAGCTCTTCGACCACCTCTTACTGACGACTTCGACGACGACTTCAACATCAACAACTTCGAGATCGACCTCGTTCCATCATCACCACCATCTGCATCACCAACGACTACAACTACAGTCGGCAGGTATAATTCTCGTGATCTAATCTTTTCGTTCGTACTATCCAATATGCTGATCTGTCATGCTAGTATGCTATACATACTTGATCTAGTTCATCTGTTTTACATGATTTATATTCTGGTTTTAATTTGAAAATTGTCTAATTACTTAACAATCAAAAAATCTTATTATAGGCCATTTCCAGAATTATGTATGGCTAGTTTTGTTGATGAGCAAAGACCAAAAAAATTTTCTGGTGCGCATTTTAAGAGGTGGTCTGTCAAGGTCACGGATTGACTTACTGTCATAAAAGTTTTCTGGGTCAAAGATGGCTTGCCTGAGGGAAATATCTCTGATGAAGATATGAGAAAATTCCAGGAAGTAAGTGAAATCTTTATGGGAGCTGTGCGTAATGTGCTTTCAGATCATCTGTTTGATTCGATGATGCACATAAAAAACGCAAAGGCTTTATGGGATCATCTGAATGCTACCTATTGTGCTTCAGATGCAGACAAAGAGCTGTATATCATGGAGAGCTTTAATGACTATAAGATGGTTGCTAACAAATTAGTAGTCGAGCAAGCTCATGAGATTCAGCGCCTGGCTAAGAAACTTGAACTCCTTAAATGTGTCTTACCTGATGAGTTTGTGGCTAGGTGCATTATTGCTAAATTGTCTTCTTTATGGAGAAATTTCGCCACAAGTCTCAAACACAAGAGACAGAAAATATCAGTTGAAAACCTGATAGTATCTCTTAATGTTGAGGAGAAAGCTCGGGCTAAAGACAACATTGAGAAGAAGAACAAGGAAAATGCTAGCGCCCACTTCATCCAGAGAAACCATGGCAAGAACAAGGGAAAACCTAAGCAATCTGCTTTCAATGCTAAACAAAATATTGCCTTCAAGGAGAAGAAGAAAGACAAAGCAGAGCTACCTTGCTTCGCGTGTGGAGAGCTTGGTCATTTTGCTAAAGATTGTCCGGAGCGAGTGGACAAGAAAGAGAAAAAGAAAGTCAACCTTGTGACTGCCAGTAGTGCTAATGACGGGTATGGTAATTTTCCTACTGTACTTTCAGTATTTCAATCTCCAAGTTGGTGGGTGATACAGGTGCTAATATTCACGTGTGTGCTGACATCTCTTTATTTTCTTCTTACCAGGGGTTCCAAGGTTCCTTCGTCCTGATGGGAAATGGATCCCATGCTTCTGTTCGTGGTGTTGGTACGGTAGATCTGAAGTTTACTTCGAGAAAGATCGTGCAACTGAAGAACGTGCAGCATGTCACTACTATTCGCAAGAACCTTGTTAGCGACTCCCTTCTTTTGAGAGATGAGTTTAAGGTAATGTTAAAGTCCAATAAAGTAGTTATGTCTAAGAATGGACAATTTATTTCGCTTATCTTTGGCAGATTTTAGTAATAAGTCAGTGAATTATATTTGTGGCACAATTAATGATAGTTTGAGTGTTTGACATTCTCGTTTATGTCATGTGAACTTTGGTTTGATGTCATGTTTATCTAGCTTGAGTTTAATTCCAGATTTCACCATTGCCAAAGGTTCTAAGTGACATAGTTGTGTGCAATCTAAGCATTCTCGAAAGCCTCACAAGGCAGTGGAGGAGAGAAACTTGGCACCTCTAGAACTCATACATTCTGATCTTTGCGAGATAAATGATGTGGACAAAAGGTGAAAAGAGATATTCAACTAGATTTTGCTACGTTTACTTTCTAAAAACTAAAGATGAAACGCTAGACTAATTTAAAATCTATAAGGCTGAAGTTGAAAATCAATTAGAGGGAAAAAATAAACATCTATGGTCAGATCGTGGTGGTGAATATTTTTCTATATTATTTGATGAGTTCTGTGCGGAACATGGTATTATTCATAAAAGGACAGCTCCCTATTCGCCCGAATCAAACGGGATTGCCGCACGTTGACTGACTTGGTGAATGCTATGTTAGACACTGCTGGTCTATTTAAGGCATGGTGGGGGGAAGCTTTATTGACTGCAAGTTATGTCCTGAATAGAATTTCAAATAGAAATAAAGAGACAACTCCATATGAGAATTGGGTTGGAAGGAAACCATCACTTTCATACTTGCGCACGTGGGGTTGTTTGGCGAAAGTTAATGTTTCAATTTCTAAGAAGCGTAAGCTTGAACCGAAGACTGTGGATTGTGTCTTTCTAGGATATGCTCACAATAGCGTTGCCTATAAATTTTTAGTAGTAAAATCTGAAGTTCCTGATATGCATGTGGATATAATTTTTGAATCTCGTGATGCTACATTTTTTGAAAATATATTCCCTATGAAAGATATGTGTAGCAATGCTAGATTTTTCTCTGAGATAGCTCCTGATTTTACTATACCTATTGAGTCTCTTGTTGAGTCATTTGAGCAACCACCTGTAGAAGTCCTTGAGGAGAATGACAATGAAGTTTCTACGGGGAACAAGAGACGAAGGATTACAAAATCCTTTGGTAATGATTTCATAGTGTATCTTGTGGATTATACTCCTACCTCTATTACAGAGGCATGTGCATCTCTAGATGCAGATGATTGAAAAGAAGCCTGTTCGTAGTGAGATGGACTCGATTCTTTCTAAAGGAACTTGCGAGCTATCTGAGGTACCTTTTGGTTGTAAACCAATCGGATGTAAGTGGGTGTTGAAGAAGAAGCTTAGGCCCGATGATACTATTGACAAGTACAACGCTCGGCTTGTAGCTAAGGGTTATACCCAGAAGGAAGGCAAGGATTTCTTTGATATTTATTCACCTGTTGCTAGAATGACCACTATTCGAGTGCTACTTTCTCTGGCTACCTCATATGGTCTTCTTGTTCAACAAATGAATGTGAAAACAATTTTCCTTAATGGAGAGTTATATGAGGAGATTTATATGGATCAGCCTGATGGGTTTGTAGTAAAAGGTGAAGAGCAGAAGGTGTGTAAGTTACCGAAGTCTTTGTATGGCTTAAAACAAGCACCTAAACATTGGCATGAGAAGTTTGACACTACTTTAACTGGTACGGGCTTTGTTGTTAATGAGGCCGATGGGTGTGTGTGTTATCGACATGGTGGGGGCCAATCTGTTATACTATGTTTATATGTTGATGATATTCTAATCTTTGGAACAAACATTGATATTATTAATGAGGTCAAGTTTTTTTTGTCAAAGAATTTTGATATGAAAGATCTAGGAAAAGCTTATGTAATTCTAAACATTAAACTGATTAAGGAAGATAGTGGGATTACCTTGTCACAATCTTACTATGTTGATAAGGTATTGAGCCGGTTTGGCTTTATGGATAGCAAGCCTTGTCCAACACCTTATGATCCTAGTGTGACATTGAGAAACAATAAGAAGATTGCTAGAGATCAATTAAGATACTCTCAGATAATTGGTTCACTCATGTATCTAGCTAGCGCAACTAGACCAGATATCTCTTTTGCCGTGTGCAAGTTGAGTAGGTACATGTCCAACCCAGGTAATGATCATTGGCATGCACTTGAAAGGGTCTTGCGTTATCTCAAATGTACTATGAATTTTGGGATTCACTATTCTAGGCACCCAGCTATGCTAGAGGGATATAGTGATGCAAACTGGATTTCTAATATTGATCAAATCTACGCCACTAGTGGGTATATTTTTACTCTTGGAGGTGGTGTAATGTCATGGAGGTCTTGTAAATAGACTATTGTGACTAAATAAAAAATGGAAGCAGAACTTACTACTTTGGATACAGCTTCTGCAAAGGCAGAGTGGCTGCGTGAGCTCTTATCTAACTTATCGGTGGATGAAAAAATAATACCGGCTACTCTTATGAACTGTGATAATCAAACAGTGATCACTAAAGTGAATAGTGCTAAGGATAATGTGAAGTCAACCAAACATGTTAAAAGATATTTGAAGTCTATCAGGAAGTTAAGAAACTCCAGAGTAATAGCTGTGGCTTATGTGCAAACAGACACAAACCTAGCAGTTCCCTTTACAAAAGGGCTATCACGGAATGTGATAGAAATCGCATCAAGGGAGATGGGTATGAGACCCATGTGAGTTTGTAGTAGTAGTAACCCAACCTTTTTGATCGGAGATCCCGTGACTAAGGATACGGGAAAACAAACTATTGGCAAATTGATGAGAGTATAATTATAACCCTCTCTATGTGAAGATGCAATACTCTCAAAGCGGTGAGGCACTGTATGGTAGGTTGGCTAGTGCCTTAATACGTTCTATTGGCTTTAACAAGCGAAGGTGCTATCCTGTAGAGCATTCTTAAAAGAAAGTACCTATGTGAGTCCAACTATAAAACGTTGCAGTCTATGAGATTTGGGTGATCTCTAGTAAGCTCATGAAGAGACCAAGGAGTACGACATATATGCTCCACCTACGGAGTAAGGCTACAGACAGCCCAAGTACTAGTTTGGCTTTGAGTAAAGCTCGTTCGCTCAAAACTTGCAATTCAAGACGTAGTCCATTGTTTAAGTTGTGGATGAGTGTAGCTTGAGGTTCTAGGCGGAAGTTCAACTTCACAGTCTCTACCAAAACACTAGTATATCAAACAGTAGTAAGAACAGACAAATCTCTAAATGGGTATTTGAGATCTGGTGGGGGATTGTTGGAATTTATATGGACTTGGCCCAATAACTAATTATAAATTCCTAATAAATCTCAAAGGCCTATTCATGTGAGCAAGAGGGATGTGGAAACTCTTTAGTACCACCTTGCTTGTTGAAGTGGAGGTAGCCATACTTAAATATGGAAGTCCTCTCTACTTCCTCAAGTCTAGTGTGAGGAGGAGAAAGAAAATCCCACACGCGCGTGCTTGCTCGCCGAGCGGGGCGGGGTGCGTAGCACCTGCGTGAATGGTCCGCTGAAATCCGGCTCCTTGCCTTGTAGGAGCGCGGTCTCCTTTTGAAGTTTTAGTTTTTGGTTTCTTGGCCTTCAAGTTGCAGAGTTCTAAACGGTTACAAATTAAGAGATCTAAAACGACTTAGATCATGATCGTGACACGAGGTCGGTTGGATAGGACTATAAAAGCAACCTAGCTACCACGCCAAAACGTATCTAATTGACCTAGAGTTTTTGCGTCTTCTCGCTGTTGCGCTGCCGCCGTAGCTACTCCAGTCCAATCGCTTGCGTGCACCAGCGACCGGACGAGCAGGCCTCCGGAACCCTCGTCTTTGCGATCCTGCACCGAGAGAAGGCGAATAAGGTTTTTGGGAAGCGCTATCCGCGTGACTGCTCCCAACTTTCACAACAGGTCGTCTTTCATCCAAGTCAGGCGGCGCTACGTCCCGGCGTATTCGTCGTCAACTGCGTCGAGCTCTTCCTTCACCTCTTATTGACGACTTCAACATCAATGACTTCGACATCGACCTCGTTCCATCATTACCACCATTTGCATCACCAACGACTACAACTACAGTCGGCAGGTATAATTCTCGTGATCGAATCTTGTCGTTCATACTATCCAATATGCTGATCTGTCATACTAGTATGCTATACATAATTGATCTAGTTCATCTGTTTTACATGATTTATATTCTGGTTTTAATCTAGAAATTGCTTAATTACTTGACAATATAAATGGACCCCTTGTTTTCATCGTCTGAAACTGAAGGCATGGCAGCGAGGTCTTCACTGCCACTCCCAGGGGCAGGGCCACGCTTGGAGTTGGAGGTGTACTGGCCAGCTTTTTTCAGTGACCATCTCTTCGCAAATGCCATAACATGTTGAAAAAGCGCAAGCAAATAATTATAGGTTAGGGCTGCCAATCCATGCTGGAGTTTCCAGCAGGGTTGGATGGCTCCTCTGTGACTGTGATGCAACTCATCGTCGTGAGAAACAGAGGGCATGGGTCTCTGCAGCTCATACGCATGGCCGGCCGCTCTTCAACTCATCATCAGAAACAGAGGGTCTGGGTCTCTGCAACTCCTCATCAGAAACAGAGGGATGGGCGATGTCCTCTAGTCCATTCCATACATGAAATGAAACGCTCTGCTTGTCATCTTTTGTTGGCAACGAACAAGACCATTGAATACGACACTCTGCAGCACCTGAGCTTCGGGAATTTAACCAGCAAGCTGCTATCTTAAGTGAAGTAAATGGCTTAGAACTCCTATTTCTATCGTATCCTTAGTGCTGTCATAATCTTCAGAAGAACAATGGCTGAGTGGACACAGTCTAAGAGTCTGACAGGTGGACAAAAGCCTAGAACATAGTGAACGTAGTAAATTATATCCTAGAACATAGTGAACGTAGTAAATTATATCCTAGAACATGAACGTAGGCTGTGTTTAGATGGCGAAATTTTTTGCAAAATGCTACTGTAGCACTTTTCGTTATTATTTGGTAATTAGTGTCTAATCATAGACTAATTAGGTTTAGAAGATTCGTCTCGTGAATTACGGCTAAACTATATAATTAGTTTTATTTTTTATTTATATTTAATAATTTATGCATGTGTCAAAGATTCGATGTGATGGAGAATCTTAAAAAATTTTATAAAATTTTCTAGAACTAAACAAGGCCGTAGTAAAAAAGTAGAAACGAACCTTACCAGCACCAGTAGCAGCGAGCGCTGTCGCCATCCCGTGGCCCACTAACACAACACAGCAGAAGTGAATTTTTTGCTTAGCGATGATTGTGCATTTCTTCGTGCTAAGCATGCCAGAATTCTGCATTGTATTACACCGAATCGCATCTTAGGTTTCAGGCATACCCTGAATCCAAATCCTAGATCCATCTTTCAACCACTAAATCAAAGGACAGAATCTGTTTACAGCACAGAGTATTAAGCCTGTAACAGACGACGGCCAAAAGGCAACTAATACAGGATTCCAAACTTGAGTATTCCTACTTCCACATCAACCAAAAACAATCAGCTGTTTTTTAACTACAATGGGTGAAAATACTATAAAATATAGCAGAGCCAGGCCAAGAAGCTGTTTTTTTACTGTTTTGAGTTGCAATGAGTGAAAATACTGCAAAATATAGCATTATACATATACATATATAAGTATATACATATATATATACATAAAGGTGTATCAAAATAGTTGGGTATTCCCGGGAATACGGGGAATACCTTTGATCCGCCCATGACCCAGCTGATACCTATATTATAGAAACTAATGCACGACACAGTGCCAACTTCCAAGCAAACTCGCATCAGATCAGACAGCCATGAAGAGCACTTGTACCTTCCTCCCGCTACCATCTGTCAATATGAAGTGTAGGATGGCTGGGATGGACTTGGGCTGCGCTCCTCAGTGCCGCCTCCACTTCCTCCACTTGAGCGAAAGCGGAAGTGTAGGATTCATGCCAAGGCGTAGGCATCTCGATACGAACGCAGATTTTTTGGAGCGAAGAGAGGAATTCCAGGCCGAGTCTGTCGCAGCAGTTAGGCTGGTCCCGGACGGCCTCCTCACGGACTTGGAAATGAAGCACTTGGAGGCTTGGCATGAATCGAGGTGTTGCTGCACGTTCGCCTTCATCAGTAACAGGGGGCACATCATCAGAGGCCGAGAGCAACTGCAATTCTTCATCACTCTTTTCTCCGACAGGACCTCTGCCCGTTTCCCACTGAAACACGGAAGAAAATTCTTCGTTACCCTGCAACTCGGAATCAGAGGCAGAGGGCTGCTTGGTGATGCTGTCATCTACTTTTCCATCCCAGATATGAAATGAAACGCTCTTGTTGCCGTCGTCCCCTTTGCTGGCAACAAACAAGACCATTGAGCTCGTCAGTACGAGCTGCCTCAGCTTGGGGAAGTAGCAAACATCACTGTCACTGATGTTGCGTATTGTGGGTGATGCGCACCGCAGATCCAGCCCAAGGAAACGAAGCTCCGGCAACCCACCCAGGGTTTTCAGCTCCTGCTCATCCATGTACTGCAGGCACAAGTGCAGGTGGGAGAGCTTACGATGACACAAAGGACCAATGCATGATGGCAGCTTCCAGAGTACCATGGCCGCATATAGTACCAAATATCGGAGATCGCCCGGGAGGACAAATTCGATTTCTTGCCTCCTGAACAAAATTCGAGAACGATAACAAGAGATGTTTAGATGCTGGAGCTTGTGGAGATGGCGTACAGACTCCAATAAATCTCTTTCCATTTCCTCCTCATCTTCCAAGTTAATGAATGCCTGTAGCACCCTGAGTTCCCTCAGGCTGCCCAGCTCCTTCACAAGCCGCCTCGAAGCCTCAGCCTCACTATTGCGACTAAAATTTATTGATAGGTCCTCTAGGGATGTCAGCCTCCCCACCGAAAACATCTCTGCATCACTGTCGTCAAAGGAAACGCTGATTACAATACGGAGGCACAGGAACTGTGTTGGAAAGCTACTATTGCACGGCGTTTCATGAATCCGACTTTCCCACAAGTCCAGCGTCTGCAACATCTTTAGAGCTCCTATTTCTTTGGGTATCTTCTCGATCTGTCTTCCATTTATACCCAGAAACCTCAGGTGAAGTAACTGTCCAATGGGCTCAACTCGGATATGACTAGGATCGAATTTACTACCATGGTATCTTATATTCAGCACATGTAGAAGATTGAAGCTAGAAAGTGGAGCCCATGTGTCATCAATGTCCTAATCTAGGGCAGTAAATGACCTCACTTTTGACATGTCAAACATATTAGCTTGATTACTGAGCACCATGGTCTTGTTATGGTGCGCTTACCTGCGAACCACATTGCATGGAACAAGTGTGCCTTGGTCATTGTTATCAAATACAGTGAAGAAATTTTCCTCGCATGATATGGATAGAACAAAATCAAGCACCATATCATGAAGACGACAACCACGAATGTTATCATCATCTACCTCTTGGATCAAACTTCTGTTTATAAGATCATTAAAGTAACCCTCTCCGGTTTCAAATAAGCCTTTTCCTTTTTGCTTCTGGACAAATCCCTCAGCTACCCACATCCAAACCAATGAAACTTTAGGGATAACAGAATCTTCTCGAAATGCACTGAGATACAACAAGCATGTCCTTAGGTGCGAAGGCAGCTCATAGTAGCTAAAGGACAGTATCTTCTTCATAGTATTTTCTGCTCCCTCTTCTTTACACCCAAAACCAATAGATTTATATACCTCAAACCATCTGTCCCTTGGTTCATCCACCAATAAACTGGCCATTGTGATAATAGCTAGCGGTATACCGGCACATTTCCTTAGAATTTCATCAGATACCTCATCTTGCTGATAATCAACATATTTTCTTTCGTCACCATATATTCTTGTATAGAATAATTTTCTGGAACTATCATGAGGAAGTGGTGGTAGCTGGTAGACTTCATCAGCATTGTTGGCAACTTCCCATTTACCAGTAGTTACAATTATTCCACCTTCAGAGCTCTTGTCATAAGCAGTAGCCAATTTGAGAATTCCCCAAGACTGCTTCTCCCATAGATCATCAATGACAATAAAATAACTATATCCGTACAGAAATGCAAAAGTTTTAATTAATAATTGTGCTAAAACATATATAAAGTGAAGCATGGTAATAGCTAGCTAACTAGGGACGGAAAATTACTACCCCTCATATCAAAAGTAATGACCTTTTCGAAGTGGACATTGTCGCAAAACACAATTTTAAAGACATAGCAAGGTTATACCTTTTTATTAGATTGTGTTTCAATCCAACATATTCATATTATTTTCAAATATGCAAACTTATAATGCATGATAATTTTTTGGTGACTAAATATTGAAATGATTGCTTTAAGATGACATTAAAACGGTAGAGGCAGAGGAATCACAAGACCTCTAAATTAAGTTGCTGATGCATACCTCTTGTTTTCATGGATGAACTACTACACAAATGATTTTCAGCGGCCGGAGTATTATTAGATAGAGGCGGCTCAATCTACAGTCACATATAAAATCAGTCCAAACCAAGTCGCCTCTAGAAACACATTTGCAGAGGCAACTGCTACTTTCAACGGTCTCTACAAATCCCCCAATTTTTAGAAGTGGCTCTATTTCCATATGCCTGTGAAACTGAACTTTTAGAGGCAGCTGTAAACAGTGCCACCATTAAAAGTAGGACCAATGCAGTAAAATTTAAAATTTTCAAATGATTTCTAGAGGATGGAGAAACGATGAAACCCAATCTTTAGATCTCGAATAGTTATACAACTTTATAGTTAACAACTTTTTTATTTGAGATCATCTATCCAAGGAAAATTATATTTGAATTTCTCACATTTGAAATTCAAAATTTTCGAGTGACCTCGGATGGACAAACAACCAAACAAAAGTTGTAGATTTCAAAGAGTTATACAACTTTGTAATTTATAAATTTTTCATTTGAAATTGTATATTCGAGAAAAAGCACGTTTGAATTTTTCACATTTTAAATTTGAACTTTTCAAATGACCTCAGATGAAGAAATGGTCAAAACCAAAGTTGTAGATCTGGAAGAGTTACACAACTTTTAGTTGACAACTTTTTCATTTGAAAACAATTATCTAAGTAAAATTACATTTGAATTTCACACATTTGAAATTTGAACTTTTTCAAATGAACTGGGATGGAGAAACGATCAAACTAAAGTTGCAGATCTTGAAGAGTTGTAAAACTTTGTACTCAATAACTTATTCGTTTGAAATCATCCATCTTAGGAAAATTATGTTTGAATTTCTCACATTTGAAAGTCAAAATTTTCAAACGACCTCAGATAGAGAAACGACCAAAAAATAAGTTGTAGATCTTGAAGAGCTATATAGCTTTATAGTTGACCACTTTTTCATTTGATATAATATATCCACTGAAAATTACGTTTGACTTTGCTCACTTGAAATTCAAATTTTTCAAACGACTTCGGACTGAGAAACGATCCAAATCAAAGTTCTAGATCTCGAAGACTTATACAACTTTGTAATTGACAACTTTTTTGAAATCATCTATCTAATAAAAATTATGATTGAATTTCTCACATTTTAAATTCAAAATTTTCAAACTACAATGGAGAAAGGATCAAAACCAAAGTTGTAAATCTCAAAAGTTATAGAACATTGTAGTTGACAACTTTTTCATTTGAATTCGTTTAGGGTCCCAAATGCTTATTTAGAAATCGGATGAAGATAATAAGAGGAGAAAGAATATCTCATATGGACACACAAATAACTTGTGGGTGGAGTAGTCAAAAGAGCTACATGTGAGATTGTAAACTTCATCAACTTTCATGGCAACTTCCAATTTACGAGTAGTCATAATTATTCTATCTCCACAATCCTTGTCATCAGCAGTAGCCAATTTTTTTGTTTCCCAGCTCTATCTCACATATGTCATCGATAACAATTAAAAACCTATCTGCACAACATCATAAAAGTTTTTAATTAATACTAATTAAGATGTCTAAACTATGCATCTATACAATGAAGAGGCATGCATGCCAACAACTTGAGTTAGAAAATGACTACTCCAAACAAGATAAAGTGATACTTCAGACACATACACACCGTCTACAAAACAAAATTTTGGCTAGTACATTTCATGAAAAATATTTATAGAACCTAGAAAAATTAAATATTTTTGTAAAAGTAAATTTCAAGATAAATGTAATCATATTATTTGGAAATATCAAAGCATAGTGCATAATAAATACTTTGTAATTAAATATTTAAACAAATGGCTTAAACGCCCTTAACACGTCACTAATTTGTGACTAGAGGGAGTAAGTATTATTAATCACAATATAGCAAACAGAGAACCTGACTTTTGTGTGGTTGATGCATACCTCTTCTTGTTTTCAAGGAAGAACTTACGGAACTCATCAATGAGTTGCCTTTCATCTAGTGTGGCAGTACTATACTTTAGGTATCTTTGCTTATCAAGATCCATGAGAATATCCTTCAAAATTTTCTTCAAGTCTGGATTCCGGCCAACAGGAACAAAAGCTGTGCAATCAAAATCCCCTTTCATCTTCTCATAGACAACTTTGGCAAGAGTGGTCTTGCCTAGGCCACCAAATCCGACAATTGATACTATCTTCATCTTCATGCTGGATTTGTCACCCTGTTGCGTGTTCATCTGCAACATGGACATGAGCTCACCGCTTGACTTGTCCATGCCAACAAGCATGTTCACTTGTGTGTACATGGCATGAAGACGAGGATCAACAGTGGACGTCGTGGCTGTCCTGGTCCCAATAGCTTCCACCTTGCATCTGCGACATTGCTCCGTCATCTCGTTTAGATGAGTCATGATGTTCTTGACATCACCGCTGATCTTGCGGCGGGCCTTGCTCTTCTTTGAAAAAGTTGGTCATTTTCTTGAGATGCTCCTGCATGCTCTTCTTCTCCTCAGTAGACTCAGGGCCTTCGACACGCACGAGGAAGGTGTCCAGAACATCCTCCATATCATAGGAGGCCTCCCGGACTTTGCATGCCCAGATCTGGACCTATTTATCGAGCTGGTCCCACGGCACCTCAGCCACCTTGCAGAGTGCGGCTTGCGCGAGCTCGAGGTCCAGCATGAGAGAGTGGATGCCCTCCTTCACGCTGGCCTGTAGGTTGTACTCATCCTTGAGCAGCTGGTAGAGCTTGGGGATGATGCTGCTCATGGCACCCATCACCAGGTCCGCCATGCTTAATAGATGTGTAGAGGATCAGTTGTACTGGGCCAGACTATGGTGAAATCGAGAGGATCAAATCCACGATTAACCACATGATCATCAGAACAAGAGGGGAAAAATTTCATTTGGTTCTTGAAATGAAAGCGAAGAATGGCCGGCAGGGATCAAACTGTCAGCGAAGTTTTACGAATTTCAGTAATTTTGGTGGTAGCCGAAACAAAATCTGAAATTTCTTATTAGACAAATGCATGTGCTTTATTGTAAATGCATTACTCAAGACTCATATTTTTTAAATTTTTATATTGCACATTCTTCTATTCAATAGATGTGTAGTCATAAGTTATGGTGTTAGATATATATGTGTTTATGACTGGGCCAGCGCCGTGCGTCTCCTATAGCCTGCTGGCCTTCTACCCTATTGATTATGGATAGAAATAGGGGATGAGATCTTGTCTGGTCATATTTCTATAAACCCAAGATATCCTCAAGAGTACATATACATGTACCCCTATACAGAGCACCATCTCCAACCACCTCACCAAGACTGTCATGGAGCATGACGCGAGTGCCATGCCACCAGGTTCTGGAACTTGGTTCAGGTAGACCTCTCTATCACAGAGTACAGCTAGTGCTTCAAGTCCTTGGTTAATGCCCTCATGATTTTGACAAATTTATCTCCAACCACACGCTCGTCCTCAACATGCTAAAAATACCAGTAATTAAATACCTATCCGCACAATAATGCAATAGTTTTGAATTAATCATTAAGATATCTACAACATATGTAATCTATAGAATGAAGAAGCATTAGACCAACGTCAGAAAAAAATATTAATAAAACATAGCAGAATTAAATACATTTATGAATCTCGTTGAGGAATTGTCTTTCATCCAACATGGCAGTACTAAAGTGGAGGCATGTTTGCTTATCAAAATCGATGAGAATGTCCTTGAAAATTTTATTCAAATCAGGTCTTTTTGCAAATAGGTACAAAAGCTCCACAATCAAAATCCGCTTTACTTGGTGGACTGGAGGCGCGTGGAACTTAGATGATTAATGTACTGGTAAGTGCTAACTGAGAAGGATGCGTGCATATAGCCAGTGCACGACAAAGGAGAAGTAAAGTATGGGCACGAGGAACAAATCGATGGAGATGGTCCCCAGAGCGGCTTAACAGGGCTTATGTGATTCACGAATGTGTGTCCATGCCATTTTTTTGTTGTTGATGTTTTATTACCAATAGCCTATCATGGGGGTACCCAGGATAGTTGTTCGGGCTTCGGCATATGCTGGAACTCGACGGTGAACGCAGAGACAGTCGATTTATACTGGTTCCGGCCCTCGATTGTGATCGAGTAATAGCCTTTACGTCCAGTCGGCGTTATCCTTTACGTTGAATTGATTGTGTTCTATCGTTCATTGTTACAAGGGTGCCCACAACCTCTCTTTATATCGGTAGAGAAGGTTGTAGTACAGTTACAATTCTAGTCGGATCCAAATAAGATGTCCTGAACTAGATACAGAAGGTATCTTTCTATAGGAGTCCGGCTAGTCTGGTCTATTCTACTCGGATTCGGTGTAGCAGTTGCTGCTCCCCTTCCTGGTTCAGTTCGTAGGCCAGGCTAGAGTCCACGACTTGTAGTCATATCGCTGGGGAACCTATGGGTTCTGCATCAACAAGCCCTCGAGCATTTAATGGTTGAACTCAACGGCCTACTTATTTCTCCGGCTTTGCCTGGTGAATCGAGCTTGATCTGGGTTCTTTCGACGTGAAGCCTTGAAGTAGTCTTTGTCTTGAAGAAGTCTTTCGAATGACGTGTGCTTTTTTGAAGAAAAAGTGCACTCATTGAGTGTAGCCCCCGAGCCTCTTGCTATTTGAAATAAAAAGTTGGAGGGTCTTGAATTTTTATTGTTGAAAAAACTAAAAATCTCATCTGAGGATATGTACCCTGCAGCCCCTGAGCATATATCCGGGTTCTTTTTATTCAAGAAGAACTCGGATATAGGATCTTTTGTCATATTCTCAAGTAACCTTCTTATTGTGAGTGGTAGGTGGTAGTTGGCCGTTGAATTGGTTAAATGATGCATAGTCACCGGTTGCACAGTATTGTCATATTCCTTTGGATGTACTGTCCTTGAATACCGTATCTTCATATGTGGTAGCTTTTCCTTTACTGCTTTCTGTCACTTGTCTGAATGCTTCGTCATGTTGGATTTGTTTGGTGCACTTGTTCTATGTACACCACTCCTTGGCCTATAAATACCCTCTGGCGAGCTGCTGCATACCGGCAAGGTCTTGTTGTAGTTCTTGAAGTCTTGTAGTTATGAACATGGTAGTTTGTGAAGTAGAGCAACCTCCGAGCGTGAGTTGTAAGTCTTGTTAGATCTTGTAGCAGATGAAAGAGGTCTTGTGATCGAGATTAGAGGTAGACTAATCTCGCGGTGACATTGCGCCAGGTAGTCCATCCTGGCAGGTAGAAGGAGTCTTGTGATATGGGATGCGTTCCCCCAACCAGCAGTTCCGGGTTGATTTTTTCACTCTGTCTTGCAACTGTCCAGCGCAGATCAGCATCTGATTTAGGATCACATTGGGCTTTGGTAGACAGATGCATGTGAGCCTCACCTGGTCCGTGTTGTCATGCTGAGCCGTTGACACCAATCTTGGATACACTACACTCCTCTTTTTAAGAAAATAGTGTAGTTGAGTGGGGTGTGTTCTTCCGAGTAGCAACGGGCACGTAGTCATTTCTAGAGCCGTGTTCTTTCTGTGTTCCTTGTTGCTACCTTGTTCATCGTAGTTCCGAATTTGTTGGGTCTTGTGTGATCTGTAATCTTGTATCTTTTGAAGATATTTGTAATAGAAAAGATCTTGCTTTCTGAGTTATTGTATCCTTTTTTGCTTGTCTGAGTGCTATTATGTATCATTCGGGTTGTTTGTGGAAAATCCGTGTTTCTTTGGTAGTGTTCTGTAATCTCTTCTATGTATCTTGCGAAAGGCGAGTTCTTTCTTAGTTTGTACAAGCTATAACAATTCGGCAACGGCATAGTATGAACGGATAAGTCTGAAATCTGTCCATTATACTGTTCTGTTGTGAAAAGGCGTGCAATCCGTCATTTCAGCTATGTCAGTTGTGTCAGGAAACAGACCGTTGTGTTCCCAAGCCGTGTTAAACGGGCTTGGTGGGCCACGTTTTTACCGCTGTAAATTCATTCAAGGACCTTTCTTCTTCTTCTCCTTTCTTACCCTACCTTTGCCTTCTAGCATTCAGCCTTTGCAAAACCCTAGCCCCCAGAGCTCTGCCGCCACCATCGCCACCGCCGTCATTCGAGTGCCACTGCAGTTTGTACTTTTGCCGTCGACCTTAGAGGTCCGTCATTGCATGGGCAAGAAGAAGTCGGCAAGTAAGTTGAAGGAGGTCTTGGTGGATGAGGAGGCATCGCTCTCGATCATCGAGAACCAAGAGTTCGTCGCTATGAGGGCTGTGGAGAAGCTCTAGCCAGCTCTGACCACGACGGAGGACCAGCTGCGTGAGTTAGTCAATGACGGCCTCATCTTGGAGAAGGGCTTCGCTGACTAGAAGGTCCCAGGCCAGCATCGGGTTCCCACTCCTAGTCCTGGTGAGATTGTTTTGTTTATCTCTTTCGTTCGAGCCGGTCTCTGCCTGCCCACTTGTACTTTTCATCATCATTTCCTTCATTATTTTGATATCTCTTTGAACCACTTGACCCCGAATGTTGTCCTTCATCTGTTAGTGTTCGTCTATCTCTGTGAAGTTTTTCTTGGCATCATTCCTTCAATCTCTCTGTTTCACTAATTTTTTCGTTTGAAGTCACACCCTCGGAGTGACAATACATCTCCGCTGGGTGGTTGTGGTATCCAATTCCGTCAGGGAAAGAAAAATCTCTTTTTTGATTATGATTTAGTTGATTCTGTTCAGGACTGGCGTTCTGAGTGGTTTTATACCGCAAACATGATCCCTCCCCTTGCTATACATTCTAATTCTGGACCCACGATCAATGATCATTGGGAAAAGAACCCTGTGACGAGTGAGGAGTTCAAGGCGATCCAGCCGCTGCTTGAGAGGATTCAGACTCTGAAGCAGCAGGGCCTGACTGGCATTGGGATCATCACCAGCTACTTGCATCGCCAAGTTTAGCCCCTGAAGGAGAGGGAGCACTACGGCTTCGAGTACTCTGGGGCTGAGGACCCATCTCGGATGGTCCCAGCTCTTGAGTTGACTAAAGAAGAGGTGCTAGAGCACCTGAAAAAGCTTCTGAAGGAGGTGACCATCGTCCCCCACACAGTTCCTGAATATCACAAAGATAATCCACCTCTAGGTGTAAGTTGTCTTTGCTTATGTGAGTACTTTCTTCCATTGTTTTTTGTTGTGTGAGTACTTTCTACCTTTGCTTCTTTTGCTTATCTTGTTGTTGTTGGTCATTTGCAGGACTTGGGGTGGAATTTCATCGATCCAATCCCTTCTGAGAGTAACCCAGTCGGGGCGGGCGTTGATGAGAACCCTACTGGATTGTCTTTAATTAGTAAGTCTCCAGTTATCACAATTCTTTCTGGTGCTTCCCCCAATGAACTCGTCCAATATGTTGAATATGTGTCGCACCTAGTTCCTCGAGCTCCTCGTTCCACTAGCAAGAGGGTGCAGGCGGATGATGCTTCTGCCAGTGCGTCTGCTACCCAGAAGCCCTATCCTCTGAGTACTCATCTAGGTACTCAAGTCATAGGTATTATGCTCCTAGGTAAGCATGTCAATGTTTCTTATTTTCCTTTGATTTTCCTGTTCGTATCTTTACTCGTGTACTTCTTTCTCTTCAGATGGCAGTGTGGTGGAGATTATCAAGGATGAGGGCGAGGATGATGATGCGGCCCTCGATACCCATCGGTGAGTTGTTATAACATCCTCCTTATGTTATCTTGTATTGGTCCGAGTTCTTCTGATTTGTTTTGTCTTTGTTCCTTGTAGTAAATGGGGGTCGAGCTTGAGTTCTTCTGGGGCTCAGGCACCAATCACGCTATCCCTGGTGCAGGGTGGTAATGACATTTTGCCACCACTATGCCCCCACTGAAGTCATCAGTTCGGCTTGGGGGCATCAGTCTGAGGAGGAAGGCAACCAAGTAAGTGAATCCTGGTTAGGTTGTTTGTATCCATTCTCCCTTCTTCTAGTTCATCTTCTTATTGTTAAGTTCTTTAGCATCTTGTAGGTCCTCGCCCTCGCCTTCCCCCAATCTCTAGTCAGCTTCTTCTCAGTCTGCTGGTGCACCCCTGCATGCTGAGTCTCAGGACTCGAAGCGTACGGTCAGCGAGGCGGCTATGGGGGAGATGGGGGCCCCTGATGATCAAGCTGTCGTGGAGTCACCAACTCCAGAGGTGACCGTGAACATGGCAGTGGATCCAGCTAAGGAGGTAGCCGGGGCTTCTACTACTGTGGCTTTGGCTCTGGTGGTGGTCTCCATGGCTCAGCCGATTTCTTCCCCTGCTGGCAATGCTTCCAGCAGTCTCCATCTAGAGGACGATGTGGTGCTACAATTTGATGCCACCCACTGTCACTCTGAGTTGAGCACATCTTGGGGAAGGCTTGCAGCTGGTGCGACTTCCTTTGGAGAGTAGCTCCAGGTTTGAGCTTTTTCTATTTATTTTTGTTCCATGGTCCTTCGACTTCTTCTGTTGCTTTCTCTTATCTTATTATTATTTATGTTGGAGAAGTTCTTTTCATGAGATCACTCCAGCTTCTTTAGCTCGGGTGAGACCAAGAAGAAGTTGTCCTTCGAGGTGAGCAGTCTAAAGACGGAGCTTGTCCTTTGTCAGGCTAAGCTCGAATCGGAGCGCCAGGACCGTCGGACGGTCAAACAAGCTCTTTGCGCCCAAGTAGTTCAGGCGGGAAAGAGAAGGGACGACGCCATGGCCGCCATGCAGGAGGCTTCTGAGAAGGCCGAATCCCTGAAGAGAGAGTGTGATGGTACTCTGAGTTCTTTTTGGACTTTTGTTGGGCTTTTGTATCTCTGCTTTGTATTTTCTTTAATCTATTGTTTTGATCAGCTCTCCAAAGGGATAAAAAGAAGCTCTTGGACAATGTCGAGGAGATGAAGGTTTCTGTTCTCCATAACCACAACAGAGCTGAGGAGGTAACTGCTCGAGCCGAAGAGGATCTTGCCCTTGCCAGGTTGATTAGATGGGAAGTTGACAGAGATCTTGTGGAGGCGCAGAAGATGATCAAGGATATGTCCTGCCAGCTGGCGGTGGCCAAAAAGTAGTGGGCTTCTTTGTGGAGGTCCTTTCACCAGGTGGCTGAAGTCTTGCACACTCCAGCGGATGAGGGGCATTCATGGGATCAATTCATCCCGAACATCCTAGCTCGTCTTCAAGAGTTCCTCCGGAGGGGCGCCCAGGTCGTTGTTAGGAATGTTTTGGCTCAGGTCTGGGTGCTTTCTCTATATGTTCCCTTGGCGAGAGTGGCGGAGGACGGTGATCAAGCATTCTTGGACACAGTGGCGCAGGCAGAGCCCGAGTTCAAGGAGTTGGCTGGGAGGGTTGCTAAAAATCTTACTGTCACCTTTGCTTCTGATGATTAGGGAGATAACTAGTCCTCCTCATTCTTGTAAAGTCTTTGTAATGGTGGTTTACAAGAAACTTTTGTTCTTTAAATATGCCTGCTCTGACTTGTATGTTTTTGAATGTTTCTTCATGACTTCTGTTTGTCTTTGTCTGTTGGCGATGGAATCTTCTTATTGAATCTTGGAGAGTAACAACGTTTTGGCTTGATAGGAGTAGATTGGATGAGCTTTTAGGCTTTTTCTTAGCCTTTTTTGCCGTTGTTTATGTTGAACAACTCTTTGTACGTAGTCGAGCGCTATCTAGTTCTTATCCAGGCTAAGATAACAACTCGATATAGGTTTAGTGTCGACTTCTGCGAGCCTTTTATTTCGTCTTAGCCTAAAGAGACTTGAGATAGGGTGCACTATCTGGCTCTCATCCAGGCCATGAAAACAACCCAAGATAAGTTGAGTGTTAACTTATCAGCTTTCTTACTCTCATCCAAGCCTGAAAAGACTTGGGATAGGCGAGCTCAAGCATCTTTTTAGTTATTTTGCTCTCATCCAAGTTGTGAAAACAACACGGGATAGGAGAGCGCTATCTGGCTCTTATCTAGGCCGTGAAAACAAACCTAGGATAGGTCAAGTGTTAGCTTTTCAGCTTTCTTACTCTCATCCAAGCCTGAAAAGACTTGGGATAAGTGAGCTCACGCATCTTTTCAGCTCTTTTGTTCTCATCCGGGTTGAATAACTCCAGGATAGATTTTGTAGATCTTTAGTAAGGCAAATGTTGACGAGGAAGGTTATCTTTATTTCTTTGACCAGGAATCTTGATTACATAAGGTTATTTCTTGCTACATAAAATCTGTCTTATGCTCTTCAAGCGTAGAATTTTCTTAGTTGGCTGATGTGCTATGAATTTCTGACTTGTACCTCATCCTCGGTCATTAGCTCATATGTTTGCGATGTCCATCTGTCTTTTGTATTCTTTGAAGTACCAGGTTTCCGACTTGGACGGAGCGAGGTTGGGTACTTTTATTGTAGTGGCGTTTTAAACCTTGAAGATAACAATCGGATTGTAGAGTAGCGTTGACTCTGACTTCTTCTGTGCTGTCTAGTTCCAGTTTTTGGGTGTGTTCGGCTTCTCCTTCTTCATATTGCTCAATCTTTGGTGATGTCTAGATTAAGTTGGCTGGTAACACGGCCTATGATCCGTAGACTAAGAAGAAAGGTGAGTACCAAGTGGCTCTACTTACTTGACTTCGTAGCCCCTAGACTACTTTGGGTAATTCTTTGATCCATTTGGAGCCATAGTCTTCTAGTTCTTCATATAACCTTGGTTTTAACCCTGCCAGTATGAGTCCATTGGCTCTTTCTACTTGTCTGTTGGCTTCTAGATGCGCGACTGATGTGTAATCTATGCTGATGCCACAGTCTTCTGCCTAACTTTTGAATTCTATAGCCGTGAAGGGAGAACCCAAATCTGTGAAGACTCGATTGGGCATGCCAAAGTGATGCATGATGTCCTGGATGAACTTGGCTGCTTTGGCTGCGCTGTATTTTACGAGTGGCTTGTACTCGATCCATTTGGTGAACTTGTCAATAGCCACGAAGTGTACTCGAAACTGCCTTTAGCTTTCTTGAGAGATCCTACTTGATCCTGCCCATAGCAGGAAAATGGCCAAGCGAGCGGGATGCAGATAAGATTGTGTGCTAGGACGTGAGCTTGTCTTGCAAACATTTGGCAACCTTTACATTTTCTAACGAGTTCTTCTATGTCTTTCAGAGCAGTTGGCCAGTAGAAACTAGTGCGGAGTGCTTTATCAACCAATGTTCTTGGAGCTGCAAGATTTTCACTGCAACCTGAGTGGATTTCATCTAAGACCTCTTTGCCTTTTTTTGATGAGACACGTTTGAGGTGTACTCCTGATGAAGCGGCTCTTCTATATAAGTTGTCTCCTACAAAGATGTAGTTCTTGTTCCTTCGAATTATCCGAGTAGCTTCTTCTTTATTTACCGATAACTTGTTTTCTCTAATGTAGTCAATGAAATGTTGTGCCCATGATCTTGTGATTACCAAAATATGGGTTGTTAGTGCTGGGAGTTCAGGGGTTATCTCGCCGGGTTATTTGATAGAGGGTGCTGACAACTCCTCCACGAACACACCGGGTGGGACCTTCGCCCTGTCCGATCCTAGCTTTGCGAGGATGTGTGCTATGATATTTGAATCACGCAAGACATGTAGAATTTCTAGTCCTTGGAAATTTTCTCGAGTTTGCGTACTTCAACACAGTAAGCGTCCATGTTATCTTTGTTGCAATCCCAATCTTTGTTGACTTGATTGACAACTACTGCTGAATCACTATAGACGAGAAGTCGCTTGATTCCAAGATAGGTGGGTACCCGGAGCCCATGGATGAGTGCTTCGTACTCTGCTTCATTGTTCGTAGCTTGCCATAATATCTTAAGGACATATTTGAGTTGTTTTCCATCTTGAGATATGAAGAGAACACCTGTGCCAGCTCCGCCTAGATTGAGTGATCCATCGAAGTACATCTTCCAATGGTCGAGGATGGCATCTGGCATAGATTATTAGATTTATGTCCATTCGGCAACAAAGTCAACAAGTGCTTGAGACTTGATAGCTCTTCATGGGGTGAAATTAATGTTGAGAGCACCGAGTTCTACCGCCCACTTAGATATGTGTCCGGTTGCATCTGTGTTGTGTAGGATGTCCCCGAGTGGAAAGTCTGTTACCACAGTAATCGTGTGGCTTTCAAAGTAGTGACGTAGTTTGTGGAAGGTGATCAGGAGGGCATAGAGTAGTTTTTATACATGCGGGTAGAGTAGTTTTTATACATGCGGGTACCGGATTTTAGAATCTGATAGTACCTCGCTGATGTAGTAAATGGGTCGCTGCACTTTGTATACGTGCCCTTTTTCTTCCCTCTCTACGATGATCGCTACGCTGACCACCGTAGAAGTCGCCACGATGTACAGCATCATGTCTTCATGCTTCTTTGGAGGCGTGAGTACGGGTGAGGAGGTGAGGTAGGCCTTAAAACTTTTGAAAGCCTCCTCAGCTTCCTCTATCCACTCGAACTTACCTATCTTCTTTAATAACTTGAAGAAGGGTAATCCCTTTTTGCCGAGTCAAGAAATAAAGCGATTGAGTGCTGCCATGCACCCTATCAATTTCTGAACATCTTTAATGCTACGTGGAGGACCCATCTTAGTTATGGCTCGAATTTGCTTGGACCTTGCCTCGATTCCTCGATGGCTGACCAAAAACCTGAGTAGTTGTCCTGATGGTACTCCGAATACACATTTGTTCGGATTCAATTTCCAATGCCACTTCTTCATGTTTTCGAAGGTCTATTTCAAGTCTTCAATCAGCATATCCGGGTTCTTTGTTTTCATGATGATGTCATCAACATAAGCTTCCACATTGCCGCCAATCTGCTCCCCAAGACATGTTTGGATAGCTCTTTGATAGGTAGCACCTGCGTTCTTGAATCCAAATGACATGGTTTTGTAGTAGTAAGTGCCGAACAGGGTGATGAAAGATGTCTTACTTTGGTCATCTTCCTTTAATGCGATCTGATGATATCCTAAATAGCAATCAAGAAAAGATAGTAGGGTGGATCCTACCATTGAATCGATAGTTTGATCAATCCGCGGTAACCTAGAAGGGTCCTTTGCGCAGTGCTTGTTGAGATATGTATAGTTGACGCACATGCGCCATTCTGCCGTGTTCTTTTTCTATACTAGAACGGGTTTGCTAGCCAATCTGGATGAAGAATTTCCCTTATGAATCCGGCTACCATCAATTTCGCAATCACTTTTTTAATTGTTGCCTTCTTGTCTGGTGAAAATCTTTGTAACCGTTGCTTGACTGGTTTGGACCTTTCGTTGACATCAATCCTGTGCTCAGCCAACTCTCTTGGGACACCTGGCATGTCGGCTGGCTTTCAAGCGAAGATATCTTTGTTGTCCCAAAGAAAGTTGGTGAGCGTGAGTTCCTATTTGGCCAAGAGGCGAGCACTGATGGTCGCCGTCTTCTCGAGATCACCAGTACCCAGGTCAATTTTCTTCACATCAGATTCTTTTGGTGATGGAAGGACGCAAGGCTTTTTAGCCGGGATCTCTAGTTCCTCCGGGTTCATCTGTGCAGCAACGGTGGCTATTTCTTCTCTGCCATTGGCTACTTGTGCTTTGGCTGCGATTTGGATTGCTTATATGTTACAATCAAAAGCGCGCTTCAAGTCGCCCTAGAGGGAGAGTACCCCGTGGGGTCCTAGCATCTTGAGCAGGAGATATGGGTAGTGAGGAATAGCCATGAACTTGGCAAGTGCTGGTCTTCCAAGGATGGCATGATATGATGTCTCGAAGTATGCTACTTCAAACTGATTGAATTCAGTTCGGTAATTGGTCGGTGTTCCAAATTTAACTGGTAGAGTGATTTGTCCGAGTGGCATGGCGGCTTTGCCAGGTACTATTCCATAGAAAGGTACACCTACTGGGGTAATCAACCCGGCAAGGTTTAGTTCCATCTTCCTTAGTGTTTCTGAAAATATGATATTGAGTCCCGCTCCTCCATCGATCAGAAACCTTGGTGACTGTCATTCCCGCAATAGTTGGATCCAAAATAAGTGGATATAGGCCAGCGTTCCCAACACTGGTCCATTGATCTCTAGAAAACTGGATTGGGTATTGTGACCAATTAAGGTACTTGGGGATGGCCGGTTCTGCTGCCATGATGCTGCGGAGAGCCAACTTGTCCTAGTGCTTGCTTCTGGAGCCTGGAACTCCTAAAAAGATGACCGCGATTGTCCCCTTTGATTGCTAAAATCCCTTGTCTTCAATGCTATCCTCTCCTTTTTTTTGGTCGTCTTCTTTCTTATCTCCCTTGTTGCCATTTCTTGTATACTGATCAATAAAGATACCATATACAATGGTGATCATTGTATGATTTCCCTGCGGATGCCATATATAATGCATATTTTCAATGTCCTCAAATCTCTTGAATTTCGAGAACTTTGATTTATCGGCCATGGCTACGGTGTTGTCAGATCCGCGCTTTCTGTCTTGATGTCTGTTGTTTCGATAATTTTGCCTATCTGAATTGTCTCGGTTGTTATCTCGATTGTTTCTATCTAGAAATCTTTCCGCGTCTTCTCTTCTATGGTGATCATCTTTTCTACTGTGCGATTGAACTCTTCATTGTTTTTTGGGTTTTCTTTGCAAAAGTCTTGAAACTGCCACTTGGCCATGATCCCGTGGGAGAAATCTTCAATTACCTCTCGTTCAGTGATGTCATGTACTTGAGCACGTAGTTCGCCAAATCGACGATAATAATCTCTGAGGCTTTCGCCACCTTTCTGTTTGAGTCCCTTTAGTTCTGCATGGGTGATAGTGTGCGTGATGATACCTGCAAAATTTTCGCAAAAAGCTCTTTGCAAGTCCCCCTATCCCCTAATTGTTCTAGGGCTTAGCTTATCGAACCATTAGAGAGGCATAGTCTCTAATGCCATAGGAAGAAGAGCGCTTTGATGTCGTCATCTCCGCCGGCTAGTTCGATTGACTGAGAGTAGATTCTGAGCCACTGCTTGGGTTCGGTTTTGCCGTCGTATTTGGAGTGATTAGAAGGCTTGAATTTGTGAGGTAGCCATACTGAAACAAGTCGGCTTGTAAAGCAAGAGAATTTGTCATGCGTTTCGGCTTCTCTATACTCTGATTCAGCCCCTTCTTCTTGCCAGCTATTGTTTTGGTGAGAGTAGTTCCGTGAGGCTATTTGGACAGGTACTCTGCTCCTGCTTTCCTTTGGTTGCTCAACTTGATTGCTCTGACTATGGTTCCTTCTGCTTTCTCTGTTATGGCTTCCATTTGGCCCTAATCTTTTGAAAGTGGACCTCCTTTTACTTTGATTTTCTTGTCTGTGAGATGTTGATCTTGCGGGTAATCTTGAGCGGGTCATCTCGTCGTGTGCTCTTAAGGCTATTGACCGGAGAACCTCCCTAAGTTGTTCTTATTCTTCGTTGGGGTGAGAAATAGTTTCGAGTTCTTTGGCTAGTTCTCTGATCCTATAGCGTGGAGAGTTGTTTGTCTTCCTAGCTATGTATCTTTCTTCTGGTTCTTGTTCTGACTTCTTTCTATCATATTTAGCTAGGTCAAACTCGTATCTTGTCCAAGCTTCTTTGCGTTGCCTTGGGTGACGTCTGCGGCCTTCTTTCAACTTATTCTTCCTTTCCTTGGCACGCTTCTAGCTCTAAGTCTCACCATCGTATTCTAGAGCGTTGGGTGATATGTTGGATTCTAATTCGTCTGAAGATCTAACATCAGGTGCTCTTGGTGGGATCAAAGGTGGTCGCCGAATCATGAATACTTCTTGGGCGTGCGTTGCTTCCGCGTCTATGACTGCACCATTAGAGTTGCTAAAAATCTCTGTAGAGGTGTCAGTGTCGTAAAGCATACTCCCCTCTTGGTAGGGTAGAACGGCTGTCTCATCAACTTGTCGGGCGTTGTTGCATATGGAAATAGAACCCGGCCAGTGGACGAGGTAACCATGAGATGTCATGGTTAGTATGAGGCCTTTCTGTGCTCCGGTCAATGTAGCCCTCGCACTGGTCCGGCTATTTCTTGGAGCAGGTCTTGGTAAGATCTTGCCATATTGTTGAATCCGATTTGGAAAGGACCTAACTTCATGGAAGGGTTTTGAAGTAAGCTTGAATTGATCTCCTGATGGATTGAAGCTGAATTTCGGAGACCCATCAAAAAAGTACCCGATTTGGCATGAAAAGAACCCAGATTGGTTTCTGAGGCGGACTCTATTTCAGAGTCTGAGTTGAATTCGATCGTCGGTGAAACCTGAACTGATTCAGCCATTGCAAGATGTGAAAACCTTCTGGCGATTTCTTCTGTCGATCTCGTCAAAAAAGTGAGGTCTTTCTGGTCTTTTTGATCCTTGAGGAGGTGTTCTTGGAGCTTGCGTTGGTTGTCCACCTCGTAGATCCACAATCCGAAGGTGAAAGTTGATCCCGTCGAGAAGATCATGTTGTCGAGGTCCATCGAGTTCTCGATCGCAAATCCACCGAAAGCCCCTACCTAGTGCGCCAGCTGTTGATGTTTTACCACCGATAGCCTGTCACGGGGTTACCTGGGACAATTGTTCGGGCTTCGGCATATGCTGGAACTCGATGGTAAACGTAGAGACAGTCAATTTATACTGGCTCGGGCCCTCGATCGTGATCGAGTAATAGCCTTTACATCCAGTCGCCGTTAGCCTTTGCGTTGGATTAATTGTGTTCTATCGTTCGTTGTTATAGGGGTGTCCACGACCTCTCTTTATATCGGTAGAGAAGGCTATAGTGCGGTTACAATCCTAGTCGGATCCAAAGAAAGTGTCCTGAGCTAGATATAGAAGGTACCTTCCTATAGGAGTCCAGCTAGTCTAGCCTATTCTACTCGGATTCGGTGTAGCAGTTGCTGCTCCCCTTCCTGCTTAAGTCGTGGGCCAGGCCAGAGCCCACGACTTGTAGTCATATCGCTGGGGAATCCTGTGGGTCTCGCATCGATAGTTATCTTCTTCTAGACTTGAGGTCAAGTAAAATTACTATATAGTACTGTATAAATGCTAACAATTCCTCCTATTTGGCTATATAAGCCATCCATCTTAATATATGTACTATAAATGCTAACAATTCCTCCTATTTGGCTATATAATCCATCCATCTTAATATATGAACGCATTATATTTGAACAAACTTGAATTCGACTCGGTGTTTCATGTTCTAAAATTTATAATCTGCCTTTGCTTTATATAAAGTGCAGTTTTATTTGGGTAACCACGTCAGGTAACAGGTAGTGCGCATCTTATATCTTTTAATATTCTAATCGCCCACCCTTAATGTCCTGCCGAAAGTGGCAACCTGGTGCTCCTCCCAAAACTCTTTTCCATTGCCCTAAAAAGACATCTTTTACTTTCTGCACTAGCAAGGAAAGACAATAAAATAAAAATACATGAGAACTAACTTATTTGTTTTCCCTCTATTTTCTTTCTTATCCTTGGTTGTACCCTAACCAACTTCAGGTATTGGCCATACATTCAATGCTGGTAGGCAAGGCACCAATTTCTTGTGTCCCATAAAGCTCAACTTATATTCACGACTCTAATTAATTTGATTTTATGCCTTTTTGTTTATTTCTTGTGTGTGTCGAATTTTTTTGTATGTGTCTAATTTTTTGTATGTATCTACTTTGTTGCCACCATCTCTAGCAAATCTGTCAAAACGTTGGCCATGAAATAGGGGCAAAATCACAAATAATTCTAACAAAACAGGGGTAAAATCACATGGGCAAACTTCACTTTTTTTATCAAAAAGTTTACACCGTTATCATGACTTCAGAGAATACGGGCATACTCTTCCTTCATTCTGAAAACGCACGCGTTAAATCACAAAGTCTAAAAAATAAGGGAAAATCAGCATTTCGGTAAAAAGGGGGACATAAAGCCTTAAGCCCCTTAATTAATTATTTTATTATTATTCTTTTTATTTATATCTATAGGGTCATAGCCTATGGGTCTCAGGGAACAGTATTCACCATGTCTTTTGGGTCCCATGTGCTTCGGCGTTGGCCTGTTGGTCACAGTACCGTGGAAACAACTTTTAGGGATCACTAAGAACGGTGTTGTAAACAACAGACGACTTCACGGCGGGTTTGGGTGGTGGCAAGGCCACGGGATCGCCCGGATGCCGGTGTGGCTGCTGTTTTATGGGGAGTAGCGCCCGTAGTCATGCCTCGAGGATGTAAGCATATCGCCAAAACTCGTTAAAAAACATCGTGCCTCGGTGTCGTTTTGGTTTGTGTATTTTTCTTCCATGGTGGTTATGCTTCTGTGTCCGTTGATTAGTAATTTTTTTTTGAAGGTCAACGTGGGGAGACGTTCGCCACCTGATTTCTTATATCGGCCCAAAATGGGCCGTTATATAGTTTTAGTTTTATAGGGCATTTTGTACAAACGGTGGCACAACCATAGATACACCAAAAAGAGAAGAGAAGAAAGAACAACACCAAGACATATGGACTCTTCAACGATGCCTCCAGGGAGGTGAATAACGCCACAACGTAATCATCATCAGCCATGCATAAAGAGGAGACTCTGCAGGGTCTTGGCTAGACTTTCGCCCGATCCTTATGCCGAGGCGTTCGGAGGCGCGCATCGGCAATTGTCCACGCTTGGACGGAGTGGGGGGGGCCTTGACAGCTGCCGCCACACCACGCGGAGCCATTCCCGGACTCGTCCATGACAATGGGAGGTGCGCACCGGCAAGCGATCACGCCTAGACGGAGGAGGGTTGCTGGCTGCCTCCACACCGTGCGAAGCCATTTCTGGACTCGCCCGCGATAGTGGGAGACGCGCACCAGCCAGCGTGTGACGCTCGCGGCCACACCGTTAGGAGCCGCTCTCGGACTCGCCCACAACAATGGGAGGCGTGCACCGGCACGATGCCCACGGACACACAGC
Organism: Saccharum hybrid cultivar R570; assembly: GCA_038087645.1. Taxonomy (NCBI): domain Eukaryota; kingdom Viridiplantae; phylum Streptophyta; class Magnoliopsida; order Poales; family Poaceae; genus Saccharum; species Saccharum hybrid cultivar. The sequence continues at coordinate 4,264,347 of JAQSUU010000744.1, forward strand.
CCTGCCGCTGGCAACCCCGTGGCCAATCTGTGCGCACCATGCCACTGCTGGCCTCTGTAAAACCAGAGTGAAGAAGAGTGGGCACGCTACGCCACCTCCGGCATGCCCGCGACCAAATTGCGCGCCCTACTCCACTGCAGAGCCAACCCCAAATCTAGTCGCTGGTGCTGCAACCGTGCCAATAGGCGGGAGAAGAGGAACCAAGAGGATGCCTCCAAGGAGGAAGCGGCGTCCGCAGACGTCGTCGTCTGGGCTTTCGCCCTAGCCTCAAACAAGCCACCTACAAAGATCTTCTGGAGCCTCGCAGATGAGGATGTAGGAAGCCCCAGGCCCGGATAGTGTAGATCTGCCTGCCGGCGGCCGCTGCCAGCTAGATCCGGTCACCAGCAGGCCCGACCCCTCTAGCCATGGCCACCAGCCGTTGTTGTCGCGAGACCGCCGCCCCAGCCAGGCCGGGACCGGCCGCTAGCCGACACAGGCCTGGCCGCCAGCCCCTGCTGGCACGTTCCCGCTGTCCAACCTTGCCAGATCGAGCCTGCCAGATCCGATTGCCGGTTGACGGACCTTGCCTACACGGGTGTGGCCGCCGCCTCGTCGGGGCCAGAGCTGACCCCACCAGTGCTCCTCCGCTCTGGGGAAGCACCGTGTTGGGGGCCCGGGCCACTGGCAGCCGGGAACCAGGAGGGGAGCTTTGGGTTTGGCCGGATCCGCGCAGACGGCCACCACCCTGCACACACCGCATAGAGACCGAGGTAGGATACCGAGGAAGGACGGACGGAGAAGAAGAAGCACTCCTTCGAAGTAGATCCGGTATAGGCTGGAGAAGACCTCGCCGCCGCCTTCCTTGGGAGTTGCATGGGCTTCCCGGAGGCTCCCTCTAGCGGGTAGCGAGGCACAGCAGCGCGGGGGAGGGGGTGCGGCGGCTCGGGGGAAGGGTTGCCGCCCGTGTCACCTGTAGGCGTTGATTAGTAAATTCGTTTGGGTTTGATCTAACCGTGCAAGGTAACAACTTGCATGCCTGGGGATGACGACCCGATACGGCATGATGCATTATGAAAGGTTGGAGCGTACAAACACATCACGCAGCCCAAGTCCCACATCTAGCTTGTTGCACGAAAGAGTCAAGCATTTTGCGCCCTTTTCATACAGACAAAGGTTAGCGGCTGAACGGAACCTAGGTGAAGGACTGAAGGTTTCATATGGATCGGAGATTGGGGAAAATTAGATCGGTGACTCAGCCTACCCCTTCTTCCCTGGCTCGTCACACTATACCAAGAATGGAACCTGACCGTTACAGAGTCCAACGCCTAGTTTAACATAAGGCACTCTGGAGCAACAACAATACGTACGAGCGAGGACACCGGTCAAGTTGAAGGAGACGCATGGAAGTTTCGTCTCTAGGACTACAGAGTGAAGCAATGACTGATAAGTTGGCGGCCAAGGAAGAAGTAAGCAACACTTCCAGCTCTGCCATGTCGTTGACCTTGGATCTGCTCTGTTTTGGCTGCCGAGGTATCAGCTGGCAGTTGCTCATTTCTAGAGCTACCCAACGGATGAGAACAAAACTACAATTTCTGAAAACAGGAAAGTAATCCAATGAGTATTAAAGGAAAAACATCGTCGTACGTAGCAGTTGGACAGCACCGAAATTTTGATACAGCAGCAGACAGATATAAAATTGGATGGCTTATGGTAAGTAGTTGCACCACAGATAAACTAATTTTATTCCAGTAGTTCTACCAACAAAGATAAATAACTTATATTATCATACTGAAAATATTTAGTGACTAATAATACTTAACAATTTTCAGAGTACAACAATATACTAAATTCATTTGGAAACTAAACCAGGGAACTGCTCGACTGTGACAGCAAGAGTTATGCCACCAACTTGTGTTTATAAACTCATTAGCTTGCGAAGACGGATATCTACTATAAATATGATCTATCCTTAATTAGCAACAACTCACCAAGAGGGCTTGTCAAAATCGATCTACTGGTGTCCAAGTCCCAAAGCAACGACAAATTAAAATGTGTGTTGAAGCTTTTTTTTGAGGTTCAGTATCCCTACCAAACTAACGAACCCTATAGATCTTATCAGTCTAATCTTAGGGGGGTCAAAACAATTGAACAAATGGGCTGTTCTATCTAACTAATAAAAGCATTGCAGTTGAGGAGTATGAGGACCGTTTGCTTGCGAAGAAAAACATCTGAGTCAGCCAGAGAAAAATTTATCCGCGATAAAATTTCGATAAACACGATAATCCCGTTTATCGCTAAGGTCCGATAAATTTTATTTATCACCGAGATTTCAAATTTCACTAGTCTACCTACATGAAAGTGTGATATTCTCTTATATCAATACTATTATGTGCTAGTTCTTAATATTAAATGCTTTAGAGACAACTTATATAATTTTCTAGAGAAATTAGGTATTTTTTGTTTTATTTTTGACTGAGAAATTTTCCGATAAATCCGATAATCCTGTTTATCGGTGACCTCCGGTATTTTTTTGCTACCGGTAATGTGAACCTTGGAGTCAGCTTATTAGAACAAGCAAAAAAAAAAAAGAGGAACTATTTCAGTAACCAATTAAACTATTGGAATGCAACAAAGAAACTTACCATCAGTCATTGGGTTAGTCTTCTATGGATCACAACCTGTTTGGACCACAAGTTGCTTGGAATAGTTTTTGCTCATAGAGGCAAAAGTAGTACTGCCCGTCAAATCCATCTGGTAGAAAGAAAAACCAAGAACAAAGAGGTAAAAAAAGGATGTAAGAATCTGATAGCAGACAAAAAAAGCGAAATTTATATGAGAACATCCAATCAGACACAAAATGCAGAGATGTTGGCCTACAGTGAGAAGAACACAACCAAGAATCGTGATTTCAAGAAGACCAAATGAAAAGAAGATATGAACAGTAAACCTGTGAGCAAATTTAAACGGTGTAGCTAAAGGGGACGACAAACCAGAAATGTTGCTGAAGGGGAAAGAAAATCAAAACACATGTGGCTAAAGGCATGTTTTTTAATGGTGGCGTACTTACTGGTGCTTTTTCTTGTATATAGCGATAATTCTCTTTGCTTTTCTCTTAATAAAATTATAGTAGGGGACTGCACTTCTAGTTTTAGAAAAAAAACATGCCAACTTATCTCTACGACACATTGATAGAAACAATAGTACTTACCAACTGTTGACATTAATTTGCAAGCTAAAACAAACACGGTTATCAAAGCTAAAATAAAAGTACTTACCGATAATCATATATGATCTTAGAATGTTGATAGAAACCTATACGGTATATGCTATAATTGATAATCCAAAATCAGTGCCCTGCACATAAAAGTCCAAAAACTACGGTCAGTTTCGGCAACCTAGTAGAAAGACAAAAAAAATACAAGGAAAGTACAATATCCCAAACCTTTGTTGAAGAAATAGAACACTAAACTACAGTAGTACAGCTAAACCAATGTCAGCTAAAGAGTGAAGAGAAACATACAGGATACAAATATTATCGGGAATGATCCATACCTAGTTCGCTAGATTGTCAACAATAACTGGTACTATTCAAAATAATTTGTATTTGTATTGTGCAAGTAACTAAATCCATACAAAATTAATTGAAACTCTGTACAACGCAATGATCCGTTACTCATGGGTCAAATTGTTCCAACACACAAATTCTCAAACGACTGGTCCTCAATTTATGGGGAAAATCAAAGTATATAAGTTAGAAGACCTAACCCTATTAAGGTTGAAGGTAAAGTTTTTTGAATCAGTATATACCATGGTGAATATTTTTCTCTGACATGATGTACCTTGTCTTGCACATAGTATGCTGAGCTGTATGCGTTTATTAGTACCAAAACACCTAATATATGACACGATATGGACAGAAATGCCTTAGAACATATGCAGGTTCTCATTTAGGAATTGCAATGATATGTGACATCTCCGAAATGCTAAATAAAAGAGAAATCCACCTGCTGACTAAAGAGCACATACTATTTCATCTCTGAAATGCTAAATAGAATAAGTTAACTGTGATTAGTGCAACCCAAATGGTAGGAGCATCATGAGTGTAAGAATTAAACACATAATCTAAAAGGTATTGAAATGAGAAGAGTTTTAGTAGCTAGAACTGTATAAACAAGGATTACAAAAACATATTAGCATTATTGGATTAAAGTTAAATGAATAGCCTGAATTGTAACGGTAAGAAATATGAGATTCTGTTTACTTATATGGGAAAAGAATTGCAAGTGATAATGCTTCTAATCTTAAAGGCAGCCTGGATATTAGCAAGTGATAATGTTGACTTATTATATATGCCCTAGTTCAGCAATGATATCCTGTGAGAGTACAAAGGTGCCACCTAAAAAATCAAATAGCAACTATTGTGTTTAGGAGTGCAGGACAACAGAATTTTGACATCTATCTTTACTGGGGTCATGTAATAGCAATTAATTGTCAGGATTAACTAGAAGATACTATACACTATCAAGAGAACTACAACAGGTAATACTTAAGTAGTTAATTCAATCCATAGTTGTCACACCCCAAAATTTTTGATTTTGGGTTGTGCATAGAAAACATAAATTAAAATAAATGTTTTGATATTTGGATAAAATTTTCAAAGTTTAGTTTAAGTTAAAAATTGAATCTTCGAACTTTTCCATATTAATTTGACGGGATATTGCTTGATGTGATGCTTGCTTTTGGTGTTTGTGAGTGCAAATGGTTTCAAAGTACGATAGGACGACGTTTCTTTCGCTCCAGAGAAATTTTCTAACCTTTTCTGGAATTAAATTTCTTTTTCTTTGAGCTTTATCTTTTTCCCCGATCATCTCAATAATCTTTTCATGAGCCCAAACTCATTTAGTTGAGTTCCTTATATCTCCAAGAGTCTCCAGGATTTTTCCGGTGATTTTTCTGAGCTCCGGGCTATTTTTCGCGGCTTAAAAGGGTAATTTTGGATATTCTATAATTATTTTAATCTTGAAATTATATAATTATAAAATATCTCGTTTTTCCAAAAATTCCAAACCCTAGACTTATATATAAGTACAACCCTTTTCGCGAGCCGCCACTCGTAGCTCCCTCCATCCCTTGCCAAAGTTCGTCATATACAACTTGCGTTTCGGCGAACTTCCGTCGAAGGTTCGGCAAGGTTTTTCGGCCATCTCCGGCGTCCCCGGGAGAAAACGCCACTGCTGCAAGGTTTGCCTCATTTTCCTCTACACCGTCATGCCTTTCGTTTTATGAATTCATGATCCGTTCATCGTTTCCCTAATGCATCTTTATCTTTTTCGGCGAGGAACTCCATGGTCAGCCGTCTTCTTCGAGTTCTCCGGCCACTCGGCGCCACACCGGCCACCTCTCGCATCTTGGCCCCGTCACGGCGCCCCATCGTGAGGACGCTGCACCCGGCCCTAGCCCCGCGGCCTCCCGCGCCCTGCACAGCAGGCGCCGCCACTGGCCTGTGCGGGCTCGGCGTGCAGGCCCTGTGCCGGCCGCCGTGACACCACGGGCGGGCCCTGCGCGCCACCGCGCGTGGCCGCGTGCTGCCGCTGGCCATCCTGGCCGAGCAGGCCCCTCCCCTTCCTTGCGTGAGCAGCAGCGGCAGCCCGTTGCCTTGGCTCGTCCGGACAGCCAACCCAAGGTAGAAGAAAACATATTTACAGTTTTGCCATCCATCGTTTTTCCTCCGCTGTTTCCTCGTTTAGCTCTGATTCGAGTCGTTCAAGTCGCGTTAGATTCATGTCGTCACGCTCTACGCAATAGTGCTAATGTTTGTCATGTCTTATAATTATGAATTTATTGATTTAAAAACTTTTTTATTAATAATTATTTAATCGCTGTTAATTAGAAAATAACTAAGGGTTGCAATTCCATTCGGGTCGTGTCGTGTTTGTGTCGACGTAAACTATGTATAAGTAACGATGTTTATCATGTCACTTGATTATGAATTTGTTAAATTAAATAGTAATTAGATTAATATTTTTATTTAATGGTTTCCTAATTAATTAACAATAGTTAATTCGTTTTAACTCTGATTCGGTTCGTTTGAGTTGTGATCGTGCCGACTAAAGCTACATGTTAGTAGGAACGTTTAACCTATCCCATCTCATTGAATTTTATAAGTTAGATATTAATTTGATTTATGCTTGTGCAATTGAGTTTCTAATTAAAAGCAACACGGGTTTATACTTCAGTCTGTCCTAAATTGATGTTAATCTAATTAATATTAAACTAAATGTCTTTTGAATTATAAGATGCTTAGTTCAACTTTGAAACATAAGTGATTTCGTTCAGTTGGCACATGTTTTTCTATATACCGTTAAATATTAATTCAATTAATAGGTATGTAATGGTTTTCAATCTAAAAACAACATGTTGTATATGTAAATAAATGTTAAAATAATTAGCTACTAACATAAACATATTTTTAATTTGTAAATTGCTTAGGCTAGCACTTTGACGTGTGGTTGGATGCTCTTACAAAATTATTTCTTTTGCAAATATAAAAGCATAACTTGCTTGATAAAATATTGTGTGGGAATATTTATAAAATATATAAACTATGGTTAGTTTCAACTCGATGTTGAGTCCAAATATGATTTGTCTAATCTGAACTAATTACTTTTCCATGATCTTGTTAACTAAAATAAATCAAGCATGTAGTGGTTCCTTTTATAATATAAATATTCCGATAGTCTTTTTCTTTTTAACGATAGTTCCGTTATCGACGTTTCTTGTGTTCTCATGACCGTAGCCGGTAGCTCTCTTTTAGTACGCTGTTTTCTCTTGTGTGGTGTATTGTTCTTAGTCGTACCTATTTGTTTGCTTATATGTCTGTTAGTGTGCTGGGTTGCTATGATCTATGGGTAGAAGAAAGACTATCCGTGAGCGCCGAAGATCCGAAGGTGAAGACCAGAAGCTGAGTGCCAAAAGTTGCAAATGAAAGATTAAGTTGAGACTTTTTAGAGCAAGTTACTTTGGGCATAAAGCAAGTTCTAAGGCAAGTATAACATGAGACTATCCTTGTTGTCCTATTCATTGAATTACTATTCATATGCATGTGTTCTCCTTGACAACCATAGAGATTATAACTTAACTATTGATATCTTGTTTCTTTGTCACCTATGGGTTGTGCATTTGGATAGCTATTGCTAGCGCTTAATTATGAATGATGATCTTATAATTTGACTAATGAATTATGCAACCAATCATTCAAAGATGATTTTATTACTGTTGAAAGGGAGCTAGAGCATGGGGTTATTTTGTTGATCTGGTTTCTCTCCGTAAGGACTTATCTGTACGTGATCATCCGGGATATACAGTACAGCTATGAGGGCTATATGGCTCAGGCTTTAGTTATTTAAAGAACCTTTTCTAGCTTGTTAGTGGTTACATAAATGGCGTAAGAATGGTTTGCCATGTTGGGTGTAGGACAACCTCTAGTCTATGAGTATAGCCGAGAAGGAATTGTGCCATTTGAAAAGGGGGGTCCTACATCTGCCTGCTGAGTGAATTTAATGGCCCTAACTTGTTAGACGAACTTTTAAATGACTTTATATGGTTTCTGATGTTTTGGGCCTTGCAAACCCATGTATTTGGAAATCATGACTCACAGTGAAAGTGTATACCTCTGCGCAGAGTTTAATAAACTGGTATACTAGCCGTGCCCATGGACACGGGCGGCCTTGGAACATTTACAAATAGTTGATCACAATTGTTATATCATGCTTAATTCTGTTGTTACTTTTATGTTTATGTTAATTGCTATTTCATTATTCTTATTACAATTGATCATTGTTTCATTAATGGGTTTTGGTATACCTTGATGCTACTTAATTGCTAATTATATGACGAATAAAAGCTAAATGCAGTCAAACAGTGTCTAGCCTTTTGTGCCTCATGAACCCTGTGTTATACTTGTTGAGTACGACATGTGCTCACCCTTTGCTATTTCCCCACACCCCCAGACTTTAGAAAAGTTGCTTCGAAGATTGATGGAGTTACGGAGGAGTTCCCAGAAGACTGATAGAAGTGCTTGGCATATGGAGCCCCCAGTCAGCCGTCCCTGAGAAGAATGGAGCCTGAAGTTTAGTCATCGTTCCGCAATACTCTGATGTAAGTGTTAATTTATAGCTATGTATACACTATATAATAACATTGTTTCTGATACTTTTTTATTCTGAGATATGTGTGGACTTCCTGGACACACATATGACTGACCTGGTTTTGTTCTTTAAAACTTGGTGTGACAATAGTCATTAAGTGCATAGTAGGAAATCTCAGCTAGTCAACTTTAGCCAGTGTGAAAGGGCAATAGAAGATAAAACACTCCTCTGCAAAGAGAAGGTAATTGTCTTTGTTTGTCACAATTAGATATCTATATCTAGATATAAAAAACTGAGTGTTTTGTCTTGGACAATACATTGTTCCGTATTTTTTTTAAAATATAACAAGTTCATTTGAAACTTACTATATGCAGAATAGAGTAGAAAATTACAAGTGTACCTAAAACCTAACACAAGGTAAAATCTTACGATAAGAAAAAGCTAAAATACCTAGTTTGAACAAGACAAGATTAAGGGAGTTCTATAAACTAATCCTACTCTCATGGAAGAACACATTGCTAAATTGCATGACTGTATATGGGCGCCATGAGGGGCATTAAATAGAATGTTGAAGAAACTATGTATAGCAAATTTGATAGGGTTTGTGGAGATCTCATACCAATGTGCTTTCATGTCTGACAGCTGCTTGGAGATGACAAAAGCGATATATATTAGGAACAAAGATCAGCTGAACCAAAAAAAAAAGGGTGAGGTGAGCGCATTCAGATATCATTGTACTGCTACTCTCAGATTTGAAAACATGCAAGACTAATTAGATTTTTTTTGAAAACTTAACTAGTGTTCAAAAAACTATCAATATAAACAATGGCAGGATAGAAAAATTACAGAATAATTTGCAGGATAGAGGACGTCTAAGAATAATTACGGAATGTGAACATCGATCTATTATGAAAAGTTACAGAATGTGAACATCAATCTATTGTGAAAAGTTATAGAATTACCACAGTAATATATATCTATTCTGCCAACTGTTTAATATACATTTATCTCTTCTCCTATTTGTTAGTTCAAATATATTGTCCTACTGGTATATCTAGAATTTGTATTCTATAGCATACTTTAATATGCTTCAGATCAAGCTTCTTATGTTGCCCAGAACAAGCTTCAGATCATGCACCATCTCTTAAATGCAGTGAATTAGTATGAAACCAAAACAGTTGAAGGTTGTGCATAGATTCATCACACAGGCATTAAAGGATGGGAAACAAAAAAAACTCACGATGAACTGTTAAATTGCCAGGGTAAGGGTTTACAGGACATGAAAATCTTGTAGTAGATACAGGGCGGATTCAGGGGGGTGGCTGGTGGGCTGCAGCACCCCTCGTGGCCCGGAAATACAAGGGATAGGTCAGCCCAAATCGTCTTTCAGCTCAGCCCAACAGCCCAATTCGAAGCCTCCTTCTGTTATTTAGCCCCACCTTTGGCCCATTTATGGATCCACCTCTGAGTAGGTTGCCGAAACTCTAAAAGGAAGAGAAACTCATCGACCTCTAAAAGGAGCCAGAAAGCCCATTTAGTGAAATGGAGGCCTCATCGACCTCTAAAAGGAAGTCAACAAATCACCGATTTGACCGCTGTTTGTGGCCCAGCAAACTTAAGAAGTCCCATTCTAGAAAGAGCAAACACTGAAATCAATGTCAATAAGCAGGGACCAAGCGGAATTTGTTCCTGCTGCTCTGTTTGATCGAGGTCTCATAGATCGAGGAATTAGTTCGCTGGCCGCTGGAGCTCCATGGACTCATGTGTTCTGGAAGGGCAGCCCTCACTCACCTGAAACAGTTTGTTCAGTCATTGTCAATGAACTTTAAGCTGGTGAGACATATCTGGCCGGTTTGAAGTTCTAGACATATCATGTGTGGTCGTATCTTCCTAAATCTCTATACCTAAAAAAATAACCAACAGTATAGTCTTACCGGCCCGCCCAATCCCCATTTCGGGCCATATATTATAGGAAATAAATGTCCGGTCCCCATTTTGGGCCATCGCTCGCTCCCACCCCGCTATGGAGTCCGCGTCTGCGTAGAGTTTGGTGCCTTTTGGTACAGCCTCCCGAGCCGCTCCACCTGCAGCTTTCGGGTGCTGCTAAGGGTTTATTTGACAGAGCTCCAGTGGTGGGTAATTTCTCCCAACTCCATGAAACTTGAATTTGGTGGACACGAAATCCATGGATCTTGGGGTAGATCCATCATTTTTGTGGAGTACATCTGCAGTGGAGTTGCTGGAGCTGAAACTGTTTGGCTGAAAAAATCTGAAGCGAAACTATTTTTATGGATCTGGAGCTACGTAGAGCTCAGCCAACACGCCCTAAACCAAACAGTCTCCTGCGGCTCTGCTTCGTCGGTGGAGCCGCCAAAAACCCACTGAGACAAGCACAGAAAGAGAGTGGAAGCAGAAAGATGTAGCTTCGCCAGGCTCCGTGACCTCCAGTGGGCTCAGCACTTGGTCATGGCCCGATTTACCGTTGGGACACGTTGGCGCGAGCGATGGTGGCACCGAGGCGGAGCGGGGCGACGACGGCACACCCACAAGGAGTGGAGGCGGGGCAGAGGTGTGGCAGCCGAGTCACTAGCGCACAGAAGCCGGGTGGAGTCGACAGTGTGCAGTCGACTAGGCATGTCAGGGCTACCCGAGTGGAGTTGCCAGGGCACATCACGGCTGGGCAGAGGAGAGGAGGCGTGCCGGATGCAAACAACAGCACAGGAGGCGAGGCGGAATTGCCAGATGTGGAGCAGGCGACTTGAGACTCCAAGGGAGCCGTCACGAACAGTGAGCGGATAACGAAGATAGGGTTGTACGGTACAAAATGGAGAGGAATAAAAAATAAAGGAAGAAAATTTATGCATTGAGAAATTTTTGCTTAGTGATGATTGTGCATTTGTTCATGCTAAGCATGCCAAATTTTGCATTGGATTACATTGAGTCGCATGTTAGGTTTTTGACTAGACATACCCTGAATCCCAATCCAGGCCTCCTGGGTTCATCTTTCAATCAATATATCAGAGGACAGAGTCCGTTTACAGCACAGAGTATTGAGCCTCCAACATACGACGGCCAAAAGCCAACTATTAGACGCCCATGTATATTATAGATAGAAACTAATGCACGACACAGACCCAAATCACTCTAACACAGTGCCACTGCCAGGCGAACTCCTATCATATCAGACCGCCATGAAGATAGAGCACTTGTACCTTCCTCCCGCTAAACCCATCTGCTTAGTACCTCTTGTGGTCAATAATCATCGCATCGGTATGCATGGTATGGTCAGACCATACGAAGTGTAGGATGGTTGTGATGGATTTGGGCTGCGCTCCTCAGTGCTGTCTTCACTGGTTCCACCATTTGCGTGGACTTGTTGAAGCCATACTTATACCAAGGCTGGTGGATATCAACGCGGATTTCCCGGAGCGAACAGAGCAATTCCAAGCCGAGGTTGCTGCAGTAACAAGGGTCCAGGACGGCCTGATTACCGACAACGAAATGAAGCACTTCAAGGTTTGGCATGAATCGAGGTGTTGCTGTGCCTTCGCAATCACCTTCCCCGGTAGAAATTGAACCGCCTTTCTTCTCTTCGTGAGAAACAGGAGCCAAGGCAATTCCATGCTGGAGTTTGCTCGGTTGGAAGGATCGCCTACTGTTGTGCACACCATCAGAGACAGAGGGCATGGTGATGCTGTCATTTTTTCCACCATCCCAGAGATGAAACGAAACGGTCTTCTTGCCGTCCCCTTTATTGGTAACGAACAAGACCATTGAGCTCCACAGTCTGAGGCACCTCAACTCCGGGAAGTAGCAAGCATCACTGTCACTGATGTCGCTTATTGAGGGTGATGCGCACTGCAGATCCAGTTCAAGGAAACGGAGCTCCGGCAACCTGCCCAGGGTTTTCAGCTCATGCTCGTCCATTATCCGCAGTTTCAATTGCAGGTGGGAGAGCTTATGATGACACCAAGGAGTGATGCATGATGGCAGCTTCTTGAGTACAGACCCTGCTAATACAAAATATCTGAGATTTCCCTGGAGGACAAATTCCCCTTCTGGCCGCCAGTCCCAAAATCGAGAACTACCAGTAGATATTTTCAGATGCTGGAGCTTGTGGAGATGGCGCACAGACTCGACCAAATCTCTTTCCATATCCTGAGTGTTGAAGAAAAACCCTGCATCAAACACCCTGAGTTCCCTCAGGCAGCCCAGCTCCTTCACAAGCCGCCTTGGCGCCTTACTCATGTTGCAGAACTGTACTGACAGCTCCTCTAGGGATGTCAGTCTCCCCACAGAAAACATCTCAGCATCATGGACACTGTAATCTAAAAGTATACGGAGGCACAACAACTGTGTTGGCAAGCTGCTGCCCGACGGCAGTTCCATAATGGAAGATTCCAAGTCCAGCGTCTGCAGCATCTTTAGGCTCCTATTTCTTCGGGGATCTTCTCGATCTTTCTTCCATTTATACCAAGAAACCTCAGGTGCAGTAAATGTCCAAGGGGCTCAACACGGACAGGGCTATCATTGAATTTATTACCATAATAGTATCTTATATTCAGCACACGTATAAGTTTGAAGCTAGAAATTGGGCCCCATGAGTCAATGGCCCACTGCAGGGCAATAAATGACCTCACTTTTGACATGTCTAACATATTAGCCTGATTACTGAGCACCATGGTCTTATTATGGTGCGCCAACCTGCGAACCACATTGCTCTGGACAAGTGTGCCTTGGTCATTATTATCACATACAGTGAAAAAATTTTCCTCTTGTGATATGGATCGGATGAAATCAAGCACCATGTCATGAACACGACAACCATGGATGTGATTTCCATGGATGTCAGGTTCTACCTCTTGAATCATACTTCTGTTTATGAGATCATTGAAGTAACCCTCTCCTATTTCAAACAAGCCTTTTCCATTTTGCTTCTGGACGAATCCCTCAGCTGCCCACATCCAAACCAATGAATGTTTAGTGATAATGGAATCTTCTGGAAATGCACTGAGATACAACAAGCATGTCCTTAGGTGTGAAGAAAGGTCATAGTAGCTAAAGGACAGTATCTTCTTCATAGTATTTTCTGCTACCTCATTTTCTTTACACCCAAAACCAATAGATTTATATACCTCAAACCATCTGTTTGTTGGTTCATCCACCAATAAACTAGCCATTGTGATAATAGCTAATGGTATACCAGCACATTTGCTCAGAATTTCATCAGATATCTCATCCGGATGATAATCAACAAACTTCCTTTTATCACCATCTATTCTTGTATAGAATAATTTTCTAGAGCTATCATAAGGAAGTGGTGGTAGCTCGTACACATCATCAGCATTTTTGGCAACTTCCCTTTGACGAGTAGTTATGATTATTCTACCTTCACAACTTTTGTCATCAGGAATAGCCAATTTCAGAGTTTCCCAAGACTGTTCCTCCCATAGATCATCAATAACAATAATATACCTATATCGGCACAAAAATGCAAAAGTTTTGAATAAATAATTATGTTACAACATATATAAAGCGATGCATGGTTATAACTAGCTTGGGACGGAAAATTACTAATACCCATATCAGAAATAATGATGTTTTAGACGTGGACATTGTCACAAAATACAATTTTAACAAAAATCATAGACATAACAAGGTTATACTTTTTAAAAGATTGTATTTCAAGGCAATATATTTGTATTATTTCAAATACGCAGACTTATAATGCATGACAAAAATTTCCTAATTAAATACTGATATTATTGCTTTAAGATGACATTAAAACAGTATAGGCAGATGAAAGAAAAGACCTCGAAATAAAATGGCTGATGCATGCCTCTTCTTTTCATGGAGGAATTCTTGGAGTCCATTAACGAATTAAGTTATCTAGAACATACTAATATAAAATGAAGAAGCATGCAACTATATAGGACTGAAAATTACGTCACCCTCATATCACACATAAGTGAAGTTTCTAAGACACACGGTCTGCAAAAAAAACAACTTTGACTAGTACTTTTTATATCTAATAATATCTTGCAGAACATAGCAAGACTACAATTTTTAGTCTCTAGTATTATATTTCATGGCAATATACTCATACTATTTTAACCTAGTCTATCAACCCGTGCTCTCCCACGCTAGAATTTTAGAAGATATAAGTATTAGCTATTGTTTAATACATATGACTAATGAAGAATTATATATATTAAATTTTAGATTTTTCTTTTGGTTTGTTTTCTCAAAATAGACACAATAGAAATTATGTAGGCTATATGTAGTTATCATAAACTATTTTTGAAGGGATAATATATTTGTTTCTCATCCATATTCATATTTTCCCTTTGCATGACACCTCCATACATTTTAAAAATGCAATTAGTTTGAAACCTTATCATTAATTTTGGGGGGCTCTTGTTTTATCACCTATCTTATGAAGTCTTGAATCTAAATTTTGATTTTTCAAATTTTATGCTTATTGACTGCTACAAGTTTTTTCACTCCTTAGTTAAGTTGAAACTCTTGTGCTTATTCTATCTTTCATAACACTCCTTTTTACATTTTTTAAAATAAGGATTTTAGGTCATAGACTATGTTCTTCAATACTACAATAGCATAAGCCATCATTTGAACATGCACCATGTTGCTTAAGATAAGTCACAATGGTTGAAGTGCGATCTTGAATGGGGGGTGGCGGGTGCTAATTGCAAGAGAATTATAATACTTAAGTCTTATAATAATCGAAATATTATTAATGAGCAAGGAAAATATAAATACTAGTGGTCTCCACACTTCTTAAGATGATTAAAGTTTTGTATCAAGGAACTATATGTGTAGTTATGGTGGTACTATTAATATAGACATGTCAAAAGTTGTAGTTATCAATATATGTAAATATATCTAAAGTAATAAGCTATATAAATTATATGTCATGGTTAATAATACATTTTTAAACAATTTGTTAGTACATTTGATATGAGTTGTTAAGGAAGTATTTTTTTATGTGATGAAACCAAATACATATTTATTGCTCACGCATGCTGGCACAACGTGTATGTTTACTTTAATCAAATCTTACTACATTAATATAGACAGAGGTGGGTAATGTAGAAACATATATAGCTCTTGATTGTCTAAATAATTTTCTTGTAATAGAATATGTTGATAATTTAGATGTAGATTTAAGGGTGGTATTTAATTTTTATAATAGTGAGATGAAAATTGAGTTATGTAAATTACCATTCATAATAGGAGGATATGGGTAATTAGATGCAAATTTAAGTCAACTTTAGATCATGTTTCTTAATGGCATGTGTGGGTAATCTAAATATAGAGTCATGGGATGCATTATATTATTTTACACAATATTAGAGTGGACAATTATTTAGAAAATAGAATAGATCCAATAATATGGTGATTAGGTTATAAAAATTTAATGGTTAGACATTTATAATTTTTGTGAGAATTTCTAGGATATACCTTTTATTTTCCTACTAGGTCTTGTGAGGATTAACATGCAGGCTCTATTGGCGACCTCTAGTTAGATTATTTAGTAATTATATTTTTCTATTGTGATATGTATTTAGTTGAAACCTAATCGTAGGATACCTAAACTCTCTTGTGCATCCTTTATGTGACTTCATAAATCTATAGCTTATCTTTTAAACTTTTAATCAAGTTATTGCAATTTTTCACATGTTAAGTAGAAATTCTAGTGTTCTTTATGTTTTATTCAATTTCTTTTCTTATTAAAAAGTAATTAAGTCCTAGTAGTATTGCTTTCCAGATGTTAATTCGAAACTCAGGATGCACCTCGCCATTGAACATGTTTAATTTTTTATGGCACATGATTATTTGTGTGATGTAATGTTTTATGTATCGTACAATGATCAAAATTAAATTACTAATATTGATACAACATAATGTTTTAGTCTATGTAGAAACTTATAAAATTTATTATCACAGAGTATTAATATAAATTAAAGTGAATTGTCAGTGTTATTGTTACATGACTTGTTATTAAAATAAATATTTATGCTAATATATACATGTTTATTTGATATATATGGTGGAACATAGCATTATGGTTATTAAATTTCACAGTTTAAGATGTCTATAATTCAGAAATATACATGTATAGTACTTTATGGATATTGATTTTTTGTGATAATATATTAGTATTTGCATGTAGATTTGAGATATATTTTTTGATTTTTTATAATTGTGAGATAGATACAAATATTAAGGTAATACTTTATATTCCATTTCACAACGATATATATGGGTAGGTTGAATGCAAACTTAGAAGGTTACTTTACATTATCTTTTTATCTTTCTTAATGACAAAGGTGGGTAATTTATAAAGTCATTAAGGGTACTTCAAATTATCTTTCATAATGGTAGATGTGGGTAATTTAGATACTATTATGTTTTGATAAAGGTGGGTATGTTAGATGCAAATTTTGGGGGTTATTTTGAATTATTTTTCATAATGACAGATTTGGATATTTTGTATAAAATGTAGGGGGTTGTTTTAAGTTCTTTCATAATGGCAGTGGTAGATAATTTAGATGCAAAATTAAGGGGTTACTTTATATATTTTTCATATTGGTAGAGGTGTTTAATTTTTCATCAATTACAATAGATCTGGTCGCTATTATCATGGATGATGATTTGAGTGTACTAAATTAAAGGCTAGATGTTTTTGATTATTATGAGAATTTTTAGTATTTATCATTCCTAGCGTGTCTGATGAGAAGTAACATGGTTTATATAAAAATATAGGGGATTACATTGAATTATCATTCATAGTGGCAGAGGTGGGTAATTTAATGCAAAATTACAAGGTTACATTATGTATTTTTGTAATGGTAGAATTGGGTAAATTATTTCTAATTACAATACATCTAGTATCTATAATAAGTGATAATGATTACAGTCTTTCAAATCAAAGCTAGTTGTTTCTGATTATTATGAGAATTTTTAGGATTTTTTTACCTAGTGGATTGGTCAGAACTAACGTGGTATAGTAAGACAAGATATACAGACTTAATGCATAATAAATATTTTGTAATTAAAGATTTAAATGACTGCCATATGACAATATTAAAACTGTAGAACAAATAGAAGACCTCTAATCTGAGTGGCTGATGCATACCTCTTGTTTTGTTGGAGGAACTCTCGGAGTCTGTCAATGAACTGAGTAATATCTTGCAACACAGCAAAATTAAACTTCTCGTATATTTCCTTATCAAGGGCAACGAGAATCATCTGTAAGACTTTCTGCAAATCAGGTTTCCTGCCAACAGAAACAAAGGCCCTGCAGTTGAAATCCCCTCTAAGGTTGTCATAGACAGCTTTGGCAAGAGTAGTCTTGCCCAACCCACCAATTCCGACAATTGATACTGTCTTCATCTTCGTGTTGGACATGTCATCTAGCTGCAGCTTGGACTTGAGTTCACTGCTGGACTTGTCGATGCCAACAAGCTTGTTCACTTGTGTGTACATGGCGTGAAGACGAGGATCAATGGACGAAGTTGTGGCTGGCTTGGCCACAATATCACCCACCTTGTACCTACGACACCGCTCCATCACCTCATATAGATGAGTCATGATGTCCTTGACCTCGCCGCTGATCTTGCGGCGTGCCTTACTCTTTTTGAAAAAGTTGGTCAGTTTCTTGAGACGCTTGAGCAAGCCCTTCTCCTGCTCAGCAGAATCAAGGCCTTTGACATGGACGTCAAAGGTGTCGAGGATGTCCTCCATGTCATAGGAGGCCTCCCTAACATGGCGTGCCCAGATCTGGACCTGCTTGTCGAGCTGGTCCCAGGGCACCTGGGCCACCTTGTGGAGTGCGGCTTGCGCAAGCTCGAGCTCCTGGGTGAGGGATTTGATGCGCTCCTTCATGCCGGTCTGCAGGTCGTACTCCTTCTCCAGCAGCTGGTAGAGCCTGGGGATGAGGCTGCCCATGGCGCCCATCACCAGGTCCGCCATGCTTCACGGCCGGGCGTGCTCTTGGCTGTCGGTGGGTGGATGGGAGGCGTGTGGAACTAGGGCAATGAGGGTCTACGTACTGACTACATAGTAACTAATATATATGAGAAGGATCCGTCGTGAACAAATGCAGTTTTTATTTAAACGAGCACGTCAGGGGTACCAGTTTTTCATTGAGAATATAAGGATCATGCACATCGTGAACCCATGTGCCCATGTGGCACGTCAGGCATGTGCGCATGTATGCACATCGTGAACAGCGAGCCTCCTCATATTGCAATCGCGGAAGATCAATTCTTGATGACATTGCAGTCGTCTGTAATAAACTAATTAATCGATCATCATCTATCAATTATTGGGTCCTTAGGTCAACGTGTCTCTCTTCCTATACTCATTATCTGGCAGCAACTATAGCTGGTTCACATGCCCTATTCGTTCGTTACCTTGTGAGGAACAGGCTAGCAGGACAAAACTTATGTTTTGGTCATAAATAGTGTTCCCAATGCAAGAAATCATAGAAGCTATGATTTTACTAATATGTCATAGGGAAGCGAATTAAAGTCAATTAGTTGGATGAGACTATGGTAGGTGTAGTCATGCGTCCAGCCATCAAGATTTGAGTTCTCATCAACTCGGATTTATGTGGCTATTTTCTTCTCAATGGAAACCTTCTTCCTTGATCGCATGTATTTATGTATCTATACATGCCGAAGACATGAGAAATCATATTTCTTTGTTTGAGTTATTCTTTTGATTGTACAAATAAATTTCAAAACTATTTACTGGTGCTATATAAATTAACTTTTTTTTTGGCACAGCATGTGGCCTTGAGTTTTGTGAGAGTAATTAAACAAGCTGGCAGTGGATGAGCATGGTAATGCCTCAATCAATGTTCTTGTATCTGGCCCATCGTGAATAAAAAAACTCTAGTAGACATGGCACAGCTTGGATATTCTTTCTAATAAGTACTATATATATGATGTCTCGCCCATCGTGCTTACTTTTTATAAGCGCGCAATTATCTCGAGATTGGTGACTGAGAACTGGCCATTAAGTGCCCTAACAGCTCATTAGATTTTGAATCCATGGTGGGTCACAGAAAGAAGCTCAAATATTACAATTTGACAAACAATAGTTGTGATGCGGTTCAGATAGAGCTAATTTTAACTGTAGTGAGAGCAGCAAAACACTGCTGCACTAGCCTTGTCACTAGAGATGTTGTTGAAGGCTGTGAGCTCCAATCATCCCACGCCTCCTCAGATCCAAGTGTAAGTAAAAAAGTCACAACTACAAAGTTGTAGTTCTCATCGAGATCTTCAACTTTGTATTTGGCCGTTTCACCATCTGAAATCGTTTGACAGATTTGAATTTCAAATTGTGAGAACTTGAGCCATACTTTTATGTCCACAAATGATATGCTACAACTAAAAAGAATAAAACGTCGACATTTTTTTGGTGCGATGTTGGTTTTGGTACTTCCGTCTGCCTCCACCTGCGATGCATGCACGCGCTAGCAGGTGGGCCTCCTCGACGCACGCTCAATCACCTCCAATCACCGGCACCGCAATCTCCATGCTCCCTCCTGTGATTTCAGAACAAGGAAACAAAACTCGCTCGCATGATTCGTCGGCCTCGCTCCGCATCCACCGCGTCGCCGCCGTCCGTGCCCGCCCGATGCCCGCCCTGCCCCAGAGAGCGCCCCCTTCCTCGAGCTCCTGTCCCCGAGCCATGCCTTTCTCAACGATGAGCTCTGCCGACCACGAGGCTTGATTCGTCGGACAGCTTCGCCCCGCCCCTACTCTGACCTCGCTGAGCACCTGTAGCAAATCAGCGAGGAGCCGTGGCCCACGTCTTCCTCTTTGACCCGCTCAACCGTGGCCGAGGGCGACGCCACCACCAGTTCCTCCCCGACGTCCACCTGCCTCTTCATCGACGGATGCGCCAAGCCGAAGCGCACACCAACCTCACCAAACCTCTTTGGTCGCCACGACCAGGTGGATTGCCAGGCATCACAGTCCCCGAGGCCGGTGCCGCCACCGCCGCTGGAGTTGGCGCCAACAGGTTCGGCAACCCTGATCTATAGCCAACCATGAACGAGATCCACGATTGGTGCCGCCGCCTCGCCCGTCTCCGATCTACGCCGCGGTCGCCTGTCCTTGACCCTTGATTTGCGCCCTGCTCACGCACCTTTCTGAGCTCTCCACAAAGCTTTGGGAGATTGCTTCAACCTTTGACCTCAATAGGTGAGCTTCCTTCTGACATCTGGGAACTATCTAGAGATCGGTCTTAAAAGACTTTGCTCATAGCTCCACGATCCTTTACTAAGGAGAAAACCAGTGCTCCCAATCTTCATCTTTCTGTGTCTTATCCTGAATGTTCTGCTGTAGAAATTAGAATCCTTTAGAAATTGCACTGCACAAGTTGCCGCATCCCGTTTATGGCTTTACATGCTGGCTCTATAAATCTTGAAGAAAAACATAGGCTATGCATCCGGTACTTCATTTCTAAAGCCTTGTATGCTGTTGTCATCTTTGTCTTTATTGTGCGTACCTCTTTCACAATTTCTGACATACTATCTGCCAATCAGGATTCTGAATTAGGCTAAGCTGGAAGGAAGACAGTAGAGGAAATCTATGGGAAGTACAAGTTTGTGAGGCAGTACGTCCTAGCTAGAAGTTTGTCAGATTTCTTGTATACCGATCCATGATCCGTGTAATGCTATTTAACATTTGATCCTTCCATGTCACTGAATGCATTCAAGTTGTGCTTATTAGATGATTTGGCCACTGGAGATGTGCAGACTTGACGGTCTTTGTTTTATGCAATTAACATTACACCGACACATGGTTCAGTTCTGGGGTTCTCAAAGAAAAGAAGCATATGGGAGGTGTTTGTTGAAATTCTCCAGATAAATGTGCTTGTGGTTTTTAACCCATGTTTCGCTCCATTCGATTTGATGGAAAGGAAGCTGGCTGACTTCAGCGTGCCTTGGCCAGTCGGGTCTCAGGCCTCGATGACGTTTGTCGGAAGGTAAGGATTCTTTTCTTTTTCCCCATGTTTTCTCTTGAGCGTGAAGCCATGAACTCTTGTTAGCAATTCAGAAATAGGGAATATATATGCATGTGAATAATTTAGCAATTTATAACCCATTGTGGCGCGAGAAAAAGCAAGAACTAAGAATTAGAATTTACCTACCAAGTCAGCAAGTAGCCTTTGTTCTTCCTCAGCTCTGTTTTGGTAAGCAAAAGCCAAAACTGAGTAAGTTTGCTTATTTGACATTGCAATATATGCTCTGACGTAGCAGTTAGTAACTAATTTTACCTTCCTCTATAGCTTTAAGCTAACGCAACTGTTTGTGCTCTTTCGTGCGTGTTCTGTTAAATATGATAAATGAATACACACATTTGGACAAAAATACTGCTTGCATGAACCACACAGTTTCTTGGAAACCTATACTGTGTAATTATTACATTCTACCAGTTTTGTGTGATGGATATGCACTAGAAGCATGTGGGATTCTGTTATGGAAACATGGTATTATGGGTTTTTGTAGGATCAGAAATACATAGGAGATGAAGCCCAATTTATCTGCGAAGGTCGGCAGCGTTGGAGATTGATGGGCAACATCTGAGTCATGTCTTGGTAACTTTGTCTTTGCTTTATGTGACAGACAGATTTAATGACATGTTTCAAAAACAAGTAACAAATATATGCCTTTTTCATTTTGTATGCCCATAAAAGGAAACAATGTGGCTAATTGCTTCTTTCTGTGACATGAGTTGGTACTTCTTATATGTGACATTTCACACAACATACAACACCTGAGGATTGTAGGTGGCAGGCCAATTACAGAAATTTGAACTACACATTTGTTTAGTTCTTAGTCTTTTCGTTGATAAATCACTGAAATATAGCAACAACAGATCAATTTTTTGTCACTATGCAAAGTGTGGCATGTATGTGTGAATAGTTTGTAATCTCTTGTTGACAATGTATTGCATGTCTTACCTAGGTACCTTGACCACTTTTTTGGTGGAAACTAAGACCTAAATCCCTCCAATTGCTTCATTTGTTTTGTGAGCTCAGATTTGAGGAGAAAGAAGAGACTTGGTGGATGGAATTCGTAGTGTAATATGTCACTCCTGTAAGTTCTCATATCTTAATGCAATTTTGTTCTTCTGTAACATAAAAAGTTTGTGGGTTTTCTAAATAGTGAAGTGCCGATTTACCAAATTTGTTAGCAGTCATGATTTTCTCTAGAATTTTACTGAACATTTGTCAATGCATTCACAGCTCCTGGCTACAAAAGCGCAGTCTGTTTCATGCAAACTGTGCAAGCTTGTGTTGTTTTGTCACAGCCCGACGATGAGCCAGTGAGCTTGCTGCAGAACCTAGCAGAGATGGACATCACCTACAACGTGCTCTAGGTCAAGTCCTATTTGCCATTCTGTTCTTTCACTTTTGTTATTTGGCTTACACAATGGGTGGGCCAATCGGTTTGCTTGCTTGTTTGAGATGAGCAGCAGCAACTGCCATGGGAAGGTTAAAGTTTTGAAGCTGTTCGTGCTGGTGCAGCCGTGCAGGAGAATGACATCAGACGGCAGGTGAATGGTCTGCGCAAGTACTCTGCAGAGGTCAGGAGACTGGTGAAGCAGCTCATCAGGTGATGATCATGGACACAGACACTGTAAAACTGGACAGATGATTTCTGTTTCGGAATATGTTGCGTAATTATCCTCTTGTGGATCCTGGTGTTGCTTGCAACTTGAAGGAAGTGGAAGGAGATAGCGGACGATTGGGTGCGCCTGGACAATTCCGGCGGTGACAGCAACGCCTTGGTTAAGATTTTTTTGAGTCATCATATTCATATAGAGATAAGCATGTAAGCTCTGCAGTATTGAGTGTTGGATAATTTGATACATCCCCACAGCTAGGATTTTAGGCAAACATCAAGGGGTAGTGCCCCCTCGACTGTGGATACTAAAAACTCAAGTGCTTCTGCTGGTCCAAATAGGTGTTTCAGAAATAATTTCATTCATAATACTATAAGGGTTGCCTCTCTTTGTGTCTAGAAATTTGGAGTTTTCTCCCTGAAAGAAATCAGTTGCATAGGATGAGTGAAGTTTACTATGTATGTACTTCCTTTGCGACCAGATTGTTAAAATTGTTTTGATCATTTTGAATATGTCTGTTGCATCTGGTGTACTCCCTCCGTCCTATTGAAAGTGTCGTTTTTGACTTTTGAATTTCTTGTTTGACCATTCGTTTTATTCAAAATTTTTGTGCGAATAATAAAATAATTAAATCATTATTAAAGTATCTCTAATGATAAAGTAAGTTACAACAAAAGAAATAATATTTGTATAAAAATTTTAAATAAGACGAATGGTTAAAAAATGGCACAGAGTCCAAAAAGACACTTTCAATAGGACGAAGGGAGTACTTCCTTAGCGCTAGAGGAAATGCTAATCAAGGACAAGGATCTCCAGGTACCATGCCCTTTGCTCATCTGCAGTATTGAGTGTTGGATAATTTGATACATCCCCACAGCTAGGATTTTAGGCAAACATCAAGGGGTAGTGCCCCCTCGACTGTGGATACTAAAAACTCAAGTGCTTCTGCTGGTCCAAATAGGTGTTTCAGAAATAATTTCATTCATAATACTATAAGGGTTGCCTCTCTTTGTGTCTAGAAATTTGGAGTTTTCTCCCTGAAAGAAATCAGTTGCATAGGATGAGTGAAGTTTACTATGTATGTACTTCCTTTGCGACCAGATTGTTAAAATTGTTTTGATCATTTTGAATATGTCTGTTGCATCTGGTGTACTCCCTCCGTCCTATTAAAAGTGTCGTTTTTGACTTTTGAATTTCTTGTTTGACCATTCGTTTTATTCAAAATTTTTGTGCGAATAATAAAATAATTAAATCATTATTAAAGTATCTCTAATGATAAAGTAAGTTACAACAAAAGAAATAATATTTGTATAAAAATTTTAAATAAGACGAATGGTTAAAAAATGGCACAGAGTCCAAAAAGACACTTTCAATAGGACGAAGGGAGTACTTCCTTAGCGCTAGAGGAAATGCTAATCAAGGACAAGGATCTCCAGGTACCATGCCCTTTGCTCATCACTTGGTCTGGTTATTTGCCATGTGCTCCATACAGTGGTTTGGCCAAACTGTTCGATGAGATGGAGTAGGAAAGGATAACTAAGTCGAAATTCGGATTTTTTTGATCCATACATAGTGGGATCACTATCATTCTATATATTGTAGAGTATAGCCAAACTGTTGGGTGAGATGGAGTAGGAAAGGATAACTAAGTCAATTCGGATTTTTTATCCATACATAGTGGGATCACTATCATTCTATATACCGTAGAGTATTGGACCGAGTAAAAAGATATTACTTTTTGTTCTCTGGGCATGGTAACTAGAGATTTCTTCCCACCGATGTAATAGCCGCGTCACGGAGAGGTCTATAAAGTAGAGTTCTTGAGCCTACGACGCCACACTCTATGTGACTGTTAATTTCACAAACTTTTTTTTGATTAAATGTTATTAACATTGATATTTAATTTTTACAGTATTGTTACCTCATCGTGTGTTCCATATGTTTTAGTACAAAATGTTGCTATCCCGTAGCAACGTACGGGCACGCTACCTAGTCAAATGAAAAAGTCATCAACTACAAAGTTCTAGTTCTCAATGGAAATTTGAGAATTTTCAATTTTAAAATTCTAGAGCCTCAAATACAAATTAATAATTTCTAATGAAAAAGTTGGCAACTACAAAGTTGTGCTTTTGGTTTGGACAATTCAATAAAAAATAAATTTAAGTATACGAGAACTTCGAACAAGATTTTAGGACCATAAACGACCTCAAATGTAAATGTCATTAACTACAAAGTTGTATATGTCATTGAGACATACAACTTTAATATAAAGTTTGTCATCATCCAACTTAATTTAAAGAAGATATTAGTTATATTCTACTTTAACAAGGCCATCACCACTGGCACATAACTCAAACCGTTGGTTAAAGTGATTTTAACTGCCCGTTTGTGTTACAAACCAGCACCGCCTGTTGATAACACGGACACCAATTATTCGTGTTACCATCCGACACTGATAATTGCCCCTATTTTCAGCAACAGTTCGTAACACAAACCAACGGTGAAAATCATTTCACCATGAACCAGTGGTGCTCATCACCACCAATGGCTTAGAGCAAACTGGTGATGATGAATTATATAGCATAATGTGCCCATGTGGCACGTTAGGCATGTGCATATGTGCCCATCGTGAACCTCCTCATATTCCAATCGCGAAAGATCAGTTCTTGATGACGTTGCAGTCATCTGTAATAAACTAACTAATCGATCATCAACTAACATTTATTGGGTCTTTAAGTCAACATGTCTCTCTTCCTACTCACATGGCTTGCCAACCCATCAGATCTTGCAGCAAGTACTGGTTCGTATGCCCTATTCGCAACCCTGTGAGAAACAGGCTAGCAGGATAAACTTATGTTTTGGTCATATAAAGTTTGCAATAACCAATGCAAGAAACAGTAGAGCCATGACTTCACTAATATGTCATAGGATGTGATAATCAAACATAACGAGTTAGGTGGGAGGTTAGTCATGCACCCAACTATCCAGATTTGCGTTCTCATCAAATCAGATTTATGTGCCTATTTTCTTTTCAATGGAAACCGTCTACATCCTCTTCGTTGATAGCATATATTCATATATCTACATTCCGCAAACATGAAAAGTCGTATTTATTGTTTGCTTGGGCTGTGCTTTGGATTGTACAAATAAATTCTAAAACAATATATTGGTGCTGTACAAAATAGATTTTTTTTTTTGCACAAGCTGTGGCCTTGAGTTTTGTGGGACAAATTAAACAAGCTGGAAGTGGTTGATGGGCTTGGTCATGCCTGAATCAAAGTTCCTTGCATCTCGCCCATCATGCTTACCGTGTGAACGAATAAAAAAAATTCTAGTAGATGTAGAATAGTTTGAATATTCATTCTGATAAGTACAATATAGTGTCTCGCCCATCATGCTTACTATTTATATTCGTGCAATTAGCTCGAGATTGATGACTGAAAACTGGCCATTAAATGCCCTGACAGTTCATTAAATTCCTATCCCAGATGGACCGCAGAAACAAGCTCAAATATTACAATTTGACAAACAATAATTATGATGCGGTTCAGATAGAGCTAATTTTAACTGTAATGAGAGACCACCAAAGCACTGCTGCACTGGCCTCATCACGAGAGATGTTGGTTGCTATGCCTCTTTCGATCCAGTTGTGAAAGGAGAGTCAATGAATGATGAGCGTAGGGAGACCATGAGATGTGCGACATGCAAAGGCAGGTGTAGACCAAGGGCCTAGACATTTTCGTGCTGGGGAGAGGAACTGAAGCAACAGAGAAGCCAAAAACAACCATAAGAAGCTATTCCAGATGAAAGCAGCCACAAACAATATTAGTCGTAGGATCAGGGGATCCCTCAACTAGTCTAGCAGATCTCTGGAGGAGAAAAGATGTCTTAGAACCACATTTTGCAACAATTGATGAAGTAGGCCACGTGTCACAGACTTGCACACCGTTGGCATATGCATGCATTAATGGGTAGCTATTGACCTTGCTGAGTAACCATCCCTCCTGCCGAGGGCCTCCCTTCCACATTTCCACTCATCTGTAGATGAGCTCCATGGCCCTGGTGACCTTGTCCCCAATTTGCCTCTCTTAAGACTCTGTCCTTCACACGAACCTCACCTGAGCTGGTTCATGCATGAGTGGAGCCTCAGTTATGTTTTGTGTAGTGGTGACGGCGTCGGCACATAGGTCAAACCGTTGATAAAAGTGATGTTCATGGTCAGTTTTTGTTACGACCCGACAGTGAAAATGAGGTGATCATTGATAACCGCCGGTTGGTAACACGAACTGACGATGATGATAGACTATCACCGACAGTTCATGTTACCAACTGGTGGTGATAATCACCCTCCTTTTCACCAACAGGTTGTAAAACAAATCGGCGGTAAAAATCATTTTATCAATGGTTCTTAATACAAACCAGTGGTAATGAGTATCGCTAATGGCTTAGAGCAAATTGGTGGTGAAAGTGCCGGCAGTGATGATAAATTATGTAGTAGTGTGCCCATGTGCCAGGTCAGCCGCGTGTGCCTATGTTCCCTTCATGAAGCTCCTCATATTCCAGTCACGGAAGAACAATTCTTAATTACGTTTCAGTCATCTGTAATAAACTAATTAATCGATCATCAACTAACAGTTATTTGATCTTTAGGTTAACGTGTCTCTCTTCATACTCACATGGCTTGCCAACCCATCAGATCTGGCAGCAAGACTGGTTCGTATGCCCTATTCGCTACCTTGTGAGAAACAGACTAGCAGGACAAAGCTTATGTTTTGGTCATATAAAGTTCGCAAATCCCAATGCAAGAAACAGTAGGAGCCATGACTTCACTAATACGCCGTAGTTAGGTAGGAGGTGTAGTCATGCACCCAACTATCTAGATTTGAGTTTTGGTCAACTCGGATTTATGTGCCGATTTTCTTTTCAATGAAAACCATCTAGTTCCTCTTCGTTTATCACATATATTTGTTTGCTTGGGTTCTATAGGGTTTGGCTTCTACAAATAAATTCTAAAACAATATATATGCTGGTGTTGTACCAAATAGGATTTTTTTTTTGCACAACCTGTGGCCTTGAGTTTTGTGAGGCAAATTAAACAAGCTGGCAGTGGATGATGGGCTTGGTCATGCATCAATCAAAGTTCCTTGCATCTCGCCCATCATGCTTACCATGTGACGAATAAAAAAACTCTAGTAGATGTACAATAGTATGAATATTTATGATGGGCTTGGTCATTTTTCCATTTGAGGTTTTTTAGACAATTAATAAAAAATAATTTGAATATATGAGAACTTCAAAAAATATTTTGGGACCGTAAATGATTTTAAGTGAAAAAGTCATCAACTTCAAATATGTAGATCACATTGAGACATACAATTTTGATATAAAGTTTGTCTTCATTGTGCTGTAACATGATCGCACCATCGGCCCATAAGTCAAACCGTTGGTGAAAATGATTTTCAATGTTGGTTTGTGTTACGATCCAGCAGTGAAAATAAGGTGATCATCACCACCAGTTGGTGAGTTCGTGTTACCAACCGGCGGTGATAATTGCCCCCATTTTGACCAATGGTTCATAAAAGTGCCGGTAGTGATGATGAATTATGTAGTAGTGTGCCCATGTGGCATGCCAGGCGTGTGCACATCATGAACCTCCGCATATTCCAATCGCGGACGATCAATTCTTGTTGATGTTGCAGTCGTCTGTAACACACTAATTAATTGATCATCAACTATCAATTATTGGGTCTTTATGTCAACGTGCCTCTCTCTTCGTGCTCACATGGCTTGCCAAACCAACTGATCTGGTAGCAACTACTGGCTCACATGCCCTATTTGCTACGTTGTGAGAAACAGGCTAGCAGGACAAAACTTATGTTTTGGTCATACTCCCTCCGTCTACAAAAGAATGCAATTATGAGATACGTGTTGTCACACCCATTTTTAAGGACAAAAATAGGTTGTATAAAAGATCCATGTGTGCACTAGGAATTAGTCACACACACAAGCTGACAAATTACAGAAGTATCATCACAATGCTTATTACATAACGAGTGAATAATATCACATAGTCTTATACAAAAATGTAGCAACTAATAATAAATCTCTCGCGGAAGCTCCAAACACAGGGACGCGGTTGACTGGTTGACACCAATACTAGTACTCATTACGATAATCATCATCCCAATCTCCATCTGTTGTGGTGGAAATAGCAAGGGTGAGCACATGTCGTACTCAACAAGTATAACACAGGGTTCATGAGGTACAAAAGGCTAGACACTGTTTAACTGCGTTTAGCTTTTAATCATCATTTAATTAGCAATTGAGTAGCGTCAAGATGAACCAATTCCCATTAATGAATCAATGATCAATTGTGATAAGAATAATGAAATAGCATTATCATGGTATAATAATATCAACAGTAATTAAAATATGATATAACAATGGTGATCATCTATCTGTAAATGTTTCAAGGCCGCCCGTATCCGTGGGCATGGCTAGTATACCAGTTTTTAACTCTGCGTAGAGGTGTCCACTTTCACTGTGAGTCATGGTTTCCAAATATGTGGGGAGATCAAACCCAAACACCAGAGAACCATATGAAGCCACTTAAAGGTTCGTCTAACAAGTTAGGGCCATTAGATTCACTCGGCAGTCAGATGTAGAAACCTTCTTTTCAAATGGCATAATTCCTTCTTGGCTATACTCATAGACTAGAGGCTGTCCTACACCCAACGTGGCAAGCCATTCTTACGCCATTTAAGGTAACCACTGACAAGCTAGAAAAGGTCCTTTAAACAACTAAAGCCAGAGCCATATAGCCCTCACAACTGTACTGTATATCCCGGATGATCACGTACATATAAGTCCTTACGGAGAGAAACTAGAGCAATAATATAACCCCATGCTCTAGCTCCCTTTCAACAGTAATAAGATCATCTTTAAGTGGTTGGTTGCATAATTCATTAGTCAAATTACAAGATCATCGTTTATAATTAAGCGCTAGCAATAGCTACCCAAATGCACAACCCATAGGTGACAAGGAAACAAGATATCAATAGCTAAGTTAAAATCTCTATGGTTGTCAAGGAGGACACATGCATATGTATGATAATTTCAGTTAATAGGACAACAAAGATGGTCTCATGTTATACTTGCCTTGATCAAAGCTTTCCTGTTGGTACTGCTGGTCTGGCTCAAAGTAATACTCCTGATCATCAAGAAATTGCTCATCGTCTATACTCGATCACCAAGCATCAACACACAATCATCCGAGCAATCATACACGAAGCAAACAAAGAGACATAATTAGAACAGTACACCAACAGTAGCAAAATAGTATAAAAAGTTTGTAAAACTCTTCTACAAGTTCTATGATCACACAGACGTAAAGATCACGAAATTCGGATTTAAAACGTAAAAGTTATGAATTTTCTAAGTTTTCCTATAGATAAACAATTACTTTAATATAAGATCGAAATTTAAATGCTACAAACCTACTATATAGTAACACTAACATGTAGAGCTCGCAAATACGAACCTAACGCAACTTGAACAGGTCAAATCGGAGTTAAAACGAGCAAGATACAAGCATTTGAAATTACTTTGAAACATATGAAACATATTTTCATTTAACCTAGTGACGGTTACGTTTTCCAAAGAAGAAAGTGTATTCTCAGAAGGCGTTTCGGGACGGCGGGTTCTATTTCGGGAAAATCCAGGGACTCTTTAAGAAATTTACCCTGCGAAGGGGTATCTTCTAATCCCGATCGTTGATCAACAAATGGACGGCTGACATTCATTCCAAGAAAGAGAGAGAGAGGAAGCCGGTCATCTACATCAACTCCGGCCGGTGGCCGCCATGGCCGACACAAGCTGCTCCCCGGAGCTCAATGTTCTAGCGGCTCTGGCCACCAATCGGCTCGCGGCCGGTATCAAACGAACGAGGGGCTCGACGCGAACTCACCTAGACCTTCAAAACCGAACGAAGACAAGTCGGAGATAGCCGACGATGCAGCGAAGCGGACGGAGCTTCCCTACACTAGATCGGTGACGATGAACACACAGCAAAAGAAAGAAAAGAACGAGCGGAGAGTTCCAGGGAGTTTGAATACCACAGAGAGATACCGGCGGCTTGCTTAATGCAACGAAGAAGCTTCCAACACAAGTATCTTGGCGGCGGGCAAGCAACGAGATCCAAACTCGGTGGAAACGGCGACTAGGGCTAGCATACAACACATAAGCGGAAAAACCGAAGGCGGTAGAGGCCCTCGACCTTTATAGGATGCTCACGCATGACCCTCACGCAAGAAATCCCGAAAAAAAAACGCAAAATCGGGCAGCGTGTTTCCCTCGGACTTGAGTCCAGCTCGACCACGAGAGGAGGAAGACACAGCTGACATGTGGGCCCATCCATCAGCGAAACAAGGGAAGGGAACGGCGGCTGCTGCGGCTCTGGGCCGGCCCACGCGAACGCGGCAAGGGAGGGAGAGCAGGCCTGCGGGGGAAATGGGCTGCTCGGCAGCCTCGGGCGGCCCAAGCTAGAGCAGAGCAGGCCAACCAGGCCACCGGGCCACAAAGAGAAGAAGGGTGAGTGATTCATTCCTTTTTTTTATATAAACATATTTTCAATACCATTTTCAAAATGAATTTTGAAACCAAATCAAATGAAACCAAAACCACATCACACAATAAAACAAATGCGACAACATGAATGCATCATCAAATGCCCCACCTAGTATTTTAAATTTTAATCCCAATTAAAATATTCTTAAATTATTTAGGTTCAAAACTAAGGCTTATTTAAATCAAATTTTATCTATTTCAAAAACTTGAAAATTCTGGGTGTTACACGTGTTAGTCATACTGACTCAAGTTTGACCAAATTTATAGTAAATAGTACTAACATTTATATCTCTAAATAAATTTATTATGAAATATAATCTATAACTAATCTAATGATACTTATTTGTTCATAAATTTATTTAAAGCTCAAACTATTTGACTTCTCGAAAAGCAAGAATTGCATTATTTTGTGGACGGAGGGAGTATAAAGTTGGCAAATCCCAATGCAAGAAATAGTAGGAGCCATGACTTCACTTATAGGCCGTAGGATGTGATAATCAAACTTAACTAGTTAGGTGGGAGGTTAGTCATGCACCCAACCATCTAGATTTGAGTTCTCGTCAACTCGGATTTACATGCCTATATTTTCTTTTCAATGGAAACCGTCTAGTTCCCTTCGTTGATTGCATATATTTGTTTGCTCGGGTTATGCTTTGGCCTGCACAAATAAATTCTAAAGCAACATATACATCGGTGTTGTACAAAATAGGATTTTTTTTTGCACAAGCTGTGGCATTGAGTTTTGTGAGGCAAATTAAACAAGCTGGCAGTGAATGATGGGGCTTGGTCATGCCTCAACCAAAGTTCCTTGCATCTCGCCCATCATGCTTACCGTGTGACGAATTATAAAACTCTATACATCTAGAATAGTTTTAATATTCTTTCTGGTAAGTTCATATAGTGTTTCGCCCATCATGCTTATACTATTTATAATTGCACAATTAGCTCGAGATTGATGAGTGAAAACTGACCATTAAATGCCCTGACAGTTCATTAAATTCCTATCCAGATGGATCGCAGAAACAAGCTCAAATATTACAATTTGACAAACAATAATTATGATGCGGTTCAAATCAAGCTAATTTTAACTGTAATGAGAGACCACCAAAGCACTGCTGCACTGGCCTCATCACGAGAGATGTTGATGATGGCTGTGCGACCTCCAATCCTGCCCTGCCTCCTTGGATCCAGCTGTGAATGGAGAGTCAATGAATGATGAGCGTAGGGAGACCACGAGATGTGCGACATGCAATGGCAGTGTTGGGGAGAGAAACTGAAGCAATAGCCAACAGAGAAGCCAAAAACAACCATAAGAAGCTATTCCAGATGAAAGCAGCCACAAACAATATTAGTAGTAGGATCAGGGGATCCCTCAACTAGTCTAGCAGCTCTCTGGAGGAGAAAAGATGTCTTAGAACCACATTTTGCAACAATTGACGAAGTATGCCATGCGTCACACACTCGCACACCGTTGGCATATGCGCGCATTAATGGCTAGCTATTGACCTTGCCGAGTAACCATCCCTCCTGCCGAGGGCCTCCCTTCCACATTTCCACTCATCTGTAGATGAGCTCCGTGGCCCTGGTGGCCTTGTCCCCAGTTTGCCTCTCCTAAGACTCTGTCCTTCACACGAACCTCACCCGAACTGGTTCATGCATGAGTGGAGCCTGCATTGCGGACGTATTTTTGCAGTGGCAGATGCTCCCCAGGATTCGCTGCAGCCTGATGGCCACCTGAGTGCTCTTCCATCTGTTTTTCGTTTTTTTCCTTGATGTTTTTTTCGCGAGCGTGTCCTTGTGACATGTATTTTATTAAGCACAATTAGAGTTTGACTAGTTACAACATCCCCAAATAATCCATAGATTACCATGGAAGGATGGAAGGCAACACAACCTGAAAAAAAGTTATGCAACGAATTGGTCAGGTGCCAACAAGACTAGCAAGTCTCCTCGAACATACACTCGAACCCCGCCACATTGAACTTCATAAGCTCACGAAGTGAGGCCCTCTTTGCGGAGTCGAGCGGGTCCTGGAATGAACGCTGAAAGTCTGCCGCTACCTGGTTGTCCGACGGCTGTGAGGCGGTGGGTTCCCACTTAGACACAAGCACCTTCTGCGCTTGAAGGGTGGCGTTAGGGGCCTGAGAGGCACACTTTGCCGCTAGACACGTGCTGCGGCAGATGGTGGCTGCCGTCCTCTTGGCCGCTGGCGTCCGCAACGGCATCCGCCGGAGGTGGCTGAGATGGCCTCGATGACCACTGCATGAAAGAGTCGACCACTTTGCACAGCTCTGTCCTTTTCGTTTCATTGTCTGAGAAAGAAAGGTGAGAGGCTGAACGGCAGCAAGGTGAAGGCATCATGTGGATCAGAGATTGTAACACCCCTGGCCTACGGCGGATCGCCGAAGATGTGAGCAACAAGATGAAATCGCCAGAGTGGGGAACGAAGCCGAGAGGAACCAATCTGCTTTCGAGTTTTTTTTTATATTTAGAATATTCGATAATCTCTTACAAGCCACAGTTCGGAATATAAGATGCGGACACACTGGTCACTCGGACCCACACGTCATACGGTAGTCCATTACATAAATTGTAAATGCGCTTTCTCCTGGTGAAGACACCCTTGGCTTGCCTTGTTGTCACCCCGGTGTGCCGTTACACCTCCCCTGCCTGGAGATCCTGATTGTCCCCAAGCAGGCGCATCAGGGAATCACTCTTGCAGAACGTTGTAATCTTCCCACGTAGCAGTCGATGTCGGAAGCCCAGACCATGTCACCAGAACTTGTGGTATTGCGGTGTTGCCCTTGCGAACCAGTCAACATTCTTGCACAGCGAGAGGTTGAGTATCAGCAACCTGCAAGTCAGTGACAACAGGTAATGTGGAGAAAACAGGACCATAGTCAGTATGGAAGGGCTTCAGCTGGGAAATGTGAAACACTGGATGAACACTACTGTTGTCTGGCAGCTCCAACTTATAGGCTACTGAACCAATTCGTTCCAGCACTTTGTATGGCCTGAAGAACTTGTATGCCAGCTTGGGATAAGGGCGACTAACAACTGATGATTGGGTATATGGTTGTAGCCGGAGAAGCACTAAATCCCCCACCATGAACTGCTTATCTGTTCTGTAGTGATCTGCTTGAACTTTCATACGGTTCTGTGCTTGTTCCAGCTGTTGCTTCAGCAATTGCAGATGAGCTTCCCAGTTTGCAATGATCTCAGTGACAAGCTGATCAGATGTTTCTGGCTATAACCCCAGGTTAGCCTCATAACCAAACAATGCTTTGAAGTGGGGGAACATCCCAATGAGCTGTGGAAAGATGAGTTGTACCACAGTTGGGCTAATGACAGCCAATTCTTCCAGGTCTTTGGAGCATCCTGAATGGAACACCTCAGATACATCTCGAGACACTAGTTGACCCTCTCGGTCTATCCATCTGTTTAGGGGTGGTATGCTGTGCTCAGTGATAGATTGACTTTGTAGAGCCTAAAGAGTTGTTTCCAGAAGTTGCTGACAAAAATGGTGTCCCTATTTGTAACAATACTCCTAGGCAGACCATACAACTTGACAATATTATCCAGGAACAGCTGAGCAATAGTGAAGGCAGTATATGGGTGTTTTACTGGGATGAAATGAGCATATTTGCTTAGCCTGTCAACCACTACCAAAATGATAGTGTACCCCTCAGACCGTGGTAAGCCTTCTATGAAATCCATGGACACATCTTGCCACACACCGGAAGGTATAGGGAGGGGTTGTAACAGACCTGAGGGATGATCATGAGAATGCTTGGAGTGTTGACAAATACTGCATTGCTTGACAAAATTGTCCACATCTGTCTTCATACCAGCCCAAGCGAACAAATGCTTCAATCTGTGATATGTGGCATTGACACTAGAATGGCCTCCTATGGCACTTGAGTTAAAAGCTGATATCAATTTGGTTTGTAATGCTGAATTTTCACCTACCCATATCTGATTGTGATTTCTGATCACCCATTGTTCAGGCTAAAACCTCTTTCATCTGGGCTGTGGACTGCCAGTTGAGCCAATAATTGCTGAGGCTTGGCATCTGTAGCATAAGAAAGACTTCTTGGATCCATTGAGGCTGCACTGTAGAAACAACTTGAAGTGCCAGAAGATGGGCTACCCTTGAGAGGGCATCAGCAGCTTGATTGTCTTTGCCCTTCTTATAGATTATTTTGAACTGGAGTCCCATCAGCCGAGTCATGGCCCTTCTCTGCATCTCTAAATGTAGGTTTTGCTCATTTAGATAGGAGAGAGATTTATGGTCAGTGAGAATTATAAATTCTTGTCTCTGTAGATAAGCTCTCCATTTCTCCACAGCCATAATCAGTGCTAAGAATTCTTTTTCATGAATGGACGAGTGTCAATGCTTTTCACCCAAAGCTTTACTGAGAAAAGTTATTGGTTTGCCTTTTTGCATGAGGACAGCCCCAATTCCATCAGCACATGCATCAGTTTCCATAGTGAACTGCTCTTCAAAATTTGGAAAGGCAAGCACTGGTGTGTGTGTCATGGCCACCTTCAAGTTGTCAAAAGCCTCTTGAGCTTGTGATGTCCACTGAAACTGTTTCAATCTCAGGACATTGGTCAGGGGTTTAGCAATGAGACCATACTTGGGCACAAACCTCCTGTAGTAACCAGTTAACCCTAGGAATGCTCTTAGTTCAGTGGCAGATGTGGGGGTGGGCCACTGAAGCATGTTAGAAGTTTTTGATTGGTTAGTTGCAACACCCTTATTTGATATAATGTGTCTCAAGTATTTCAGGCTGCTCTTGGCAAAAGTGCACTTGGATGCTTTCAAGTAGAACTGCTGTACTCTGAGAGTTTCTAGGACTTGTTGGATATGGAGCAAATGATCTGCTCTGGTGGCACTGTATATGGGTATATCATCAAGAAAGACCAATACAAATTTCCGCAGGAAGGGCTGTAATAGTTGATTCATGATACATTGGAATGTTGCAGGGGCATTTGTGAGGCCAAATGGCATCACCTTGAACTGATAGTGACCCTGGTGAGTTTTGAAGGCAGTTGTATACTCATCAGCAGGTAACATCCTAATCTGGTGATAGCCAGACCTCATATCCAACTTGGTAAAATACTTGGACCCTGCTAGCTCATCCAAAATCTCCTCCACAATTGGCATTGGGAATCTGTTCTTGATAGTGATAGCATTCAACTTCCTATAGTCCACACAGAACCTCCATGTTCCATCTTTCTTCTTAACTAAGAGGACAGGAGAGGCAAATGGGCTATGGCTATGAGTAATGAAGCCAGACTCTAGAAGCTGCTGCACTTGTTTCTCTATTTTTGTTTTATGTTGGGGAGAATAGTGGTATGGTCTGGAATTGATAGGCACTACATCAGGAAACAAGGGTATGGCATGATCATATGTTCTTTGTGGAGGTAACCCAGGGGGCTATTGAAAAACATCAGCATATTGGTGTAATAATAACTGAATGTCTTCATGTGTGGTATCCTCCTTGCTGTCTGTGGTTGGCACAAAATGTGTAGGTTCCACTATGACAAATGCCCAAATGTCATTGCCTTGTGAGGACTTATAGATCTGCTTGGCTGAAATTGTATTGAGAGTCATTTGCTGTGGCTGAATCCCTCGGAGTAGAACATCCTTGTTCCTATGCTTGAATTGCATTGTTTTGGCTTGCCAATCACACTGCATAGGGTTGTATTCCTTCAACCAATTAAACCCCAGAATAGCATCATAGGGGAGGAGATCCAGCACAATCATGTCAATGTGGAATGTGTGCCCTTGAATATACCATTCCAAGCCTTTGACTTGCTGTGTTGCAATCATCCAGTTACCATTGGCTAGCTTCACCTTTTGATGGGGGATAGGAACAGTTGGCAACTTGTTTAAGTTGACAAAATGGGAACTGACAAAGCAATGGCTACTGCCGGTGTCCACCAAGATAAGCGCACGGTCTTGTTTTGGATAGTGGCCTTAAGTTGGATGGAATCAGTAGATTGTGTTCCAGACAATGCATTCAAGGATAATTGCCCAAAATTTTTAGTCAGAGCTTCATCAATAGCTATTTCATTCAACATATCTTCACTGATCTCTCTATCTAGATCATTTAGTGCCAAAGCATTCACATGTGGCTTGTTTCTCTTGGCACACACTTCAGCATGACCTGGGTCATATTTCTCCCCACAATGATAACACAAGTTATTTGCCTTTCTATAATCCCTAAGCTGTTTGTCCCTCCATAGGTTGCCACAATTAGTAGCAGGTTTGAACTCTTGTTTAGGGTGTATGCCTTTGTCTGAATGTTCTTGCCTTGATACTTCAGCTTCTGTCTGTCCCCCACTTTCTGCTGTATTCTGGCAATAACTGTGGCCTTCTCCACTGTGGTTGGCACCTAAGGTTCCACCACAGCACGTATGTCATCACGGAGTCCCCTGACATACTGAGTTGCAAAGAATAATGGATCATATTGAGAACTGTGCATGGACACATCATATTGCAGAGACTTAAATTGAGTTGTGTAGTCTTCCACAATTGATGTCTGTTTGAGATCCAACAATTCATTCAAGGCCGTTCTGTGATCATCAGGTCTGAAAGCTTCTGTCAGATCAGCAGAAAACTTCTACCAAGTCACTGCAGGGTTATCCCTTTTATAGGTTTGCCACCATTTGGATGCATTGTCCTACAAATGCATGGTTGCAGCTTCCACCCACATATTCTCAGTCATCTTGTAGATGTGGAAATAATTTAGGCATTTATCCAACCAAATTGTCGGTTGTGTACCATCAGAGGTAGGAAAATGAATCTTGGGCAAGGCATGATGAGGAATAGACTCTGACTTTGGTGGTGGCTGGTGGGTTTTCAAGTTGTGTGATGGTCCAGGTTTGGCTATGTGTTTCCCTTTATCAGCAAATACATTTTTGAACATAGCAGTATCATCATCAGCTATCATGGAGCCCTCACTAACAGCCCCAGCGTCATGCTCAAACTTCCTGATAGTTAATTGAGCAACTGCCTGTCCATTAGCCTTGACCTGTTCGACAATGAATCGCTGGTCAGCAATACACCGTGCCACCTTCAGATTAGTGTCATGCAATTGCTGTTTCACCTCTTGCTGGGTAATCCCCATGTCATTCAGTCGTTGTGACAGGAGATCGAGATGATCCATGACCTGCCCCCAATGCTCTTTCTCATCATCCACACTGCTGGCCATGTGCTCAAGCAAAATCTGGGTTTGAGTTGAAGGTTTTGGTGGCTTAGATGACACCGTGATGTAAAGTTGGCATCAACACAAATACAGTGATGGGTGTAACAACAGGTTCAGCAAAGCCTCCCCTATCGCGTGTTACCCCGATACCCAACTCCTGGAACTGAGGCGCGATCGAGGGATTTTACGAAAGAACCAATGGCCTGCAACCCAAATCGTCGGACAGTTCCCCTCCGTACGCCACCGCTGTCACACCCATTTTTAAGGACAAAAATAGGATGTATAAAAGACTCATGTGCGCCCCAGGAAACAGTCGCACACATAAGTTGACAAATTACAAAGTATCATCACAGTGCTTATTACATAACGAATAAATATTTAAGACATAGTCTTGAACGATAGGTAATAATAACTAATAGTAATTCTTCAGCGGAAACTCCACACAGGGACACGGTTGACTGGTTGACATCAAGACTAGTACTCATTCCGATAATCTTCCTCATTATCTTCATCTGTTATGGTGGAAATAGCAAGAGTGAGTTCATGTCGAACTCCACAAATATAACACAGGGTTCATGAGGCTCAAAAAGGCTAGACACTGTTTAACTGCATTTAGCTTTTAATCATATATTAGCAATTGAGTAGCATCAAGATAAACCACTTCCCATTAAAGATCCAATGATCAATTGTAATAAGGATAATGAATAGCATTAACATGAGCATAAAAATAATCAACAATAATTAATCATGATATAACAGTTATGATCAACTATTCCATAAGAATCCCCAAGGCCGCTCGTATCCGTGAGCACGGCTAGTATACCAGTTTTTAACTCTGCGCAGAGGTGTACACTTTCACTGTAAGTCATGATTTCCAAATGAGTGGGGAGATCAAGCCCAAACACCCGAGAACCATATAAAGCCACTCAAAAGTTCGTCTAACAAGTTAGGGCCATTAGATTTCACTCGGCAGGCAGATGTAGAACCCCCCTTCCCTGTGGCACAACAACCGCAGCCTATACACACTAGGCCAGGGGCTCGGACTACACCCAACATGGCAAGCCATTCTTACGCCATTTAAGGTAACCTCTAACAAGCTAGAAAAGGTCTCTTGAACAACTAAAGCCAGAGCCATATAGCCCTCACAGCTGTACTGTATATCCCGGTTATCACTTACAGATAAGTCCTTATGGAGAGAAACCAGAGCATCAAAATAATACACAAGCTCTAGCCCCCTTTTAACAACAATGAAATCATCTTAATAGTTGATTGCTTAATCCATTAATCAAATTACAAGATCATTGTTCTTAGTTTAAGCACTAGCAGTAGCTACCCATATGCATTCCCAAGGTTGACAAGGAATCAAGATAACAATCACTAAGTTATAATCTCTAAGGTTGTCAAGGTAAGCACATGCATATGTATGATAATTCAATGTATAGGTAACAAGGATAGTCCTGTGTTATACTTGCCTTGATCAAAGCTCTCCAAGTGATACTGCTGACTTGGCTCAAAGTAATACTCTGAATCGTCCAAATACTGCTCACCTTCTATATTCGATCATCAAGCAACAACACACATGCATCCAATCAAACATACACGAAGCAAACAAAGAGATATAATTAGAACAGTACACCAACAGTAGCAAAACAGTAATAAAAGCTTATAAAACTCTTCTACACGTTTCTACGATCACACAGACGCAAAGATCAACAAATTCGGAGTTAAAACGTGAAAGTTATGAATTTTCTAAGATTTCCTATAGATAAATAAATACTTAATTATAACCTCGAAGAATAAATTATCAAAACTAACTATACAACTACACTAACATGTAGAGCTCGCAAATACAAACCTAACGCAATTTGAACGGATCAAATCGGAGTTAAAACGAAGATTTTATGACCAAAACAATTCTAGTGGCAAAACTGTAAATACCTGAAAACGTATTTTTGACTTATCCGGGAGAAAATACGCTTTCAAAACACGAAAACGAATTTTTTGACATACGCTATGGACCGCGGGTTGATTTCTAACAAATCCGGGGTTTCTTTAGAAAAAAGACCAAACGAAGAGGTATCTCGCGATCTAAGCTGTTGGATTAGATTTGGACGGCCGAGATTGACTGAAGGGAGAGAGAAAAGAGGATTCCGGCCACCAACAGTGACCGACGGTGGAAAACTGGCCGGCGGCTAGCAATTGCTCGTCGGCGTTGCTCAATCCGGCGGCTTAGGGCATGATTCGACAAACGGTCTTCACCGGAAGATAAAGGAGACAAACGCGAGCTCACCTGAGATGAAAACGGAGACGAGAACGGACGGTGAACGATATGCAACCTCCAATGGCGGGCGGCGGACCCCTGTGCACGGTAGTGTGAGCAACTAGACAACACCAGTGATGTTAGAAGAAGAAAAAAGGTTTGGCTACCTCAAAGGAGTGACCCGAACCCGTCGAAAGTTTTCGAAGACAACTGAGTCGGCAATCCGTCGCTCAGCTTCCGAGCTCAAGAGGCGGCTTCGATTGCGGCTATGGTAGCTAGGTGTTGAGGCGTAGCTTGCGGTTACGATTGAGATAGAGGCGGTGGAGACGGCCGCTATTTATAAGGGTTAGCCGACGTGCCCTTCAAGCAAGGAGGGGTCGAGGCGGAGGCGGACTCCTCCGACCGGTGGCCGGTTCGGTTACGAGCAAGGGAAGAAGACAGCTGACAAACCCGCCCCCACCTGTCAGCGGGATGATGAAAGGAAAGGCGCGCGGCTGGCTCGGCTGGCTTGGCTGCTGGGCTCGGCCACTGGGCCGCTGCGGCGCTGGGCGCTGGACGGCCCACGCGGTCCACCAACAGGTAAGTTATTTTTTTTTTATTTGTTTGTTTTACAAAATCTTTTTCAAATAGAATTTCTAAACCAAATCAAATAAAATAAATATATCCACACCACAAAATAAAATAAATGCAACAGCATGAATGCATCACCAAATAGTTTTCAAAATTTTAATTCCCTTTCTTTAAATTATTTAAAATTTGTTACTCCTAAAATTTGGGTGTTACAAATTCTACCCCCCTTAAAAGAATCTCGTCCTCGAGATTGAACTGCTTACTCAAATAACTGCGGATATGATTTTCTCAATTCATCCTCTCTTTCCCAAGTTGCCTCTGCCTCTGAATATCGATTCCACTGCACCTTGCACATCGTAATAACCCGACTTCGAGTAACTCTCTCAGCAGTTTCTAAAATCTGGATCGGAAACTCTTCATATGTAAGATCTTCCTTAACAGTCAACTCTTCTAAAGGTATCTGCTCCTTAGGCACACGCAAACACTTCTTAAGTTGTGAAACATGGAACACATCATGTACTCCAGATAAATTCTCAGGCAACTCTAATTGATAAGCAACTTCCCCACGTCTAGTAATAACTTTAAATGGTCCAACATACCTTGGTGCTAGTTTACCTTTCATGTTAAACCTCTTCACACTTCTCATAGGTGACACCTTCAAATAAACATAATCACCTACCTCAAAAACTAAATCTCTTCTTCTATTGTCAGCATAACTCTTCTGACGAGACTGTGCTACTCTCAAATTCTCACGAATCACTCGCACTTGATCTTCTGCGTTTCTAAGAACATCTGTACCAAACACCTGAGATTCACCTGTCTGATCCCAAAATAATAGAGTTCTACACTTACGTCCATACAAAGCTTCAAACGGTGCCATCTTAAGACTCTGTTGATAACTATTATTGTAAGAAAATTCTGCATAAGGCAAACTCTTATCCCAACTAGTTCCATATTGCAATGCACAAGCTCTCAACATATCCTCTAATACCTGGTTGGTCCTTTCAGTCTGTCCATCTGCCTGTGGATGATATGCTGTACTAAAATTCAATTTTGTTCCCAATGATTCATGCACAGCTTTCCAAAAATGCGACGTAAACTGCGATCCACGATCAGATACAATCTTCTTTGGTACTCCATGCAAACAGACTATTCTCTCCATATACAACTCTGCCAAATTTGGTCCATGGTAAGTAGTCTTAACTGGTATAAAATGAGCAACTTTAGTTAACCGATCTACTATCACCCAAATAGAGTCATAACCTTTCTGAGTACGAGGTAACCCTACTATAAAATCCATACCAACTTCCTCCCACTTCCATTCAGGAATCTTCATTGGTTGTAACAATCCAGCAGGTCTCTGATGCTCTGCTTTCACTCTCTGACAAGTGTCACACAATGCCACATACTCAGCCACATCTCGCTTTAATCCAACCCACCAATATTTCTGTTTCAGATCCAAATACATCTTAGTACTACCAGGATGAATAGAATAAGCTGACTCATGAGCTTCGCGAAGAATTGCCTGTCTAACAGTTTGATCCTCAGGTACACACAGCCTCTTTCCAAACCACAAAATTCCATTATCATCCATTCGAAAGCCTGGTGACTTACCAATCACTATATCTTCCGCTATCTTCTTTAGTTTCTCATCCTTCAACTGCCCCTTGTAAATTTCTTGCTCTAAGGTAGGCTCTATCACTAATTCCATTGTATTAGTAACAATTCCCAAATTC
The DNA here is from genome assembly GCA_038087645.1 of Saccharum hybrid cultivar R570. NCBI lineage: Eukaryota > Viridiplantae > Streptophyta > Magnoliopsida > Poales > Poaceae > Saccharum > Saccharum hybrid cultivar. The sequence continues at coordinate 4,307,553 of JAQSUU010000744.1, forward strand.
AAATATTCAAATTCAGCACATAACTCACTAGTCATAGACAATGTCCGTATCTCATTGACATAGCTTTTCCTACTAAGAGCATCAGCTACTACATTAGCCTTACCAGGATGATAGTGTATCTCAATATCATAATCCTTAATCAACTCTAACCATCTGCGTTGCCTCAAATTCAGATCTGACTGAGTGAAAATATACTTCAAACTCTTATGATCAGTGTATATATCACTCTTATGTCCAATCAAATAATGTCTCCAAATCTTTAAAGCATGAACTACAGCTGCTAACTCCAAATCATGTGTAGGATAATTCAACTCATGCTTTCTCAACTGCCTAGATGCATAAGCCACAACTCTGCCTTCTTGCATAAGAACACATCCCAAACCTTGACGAGAAGCATCACAATAAATAGAAAACTTCTTACTCAAATCTGGCAAAACCAAAACAGGCGCTGTAGTCAACCTCTTTTTCAACTCCTCAAAACTAGCTTGACATTTATCTGACCACACAAACTTGGCATTCTTCTCTAACAGAGATATCATAGGTTTAGCAAGTTTAGAAAACCCTTCAATGAACCGTCTGTAATATCCAGCTAATCCCAAGAAACTACGAATCTCGCTAACATCAATAGGTGGTTTCCAATTTAATACATCCTTTACTTTACCTGGATCCACTGATATCCCTCCATTAGAAACAATATGACCAAGGAAAGAAACTTCCTTCAACCAAAACTCACATTTACTTCGCTTCGCATACAGTTTATGCTCTCTAAGTTTCTGCAATACCAATCTCAAATGTTCAGCATGTTCTACCTCTGTCTTGGAAAATACCAGTATATCAGCAATAAACACTACCACAAACTTATCCAAATATTCCATGAACACCTTATTCATCATGTACATAAAGTATGCAGGTGCATTGGTCAATCCAAATGACATAACAGTATACTCATACAATCCATACCTTGTAGTAAAAGCTGTCTTTGGAATATCAGAAACACGAATCTTCAACTGATGATAACCAGAACGTAAATCAATCTTAGAGAACACACAAGCACCTCTCAACTGATCAAACAAGTCATCAATCCTGGGCAAAGGATACTTATTCTTGATAGTTACCTCATTTAGTGACCGGTAATCAACACACATCCTCTGACCACCATCTTTCTTATCAACAAAAATAACTGGTGCTCCCCAAGGTGATGAACTAGGTCTAATAAAACCTTTTTCTTGTAATTCTTTAATTTGTTTCTTAAGTTCTTCTAATTCATCTACTCCCATCCTATATGGTCGTTTGGCTATAGGTGCAGTTCCAGGAAGTAATTCAATAAGAAATTCAATGTCTCGGTCAGGTGGCATACCTGGCAATTCATCAGGGAAGACATCCGGAAATTCCTCAATCACTGAATTCTCTATAATAGTATCTTCAAGCTGATTTACCACAGCGGTTGGTTGCTTCTGCACTGCTACATTCACATTGATTTTATCTCCATTAGGTGCATTCACAACTACCACTTTCTGCTGACACTGAATCTCTACCTGATTTTGCTTCATCCAGTCCATACCCAATATCACATCAATACCAGATGTCCTCAACACTATAGGAGTTATCTTAAACTCTACCCCCCTTAATACCATACTAATTGGAAGACAACGATTACTGGTTTGCATGGTACCTCCAGGTGAATTTACTAAGAGAGATTCTTTCATAGCTAGCATGGGTATACTATGCATTTTAACAAAAATGTTGGATATGAATGTATGATATGCTCCAGAGTCAAAAAGAACAGTTGCGGGAGTGGAATGTACATTGAACGTACCAATCATAACTTCTGGTGCATCATGAACTGTATCAGAAGACACGTGATTCACCCTTCCAGTACCAGATTGCTTCTGGTTGCTCTTCTGGCTCTGAGGAGTCTGCTGATTCTGCTTCTCAGGACAATGGTAAGACATATGCCCCTCTTTACCGCAGACAAAGCATCTAGTAGGCGTGCTGAGAGCACTATTCTTCATGGGGGTAACATTAGAATTTCCAGTGCGAGGAGTCTGTTGCCCAGTCTGCTGATACTGTTGACGTTGTGGATATGATGAACGCTGTTGTGACTGATTACTTTGCCAATTCTGGGACCACCTCTGATTCGGATTGCGATTCCATTGACTAACCGGTCCTTGAAACTTCTGATGGAAACCATGCTGAGAATTAGTGCGCTGACGGTTGTTACTTCCTGAGCTTTGTACCTTCATCTTCCTCTTCCTGTCCATCTCTCTGCGCTCATTATCAAGCATAATAGCTTTATTTACCAGCTCTTGAAAACTAGCATAGTTGTTCCCCTTCAACTGCAAGCGAAGATCATAATAAATTCCCTTCAAGAAAAGACGCTGTTTGTCTGCATCTTCCCTCACTTCATTAGGAGCATAGCGAGCCAACTGGGTAAATCTATCATGATATTCACTAACGCTCATCTGTCCCATCCTAAGGTTTCTGAATTCTTCCTGCTTCAGCTCAATTATACCTTCAGGAATATGACGAGCTCGAAAATCTCTAACAAACTCATTCCAAGTAATAGGAGGAGCATTGTCAGGGCGTGCAGCTTGATACGACTCCCACCAAGTCTGAGCTGTCCCCTGTAACTGACCAGATGCATATAACACCTTCTCCATATCATTGCATTGAGCTATATTCAGCTGTTTCTCCACTGCCCTCACCCAATCATCTGCCTCTAAAGGATCAGCAGCATGAGGAAACACTGGAGGGCGTCCCTTTAAAAATTCCCCACGCTTATCCCTCACTTGCACAGGCGGTGGTCCTCCTGCAGCGGGATTGTTCTGCATGTGCTGCATAAACATCTGCATCATCTGGTTCTGAGTTTGCATGAGTTCCTCCATAGTAATGGGTAGGTTAGCACCTCCACGACCTCTGCCACGACCTCTGCCTGACATCTGTTTCCAAAAACACAGAAATTGAAATTCAGTACGATCCGAGATGATGTATTCAATGGATAAGCAAAATCTGATTTTTCTGGACGAGCTCCAATTTCAGCAACTCAGTAAAACTGTCATATCTCGAGCTACAGACGTCCAATTCAGATGATCTTTACATGGTTGGAAAGCTTAAAAAATTATCTACAACTTTTATTCACAACACTTTTTCTGATTCTGTCAATAAATTGGCCAAAAACTGAACTTAACCGAAACTGTTTCAGAATTCCAGACTGTGCAGTAACTCCAACTTGGAACAGGTATATCTCTTAGCTCATAATAGATATTAAAATGATTCTTATGGGGTTGGAAAGATATAGAAGTCTAATTATTCCCAGTAAAGTTTCTTAAATTTCTCATGAACGGATTTTAAGTTATTTCTAAAACATCCCAGACTGATCCAAAAGTCAGCAAAGGACAGAACTAAGTTAACCTCATATTCAACTAATATATTTTGATCAAACTTAATATTCTTAACCATGGAACTTGTAGGCATGTCTACAAAACTCCAGCACACATTACAAAGATCCAAATCACACATTATCATAATAACAATCCATCAATCACACAATTGTTCACACCACAAACTGACTCTTAAAACAAACCAAACTTAAAATTAACTCACAACTACTATCGTTCCTATTACATAGGGATTTTTCCTATTGCCTAATTAAGCTTCTCATAAATCTTGGGACGACCTAACTCCGCTCTTAATTGGTCAATCTCCTTATAAGCTTGCTCCTTAAGTTCTTTTTCCTTTAGCAACTCATCCTTCAAATCCACCTCATGGAGAGCCAATTCACGAGCTAATCCCACCGTAGCTTGTAAAGTCAAGGAGGAATCATCTGCAGGCGGCACGGTCCAAATACCCTTGTCATATATGAAACAAGGAAAATGCCGGAGTGCACCCTTTAACGTCTTGTCCGAGCGTAGACCATGGTAGTAAACAAATGCATTGAAAGCGACATCCTCCATGCTTATCTCCACAGTTGCCCGGCTCACTCTGGTAATGAACTTTGACTCCACCTTAGGCTCCTTAGTGGTAGGATCCCTTTTCTTAACCCATAACTCAGTTTCCCAATAGGAATCCATCCAGGGATGACTAAACTCTGCACTACGATACTCCAACGTAGCTTCCCAGTCATAGTAGTAGTTGTCCAAGGTTCTTGTCAACATGTCATGAAAGAAGGCATCAGCTTTAGGAACCATGATATGAAACTTCGTAGTCCACCCCATAACTACATCCTCCATTGGTGTATCACCAATTCTTGATTCAGCATCAGATAGCTCTTGATCACCATCTTCATACAGCTCCTGAGGTTTGAAACGAGCAACGTACTGTGCAGCTGACAAACGGGGATGAGGAGGCATCTATAACATTTAGACATAGATTAGATAGAATCAATGTATTTTCGCAATGGAATAAAGTAGAGGAAGCATAAAACTTTAGTAATTAACAAGGTGAAAAGAGGAAGCATGAATTAAATGGAGTATGGATGCTATTAACGACCATTCTAACTAGGCTCGCGTCCTACAGTCAACACGGCTCTGATACCAATCTGTCACACCCATTTTTAAGGACAAAAATAGGATGTATAAAAGACTCATGTGCGCCCCAGGAAACAGTCGCACACATAAGTTGACAAATTACAAAGTATCATCACAGTGCTTATTACATAACGAATAAATATTTAAGACATAGTCTTGAACGATAGGTAATAATAACTAATAGTAATTCTTCAGCGGAAACTCCACACAGGGACACGGTTGACTGGTTGACATCAAGACTAGTACTCATTCCGATAATCTTCCTCATTATCTTCATCTGTTATGGTGGAAATAGCAAGAGTGAGTTCATGTCGAACTCCACAAATATAACACAGGGTTCATGAGGCTCAAAAAGGCTAGACACTGTTTAACTGCATTTAGCTTTTAATCATATATTAGCAATTGAGTAGCATCAAGATAAACCACTTCCCATTAAAGATCCAATGATCAATTGTAATAAGGATAATGAATAGCATTAACATGAGCATAAAAATAATCAACAATAATTAATCATGATATAACAGTTATGATCAACTATTCCATAAGAATCCCCAAGGCCGCTCGTATCCGTGAGCACGGCTAGTATACCAGTTTTTAACTCTGCGCAGAGGTGTACACTTTCACTGTAAGTCATGATTTCCAAATGAGTGGGGAGATCAAGCCCAAACACCCGAGAACCATATAAAGCCACTCAAAAGTTCGTCTAACAAGTTAGGGCCATTAGATTTCACTCGGCAGGCAGATGTAGAACCCCCCTTCCCTGTGGCACAACAACCGCAGCCTATACACACTAGGCCAGGGGCTCGGACTACACCCAACATGGCAAGCCATTCTTACGCCATTTAAGGTAACCTCTAACAAGCTAGAAAAGGTCTCTTGAACAACTAAAGCCAGAGCCATATAGCCCTCACAGTTGTACTGTATATCCCGGTTATCACTTACAGATAAGTCCTTATGGAGAGAAACCAGAGCATCAAAATAATACACAAGCTCTAGCCCCCTTTTAACAACAATGAAATCATCTTAATAGTTGATTGCTTAATCCATTAATCAAATTACAAGATCATTGTTCTTAGTTTAAGCACTAGCAGTAGCTACCCATATGCATTCCCAAGGTTGACAAGGAATCAAGATAACAATCACTAAGTTATAATCTCTAAGGTTGTCAAGGTAAGCACATGCATATGTATGATAATTCAATGTATAGGTAACAAGGATAGTCCTGTGTTATACTTGCCTTGATCAAAGCTCTCCAAGTGATACTGCTGACTTGGCTCAAAGTAATACTCCGAATCGTCCAAATACTGCTCACCTTCTATATTCGATCATCAAGCAACAACACACATGCATCCAATCAAACATACACGAAGCAAACAAAGAGATATAATTAGAACAGTACACCAACAGTAGCAAAACAGTAATAAAAGCTTATAAAACTCTTCTACACGTTTCTACGATCACACAGACGCAAAGATCAACAAATTCGGAGTTAAAACGTGAAAGTTATGAATTTTCTAAGATTTCCTATAGATAAATAAATACTTAATTATAACCTCGAAGAATAAATTATCAAAACTAACTATACAACTACACTAACATGTAGAGCTCGCAAATACGAACCTAACGCAATTTGAACGGATCAAATCGGAGTTAAAACGAAGATTTTATGACCAAAACAATTCTAGTGGCAAAACTGTAAATACCTGAAAACGTATTTTTGACTTATCCGGGAGAAAATACGCTTTCAAAACACGAAAACGAATTTTCTGACATACGCTATGGACCGCGGGTTGATTTCTAACAAATCCGGGGTTTCTTTAGAAAAAAGACCAAACGAAGAGGTATCTCGCGATCTAAGCTGTTGGATTAGATTTGGACGGCCGAGATTGATTGAAGGGAGAGAGAAAAGAGGATTCCGGCCACCAACAGTGACCGACGGTGGAAAACTGGCCGGCGGCGAGCAATTGCTCGTCGGCGTTGCTCAATCCGGCGGCTTAGGGCATGATTCGACAAACGGTCTTCACCGGAAGATAAAGGAGACAAACGCGAGCTCACCTGAGATGAAAACGGAGACGAGAACGGACGGTGAACGATATGCAACCTCCAATGGCGGGCGGCGGACCCCTGTGCACAGTAGTGTGAGCAACTAGACAACACCGGTGATGTTAGAAGAAGAAAAAAGGTTTGGCTACCTCAAAGGAGTGACCCGAACCCGTCGAAAGTTTTCGAAGACAACTGAGTCGGCAATCCGTCGCTCAGCTTCCGAGCTCAAGAGGCGGCTTCGATTGCGGCTATGGTAGCTAGGTGTTGAGGCGTAGCTTGCGGTTACGGTTGAGATAGAGGCGGTGGAGACGGCCGCTATTTATAAGGGTTAGCCGACGTGCCCTTCAAGCAAGGAGGGGTCGAGGCGGAGGCGGACTCCTCCGACCGGTGGCCGGTTCGGTTACGAGCAAGGGAAGAAGACAGCTGACAAACCCGCCCCCACCTGTCAGCGGGATGATGAAAGGAAAGGCGCGCGGCTGGCTCGGCTGGCTTGGCTGCTGGGCTCGGCCACTGGGCCGCTGCGGCGCTGGGCGCTGGACGGCCCACGCGGTCCACCAACAGGTAAGTTATTTTTTTTTATTTGTTTGTTTTACAAAATCTTTTTCAAATAGAATTTCTAAACCAAATCAAATAAAATAAATATATCCACACCACAAAATAAAATAAATGCAACAGCATGAATGCATCACCAAATAGTTTTCAAAATTTTAATTCCCTTTCTTTAAATTATTTAAAATTTGTTACTCCTAAAATTTGGGTGTTACAACCGCTCCGCAATTCGATCACAACTTACGGAATTTTACACAGAGACAATCGCTCTGCAACCCTGGGTTGATAATCGAAGCGAGCTAGATAGAAGTAAGTGAGCAGGATTGGGAAGCTCGCGGTGGTTCCGCCGCCGAACCCGATCCAGTCGATGCAGAAACCCCAGTCGAAGTAGGTGTAGCTGAAGATGGAGGCGTGGCCGATGTGCCGCACGTCCAGGTCCCGTCATGCCGCTGCTATGCACTCATGGTCGCCGCAGATGCGAACTCCCTGTCACGCTGCCGCTGTGCGCCTTGGGTAGTTGGTGGATCGGATTGATCCAGCAAGGGTTTGGTGGTCCGAACTCGTGTTCACCTCGATCTGTGACTACAGCGCCCAGAGAATCCGCTACTTCGCCGGAGCAAAGGAGCGTGGTCAGGCCGTCGCCGTATGACTGATCTGAGGTCGAGCTGGGAGGGATAGGGTGAGAGCCGAGGATTACTGTCTTTGATACCACTTGTAACACCCCTGCCCTACGGCGGATCGCCGAAGACGTGAGCAACAAGATGAAATCGCCGGAGTGGGGAACGAAGCCGAGAGGAACCTCTCTGCTTTTGAGTTTTTTTTTTTTATATTTAGAATATTCGATAATCTCTTACAAGCCACAGTACGGAATATAAGACGCGGACACACTGGTCACTCGGACCCACATGTCATACGGTAGTCCATTACATAAATTGGTAAATGCGCTTTCTCTTGGTGAAGACGGCCTTGGCTTGCCTTGTTGTCACCCCTGTGCCGTTACAGAGATGTGGGACTATAGATCCAAGTTCCTTTTCATTATTGAATTTTTCAGTCCTTGGCCCAAGTTGCCAAGTGATTAGCTAGTAACATTCGGCTGCAAGTCTACAAATCGTAGGAGGCCAAAATAAGTGAAAGCACACAAGAACTTGATGATAAATGAAGGCACGGAAATAGGAGAGAAGAAAAAACCAAGCATCACGAGGGTCTCAGGAAGAAATGGTTCCCCTGCTCTGAGAAGCAGAACAGAGTGTTTGTTTTTTGTTCTTCAATCTAATTTTCAAAGGCCATATCACCGATCAGACCAAACTCTAGGCCCAAGCAGCAAACATTCAGACATAAGTATATATTAAGTAGAAACCAAATTAAGAATCGGCAAAGCTGAATATATTGAAAGCATACACTTTTGGAGTAGTAGATACAATCAGAGCCACCACGCAGGCATCATGAAGCTCTGAAAGGAAGTCCGACAATTCTCCCATTTGATCGCTTTTTGTGGCCCAACAAACTTGAGAAATCCCACTCTTGAAAGAGCAAACACTGAAATCTATCTAAGTAAGCAGGAACCAAGTAGAGAGCATGTTCGGTTGCACTTGTGTGCAGCGCTGCAGTGGCTGCTGCTGCAGCGAACAAGATAAATCAATAGATAATTATGGATGATGGATCCAGTCCCCACAAGAGCTGTTGCAGTTCAGTGAATCATGAAGTATTGCTCCCTTTCTGTTAGATATGGACCAGAAGTTAATTTACGAAATTTTGTAAATATATTGTAATTACTTGAGTACACAGTACACTAAAAACATATGATAAGGATATGGAAATTAATTAATGAAGGAAACATTGTAAGGATATGGAATTAATTAAGAACAAAGTAGTACTCTAAAAACTTATGGAAAGTTGGATTTTCATACCATTTGGGGATCATGTCAACATCAATAAATTTTCATATGAAGTGTCGGATGGTTGGGATGAACTTCAGCTGCACGTCTCAGCTCTGTCTGCAATATTTTGTTGCGATGATATTGCCAACTATCTAGAGCCACATTGATTTCCCGGAGTGAAGAGAGGTGTTCCCAACTGAGGTTGTCCCACGAGTTAGGAATGTAATCCAACTCACAGATATCAAGGTGAAGAACTTGGAGGCTTGGCATGAAGCGAGGTGCTGCTGCAGCGCCATTACAAATGGTGGAGCCCTTGTTTTCATCATCAGAAACAGAAGGCGTGGCGGCTGGGTCATTCACAGTCACATTCCCAGGGGAAGAGGCATGATTGCAGGGCAATGGGTGCTGGCCCATTAGTTTAAGTGGCCATCTCTTAACATATGCCAAGACATGTAGAAAAAAAGCAACCAAATAATAGGCTACTGCTGCCAATCCTTGCTGGAGTTTACTGCTTTCGAGGGGTCTGTGTAACTCATCATCATGAGAAACAGAGGGCATGGGACTCTGCATCTCATCGTCCCTTTTCAACTCGTCGTCAGAAACAGAGGACCTGGGACTAAGGAACTCACCATCAGAAGCAGAGGGCATGGAGGTGTTGTCTACTACATTCCATATGTGAAATGAAACCCTCTTGTCGTCTTTGTTGGCAACGAACGAGAACATTGAATTCGTCAGTCTGAAGCACCTCAGCTTTGGGAAGTAGCAAGCATCACTGTCACTGATGTTGTCTATTGTGGCTGGTCGGGACAACAACCGCAAGTTCAGGCTAAGATAATAGAGCTCTGGTAACCCGCCCAGGGTTCTCAGGTCATCCTCGTCCAGGTGTTCCAGCATCAAGTCCAGGTGGGAGAGACACCAAGGATTGATGCATGATGGCAGCCTACTGAACCAGATACTATCTACAGCCAAATGTCGGAGATGGTGCCAGAGAACCAAATCCTGTGCCTGCCACGTGGGTGACCCAAGTACTTTACCACAAATTGTTAGTCTCTGGAGCTTGTCGAGATGGCCTAGAGACTCCGCAAGATCTCTTTCGTCCTCCCCATCCCAGGAAATATGAAAAATATTGAGCACCCTAAGTTCCCTCAGGCAGCCCAAACCTTTCACAAGCCACCCCACAGAGTTCCAAAGAGTAAAATCTATTGTCAGCTCCTCAAGGGATGTCATCCCCTCCACGGAAAATACCTTGCCATCAAAGGCATCTTCTTCATCAAGACTAATACGCAGACACACTAGCCGTTTTGGCAAGCTGCCACTCGAAGGCATTTCTGAAATGTTAGATCCCAACAAGTCCAGCGTCTGCAAGAACCTAACGCAACTTGAACGGATCAAATCGGAGTTAAAACGAAGTTTTTATGACCAAAACAATTCTAGTGGCAAAACTGTAATTTCCTGAAAACGTATTTTTGAATAAACCGGAAAAAAATACGCTTTCAAAACGCGAAAACGCATTTTCTGACATACGCTATGGACCGCGGGTTGATTTCTAAAAACCCGAGGGTCTCTTTAGTAAATCTGCCATGTGAACCGGTATGTTCTAATCCTGACCGTTGATTCACGATCGGACGGCCAATATTCGATCCAAGAGAAGAAAAAAAAATAGAATCCCGGCCATCTTCCTTTCTACCGGCAGGCCAGCGCCATGGCCGACGCCAAGGCTCACCGGAAAACTTCGGCCCCGCCTTTTCCGACCACCATTCAACCCGCCACCAACTCCAATCGAAAGAGGAATCAAACCCGAACTATCTTAAGCGGTTTTGGTGAGCTATGACTAACCGAGGAGAGAGCGCGGCAAGAGGAGAGACGGTGGCGCCATTGCCGACCGACTGGGAACTTCAAAAAAAACCTACTTCGAAGCCTCTCCAATCAAAAAGAAAGCACCAAAAGAAAGAGAAGACAAGTGCGGACTCACCCACGCGAAAAATTTGGCCTCCGGTCCACCCGAAAACACCTCAACCGATCAACCGCCGTGCTCCAACTACCTCAAACCCTAAACCTCGATTTTTCACGGTGGAACTCATGGTTTAGATGAAAAACGGAAACTAGAGGACCTATGCGACCTATTTATAGCTTCTATTGGCCGTGTTCGGGTAGGATTTTCCGGAGATCGCGAAATCAACCGATGTCAACAACTTCGGTTCGGAGTCCGGCGTCTTCACGGAAGGTGGAAGACGACCGACAACCGGGCCCCACCGGTCAGCGACCATGAGAGGGCGCGCGGCTTGTCTCAGCGACGCTGGGCCGGCCCACTCGGTGTCATGCGCGGAGGAACGGAAGGCGGCAGCGGCCCACTTAGAGCGGCCCAGGCTCCAGCGCGGGAGAGCAGGCCGTCGGCCCGTCGACTGCCAGGTAAGAAGGTAAGTATTTTCTTTTTTTTTCTTTTTCTTTCTCTTCTTTATTTACTTGTTTACAAACTATTCCAAATAAAATTTCCAAACCAAATCAAAATAAAATAATTCTACTACACAACAGTAAATGAATGCAACAGCATGAATGCAACACCAAATATATTTTATTATTATTTTAATTTGCCATTTATTTCAAATCAAATTTAATCAAAATTCATTATCTCTAAAATTTGGGTGTTACAAATTCTACCCCTTAAAAGAATCTCGTCCTCGAGATTGGACTGCTTACTCAAACAACTGCGGATATGATTTCCTCAATTCATCCTCTCTTTCCCAAGTTGCCTCTGCCTCTGAATATCGATTCCACTGTACCTTGCACATTTTAATAACCCGACTTCGAGTAACTCTCTCAGCAGTCTCTAAAACCTTGATTGGAAACTCTTCATATGTAAGATCCTCTTTAACAGTCAACTCTTCTAAAGGTATCTGCTCCTCAGGCACCCGTAAACACTTCTTAAGTTGTGAAACATGGAACACATCATGTACTCCAGATAAATTCTCAGGCAACTCTAATTGATAAGCAACTTCCCCACGTCTAGTAATAACTTTAAATGGTCCAACATACCTTGGTGCTAGTTTACCTTTCATGTTAAACCTCTTCACACTTTTCATAGGTGACACCTTCAAATAAACATAGTCACCTACTTCAAAAACTAAATCTCTTCTTCTATTGTCAGCATAACTCTTCTGACGAGACTGTGCTACTCTCAAATTCTCACGAATCACTCGCACTTGATCTTTTGCGTTTCTAAGAACATCTGTACCAAACACTTGAGATTCACCTGTCCGATCCCAAAACAATGGAGTTCTACACTTACGTCCATACAAAGCTTCAAACGGTGCCATCTTAAGACTATGTTGATAACTGTTATTGTAAGAGAATTCTACATAAGGCAAACTCTTATCCCAACTAGTTCCATATTGCAATGCACAAGCTCTCAACATATCCTCTAATACCTGGTTGGTCCTTTCAGTCTGTTCATCTGTCTGTGGATGATATGCTGTACTAAAATTCAATTTTGTTCCTAATGATTCATGCACAGCTTTCCAAAAATGCGACGTAAACTGCGATCCTCGATCAGATACAATCTTCTTTGGTACTCCATGCAAACAGACTATTCTCTCCATATACAATTCTGCCAATTTTGGTCCATGGTAAGTAGTCTTAACTGGTATAAAATGAGCAACTTTAGTTAACCGATCTACTATCACCCAAATAGAGTCATAACCTTTCTGAGTACGAGGTAACCCCACTATAAAGTCCATACCAACTTCCTCCCACTTCCATTCAGGAATCTTCATTGGTTGCAACAATCCAGCAGGTCTCTGATGCTCTGCTTTCACCCTCTGACAAGTGTCACACAATGCCACATACTCAGCCACATCTCGCTTTAATCCAACCCACCAATATTTCTGTTTCAGATCCAAATACATCTTAGTACTACCAGGATGAATAGAATAAGCTAACTCATGAGCTTCGCGAAGAATTGCCTGTCTAACAGCTTGATCCTCAGGTACACACAGCCTCTTTCCAAACCACAAAATTCCATTATCATCCATTCGAAAGCCTGGTGACTTACCAATCACTATATCTTCCGCTATCTTCTTTAGTTTCTCATCCTTCAACTGACCCTTGTAAATTTCTTGCTCTAAGGTAGGCTCTATCACTAATTCCATTGTATTAGTAACAATTCCCAAATTCAAATATTCAAATTCAGCACATAACTCCCTAGTCATAGACAATGTCTGTATCTCATTGACATAACTTTTCCTACTAAGAGCATCAGCTACTACATTAGCCTTACCAGGATGATAGTGTATCTCAATATCATAATCCTTAATCAACTCTAACCATCTACGTTGCCTCAAATTCAGATCTGACTGAGTGAAAATATACTTCAAACTCTTATAATCAGTGTATATATCACTCTTATGTCCAATTAAATAATGTCTCCAAATTTTTAAAGCATGAACTACAGCTGCTAACTCCAAATCATGTGTAGGATAATTCAACTCATGCATTCTCAACTGCCTAGATGCATAAGCCACAACTCTGCCTTCTTGCATAAGAACACATCCCAAACCTTGACGATAAGCATCATAATAAATAGAAAACTTCTTACTCAAATCTGGCAAAACCAAAACAGGCGCTGTAGTCAACCTCTTCTTCAATTCCTCAAAACTAGCTTGACATTTATCTGACCACACAAACTTGGCATTCTTCTCTAATAGAGATGTCATAGGTTTAGCAAGTTTAGAAAACCCTTCAATGAAACGTCTGTAATATCCAGCTAATCCCAAGAAACTACGAATCTCGCTAACATCATTAGGTGGTTTCCAATTTAATACATCCTTTACTTTTCATGGATCCACTGATATCCCTCCATTAGAAACAATATGACCAAGGAAAGAAACTTCCTTCAACCAAAACTCACATTTACTTCGCTTCGCATACAGTTTATGCTCTCTAAGCTTCTGCAATACCAACCTCAAATGTTTAGCATGCTCTTCCTCTGTCTTGGAAAATACCAGTATATCATCAATAAACACTACCATAAACTTATCCAAATATTCCATAAACACCTTATTCATCATGTACATAAAGTATGCAGGTGCATTGGTCAATCCAAATGACATAACAGTATACTCATACAATCCATACCTTGTAGTAAAAGCTGTCTTTGGAATATCAGAAACACGAATCTTCAACTGATGATAACCAGAACGTAAATCAATCTTAGAGAACACACAAGCACCTCTTAACTGATCAAACAAGTCATCAATCCTGGGCAAAGGGTACTTATTCTTGATAGTTACCTCATTTAGTGACCGGTAATCAACACACATCCTCTGACCGCCATCTTTCTTATCAACAAAAATAACTGGTGCTCCCCAAGGTGATGAACTAGGTCTTATAAAACCTTTATCTTGTAATTCTTTAATTTGTTTCTTAAGTTCTTCTAATTCATCTACTCCCATCCTATATGGTCGTTTGGCTATAGGTGCAGTTCCAGGAAGTAATTCAATAAGAAATTCAATGTCTCGGTCAGGTGGCATACCTGGCAATTCATCAGGGAAGACATCCGGAAATTCCTCAATCACTGAATTCTCCTTAATAGTATCTTCAAGCTGATTCACCACAGCGGTTGGTTGCTTCTGCACTGCTACATCCACATTGATTTTATCTCCATTAGGTGCTGTCACAACTACTACTTTCTGCTGACACTGAATCTCTGCCTGATTTTGCTTCATCCAGTCCATACCCAATATCACATCAATACCAGATGTCCTCAACACTATAGGAGTTATCTTAAACTCTACCCCCCTTAATACCATACTAATTGGAAGACAACGATTACTGGTTTGCATGGTACCTCCAGGTGAATTTACTAAGAGAGGTTCTTTCATAGCTAGCATGGGTATACTATGCATTTTAACAAAAATGTTGGATATGAATGTATGAGATGCTCCAGAGTCAAAAAGAATAGTTGCAGGAGTGGAATGTACATTGAACGTACCAATCATAAATTCTGGTGCATCATGAGCTGTATCAGAAGACACGTGATTCACCCTTCCAGTACCAGATTGCCTCTGGTTGCTCTTCTGGCTCTGAGGAGTCTGCTGGTTCTGCTTCTCAGGACAATGGTAAGACATATGCCCCTCTTTACCACATACAAAGCATCTAGTAGGCGTGCTGGGAGCACTAATCTTCATGGGGGTAACATTGGAATTCCCAGTGCGAGGAGTCTGTTGCCCAGTCTGCTGATACTGTTGACGCTGTGGATATGATGAACGCTATTGTGACTGATTACTTTGCCAATTCTGGGACCACCTCTGATTCGGATTACGATTCCACTGACTAACCGGTCCCTGAAACTTCTGATGGAAACCATGCTGAGGATTCGTGCGCTGACGGTTGTTGCTTCCTGAGCCTTGTACCTTCATTTTCCTCTTCCTGTCCATCTCTCTGCGCTCATTATCAAGCACAATAGCTTTATTTACCAGCTCTTGAAAACTAGCATAGTTGTTCCCCTTCAACTGCAAGCGAAGATCATAATAAATTCCCTTCAAGAAAAGACGCTGTCTGTCTGCATCTTCCCTCACTTCATTAGGAGCATAGCGAGCCAACTGGGTGAACCTGTCATGATATTCACTAACGCTCATCTGTCCCATCCTAAGGTTTCTGAATTCTTCCTGCTTCAGCTCAATTATACCTTCAGGAATATGACGAGCTCGAAAATCTCTAACAAACTCATTCCAAGTGATAGGAGGAGCATTGTCAGGGCGTGCAGCTTGATACGACTCCCACCAAGTCTGAGCTGTCCCCTGTAACTGACCAGATGCATATAACACCTTCTCCATATCATTGCATTGGGCTATATTCAGCTGTTTCTCCACTGCCCTCACCCAATCATCTACCTCTAAAGGATCAGCAGCATGAGAAAACACTGGAGGGCGTCCCTTCAAAAATTCCCCATGCTTATCCCTCACTTGCACAGGCGGTGGTCCTCCTGCAGGGGGATTGTTCTGCATGTGCTGCATAAACATCTGCATCATCTGGTTCTGAGTTTGCATGAGTTCCTCCATAGTAATGGGTAGGTTAGCACCTCCACGACCTCTGCCACGACCTCTGCCTGACATCTGTTTCCAAAAACACAGAAATTAAAATTCAGTACGATCCGAGATGATGTATTCAATAGATAAGCAAAATCTGATTTTTCTGGGCGAACTCCAATTTCAGCAACTCAGTAAAACTGTCATATCTCGAGCTACAGACGTCCAATTCAGATGATCTTTACATGGTTGGAAAGATTACAAAATTACCTACAACTTTTATTCACAACACTTTTTCTGATCCTATCAATAAATTGGCCAAAAACTGAACTTAACCGAAACTGTTTCTGAATTCCAGACTGTGCAGTAACTCCAACTTGGAACAGGTATATCTCTTAACTTATAATAGATATTAAAGTTATTCTTGTGGGGTTGGAAAGATATAGAAGTCTAATTATTCCCAGTAAAATTTCTTAAATTTCTCATGAACGGATTTTAAGTTATTTCTAAAACATCCCAGACTGATCCAAAAATCAGCAAAGGACAGAACTAAGTTAACCTCATATTCAACTAATATATTTTGATCAAACTTAATATTCTTAACCATGGAACTTGTAGGCATGTCTACAAAACTCCAGCACACATTACAAAGATCCAAATCACACATTATCATAATAACAATCCATCAATCACACAATTGTTCACACCACAAACTGATTCTTAAAACAAACCAAACTTAAAATTAACTCGCAACTACTATTGTTCCTATTACAAAGGGATTTTTCCTATTTCCTAATTAAGCTTCTCATAAATCTTGGGACGACCTACCTCCACCCTTAATTGGTCAATCTCCTTATAAGCTTGCTCCTTAAGTTCTTTTTCCTTCAGCAACTCATCCTTCAAATCCACCTCATGGAGAGCCAATTCACGAGCTAATCCCACCGTAGCTTGTAAAGTCAAGGAGGAATCATCTGCAGACGGCACGGTCCAAATACCCTTGTCATGTAAGAAACAAGGAAAATGCCGGAGTGCACCCTTTAACGTCTTGTCCGAGCGTAGACCATGGTAGTAAACAAATGCATTGAAAGCGACATCCTCCATGCTTATCTCCACGGTTGCCCGGCTCACTCTGGTAATGAACTTTGACTCCACCTTAGACTCCTTAGTGGTAGGATCCCTTTTCTTAACCCATAACTCCGTTTCCTAATAGGAATCCATCCATGGATGACTATACTCTGCACTACGATACTCCAACGTAGCTTCCCAGTCGTAGTAGTAGTTGTCCAAGGTTCTTGTCAACATGTCATGGAAGAAAGCATCAGCTTTAGGAACCAGGATATGAAGCTTCGTAGTCCACCCCATAACTACATCCTCCATTGGTGTATCACCAACTCTTGATTCAGCATCAGATAGCTCTTGATCACCATCTTCATACGGCTCCTGAGGTTTGAAACGGGAAACGTACTGTGCAGCTGACAAACGGGGATGAGGAGGCATCTATAAGATTTAGACATAGATTAGATAGAATCAATGTATTTCCGCAATAGAATAAAGTAGAGGAAGCTTAAGACTTTAGTAATTAACAAGGTGAAAATAGGAAGCATGAATTAAGTGAAGTATGGATGCTATTAACGACCATTCTAACTAGGCTCGCGTCCTACAGTCAACACGGCTCTGATACCAATCTGTCACACCCATTTTTAAGGACAAAAATAGGATGCATAAAAGACTCATGTGCGCCCCAGGAAACAGTCGCACACATAAGTTGACAAATTACAAAGTATCATCACAATGCTTATTACATAACGAATAAGTATTTAAGACATAGTCTTGAACGATAGGTAATAATAACTAATAGTAATTCTTCAGCGGAAACTCCACACAGGGACACGGTTGACTGGTTGACACCAAGACTAGTACTCATTCCGATAATCTTCCTCTATATCTTCATCTGTTATGGTGGAAATAGCAAGAGTGAGTCCATGTCGAACTCAACAAATATAACACAGGGTTCATGAGGCTCAAAAAGGCTAGATACTTTTTAACTGCGTTTAGCTTTTAATCATATATTAGCAATTGAGTAGCATCAAGATAAACCACTTCCCATTAAAGAACCAATGATCAATTATAATAAGGATAATGAATAGCATTAACATGAGCAAATTATAATCAACAATAATTAAGCATGATATAGCAGTTATGATCAACTATTCCATAAGAATCCCCAAGGCCGCTCGTATCCGTGAGCACGGCTAGTATACCAGTTTTTAACTCTGCGCAGAGGTGTACACTTTCACTGTAAGTCATGATTTCCAAATGAGTGGAGAGATCAAGCCCAAACACCCGAGAACCATATAAAGCCACTCAAAAGTTCGTCTAACAAGTTAGGGCCATTAGATTCACTCGGCAGGCAGATGTAGAACCCCCCTTCCCTGTGGCACAACAACCGCAGCCTATACACACTAGGCCAGGGGCTCGCACTACACTCAACATGGCAAGCCTTTCTTACGCCATTTAAGGTAACCACTAACAAGCTAGAAAAGGTCTCTTGAACAACTAAAGCCAGAGCCATATAGCCCTCACAGCTGTACTGTATGTCCCGGTTATCACTTACAGATAAGTCCTTATGGAGAGAAACCAGAGCATCAAAATAATACACATGCTCTAGCCCCCTTTTAACAGTAATAAAATCATCTTAATAGTTGATTGCTTAATCCATTAATCAAATTACAAGATCATTGTTCTTAGTTTAAGCACTAGCAATAGCTACCCATATGCATTCCCAAGGTTGACAAGGAATCAAGATAACAATCACTAAGTTATAATCTCTAAGGTTGTCAAGGTAAGCACATGCATATGTATGACAATTCAATGTATAGGTAACAAGGATAGTCCTGTGTTATACTTGCCTTGATCAAAGCTCTCCAAGTGATACTGCTGACTTGGCTCAAAGTAATACTCCGAATCGTCCAAATACTGCTCACCTTCTATATTCGATCATCAATCAACACATACATGCATCCAATCAAACATACACGAAGCAAACAAAGAGATATAATTAGAACAGTACACCAACAGTAGCAAAACAGTAATAAAAGTTTATAAAACTCTTCTACACGTTTCTACGATCACACAGACGCAAAGATCACCAAATTCGGAGTTAAAACGTGAAAGTTATGAATTTTCTAAGATTTCCTATAGATAAATAAATACTCAATTATAAACTCGAAAAATAAATTATCAAAACCAACTGTACAACTACACTAACATGTAGAGCTCGCAAATACGAACCTAACGCAACTTGAACGGATCAAATCGGAGTTAAAACGAAGTTTTTATGACCAAAACAATTCTAGTGGCAAAACTGTAATTTCCTGAAAACGTATTTTTGAATAAACCGGAAAAAAATACGCTTTCAAAACGCGAAAACGCATTTTCTGACATACGCTATGGACCGCGGGTTGATTTCTAAAAACCCGAGGGTCTCTTTAGTAAATCTGCCATGTGAACCGGTATGTTCTAATCCTGACCGTTGATTCACGATCGGACGGCCAATATTCGATCCAAGAGAAGAAAAAAATAGAATCCCGGCCATCTTCCTTTCTACCGGCAGGCCAGCGCCATGGCCGACACCAAGGCTCACCGGAAAACTTCGGCCCCGCCTTTTCCGACCACCATTCAACCCGCCACCAACTCCAATCGAAAGAGGAATCAAACCCGAACTATCTTAAGCGGTTTTGGTGAGCTATGACTAACCGAGGAGAGAGCGCGGCAAGAGGAGAGACGGTGGCGCCATTGCCGACCGACTGGGAACTTAAAAAAAACCTACTTCGAAGCCTCTCCAATCAAAAAGAAAGCACCAAAAGAAAGAGAAGACAAGTGCGGACTCACCCACGCGAAAAATTTGGCCTCCGGTCCACCCGAAAACACCTCAACCGATCAACCGCCGTGCTCCAACTACCTCAAACCCTAAACCTCGATTTTTCACGGTGGAACTCACGGTTTAGATGAAAAACGGAAACTAGAGGACCTATGCGACCTATTTATAGCTTCTATTGGCCGTGTTCGGGTAGGATTTTCCGGAGATCGCGAAATCAACCGATGTCAACAACTTCGGTTCGGAGTCCGGCGTCTTCACGGAAGGTGGAAGACGACCGACAACCGGGCCCCACCGGTCAGCGACCATGAGAGGGCGCGCGGCTTGTCTCAGCGACGCTGGGCCGGCCCACTCAGTGTCATGCGCGGAGGAACGGAAGGCGGCAGCGGCCCACTCGGAGCGGCCCAGGCTCCAGCGCGGGAGAGCAGGCCGTCGGCCCGTCGACTGCCAGGTAAGAAGGTAAGTATTTTCTTTTTTTTCTTTTTCTTTCTCTTCTTTATTTACTTGTTTACAAACTATTCCAAATAAAATTTCCAAACCAAATCAAAATAAAATAATTCTACTACACAACAGTAAATGAATGCAACAGCATGAATGCAACACCAAATATATTTTATTATTATTTTAATTTGCCATTTATTTCAAATGAAATTTAATCAAAATTCATTATCTCTAAAATTTGGGTGTTACAAATTCTACCCCCTTAAAAGAATCTCGTCCTCGAGATTGGACTGCTTACTCAAACAACTGCGGATATGATTTCCTCAATTCATCCTCTCTTTCCCAAGTTGCCTCTGCCTCTGAATATCGATTCCACTGTACCTTGCACATTTTAATAACCCGACTTCGAGTAACTCTCTCAGCAGTCTCTAAAACCTTGATTGGAAACTCTTCATATGTAAGATCCTCTTTAAAACATTGTTAAGTTTCTTACAAAGTTTTATTTATTAGTGTAGTAGTGTCTTGCCCGCACTACAAAGCTACCATCTTATATATACTTTCCATAAATAAAAAATATTACGAACAACTATATATACAAAGTCCACTTCATTATTGTTTTGAGTAAAATGCACCGTTATTAGTCCATCATCTTGTTTTTATGTGTCACCTAGGCTCATCACCTTTGAAACTACATTTCTACGTTTACGAACTTTTCAACTAACTCATCGGAGGTCCATACCGGTTTGTTTGGAGATTTTATCTTACATGCCATGTACATCATGGCTATTTCGCTGGTTATGCCACCCAAGTGGGTGGGTGTGACGCCCTTTTATCCAAAACCCCATGGACCATCTATCCTTTCCATTCCCGAGCCTCACTTATTTCGCTGGTTTTACGAACAACTATATATGACTAGGAGGACGTGAAGCTGGCATGTAGCGCCAGCATGGATCGCCGAGCACGTGGGGCCCGCAAACAAGCATGAGTGAGGCCACGCTGAGTGCGGTGTGTGTGTGTGCTTGTCGGCAGGCAACCACAGCCGGGGCACGTAGCCAGCGGAACACAGGTGCCACAAGACACAGATGTGGAGCCGGCGGGCGAGCGATCCATCTCGCGTGCAACCTTTTGGCGGCGTCCGTGGCACCAGCAAGTCTACACGCCATGCTGCATGAAGACTAGGGAGGCGCGTGTCCCTGTATGTAGCCTAAATTGTTCTAAATGGAGACTGACCGAATTTATAAGTGTAGCTCCAACACTGACTAGCTCGTAAACAATTGCCTTAACATTTACCACTACAAATTTGACTTTAGGAGAAAACTAACTTTATTAGTAAAGGCGGTCATCAAATGTACGTCTCTCAAAATACCTGACAATTTTCAAAGACGTACGTCAAATATTGTCCATCTCTCAAAATCAATTTATAGAGACAGGACACTTTTAATATGGCCCAAACCCAGCTGGCCCAACAAGGCCTCCCAGCGAGACCCCAACCCACACTCTACAAACAGCCCGCTTTCTATAAATATCGTTCAACTATTTGTACTACAAACAGTAGCAGTTCATATCAAATCCAGCAGCAAATGTTTTCGGTGAGGTAGCTTGGCCTGGTTAACAGAATGCTTTAACGACTAGTAGATTTAAGGATTGAATTGAAATGTTGTCTTAGGCTTAAGGGAGGCTCCAATGGACCAGCTCCAAGCTTTTCATCTACATGGATGACAGAGAAAACAAGGAAAACTCGTCGCTGCTGACGAGTAACTCACTAATCGATCTGCGTCTTCCAAGACAAAGCATAGTCTGTCCACCACGTCCCCCGGGCTTCCGATCTTAAAAAATAAATAAAGTATTTCTATACACAGTCCTACGGTGCGAGTCCTATTGCAAGTAGCCGGTTTCTGTCTATTTTCATTGGGAATGTGGTAAGGGCATGTACAACTCTCAGACAGGTCTGAACACAGACAACTAAATAGACAAGTCTTAGAATGGGTTGTCTGTTTATATGTCTGCAAGTTATTTAATGCTTTGCATGTAGCTAGGATCAATTATGAATAACATTTTGTATACAATTGTGTTGCTATTAGATAAAAAACATAAATAAAATGAAGCATAATTAAAATATTTTTTTATAACAATCAACATAAATGGTATGTTATATATTGCCTCCTTTTTTCCTAATTTTCAGGATTTTATAGAACTCAAAAAGAAACAATGCACAACATCATGAACAGTACCAGAACAAATGACCGTAGAAAGCAGATGATTTGAAAGTTGTGTTGCTATTAGATAAAAAACATAAACAAAATGAACCATAATTAAAATATTTTTTTATAACAATCAACATAAATTGTATGTTATATATTGCCACCTTTTTTCCTAATTTCCTGGATTTTATAGAACTCAAAAAGAAACAATGCACAACATCATGAACAGTACCAGAACAAATGACCGTAGAAAGCAAATGATTTGAAATCAGTAAGGTACATGTCAGGTAATGCAAATACCAATTGTGAAGGGGAAACAATTAAATATGTTAGTCCACATGGTGGACACTAAAGACAAAGTGGAAAAACAGACCCAACCTCTCCAGCTCTCCCCCACTGGAGGAAAAAAAGGAGTGCAAAAGCTATTCAGTTTTCACCAAAAGTTTGGCATCTTCTCAAAAATAAAAGGGTAGGGTGGTGGTGGATATTATGCTTGTGATTTACACAGATGCTGAACACAATGCCAGTCCAAGTGCAATTTTCACCTCCCACATGGTTGTTGACACCTTGGCATAGTGGCAGGAAATGAAACACAACAGAGACCTAAAAACACAACAAAAAAAAGGAGAGAACAGATATTTGGCACCACCACTTTCACTACTTCCAGTAAGTAACGTACCAAGTTGCATAGAAGTCAACAACAAAGCCTTCTCTGATTTCTGCAGCAACTCATCAAATGAAGAAAAAAGTTTGCTTGTTGGCTTCCACCTATACAAAACTTACATACAGATAAAATATCAGAAGAAATGCAGAAATCCACAAGTCTTGTTTTGGGGGGATAAAGAAGAGCTATGCAGCCCTAATGAAGAAAAAAATGATAAACAGTTATAGGACTATAAGCACACACAAAAAATTGCATATAGTATCAGTTGGCACTTGCTCACTTCTAGAGCTACTCAATGGATGAGAACAAAACTACAATTTCTAAAAACTGGAAAGTAATCCAATGAGTATTAAAAGGAAAAACATCATCATAGCAGTTGGACAGCACTGAAATTTTGATACAGCAGCCGACAGAAATAAAATTGGATGGCTTATAGTAGTAGCAAATTCTGAGAAGTACTAGGACTGCTCTTTGCAAAAAGATCAAGATAGAGATGGTAAATATAGACTAGCGTTGTATATGCCCTAAGTATATTGGATCAGTTTACCCACTCAAAGAGATAGGTCTTGTCTTCCTGCATTGAATTATCAGTGTTTGATCGTCCTGCATTAGTCCCAAAGTCCCGCCAAAATAATTCAACACACAAAGGTGAAGAACTTGATGATGCACATTGGCACGAAGAAAGGAGAGGAGAAAATCCCAAACATAGCGTGGTTTTCGAGAAGAAATGGTTCCCCTGTTGTAGGAAGCAGAGCAGGGAGTGATTTTTCTTCTTCTAGACGCAAAGGCAAAGATCTTGATGGTCCACGAGGCACGAAAAAAAAGAGGATAAAAAGACAGTGACGGGAAGCAAACAGAGAGTGTTTATTTTTTTTCCCTCAGTCGGATTTTCGAAGGCCATATCACAGATTAGACCAAACTCTTGCCCCAAGCAGCATATGTTAAGAAATAAATATATGTTGAGTTGAAACGAAATTAGTAATAGGCAAAGCTGAATATGTTGAAAGCATACACTTTTGAGTAGTATACAATCAGAGGCAGGAGCCATTTAGGTAAATGGAGGCGTCATCAGGCCCTAAATAGGAAGTTGACAAATCACCCATTTGACCTCCGTTTGTGCCCAAAGCCCCCAACAAACTTAAGAAATCCCATTCTAGAAAGAGCAAACACTGAAATCTATGTAAATAAGCAGGAACCAAGCGGAATTAGTTCCTGCTCTCTTTGATCCAGGTTTCATAGATCAAGGAATTCGTTCGCTGGCCACTGGAGCTCCATGGATTCCTTGTGTGTTCTGGAACCATGCCAAGGGCAGCGCTCCCTCACCTGAAACAGTTTGTTCAGTCATTGTCAATGAACTTAAAAGCTGGTGAGACATATCTGCTCGATTTTAGGTTCTAGACATACTCTAAGAACTTAAGGAAAGTTGGATTTTCGTACCGTTTTGGAGATCATGTCAGCATCTCTACTTTTTCATATGAAGTGTCGGATGGTTGGGATGAACTTCGGCTGCACGTCTCTGCACCGTCTCCAATTTGTTCATGAAACCATCCGCATGCCAGGTCTACAAATCGTAGGATAGCCAAAATAAGTCAACACACAACAGCAAAGATCTCGATGATGCACCAAGGCACGGAGAAAGTAGACGAGAAAAGTCCAAGCATTACGACGGTTTCGGGAAGAAATGGTTCCCCTGTTCTGAGAAGCAGAACAGAGTGTTTGTTTTTTGGTCTTCAATCTAATTCTCAAAGGCCATATCACAGATTAGACCAAACTATAGGACGAAGCAGCAAATTTTCAGAAATAAATGTATATTCAGTTGAAAGGAAATTAAGAATCGGCAAAGCTGAATATGTTGAAAACATACACTTTTAGAGTAGTAGATACAATCAGAGCGACCAGGCCATTTCATCTTTAACCATGTAGGTATCATGAAGCTCTGAAAGGAAGTCGACAACTCTCCCATTTCATCGTCTTTCGTGCCAAAAAATTTTAAGAAATCCCATTCTAGGAAGAGCAAACACAGAAATCTATCTAAATAAGAAGGAACCAAGTAGAATTAGTTGCTGCTTTGTTTGATCCAGGTCTCATAGATCGAGTAATTAGTTCACTGGCTGCTGGAGGTCCATGAACTCGTCACGTGTTGTTGACCATGCAAGGGGCAGCCATTCCTCACCAGAAACAGTTTGTTCTGTCATTGTCAGTGAATTTAAAACTGGTGAGACATCCGCTCAGGTTTAAGTGCTAGACATATCATGGGGGTAAATTTATATGAGAAAAAAATACATAATACAGTCGCACTTGCCTGGCACATTGGAGTATATCTTCCACCTTAGCATGGCAATGAATTTATCAGATGTAAATAATTCTGGATGGTGGATCCAGTCCCCACAAGGGCTGTTGCTGCTCAGCCAATCATGAAGTATTGTTCCCTTGCTGCCAGATATAGAAGTTAATTGACGAAATTTAGTAAATATATTGCAATTAATTGAGTACACGGTGCTTTTAGAAACATATATGGTAAATTGATTTAGTATATTGTCGTTACTTGAGTACATGGTACTTTAAAAATATATGGTAAGGATATGGAAATTAATTAATAAAGGAAACATGGTAAGGATATGGAAATTAATTAAATGCAAGGCAGTACTCTAAAGTCTTATGGAAAATTGGATTTTCGTACCGTTTGGGGATCATGTCAACATCAATACTTTTTCATATGAAGTGTTGGATGGTTGGGATGAACTACAGCTGCACGTCTCAGCTTTGTCTCCAATATGTTAATGGGATCAAATAATGTGTCCCGTTCAAAACTCGCATTGATTTCCCGGAGTGAAGAGAGGTGTTCCCAACCCAGGTTGTCCATCCAGTTAGGAAAGTGATTCAGATCATGGATATCAAGGTGAAGAACTTGGAGGCAATGGGTTCCGGGCAAGAGTCACGATTTCCGGGCGGCGGGGTCATTCTTATATGGTGTCCCCGGGGAAGAGTCACGATTTCCGGGCAATGGGTGCTGGCCCATAAGTTTAAGCGGCCATCTCTTCACATATGCCAAGACATGTAGAAAAAAAGCAAGCAAATAATAGGCTACTGCTGCCAATCCTTGCTGGAGTTTACTGCTTTTGAGGGGTCTGTGCAACTCATCCTCCTGAGAAACAGAGGGCATGGGACTCTGCATCTCATCGTCGCTCCTCAACTCGTCATCAGAAACAGAAGGCATGGAGGTGTCCTCTACTCCATTCCATATATGAAATGCTCTCTCCAACTCATCATCAGAAACAGAGGGCCTGGCTCTCTCCAACTGATCATCAGAAACAGAGGACACGACGCTCTCCAACTTGTCAAATACATTCCATATATGAAATGAAACCGTCTTGTCATCTCTGTTGGTAACGAACGAGAACATTGACCTGTTCAGTCTGAAGCACCTCAGCTTTGGAAAGTAGCAAGCATCACTGTCACTGATGTTTTGTGTTGTGACTGGGGACCACGACCGCAAGTTCAAGCAAAGATAATGGAGCTCCGGCAACCCGCCAAGGATTTTCATGTCCTGCTCATCCAGATGTTCCAGCCACAAGTCCAGGTGGGAGAGGTTAGGGAGACACCAAGGATCGATGCATGATGGCAGCTTACTGAAGCAGATACTACCTACAGACAAATGTCGGAGATGGTGTGGGAGGACCAAATCCGTTGCATGCCATGTGGGTACCTTAGTACCTATATAACGAACATCAATTCGTAGACTCTGGAGCTTGTGGAGATGACCTAGAGACTCCACAAGATCTCTTCTGTCCTCATCCCAGGAAATATACAAAATATTGAGCACCCTAAGTTCCCTCAGGCTGCCCAGACCATCCACAAGCCACCTCACGGTCGAAAAACGACCTTCTATTGTCAGCTTGGCCCCGTTCGGCTGGAATTATAAGTCGGCTGAAAAACACTGTTGGTTGATTTTTTGTGAAAGAAAAATACTGTTCCGACTGAAAAAACAAGCTGAATAAGACGGATTATAAGCCAGATGAACAGGGCCGACGGCGTATTTCTTAAGACTAATACGCAGACACGCTAGCCCTTTTGGCAAGCTGCCACTCGAAGGCATTTCTGAAATGTCGATCCCAACAAGTCCAGGGTCTGCAAGAATCTTAGAGCTCCTATTCCTTCAAGGATCCTACCCACTTTTGTTCCTCTTAAACTGAGAAATCTTAAGTGAAGTAAACGTCCTAGATGCTCAACTCGGACACAGCTATCACACGTTGCTCTGCAGTTTTCTAAAGCTAGGACACGTAAAAGTGTCAAGCTAGAAAGTGGGCCCCACGTCTCAGTAGCAGACCCAAGGGCTATAAATGATCTCAATTTTGGCATTTCAATATGATTGCCCTGATGATTAAGCCTTGGGTCTATAAATGATCTCAATTTTGGCATTTCAATATGATTGCCCTGATGAATAAGCCCCTTAGTCCTGTTGTGGTTGGCTAACCAACGTACATTGCTCTGTAGTATTGTTTCTTGGTTATTATCTAACATAATGAAAAAGCTTTCTTCATGGGACATGGAACTGCGAATACAAAGTTGATATGTGTCCTTATAGTTCGTTTTGTGATGAGTGATTGTCAACGTGATCCACGACCTAGATTTAGTTTGTGACTAACCATGGCATGAGTTGGGTTGTGCGACATATCTCTTGGCTTGTAGTGTGCAGGTGTAGAGCTCGGAGGCGGTGGTCGATGGTGAGGTGAATGTCAAGTAGGGACGTGCCATGTTGATGGACCGAGAGTGGTGAAGGGCGGACGTGAGGCTGGGACTGAGGGACTAGGAGGCTGGGTGACTGGCCGCGGTGGCTGACATCTGGGACATTAACAAGCGCAAGTATACATGAGAGTGACCATGTTGACCGAGTCAAGACGGTGGACGTGCGAGTTGAGAGGGGCTGAGGAGGACTTGGCGGATGGCCGATCGAAGACGGCGGTGACGTGTCGAGTGGCGAGGGACGCGTATGGAGTACGCTACTCGCGGCGGTTTGGTGATTTGGGACTCAAAACCATCGGGTGGACGGGTTTACGGGTTTGGGCCTCAAAACCCGGGCGGAGGTTCCGAGGAGGAACGGACGGCACGTAGCGACATCGAGACGAAGCTATCTCATGAAGGGTGCAGTGACCGTCGGATAAAGATTACCTCGGGTTGGACCATAGCGCCCTCGGGTTAAGTAGTTCGACTCAAAATATTAGGGAGAAAACTAAGATTGTGTAATAGCCCTGTTAAATAGAACGAGGGAGCCCCCATCTCCCTCACATTTCTCTCCCACTCTCATTTCTCCTCTTTCTTCTAGGCTTATGAGAGAGGTCAAAAATTCTGAATTTTTTGTGATGTTTGTTCTAAGATTTGGAATGGGAAAGGAGGCTCAAATCCTCCTTGTCTCATCTGGGATTCCTCAATTTAAGTTGTGATCTTTGTTTGCTATTTTTGCCCTTTTTCGTTCTTGGGCTGATCTCGATTTCCCGGAGTTTAGGTCAATCCCAGTTAAAGATTTTTGGAGAATAGGTTTGTGCTAGATTGAATTGCATCTGTGCAAAATTTGGGAGCAAATCCTTTTGAGACGATGGAGATCCAGTTGTTTTTGCTCTTTGCACGTCGCTATTCGTAGCTCTCGGTCTGAGTTTGTTCTTCGTTCTCAGTTCAAGTCAGGCGCTTTGGTATGGAACTCGGTCAATTCCAGTGGAGGGAGACTCGGCGCTGTGCGCCTCTAGTCAATTCCGTCGCAGCCATGAGCGCATAGGGCAGGGCGGTAGTCTCTGCTGTTAGTCTCGATTTTTTCCTATTGATTTCGTTGGTCGTTTCCTGCTCAAGCTAAAGCAGCGTCGCTGCTCGTTCTATGCGAGCTGACCAAGTGGGGTCCTCCTGTGCTCTTGCTTCATGCCTAGGGAGGGTGCTTGCCCAGCAGCAGGGCAGCTGCATATCTAGCAACGAACATCCCTGGCCGAGCGCCTGTTGCAGCTCGCTTCTTTCTGTTGCCGTGCATCTCCTCCTCCAAGCGGCAGAGCGCAGCCCCTCTGCTTGCAGTCGGTCTTCTTCTCTCTGTTTGCTGTCCAGGTCTAAGCATCGCCGATTTACTAGCAGTAGTTGCTCTCCTGGTGTTCGTGTAGCAGTGTGTGTGTTTCATCCAGGCTGCTGTTTCTCTCTCTGTTCTTCTGGCTCGAATTTACAGTGATTTTCTGTGTATTGTTTTCAGCCCTGATTTTGTATTCCACCTGCAGTTTGGTTGTTTGGGCTGCGAATCGTGTTCTATATTTTGCGTTGGCTTTCTACCATTCCGAGGAATTTTTCTAGGTACTCTCATCACTAGTTGGTTTGGGTATTTTAGTTCGGGAACTTCCTTGTGCTTGGCGGTGATTTTGGGACAACGCCCAAATATTTTAAGAGAAATTTTACGGCTCCCATTCATCCCCACTCTGGTCGCTATTTTCGGTCCTTCAATTGGTATCAGAGCCGGTTAAGGATCATTCCACCTTAATCGATCCATGATCCATGAAGGCGACATAGAGCGTGGTTCTGGCAAACCATCGTTCTTCGATGGAACAAACTACCTCTATTGGAAAATCCGCATATCCCTCTAGAGGATCGATTGGCTTGTCTGGGAGATTTGCGATGGTACTACTTACGTTGTGCATGAACCTCATACCCGTACCACTCAAGGACAAAAGGATCGGCACAACGTAAATAGTAGAGCTCACAGTGTTCTTTTCTCGAGTCTTTCTCTTCCGGAGTTCGAGAGAGTCTCCGATTGTGCGATTGCTCGGGAGATCTAGGTGAGGTTTCAGAGCTATCACGAGGGAACTGTTCAGGACAAAATCAGACTCTTCGAGACATACAAGCGTGAGTACGAGAACTTCTTTCAGTTGGATGGCGAGTCGATTGATGCCATGTTTTCTCGCTTTCAGACGATTGTCAACAAGATGTGAGCAAACAAGGCACAGCTACCTTACGATGATCATGAGAGGACACTCAAGCTTCTATATGCTCTAGATCGGAAGGTGTGGGATGTGAAAGTGTCCGCTATCATTGAGTCCACGAACTACGACACTCTCACGGTGGATGAGCTATTCAGTAAGTTCAAATCCACCGAGATCGACTACCAGACCCAAGCTAAGATCAAGAACCCCTCTGTACCAACTATGGCTTTGGTCTCAGGAAACGGCTCAAGTTCTTTAGCTAACCCTTCACAGATATCATTTGCCTTGTTTTCTTTGGTGTTTGTCACAGAGAAGCAATTGGAGGCCCTTGGGAACGACGAGCTGGCGTTGATCATCAGCCAGTTCTCATGGTTTCACAACAACCGCTTGAATTGCCGGCGTGGTGCTGGTTCGAAGGATGGATGCTACGGATGTGGAGACCCTGACCACTTCATCGCCCACTGTCCTAAGAAGAACAAGCACTCCTTCGACAAGTACGACTCCAACAAGTGCAAGGACAAGCGCGAGTACACCTCCGGCAAGCACAAGCCACAGGGAGGATTCAATAAGGAGGCCTTCAAGAAGAAGTACCTTAAGAAGGTCAGGGCCTAAGAGCATGCCTTCCTCGCCTCCCTTAGCGACCTCGACAATGACAACGATAACGACCGGTCTTCTTCTCCCCCGAGCGATGACGAATCCAAGAGAATGCGTGAGAACAAGTTGACTGAGCTCTGCTTTGTTGCCGAGTCCACCCACGGAGGGTTCTGCACCGTAGCCGTGGATGACGAAGTAAAGGCTAGCAAGGAAGTGCTTCCTGGTGATGACAACACTACCGAGGTAAAACCGATCGTCGATGCTCTTGTTGTTGAGCTTGATATCATGACCGACATGTTGGTTAGTCAAGATAAGTTGCTTAAGCGTGATGCTCGCGAGAGAAAATAGTTTAAGGACAAGCTAGAAATAGAGTAGAACGAGCTTGAGGAAGCTAAAAAGCTTGCTGTTGTAGTGTCAGATGAGGTTGAGTGCGATGAGTGTGCTATTCACATGTCCAACCTTACTAATTTGTAAACCAAGTATGTTGTTTTGCTTGATGAGAATGATGAGCTGAAGTCTAGGTCTAGCTTGTTGGGTGCATGTAAGTCCTGCTCGGGCTTGAAATTTGAGCTGGTAGAGAAGAATGCCAAGATCTCTGCTCTTGAGAAGGCCAGTTCTGGTAGCATAGGTGTTGCTAAGTGTGCACTTTGTGATATCTTGGTGCTGGAGCTTGAGTCCTGCAGACACGATAAGATGAGAACCGAGGAAGACAACACATACCTTCGGTCCATCTTGGGCTGGGTATCTTGTAATGAGCCATAGTTGGGCATGGTGATGAGCGAGTTCAGACGAGGAACTAGTGCATCGGGTGTAGGCTTTGCTTTAGGTGGGAAGGGTGAAAGCGTCTATGGCAAGGTTGGTGAGTTCAGTGGTTTGAACCCAAGTGAGAAACCTTCCACTACTCTCAAGTTGATTAAAATCTCTCCACCTAAACCCACTGAGTCTGTTGTCAAAGATAGGGTGTCTAAAGAATCTCCAAAAGCTCTACCCCAGAAATAAGTTTGGATTTCAAAACCTAATCATCTTAAGAACTCACTTGACACTCTACCAAACATCTTTGATGATCCCCTTCCTAAAGCCAAAAAGCCATCAAGAGTGAACCATACCCACAAGAGAGTGAGCCAACAACCACCCAAGAGAGAGGTGATGTATCACTGTGATTACTGTCATAGGGATGGTCCCCTTGTTGAGTTTTGTTGCCACCTGTTCAGAGGCGCAGTGCTAGGCCAAGAGGTGCAATGCCTCGAGGTGCTAGGCCTTAGGTTGCGAGACCATGCGGTGGTTATGCCTGGCATGGTTCAGGTCGTGATCAATATGATTTTGGACCTCGCGGCGGTGACTTTCAGTCCTATAGTTCTAGCGGACCACGTTTTCCCCCACGCGGTGCCCGCTTTCCTCAAATAGAACATGGTATGTTTGGTGTTTTTCCTAACACTTTTCCAGAGCAAATGAGCCAACACTTGTATCATTCACAGTTTACTAACCCCAGTGTTGCACCATTTGCTCATCCCATGTCCTTCTATTGATGCAGGACGGAGGCCTGGAGAACACGTGCCTCATTGATTCCGGTTGTTCGCGCCACATGACCAGAAGTTCAAAATGGTTCCCCAGCCTCGACCCCGTGCAATGTAAGGAGTACATCACATTCAGGGACAATAGTAAAGGTAAGGTGGTTTTTCGTGGGACCATTTGGGTCAACGAGAGTTTTGTTACGAATGATGTTGCTTTTGTTTCGAATTTGCATTTCAATATGCTTTCAGCTTCGCAACTCCTTTAGGATGACTTTGAAGTGCATTTTAAGACCAGCTTTTCTTGAGTTCTTGATTCTCAGGGAAATCTTGTTTGCCAGATTGTCCTTTTTGGCCGTGTCTTTCAAGCTGATTTTTCTCACTCCTTTGGCTCTTCTCGATGTTTGGTGGCTAAATCCTCCTCTAAGCTTTGGAAGTGGCATAGGATACTATGTCACTTGAGCGTTGACTTACTAGCTAGGTTGAGCTCACTTGACTTAATCCAAGGATTACCCAAGTTGAAATTTGAAAAGGATTTGGTTGCGAGCTACTTCACATGGACATAGTTGGTCCAGCTCGGATTTGGTCAGATGGTGGGAAGCGGTACGTTCTAGTGATCATGAATAATTTTTCTCGCTACTCTTGGGTGTTCTTCATAGAGGGTAAGGATGAGGCTTTTTCTCATGCTCGATATTTGATTCTTCGGTTATAAACTGAGTCACCCAAAAATGCCATGAGAGTTATTCGCAGTGACAATGACATGGAATTCAAGAATTCTCAGTTTGATAACTTCTGTTCTTCCTTGGGTCGCGAGCACCAGTTTTCCTCACCTTATGTCCCTCAACAGAATGGTGTTGTTGAGCGCAAGAATCGGACCTTGGTTGAAATGGTCAGGACGATGCTCGATGAGCATAGGACTCCTAGGAGATATTGGGCCGAAGCGATCAACACCACATGCTATGTTTCAAATCGTATTTTCCTTCGAGCTTTCATGAAGAAGACTTCTTATGAGTTGCGATTCGGACGAGCACCCAAGGTAAGCCACTTTTCAGTGTTTGGATGCAGGTGTTTTATCCTGAAACAAGGTAATTTGGACAAATTTGAGTCTCGATCCTCTGATGGTATTTTTTTTGGTTATGCTTCACATTCTCATGCATATCGTGTACTTAATCTTGAAACTAACCAAGTTGTAGAGACCTGTGAGGTCACTTTTGACAAGACCATGTCTTGTTTTGTTCCTGTCTTTGAAAGTGCAAGTGATCAGAAGATCGGTGGGAGCATATTTGTTGAGGAGAATGAGGAAGATGCTGATTGGGGAGATGCTGAGCTGACTTCTTCGGCTACTCCAGTCAAGTTTGTGACGACTACTTCGGCTTACGGTGCCGACCCGTCTTCTTCCACTACTTGGGGTCCGCATGAGCCGCCTTCTCAGCCTACACTGGCTGCACCTGAGGAGGCCCTAGCTGCTGTTGAGGGGGAGGCGACTTCTTCGAGAGAAGCACCTCGGCACATTCAGCGTCGTCACCCGCCTTAGACCATGATCGGCGACATCGACCAGTGAGTAACGTGGTCTAGGTCATATCACATTTCACACTTTGCTCACTCTGCTTTCGTAGCTTCTTTTGAGCCTTGAGATATTGGACACGCTTTATCTAATGCCGATTGGGTCAATGCTATGCACGAGGAGTTAGAGAACTTTAAGCGAAACTAAGTGTGGGTTTTAGTTCCACCTCCACCAGATTGCCACCCCGTGCGCCTCAAGCAACTCAGCGCTGATGAAGTACGCCGCCATGGCGCAGCTGAAGATGTGCGCCACCAAGGCATGGCCGGAGACGAGCGCAACCATAGAGCCGTGCCGCACGTGCACGAAGCTCTCTCTCTCGTGGGAAAAGACTCGTCAACCCCACGAAGTCGGTGAAGGGAGGGCTGATGGCGAGCACCCTCACGCTGGCTTTCTTTAGCAAGCGGAATAGATCGGATAGCTCATTGTTGGAGTCTATTTTTATACCACAAATTGTCTAAATTAGGGTGCAAGATGCTCCAATAAAAAATTGATTTTGATGATAAAAAGATGATGCATCCTTCCGCCAATGCATTAGGGTGTGTTTAGATGGAGGTGTAAAATTTTTGGAAGTACAGTAACTTTTTCGTTTTTATTTGGCAATTAGTGTCCAATCATGGGCTAATTAGATTCGAAAGATTCGTGTCGTGATTTACAACCAAACTGTGTAATTAGTTATTTTTTACCTATATTTAATACTTCATGCATGCGTCTAAAGATTCGATGTGACGAGAAATCTTGTAAAATTTTTGGAATTTTGAAGCATCTAAACAGGGCCTTAGTGTTGTCCGACCCAGAAACTACCAAATAGTTTCTATAGCCGCCAATGCATTAGTCAGCCCCAACAAACCCACCCACGAGCCCATGGTTTCATGATTTGTCCGACGTAGTTGCTTGATGCTTTTTTTAAAGCCCTTGAAATTTGTTTATATTGGAAAAAAAGGAGCGGTTATAGATCAAAAACAAAATAGGATTTTGCTAATAAGTCTTTCCACTCAACCAAATATGAGATGGATAATAATTTTTCAATAACACAGTTGGTGATTTAAAGGTGTTTCTCAAGCAATAATACTGGGAGGCAGGCGCTCATTCAATTGGATGCCACCCATACGCGTGGCCACGATGGCTCTGCATTAGCTTACACACATTAGTTTACGAGCATGACCCGTAGCCAGACGTCCGGGCACTGGCAGCTCCGTTCCTCAAATAACTATTCCTTCAATGATGTACAAAAAGGGGTGTGTTGTACGTGGCCTCAGTGTATACCATACAGTATGATGGACACCTTATTATATAATATAATTGAGCTCATATAATAATATTAAGTCAGTGACAACTCTTGGCCCGCCACTGCCTAACGTGATGGTCCGGCCGGGTATATATGCCAAGCAAGGTACTAAATAGCGTATAGCGGATTGGT
The DNA here is from genome assembly GCA_038087645.1 of Saccharum hybrid cultivar R570. Lineage (NCBI taxonomy): Eukaryota > Viridiplantae > Streptophyta > Magnoliopsida > Poales > Poaceae > Saccharum > Saccharum hybrid cultivar. The sequence goes on from JAQSUU010000744.1 coordinate 4,342,780, forward strand.
AGCGGATTGGCGTTGAGGTAGCGGATTGCGGATAGCGGGTGATATTGCGGACGATAAGTTCCAATAACGGCATCCCGATAGTCCCATATAATTTTAAGTACATATATCATGAATAATGAGTATAAATAATTTTAAGTGCATATATCATGAATAATTTTAAGTTTCACAGCCGATGCGTGAGTATTTGAATTTGAGGTATGAGTCATAATGTGGTGAACTAATTAAGGATATTTGCTTCCATGCTATTGCGGCCTGCTACGTGCAATTGCGGCCGCAATATCGGCCTGCTATTCAAAATTGCGGCCGCAAAGTTCCAAGATGCAAAGTTCAGAACGCTACCTCATAGCGGTAGCGGCAATGGACCGCTACCGCTATTGCGGGTGTAATTGCGGCCGCTACCACCGCTATTTATTACCATGATGCCAAGAGTTGAGCGTCTAGTTTATTCATTCGTCTCTAGCGTGACGAAATTTCATGGCTTATTCCTCGCTCTTGTTTATATTTGCTGAAGTCTATGGCCAGCTGCGTCGGCGGAGTTACCCGCACGTTAGGACGGCGCCCTTCCTTCAATCTAGCTATAAATACTAGTACAATACATCTCCTCAGAAAACACAAGGAAAGAAGAAGACAGCTTTTTTTTTTGAAACACCACCCTCTTTGTTGATTGAGTTGACATACGAAATACAAACGGCATCCGGCGGATCAAGCAGCCAGACATAAATAAAATCAACATAAGAGATCAATCTGCTCCATGCCTTCTTCTCCTAATAAATAAAATCAACATAAGGCAGATCAATCTGCCTGTTACAAAAGAGATCATGCTCCTAGCTAGATTATGAGCATCAACATTTGAACTCCTACTCTCATGAGCAAAATCAACATAAATAAAATCACGAGCCCCGGCTCTAACCTCCTTCACAGCTTGGCCATACGGACCCATGCCTTCTTCTCCGATACTCCTAATAACATTAGCATTGTCTGAAGCTAACCAGAAGGATTGCAAATAAAGATCAGAGGCCAGCGCTAATCCTTCCCTGCATGCAATCGCCTCAGCTGTTTCAACATCAGTAATACCTTCCAATACCACACCTGAAGCTCCCAAGAACTTTCCTGTCTGATCGTGAGCAACAGCTGCAACAGACGCTCTAACCATGTTCGTGGAGATTGCTGCATCAACATTGATTTTCATACTGCCATGGCCTCCTCTTACTCAGTAGCTCAAGTCCAAAGTGAGCTTAAGATGACCCTATACAACAAGGAGGTGTATTCTGGCCAGGGGATTAACGGAGTAACCACTCTAGTAAATGGAGGGCCAATTGGTACCACTTGGGCCTTCTCGTGGCCTGTAACCAATGGGCCAGCAGGCGGTGCCGATGCAAACGTCGTCGGCCATCTTCAGGGCACATGTGTCCAAGTAGCAATTTTCCCCAATTATGTGTGGCACTACAACCTTGGATTGGTGTTCGGGGAGAAAAGCAGGTGATAATCTATTCTTTAGTACCATCAGCTATTCATTTCTTCAATTTGCGCATAAGAGGAGCCCAATCTATATCTCCCACTAAGTGTCCGCATCATAATCTTTTGCTAATAGCCATGTCACTTCACTAACTTTCAACCTCTTAATTGCAAGCTATCCATATGATCTTTACTTAATTTCATTGCAAATTCATCGCAATTCCCACATCAACGTCCCAAATCATCTTTACTTAATTTCATTCAAAATTCTCTGCAATTCCCACTGCAACGCACGGGATATCTTCTAGTGGATTACCTAACTTTCATTCTTATATGGTCTCTTAATCAAAGCACAAGTTTGACTTTTATGTTTTTCAAGAGAAACGTACTACTCATCGAATATCATCCCCCTTTTTTGTGTTAACATAACACATTATATCACTAGTAGATGATTTACAGAGACGGGCATCTACCCGAGTCCAGCGTCTCTCACCATTTACAGAGGCGACTCCTAAAAATATCCGCCTCTATGAATCATGAAGCATGTCTCTTAAAATCCTGTTTATAGTGGTGTATATAATGTTGAGAAAAATATGTATGATTGATTGCAAGAAACCTGACCAAATAACTTTTCATTGCTATATATATATATGATATGCTGAGAATTTTTCTTATATTCTTTTTTGATTTGTGCACAACACAGGTTCAATGGGTCCACACTACAGGTACAACGGACTTCCCAAATAAATGGTGAGTGGAGCATTGTTGGATGGACAGGAGAATTTACTATGGCAAAGGGCACTGTCAAACAAACAACAATTACATAGGTAATATTCCACGCATATTCTCCAGGTGGGACATCCCATTTCTAGTCTACTCTGAACCAAACATCATAAAAATAGGTTTGTCCCATCCCTAACCCACTCCATCCTCCAAACCAAACACTACCTTAGAGCACCTATTTCATTAGGGAACCTATTGGGGGTGTGTCATGTGTTGGGGACCCCACTATCATGTTTAGGGCCCAATTACGTAGCCTAGGTCTTACCAAATAATATTTATCCTTCAGTGGCATTTTTTTTGGTAAATACAAGCCCCTAAGGGGTCTATTTGTAGCCCCTAATAGTGTTTCTGTAAATACAAGCCCCCAAGCGATTGACGAGAGAACCTCCTCTATAAAAGGGAGAGAGGGGGAGGTGGAAGTGGAGGCTAGGTTGATCACTCGCCTCTTTGCCTTCCTCTCTCTCATTCGCTCACATTTCGTCCTATCAATTTTGTTGGTTCAGCCCCAATTTTTTTTTGATATTGCAATTTGCACTCATCTTTAAATGTATCTTCCATATAGAATTGTAAACTACAACTTTTTTGACATTTTAGTAAATAAAGCATTTATACCACACCAATAATCAAGAGAAAAAATCATTGAACAATCCCGTGACCAGAACAAAAATAAGAAAATGAAGCCGTGTAACAAACTAGAGAACTGAGCAAATATAGAGTCCAAATTTCAGTCTCCCAGAGTCAGCCATTATTAGTATCTTACAGATAACGACTAGAGAACTAAGGAAATATATAGAGTCCAAATTTCATCAGGCTTCCTAAGTCAGCGATCATTAGTATCTTACAGATAACATATACTACATAAAATGGTAACGAATGATCATACGACACTTCACCCTAATCCACTGCACTACCGATGACCTTAAGACCTATAGCCCCGAAGCATAAACAAGTGTCAAAAGCACTGAACTAATCTCAAAATCTTACCAATCATGTCTCATGGAGATCACCATTAGGTAGAGTCATCATCTTGTTCACCCCATCTTGAAGCAGAAGAGTAAGCACTTAAGCACTTAAATATCTAAAGAACCCATCTTCAAGTAGAAGGCTGAGCACTTAGAGCATCTGATGAATTGGTATAATCCAAAGTAGACCCTTGTGAAACAGCTAACGCTAGAGATAGACTATGCGCTCTGACCCTATAGAGTTATAATGTTGTCCTTCAAGAGATGCAACAAAGTTCCGATACGGATCCATCTTGTGGCCCGGCCTGTGCCCGAGAAAAACCAAGAACTGCAGAGACTCAATTCAAGCAATCTCTTGTGGAGTTAGAGTGACCCTCCCTACTTTAGAAATACCCAAAATATCAAACATCATTCTATGAGCCATACACAATGTTGTTTGATAGAACTAACCATTTGTGTTTCTGGGAGTGGCAGTGAGACCCTGAAGCACCTGAAACATAACTAACCATTTGGCTCCACATTTGAAGCAAAGACCAAGGGCGCGACGGTAAGTCTTGATGGCGGCCAGCTTCTGATCAGCAGACCGCGCCGGAGCAGCTTGCGCCGGAGCGGCTAGAATGGGATTCTCAGGGCGTGGTGGCAGAGGCAGCAGCTGCAACGGCCCCTGATCACCCGCCGCCGGCTTGTACGCAGAATAGCAGTCACCACCTCGTGTCAGCTTGATGGCCGCAGGCCTGGCCACCTCTTTCTACAACAACGCCAGGGTGCAAGCAATATCGAACGATTTTGGGCACTAGACAAGTACTATTGCTTTGATCTCAGGTTTCAAGCCATCGATGAAGCGCATTGTAAAATACATGGGATCATTTTTTTGGGAATAGGAGTTAAGCTGATCGACGAGTTCAGAGAACTCGGTGACATAGGCAGCCACGGTGGTTTTCTGGTAGACATTGAACAGCTGACGGAGTAGGAGTTCATGCTGATCACGATCGAATCGATCATGTAGGAGGCGACAGAAAGTATCCCATGTAGCGTTCTCAAGCTGTGGGGTGATGGATTGGTACCAACGATCTACTGCACCTTCGAGATACATCTCGGCAACACTAATCCACATGGGTTCATCCACTTGGTACATTTTGAAGTATTTTTCACAGTGGCGACGCCAACGGCGTGGATTCTCACCGCTAAACTTAGGAAATGGCAGTTTAGGAAGGCGGCCTAGGTTGGCTGCAATCTGATTGGGGTCGGGCATATTGGAATTGGGTGGTGGTAAGTGAAATTGGTGGAACTGTGGTGGAGGGGGTATAGGTGGAGGCTGGTTGTGGGGTGGGTTGTACGGAATTGGTTGCTGGTACTTGGGATTGGGCGGTGGTGGTGGATGATTTGGTGCTGGTGTAGGAGGGTTGGGCACTGGTGGTGGGAAATGCATGGGAAGAGATGGCAATGGAATATGGGAGCGGGAGGGAGGCGACATACCCTTTGCCAGGACACGGGTCCATGTTGTCATGACGCCGGACCCAAGATCCCGTGTAGTCTGTGCAACGCCGTGCCCACTAGGCGAGTTGACAGCGGTGCCGTCAAGTGGTTGCGCGGACGCCAAAGTCAGGGTTGAGTAGATGCCAGGCTGGTGAAGCGAATTGTTGAACACCATGCAGTCATAGTGTTTGGCGATCTTCTTGACCTTGAGGGAGAGGTCGTCGACGATCCCCTCCAGCTCCGAGCGCCAGGTACCAAGGTCGGTCGCGGCGGCCTCCAGAGCGGTGACGCGGCTGTCCTGCTCGGTGTGGACGTGCTCGAAGTTGAAGTTCTGCAGCGCGCCGCAGGCAGACTCCAGGTACTCGAAGCGGGTGTCGACGGCGGCGGCCCGATTCGCGCGGTCGTAGTTGAGGTCAGCGAATCGGCGCTCCCACTTCGCATTATGGTCGTCGAATCGACGACTGAACTCTTCCTTGGAATGCTGGATCTCCGCCAGAATCATATTCAGGTTTGGCTCCATGGCACCAAGCGATCGTTGGAACCTGGTGAAGTGTGGGTGGGGTGGCTCCATGGCACCATGCGCCGACGCACTGGCTTACGGCGGAACCCTTTTACATGCATGTATGGCATGGATGGTCGTCACATGCCTTCCGATCCATTAGTACGCCGCATGGGGGTTCTCGTAAATCGAGGATGAGCAATTTGCGCCCCGTGCAGCTAGCATGGCATGCAGCGTTCCCTCTTTGATGTCTCAGCTGTCAAAAAATGTATCTACGGTACTTTGGATGCCGAGGTCAACTTGGTGGACAGAGTTTTGGTGGCACCGTTTCGATTACAGGGTAGGCAAGCAGGGTTATGTTTGCAAGCTTTTCGGAAGGAAACTGGATGTGTCCCGAATAACTTTTCATCTCATATTATTGATTTTTTTTCATTTTTTTGCTGGATTCATACTCGATGCCTGTAGGCACTGCGAACTTGTGCTCCGCGAGTAACTCTACCGAGCTATTTCGAGATCCCTCCTAGCATTTTTCACCCTTTTCTCCAACTCGCCCAAAACCGACCGGTCCCACTCCCACAACTCCCCCAACACCCGGCCTTGCCATGGAGTAGATTCCTTTCCTGATGGAGGGCGTGAGTTCTGGTGCCAGGCACCAACCTTTGTAGACGAGTTTGTCTCCGGCGATTTGCCTGGAGCACCTAGTTTATAAAGTGCAGTGAGTTTCAAAAAAAAAAAGACGTTTTGCTTCTTCCTCTAAATTGGGGAGTCTTGTACATTAGAACACTTATTAGTTATAAATTCATGGTTGTCCCTCTAAGTAGAACATGCAAAGGCGTATGTTGCACCAAACTTTTGGGAAATGTAACGTCTGTTCAGAAGTAAATATATATATAAAGTGGATTAAGTAATGATTAGAAAAATGCATATATGTTGGAATCAGATACATCTGGAGCAGTAGATACAATTAGAGCCTCCATACGTCATGTGTGGCTCTGAAAGTAATACAACAAATCACCAGTTTCATCGGCTTTCATGGCCCAACAAACGTGATAAAGAAATCCCAGCGCAAAATTTGCTATGGGCTAGGGCTGGAGTAGCCTACACTCATCCCCTTGCTATTTGAAAGTCCTTTGTTGTTTTTTCCGTGTTGCAATGAGTTTTTTTAGCATGTTGCAACAGATAATTTTTGAATGTTGCAACAGGATTTTTAGGTTGTTGCAACGGATGATTTTTGAATGTTTTTCTTTTCATGTTTCATGGTTAATTTTTGCGATGTTGTAGGACTACTATTTGAGATTTTGTAGTACATAATTTTCGATGTTGCAGCACATAATTTTTTATGTTGCCATACATATTTTTTCGATGTTGCAGTACATGCTTTTTCAATGTTGTGGTACATGTTTTTGCGATGTTGCAGTACATAATTTTCGATATTGGAGTACACAATTTTCGATGTTACAGTACAATTTTTTGATGTTGCAGTATATGTTTTTTGATATTGCACTACATAATTTTGCGATATTGCAGTATTTATAATGCGATGTTGTACTACATAGTTTTTCCATATGTTTGCGATGTTGAAGTGTTTTCGTGCCCTTGGGACATGGGGGTGCAGTGGGGGATAGGGGCCTATTGGGGAGTGGGGATAGGGGCGCGGTGGACGCTATTTCATTCCATTCTATTCCGATACGCGGGAGGCGGACCGGTCTAGGAAGGGGAGCGGCATCTGAACATATCTCGCGCGCCGGATGTCCAGGCGCTAGGACAACTGTTTCCGACCCATTGGTACAGTGTGCGCGCGGGGGGTGGGGGGTGTGGTGGGGGCGGGGGGGGGGGGGTGTCTCGTGAATCGAGGACGAGTAATTTGCGCCCTGGGCAGCATAGCATGCAGCGTTCCCTCTTTGATGTCTCAGCTGTCAAAGAATATATCTAGGGTACTTTGGATGCCGAGGTCAACTTGGTGGACACGGAGTTTTGGTGGCACCGTTCGGATTACAGGGTAGGCAAGCAGAGTTATGTTTGCAAGCTTTTTGGAAAGAAACTGGAAGTGTCCCGAAGAACTTTTCATCTCATATTATTGGTTTTTTTTCATTTTTTTGCTGGATTCATACTCAATGCCCGTAGGCTCTGAGAACTTATTCTCCACGAGTAACTCTACCAAGACACTTCTTCCTCTACGGGCCCGTTTGGTAGCGCTCCCAGACCGGCTCCGGGAGTTGTTTTATGGCTCCAACTACCAAACGGGTCCAAGGACAACAGCACCACCACAGAAGTCACGCAAATTGCGCTAAGAGAGGGGAGATGGGAGATGGAGCTGAAAAATCGAGCTTTCCTCGTGTCTCAGTCAGATGTGTGTGCCCTAGGCAAGTTTGCCCTCGGCGTGAGCACGAGCACAAGCAGGCGGGTGCGGCTGTCCGGGGAAGCTGCGAAGGACTGGGAGATGTGGGGGTGTGCAAAGGCAGTGGTGGCCTGGGAGCTGCGAAGGGCGGCCAAGGCGCGGGGAGGCGGAGGCGGTGGTGTGGGCAGGGAGATGCAGGGCAGGGCGACGGCGTGGCCATGGAGGCGCAAGGAGCCGTGGCCGCGGTGGATGCGGTGTCGCTGTGGCGTGGCCTTGTGGGGAAGGTGAACAGGGGAGCGACGATTCGAGAAGAAGGCACATGTGCCAGATATCCGTGTGCGGTTTCTTTTTGTCTTTTTTTTTGCGACTGATATCCGTGTACGGTGGTGCGTGCGTTTGTGATAAGGTTGAGAGAGGAAAACTAAATAAAGAGAAATAGAAGGGGAGAAGAAAATGAAAAAAGGGCATTTTGACCTTTCATCTTTTTCACCCAAAGGAGGAGCTATTTTGCCAAACGGTTCAAAAAGTTGCTTTAGCTCCTCAAATGAATCTGCGCAATAGGTAAAGTCATAACTGAAGCTGTTTTGGTTGCAGCCGGAGCGCTACCAAACGGGTCCTAAATTGGTGACTCTTGTACATTAAAACAGTTATTAATTATAAATTCAAGGTTGTCCCTCTTAAGTAGAACAGGCCAAGCCGCATATTGCACCAAACTTTTGGGAAATGTACCGTCTGTTCAGAAGTAAATATATATATAAAGGGAGTAACTAATGATTAGAAAAATGCATATTTGTTGGAATCAGATACATTTGGAGCAATAGATACAATTAGAGCCTCTACGCGTCGTATGTGTGGCTCTGAATCTAATACAACAAATCACCAGTTTCATCGACTTTCATGGCCCAACAAACATGAGAAAAAAATCCCAGCGCAAAGAAGAGCACACACACAGTGACTAAGCAGGGGAACCACGCTTCAGATCCGTGGTTGTCAGAGAATTTAAGCTCCGGCTTCTTGCTCTATGCTTTTTTGGTGTTGTGTTGGTGTCCGATACGTAGCGTAGGACGGTTGGGATGGACTTGGGCTGTAAATCTCAGCGCTGCCTCCACTTTGTCCTTCGAATCATCATTGTGGCCGAAGAGATAAACGTTGATTTTCCAGAGCGAATAAAGGTATTGCAAGCCCAGGTTGTCGCAGCAGTTAGGATGGGACTCTGCAGGACGGAGTCCAAGATGAAGCACTTGGAGGCTTGGCACGAAGGGAGATGTTGCTGCGCTGCCTTTGCTACAAATATATGTTGGAATTTATATGGGCTTGGCCCAATAACTAATTATAAAATTCTAAATAAATCTTAAAGGCCTATCATGTGATCAAGAGGGGATATGAGAACTCTTTGTACCACCTTATTTGTTGAAGTGGAGGTAGCCATACTTAAATTTGAAAGTCCTTTCCACTTCCTCAAGTCCAGTGTGAGGAGGAGAAAGAAAAGCTCACATGCGCGCACTCGCTTGCCTCGCTGGGCTGGGCGGGGCACGAGCGCGGGCGTGAATGGTCCGCCAAAATCCGGCTCATCGCCTAGCGGCCACGCCAAAACGTATCTAATTGCACTAGCAGGTCTCTGGAACCCTCGTATTTACGATCCTACACCGGGAGAAGGCAAATAAGGTTTTTGGGAAGCGCTATCCGCGCGACTGCTCCCAACTTTCATAACGAGTCGTCTTCCATCCAAGTCAGGCGGCGTTATGTCCCGGCGTATTCGTCGTCAACTGCGTCGAGCTCTTCGACCACCTCTTACTGACGACTTCGACGACGACTTCAACATCAACAACTTCGAGATCGACCTCGTTCCATCATCACCACCATCTGCATCACCAACGACTACAACTACAGTCGGCAGGTATAATTCTCGTGATCTAATCTTTTCGTTCGTACTATCCAATATGCTGATCTGTCATGCTAGTATGCTATACATACTTGATCTAGTTCATCTGTTTTACATGATTTATATTCTGGTTTTAATTTGAAAATTGTCTAATTACTTAACAATCAAAAAATCTTATTATAGGCCATTTCCAGAATTATGTATGGCTAGTTTTGTTGATGAGCAAAGACCAAAAAAGTTTTCTGGTGCGCATTTTAAGAGGTGGTCTGTCAAGGTCACGGATTGACTTACTGTCATAAAAGTTTTCTGGGTCAAAGATGGCTTGCCTGAGGGAAATATCTCTGATGAAGATATGAGAAAATTCCAGGAAGTAAGTGAAATCTTTATGGGAGCTGTGCGTAATGTGCTTTCAGATCATCTGTTTGATTCGATGATGCACATAAAAAACGCAAAGGCTTTATGGGATCATCTGAATGCTACCTATTGTGCTTCAGATGCAGACAAAGAGCTGTATATCATGGAGAGCTTTAATGACTATAAGATGGTTGCTAACAAATTAGTAGTCGAGCAAGCTCATGAGATTCAGCGCCTGGCTAAGAAACTTGAACTCCTTAAATGTGTCTTACCTGATGAGTTTGTGGCTAGGTGCATTATTGCTAAATTGTCTTCTTTATGGAGAAATTTCGCCACAAGTCTCAAACACAAGAGACAGAAAATATCAGTTGAAAACCTGATAGTATCTCTTAATGTTGAGGAGAAAGCTCGGGCTAAAGACAACATTGAGAAGAAGAACAAGGAAAATGCTAGCGCCCACTTCATCCAGAGAAACCATGGCAAGAACAAGGGAAAACCTAAGCAATCTGCTTTCAATGCTAAACAAAATATTGCCTTCAAGGAGAAGAAGAAAGACAAAGCAGAGCTACCTTGCTTCGCGTGTGGAGAGCTTGGTCATTTTGCTAAAGATTGTCCGGAGCGAGTGGACAAGAAAGAGAAAAAGAAAGTCAACCTTGTGACTGCCAGTAGTGCTAATGACGGGTATGGTAATTTTCCTACTGTACTTTCAGTATTTCAATCTCCAAGTTGGTGGGTGATACAGGTGCTAATATTCACGTGTGTGCTGACATCTCTTTATTTTCTTCTTACCAGGGGTTCCAAGGTTCCTTCGTCCTGATGGGAAATGGATCCCATGCTTCTGTTCGTGGTGTTGGTACGGTAGATCTGAAGTTTACTTCGAGAAAGATCGTGCAACTGAAGAACGTGCAGCATGTCACTACTATTCGCAAGAACCTTGTTAGCGACTCCCTTCTTTTGAGAGATGAGTTTAAGGTAATGTTAAAGTCCAATAAAGTAGTTATGTCTAAGAATGGACAATTTATTTCGCTTATCTTTGGCAGATTTTAGTAATAAGTCAGTGAATTATATTTGTGGCACAATTAATGATAGTTTGAGTGTTTGACATTCTCGTTTATGTCATGTGAACTTTGGTTTGATGTCATGTTTATCTAGCTTGAGTTTAATTCCAGATTTCACCATTGCCAAAGGTTCTAAGTGACATAGTTGTGTGCAATCTAAGCATTCTCGAAAGCCTCACAAGGCAGTGGAGGAGAGAAACTTGGCACCTCTAGAACTCATACATTCTGATCTTTGCGAGATAAATGATGTGGACAAAAGGTGGAAAGAGATATTCAACTAGATTTTGCTACGTTTACTTTCTAAAAACTAAAGATGAAACGCTAGACTAATTTAAAATCTATAAGGCTGAAGTTGAAAATCAATTAGAGGGAAAAAATAAACATCTATGGTCAGATCGTGGTGGTGAATATTTTTCTATATTATTTGATGAGTTCTGTGCGGAACATGGTATTATTCATAAAAGGACAGCTCCCTATTCGCCCGAATCAAACGGGATTGCCGCACGTTGACTGACTTGGTGAATGCTATGTTAGACACTGCTGGTCTATTTAAGGCATGGTGGGGGGAAGCTTTATTGACTGCAAGTTATGTCCTGAATAGAATTTCAAATAGAAATAAAGAGACAACTCCATATGAGAATTGGGTTGGAAGGAAACCATCACTTTCATACTTGCGCACGTGGGGTTGTTTGGCGAAAGTTAATGTTTCAATTTCTAAGAAGCGTAAGCTTGAACCGAAGACTGTGGATTGTGTCTTTCTAGGATATGCTCACAATAGCGTTGCCTATAAATTTTTAGTAGTAAAATCTGAAGTTCCTGATATGCATGTGGATATAATTTTTGAATCTCGTGATGCTACATTTTTTGAAAATATATTCCCTATGAAAGATATGTGTAGCAATGCTAGATTTTTCTCTGAGATAGCTCCTGATTTTACTATACCTATTGAGTCTCTTGTTGAGTCATTTGAGCAACCACCTGTAGAAGTCCTTGAGGAGAATGACAATGAAGTTTCTACGGGGAACAAGAGACGAAGGATTACAAAATCCTTTGGTAATGATTTCATAGTGTATCTTGTGGATTATACTCCTACCTCTATTACAGAGGCATGTGCATCTCTAGATGCAGATGATTGAAAAGAAGCCTGTTCGTAGTGAGACGGACTCGATTCTTTCTAAAGGAACTTGCGAGCTATCTGAGGTACCTTTTGGTTGTAAACCAATCGGATGTAAGTGGGTGTTGAAGAAGAAGCTTAGGCCCGATGATACTATTGACAAGTACAACGCTCGGCTTGTAGCTAAGGGTTATACCCAGAAGGAAGGCAAGGATTTCTTTGATATTTATTCACCTGTTGCTAGAATGACCACTATTCGAGTGCTACTTTCTCTGGCTACCTCATATGGTCTTCTTGTTCAACAAATGAATGTGAAAACAATTTTCCTTAATGGAGAGTTATATGAGGAGATTTATATGGATCAGCCTGATGGGTTTGTAGTAAAAGGTGAAGAGCAGAAGGTGTGTAAGTTACCGAAGTCTTTGTATGGCTTAAAACAAGCACCTAAACATTGGCATGAGAAGTTTGACACTACTTTAACTGGTACGGGCTTTGTTGTTAATGAGGCCGATGGGTGTGTGTGTTATCGACATGGTGGGGGCCAATCTGTTATACTATGTTTATATGTTGATGATATTCTAATCTTTGGAACAAACATTGATATTATTAATGAGGTCAAGTTTTTTTTGTCAAAGAATTTTGATATGAAAGATCTAGGAAAAGCTTATGTAATTCTAAACATTAAACTGATTAAGGAAGATAGTGGGATTACCTTGTCACAATCTTACTATGTTGATAAGGTATTGAGCCGGTTTGGCTTTATGGATAGCAAGCCTTGTCCAACACCTTATGATCCTAGTGTGACATTGAGAAACAATAAGAAGATTGCTAGAGATCAATTAAGATACTCTCAGATAATTGGTTCACTCATGTATCTAGCTAGCGCAACTAGACCAGATATCTCTTTTGCCGTGTGCAAGTTGAGTAGGTACATGTCCAACCCAGGTAATGATCATTGGCATGCACTTGAAAGGGTCTTGCGTTATCTCAAATGTACTATGAATTTTGGGATTCACTATTCTAGGCACCCAGCTATGCTAGAGGGATATAGTGATGCAAACTGGATTTCTAATATTGATCAAATCTACGCCACTAGTGGGTATATTTTTACTCTTGGAGGTGGTGTAATGTCATGGAGGTCTTGTAAATAGACTATTGTGACTAAATCAAAAATGGAAGCAGAACTTACTACTTTGGATACAGCTTCTGCAAAGGCAGAGTGGCTGCGTGAGCTCTTATCTAACTTATCGGTGGATGAAAAAATAATACCGGCTACTCTTATGAACTGTGATAATCAAACAGTGATCACTAAAGTGAATAGTGCTAAGGATAATGTGAAGTCAACCAAACATGTTAAAAGATATTTGAAGTCTATCAGGAAGTTAAGAAACTCCAGAGTAATAGCTGTGGCTTATGTGCAAACAGACACAAACCTAGCAGTTCCCTTTACAAAAGGGCTATCACGGAATGTGATAGAAATCGCATCAAGGGAGATGGGTATGAGACCCATGTGAGTTTGTAGTAGTAGTAACCCAACCTTTTTGATCGGAGATCCCGTGACTAAGGATACGGGAAAACAAACTATTGGCAAATTGATGAGAGTATAATTATAACCCTCTCTATGTGAAGATGCAATACTCTCAAAGCGGTGAGGCACTGTATGGTAGGTTGGCTAGTGCCTTAATACGTTCTATTGGCTTTAACAAGCGAAGGTGCTATCCTGTAGAGCATTCTTAAAAGAAAGTACCTATGTGAGTCCAACTATAAAACGTTGCAGTCTATGAGATTTGGGTGATCTCTAGTAAGCTCATGAAGAGACCAAGGAGTACGACATATATGCTCCACCTACGGAGTAAGGCTACAGACAGCCCAAGTACTAGTTTGGCTTTGAGTAAAGCTCGTTCGCTCAAAACTTGCAATTCAAGACGTAGTCCATTGTTTAAGTTGTGGATGAGTGTAGCTTGAGGTTCTAGGCGGAAGTTCAACTTCACAGTCTCTACCAAAACACTAGTATATCAAACAGTAGTAAGAACAGACAAATCTCTAAATGGGTATTTGAGATCTGGTGGGGGATTGTTGGAATTTATATGGACTTGGCCCAATAACTAATTATAAATTCCTAATAAATCTCAAAGGCCTATTCATGTGAGCAAGAGGGATGTGGAAACTCTTTAGTACCACCTTGCTTGTTGAAGTGGAGGTAGCCATACTTAAATATGGAAGTCCTCTCTACTTCCTCAAGTCTAGTGTGAGGAGGAGAAAGAAAATCCCACACGCGCGTGCTTGCTTGCCGAGCGGGGCGGGGTGCGTAGCACCTGCGTGAATGGTCCGCTGAAATCCGGCTCCTTGCCTTGTAGGAGCGCGGTCTCCTTTTGAAGTTTTAGTTTTTGGTTTCTTGGCCTTCAAGTTGCAGAGTTCTAAACGGTTACAAATTAAGAGATCTAAAACGACTTAGATCATGATCGTGACACGAGGTCGGTTGGATAGGACTATAAAAGCAACCTAGCTACCACGCCAAAACGTATCTAATTGACCTAGAGTTTTTGCGTCTTCTCGCTGTTGCGCTGCCGCCGTAGCTACTCCAGTCCAATCGCTTGCGTGCACCAGCGACCGGACGAGCAGGCCTCCGGAACCCTCGTCTTTGCGATCCTGCACCGAGAGAAGGCGAATAAGGTTTTTGGGAAGCGCTATCCGCGTGACTGCTCCCAACTTTCACAACAGGTCGTCTTTCATCCAAGTCAGGCGGCGCTACGTCCCGGCGTATTCGTCGTCAACTGCGTCGAGCTCTTCCTTCACCTCTTATTGACGACTTCAACATCAATGACTTCGACATCGACCTCGTTCCATCATTACCACCATTTGCATCACCAACGACTACAACTACAGTCGGCAGGTATAATTCTCGTGATCGAATCTTGTCGTTCATACTATCCAATATGCTGATCTGTCATACTAGTATGCTATACATAATTGATCTAGTTCATCTGTTTTACATGATTTATATTCTGGTTTTAATCTAGAAATTGCTTAATTACTTGACAATATAAATGGACCCCTTGTTTTCATCGTCTGAAACTGAAGGCATGGCAGCGAGGTCTTCACTGCCACTCCCAGGGGCAGGGCCACGCTTGGAGTTGGAGGTGTACTGGCCAGCTTTTTTCAGTGACCATCTCTTCGCAAATGCCATAACATGTTGAAAAAGCGCAAGCAAATAATTATAGGTTAGGGCTGCCAATCCATGCTGGAGTTTCCAGCAGGGTTGGATGGCTCCTCTGTGACTGTGATGCAACTCATCGTCGTGAGAAACAGAGGGCATGGGTCTCTGCAGCTCATACGCATGGCCGGCCGCTCTTCAACTCATCATCAGAAACAGAGGGTCTGGGTCTCTGCAACTCCTCATCAGAAACAGAGGGATGGGCGATGTCCTCTAGTCCATTCCATACATGAAATGAAGCGCTCTGCTTGTCATCTTTTGTTGGCAACGAACAAGACCATTGAATACGACACTCTGCAGCACCTGAGCTTCGGGAATTTAACCAGCAAGCTGCTATCTTAAGTGAAGTAAATGGCTTAGAACTCCTATTTCTATCGTATCCTTAGTGCTGTCATAATCTTCAGAAGAACAATGGCTGAGTGGACACAGTCTAAGAGTCTGACAGGTGGACAAAAGCCTAGAACATAGTGAACGTAGTAAATTATATCCTAGAACATAGTGAACGTAGTAAATTATATCCTAGAACATGAACGTAGGCTGTGTTTAGATGGCGAAATTTTTTGCAAAATGCTACTGTAGCACTTTTCGTTATTATTTGGTAATTAGTGTCTAATCATAGACTAATTAGGTTTAGAAGATTCGTCTCGTGAATTACGGCTAAACTATATAATTAGTTTTATTTTTTATTTATATTTAATAATTTATGCATGTGTCAAAGATTCGATGTGATGGAGAATCTTAAAAAATTTTATAAAATTTTCTAGAACTAAACAAGGCCGTAGTAAAAAAGTAGAAACGAACCTTACCAGCACCAGTAGCAGCGAGCGCTGTCGCCATCCCGTGGCCCACTAACACAACACAGCAGAAGTGAATTTTTTGCTTAGCGATGATTGTGCATTTCTTCGTGCTAAGCATGCCAGAATTCTGCATTGTATTACACCGAATCGCATCTTAGGTTTCAGGCATACCCTGAATCCAAATCCTAGATCCATCTTTCAACCACTAAATCAAAGGACAGAATCTGTTTACAGCACAGAGTATTAAGCCTGTAACAGACGACGGCCAAAAGGCAACTAATACAGGATTCCAAACTTGAGTATTCCTACTTCCACATCAACCAAAAACAATCAGCTGTTTTTTAACTACAATGGGTGAAAATACTATAAAATATAGCAGAGCCAGGCCAAGAAGCTGTTTTTTTACTGTTTTGAGTTGCAATGAGTGAAAATACTGCAAAATATAGCATTATACATATACATATATAAGTATATACATATATATATACATAAAGGTGTATCAAAATAGTTGGGTATTCCCGGGAATACGGGGAATACCTTTGATCCGCCCATGACCCAGCTGATACCTATATTATAGAAACTAATGCACGACACAGTGCCAACTTCCAAGCAAACTCGCATCAGATCAGACAGCCATGAAGAGCACTTGTACCTTCCTCCCGCTACCATCTGTCAATATGAAGTGTAGGATGGCTGGGATGGACTTGGGCTGCGCTCCTCAGTGCCGCCTCCACTTCCTCCACTTGAGCGAAAGCGGAAGTGTAGGATTCATGCCAAGGCGTAGGCATCTCGATACGAACGCAGATTTTTTGGAGCGAAGAGAGGAATTCCAGGCCGAGTCTGTCGCAGCAGTTAGGCTGGTCCCGGACGGCCTCCTCACGGACTTGGAAATGAAGCACTTGGAGGCTTGGCATGAATCGAGGTGTTGCTGCACGTTCGCCTTCATCAGTAACAGGGGGCACATCATCAGAGGCCGAGAGCAACTGCAATTCTTCATCACTCTTTTCTCCGACAGGACCTCTGCCCGTTTCCCACTGAAACACGGAAGAAAATTCTTCGTTACCCTGCAACTCGGAATCAGAGGCAGAGGGCTGCTTGGTGATGCTGTCATCTACTTTTCCATCCCAGATATGAAATGAAACGCTCTTGTTGCCGTCGTCCCCTTTGCTGGCAACAAACAAGACCATTGAGCTCGTCAGTACGAGCTGCCTCAGCTTGGGGAAGTAGCAAACATCACTGTCACTGATGTTGCGTATTGTGGGTGATGCGCACCGCAGATCCAGCCCAAGGAAACGAAGCTCCGGCAACCCACCCAGGGTTTTCAGCTCCTGCTCATCCATGTACTGCAGGCACAAGTGCAGGTGGGAGAGCTTACGATGACACAAAGGACCAATGCATGATGGCAGCTTCCAGAGTACCATGGCCGCATATAGTACCAAATATCGGAGATCGCCCGGGAGGACAAATTCGATTTCTTGCCTCCTGAACAAAATTCGAGAACGATAACAAGAGATGTTTAGATGCTGGAGCTTGTGGAGATGGCGTACAGACTCCAATAAATCTCTTTCCATTTCCTCCTCATCTTCCAAGTTAATGAATGCCTGTAGCACCCTGAGTTCCCTCAGGCTGCCCAGCTCCTTCACAAGCCGCCTCGAAGCCTCAGCCTCACTATTGCGACTAAAATTTATTGATAGGTCCTCTAGGGATGTCAGCCTCCCCACCGAAAACATCTCTGCATCACTGTCGTCAAAGGAAACGCTGATTACAATACGGAGGCACAGGAACTGTGTTGGAAAGCTACTATTGCACGGCGTTTCATGAATCCGACTTTCCCACAAGTCCAGCGTCTGCAACATCTTTAGAGCTCCTATTTCTTTGGGTATCTTCTCGATCTGTCTTCCATTTATACCCAGAAACCTCAGGTGAAGTAACTGTCCAATGGGCTCAACTCGGATATGACTAGGATCGAATTTACTACCATGGTATCTTATATTCAGCACATGTAGAAGATTGAAGCTAGAAAGTGGAGCCCATGTGTCATCAATGTCCTAATCTAGGGCAGTAAATGACCTCACTTTTGACATGTCAAACATATTAGCTTGATTACTGAGCACCATGGTCTTGTTATGGTGCGCTTACCTGCGAACCACATTGCATGGAACAAGTGTGCCTTGGTCATTGTTATCAAATACAGTGAAGAAATTTTCCTCGCATGATATGGATAGAACAAAATCAAGCACCATATCATGAAGACGACAACCACGAATGTTATCATCATCTACCTCTTGGATCAAACTTCTGTTTATAAGATCATTAAAGTAACCCTCTCCGGTTTCAAATAAGCCTTTTCCTTTTTGCTTCTGGACAAATCCCTCAGCTACCCACATCCAAACCAATGAAACTTTAGGGATAACAGAATCTTCTCGAAATGCACTGAGATACAACAAGCATGTCCTTAGGTGCGAAGGCAGCTCATAGTAGCTAAAGGACAGTATCTTCTTCATAGTATTTTCTGCTCCCTCTTCTTTACACCCAAAACCAATAGATTTATATACCTCAAACCATCTGTCCCTTGGTTCATCCACCAATAAACTGGCCATTGTGATAATAGCTAGCGGTATACCGGCACATTTCCTTAGAATTTCATCAGATACCTCATCTTGCTGATAATCAACATATTTTCTTTCGTCACCATATATTCTTGTATAGAATAATTTTCTGGAACTATCATGAGGAAGTGGTGGTAGCTGGTAGACTTCATCAGCATTGTTGGCAACTTCCCATTTACCAGTAGTTACAATTATTCCACCTTCAGAGCTCTTGTCATAAGCAGTAGCCAATTTGAGAATTCCCCAAGACTGCTTCTCCCATAGATCATCAATGACAATAAAATAACTATATCCGTACAGAAATGCAAAAGTTTTAATTAATAATTGTGCTAAAACATATATAAAGTGAAGCATGGTAATAGCTAGCTAACTAGGGACGGAAAATTACTACCCCTCATATCAAAAGTAATGACCTTTTCGAAGTGGACATTGTCGCAAAACACAATTTTAAAGACATAGCAAGGTTATACCTTTTTATTAGATTGTGTTTCAATCCAACATATTCATATTATTTTCAAATATGCAAACTTATAATGCATGATAATTTTTTGGTGACTAAATATTGAAATGATTGCTTTAAGATGACATTAAAACGGTAGAGGCAGAGGAATCACAAGACCTCTAAATTAAGTTGCTGATGCATACCTCTTGTTTTCATGGATGAACTACTACACAAATGATTTTCAGCGGCCGGAGTATTATTAGATAGAGGCGGCTCAATCTACAGTCACATATAAAATCAGTCCAAACCAAGTCGCCTCTAGAAACACATTTGCAGAGGCAACTGCTACTTTCAACGGTCTCTACAAATCCCCCAATTTTTAGAAGTGGCTCTATTTCCATATGCCTGTGAAACTGAACTTTTAGAGGCAGCTGTAAACAGTGCCACCATTAAAAGTAGGACCAATGCAGTAAAATTTAAAATTTTCAAATGATTTCTAGAGGATGGAGAAACGATGAAACCCAATCTTTAGATCTCGAATAGTTATACAACTTTATAGTTAACAACTTTTTTATTTGAGATCATCTATCCAAGGAAAATTATATTTGAATTTCTCACATTTGAAATTCAAAATTTTCGAGTGACCTCGGATGGACAAACAACCAAACAAAAGTTGTAGATTTCAAAGAGTTATACAACTTTGTAATTTATAAATTTTTCATTTGAAATTGTATATTCGAGAAAAAGCACGTTTGAATTTTTCACATTTTAAATTTGAACTTTTCAAATGACCTCAGATGAAGAAATGGTCAAAACCAAAGTTGTAGATCTGGAAGAGTTACACAACTTTTAGTTGACAACTTTTTCATTTGAAAACAATTATCTAAGTAAAATTACATTTGAATTTCACACATTTGAAATTTGAACTTTTTCAAATGAACTGGGATGGAGAAACGATCAAACTAAAGTTGCAGATCTTGAAGAGTTGTAAAACTTTGTACTCAATAACTTATTCGTTTGAAATCATCCATCTTAGGAAAATTATGTTTGAATTTCTCACATTTGAAAGTCAAAATTTTCAAACGACCTCAGATAGAGAAACGACCAAAAAATAAGTTGTAGATCTTGAAGAGCTATATAGCTTTATAGTTGACCACTTTTTCATTTGATATAATATATCCACTGAAAATTACGTTTGACTTTGCTCACTTGAAATTCAAATTTTTCAAACGACTTCGGACTGAGAAACGATCCAAATCAAAGTTCTAGATCTCGAAGACTTATACAACTTTGTAATTGACAACTTTTTTGAAATCATCTATCTAATAAAAATTATGATTGAATTTCTCACATTTTAAATTCAAAATTTTCAAACTACAATGGAGAAAGGATCAAAACCAAAGTTGTAAATCTCAAAAGTTATAGAACATTGTAGTTGACAACTTTTTCATTTGAATTCGTTTAGGGTCCCAAATGCTTATTTAGAAATCGGATGAAGATAATAAGAGGAGAAAGAATATCTCATATGGACACACAAATAACTTGTGGGTGGAGTAGTCAAAAGAGCTACATGTGAGATTGTAAACTTCATCAACTTTCATGGCAACTTCCAATTTACGAGTAGTCATAATTATTCTATCTCCACAATCCTTGTCATCAGCAGTAGCCAATTTTTTTGTTTCCCAGCTCTATCTCACATATGTCATCGATAACAATTAAAAACCTATCTGCACAACATCATAAAAGTTTTTAATTAATACTAATTAAGATGTCTAAACTATGCATCTATACAATGAAGAGGCATGCATGCCAACAACTTGAGTTAGAAAATGACTACTCCAAACAAGATAAAGTGATACTTCAGACACATACACACCGTCTACAAAACAAAATTTTGGCTAGTACATTTCATGAAAAATATTTATAGAACCTAGAAAAATTAAATATTTTTGTAAAAGTAAATTTCAAGATAAATGTAATCATATTATTTGGAAATATCAAAGCATAGTGCATAATAAATACTTTGTAATTAAATATTTAAACAAATGGCTTAAACGCCCTTAACACGTCACTAATTTGTGACTAGAGGGAGTAAGTATTATTAATCACAATATAGCAAACAGAGAACCTGACTTTTGTGTGGTTGATGCATACCTCTTCTTGTTTTCAAGGAAGAACTTACGGAACTCATCAATGAGTTGCCTTTCATCTAGTGTGGCAGTACTATACTTTAGGTATCTTTGCTTATCAAGATCCATGAGAATATCCTTCAAAATTTTCTTCAAGTCTGGATTCCGGCCAACAGGAACAAAAGCTGTGCAATCAAAATCCCCTTTCATCTTCTCATAGACAACTTTGGCAAGAGTGGTCTTGCCTAGGCCACCAAATCCGACAATTGATACTATCTTCATCTTCATGCTGGATTTGTCACCCTGTTGCGTGTTCATCTGCAACATGGACATGAGCTCACCGCTTGACTTGTCCATGCCAACAAGCATGTTCACTTGTGTGTACATGGCATGAAGACGAGGATCAACAGTGGACGTCGTGGCTGTCCTGGTCCCAATAGCTTCCACCTTGCATCTGCGACATTGCTCCGTCATCTCGTTTAGATGAGTCATGATGTTCTTGACATCACCGCTGATCTTGCGGCGGGCCTTGCTCTTCTTTGAAAAAGTTGGTCATTTTCTTGAGATGCTCCTGCATGCTCTTCTTCTCCTCAGTAGACTCAGGGCCTTCGACACGCACGAGGAAGGTGTCCAGAACATCCTCCATATCATAGGAGGCCTCCCGGACTTTGCATGCCCAGATCTGGACCTATTTATCGAGCTGGTCCCACGGCACCTCAGCCACCTTGCAGAGTGCGGCTTGCGCGAGCTCGAGGTCCAGCATGAGAGAGTGGATGCCCTCCTTCACGCTGGCCTGTAGGTTGTACTCATCCTTGAGCAGCTGGTAGAGCTTGGGGATGATGCTGCTCATGGCACCCATCACCAGGTCCGCCATGCTTAATAGATGTGTAGAGGATCAGTTGTACTGGGCCAGACTATGGTGAAATCGAGAGGATCAAATCCACGATTAACCACATGATCATCAGAACAAGAGGGGAAAAATTTCATTTGGTTCTTGAAATGAAAGCGAAGAATGGCCGGCAGGGATCAAACTGTCAGCGAAGTTTTACGAATTTCAGTAATTTTGGTGGTAGCCGAAACAAAATCTGAAATTTCTTATTAGACAAATGCATGTGCTTTATTGTAAATGCATTACTCAAGACTCATATTTTTTAAATTTTTATATTGCACATTCTTCTATTCAATAGATGTGTAGTCATAAGTTATGGTGTTAGATATATATGTGTTTATGACTGGGCCAGCGCCGTGCGTCTCCTATAGCCTGCTGGCCTTCTACCCTATTGATTATGGATAGAAATAGGGGATGAGATCTTGTCTGGTCATATTTCTATAAACCCAAGATATCCTCAAGAGTACATATACATGTACCCCTATACAGAGCACCATCTCCAACCACCTCACCAAGACTGTCATGGAGCATGACGCGAGTGCCATGCCACCAGGTTCTGGAACTTGGTTCAGGTAGACCTCTCTATCACAGAGTACAGCTAGTGCTTCAAGTCCTTGGTTAATGCCCTCATGATTTTGACAAATTTATCTCCAACCACACGCTCGTCCTCAACATGCTAAAAATACCAGTAATTAAATACCTATCCGCACAATAATGCAATAGTTTTGAATTAATCATTAAGATATCTACAACATATGTAATCTATAGAATGAAGAAGCATTAGACCAACGTCAGAAAAAAATATTAATAAAACATAGCAGAATTAAATACATTTATGAATCTCGTTGAGGAATTGTCTTTCATCCAACATGGCAGTACTAAAGTGGAGGCATGTTTGCTTATCAAAATCGATGAGAATGTCCTTGAAAATTTTATTCAAATCAGGTCTTTTTGCAAATAGGTACAAAAGCTCCACAATCAAAATCCGCTTTACTTGGTGGACTGGAGGCGCGTGGAACTTAGATGATTAATGTACTGGTAAGTGCTAACTGAGAAGGATGCGTGCATATAGCCAGTGCACGACAAAGGAGAAGTAAAGTATGGGCACGAGGAACAAATCGATGGAGATGGTCCCCAGAGCGGCTTAACAGGGCTTATGTGATTCACGAATGTGTGTCCATGCCATTTTTTTGTTGTTGATGTTTTATTACCAATAGCCTATCATGGGGGTACCCAGGATAGTTGTTCGGGCTTCGGCATATGCTGGAACTCGACGGTGAACGCAGAGACAGTCGATTTATACTGGTTCCGGCCCTCGATTGTGATCGAGTAATAGCCTTTACGTCCAGTCGGCGTTATCCTTTACGTTGAATTGATTGTGTTCTATCGTTCATTGTTACAAGGGTGCCCACAACCTCTCTTTATATCGGTAGAGAAGGTTGTAGTACAGTTACAATTCTAGTCGGATCCAAATAAGATGTCCTGAACTAGATACAGAAGGTATCTTTCTATAGGAGTCCGGCTAGTCTGGTCTATTCTACTCGGATTCGGTGTAGCAGTTGCTGCTCCCCTTCCTGGTTCAGTTCGTAGGCCAGGCTAGAGTCCACGACTTGTAGTCATATCGCTGGGGAACCTATGGGTTCTGCATCAACAAGCCCTCGAGCATTTAATGGTTGAACTCAACGGCCTACTTATTTCTCCGGCTTTGCCTGGTGAATCGAGCTTGATCTGGGTTCTTTCGACGTGAAGCCTTGAAGTAGTCTTTGTCTTGAAGAAGTCTTTCGAATGACGTGTGCTTTTTTGAAGAAAAAGTGCACTCATTGAGTGTAGCCCCCGAGCCTCTTGCTATTTGAAATAAAAAGTTGGAGGGTCTTGAATTTTTATTGTTGAAAAAACTAAAAATCTCATCTGAGGATATGTACCCTGCAGCCCCTGAGCATATATCCGGGTTCTTTTTATTCAAGAAGAACTCGGATATAGGATCTTTTGTCATATTCTCAAGTAACCTTCTTATTGTGAGTGGTAGGTGGTAGTTGGCCGTTGAATTGGTTAAATGATGCATAGTCACCGGTTGCACAGTATTGTCATATTCCTTTGGATGTACTGTCCTTGAATACCGTATCTTCATATGTGGTAGCTTTTCCTTTACTGCTTTCTGTCACTTGTCTGAATGCTTCGTCATGTTGGATTTGTTTGGTGCACTTGTTCTATGTACACCACTCCTTGGCCTATAAATACCCTCTGGCGAGCTGCTGCATACCGGCAAGGTCTTGTTGTAGTTCTTGAAGTCTTGTAGTTATGAACATGGTAGTTTGTGAAGTAGAGCAACCTCCGAGCGTGAGTTGTAAGTCTTGTTAGATCTTGTAGCAGATGGAAGAGGTCTTGTGATCGAGATTAGAGGTAGACTAATCTCGCGGTGACATTGCGCCAGGTAGTCCATCCTGGCAGGTAGAAGGAGTCTTGTGATATGGGATGCGTTCCCCCAACCAGCAGTTCCGGGTTGATTTTTTCACTCTGTCTTGCAACTGTCCAGCGCAGATCAGCATCTGATTTAGGATCACATTGGGCTTTGGTAGACAGATGCATGTGAGCCTCACCTGGTCCGTGTTGTCATGCTGAGCCGTTGACACCAATCTTGGATACACTACACTCCTCTTTTTAAGAAAATAGTGTAGTTGAGTGGGGTGTGTTCTTCCGAGTAGCAACGGGCACGTAGTCATTTCTAGAGCCGTGTTCTTTCTGTGTTCCTTGTTGCTACCTTGTTCATCGTAGTTCCGAATTTGTTGGGTCTTGTGTGATCTGTAATCTTGTATCTTTTGAAGATATTTGTAATAGAAAAGATCTTGCTTTCTGAGTTATTGTATCCTTTTTTGCTTGTCTGAGTGCTATTATGTATCATTCGGGTTGTTTGTGGAAAATCCGTGTTTCTTTGGTAGTGTTCTGTAATCTCTTCTATGTATCTTGCGAAAGGCGAGTTCTTTCTTAGTTTGTACAAGCTATAACAATTCGGCAACGGCATAGTATGAACGGATAAGTCTGAAATCTGTCCATTATACTGTTCTGTTGTGAAAAGGCGTGCAATCCGTCATTTCAGCTATGTCAGTTGTGTCAGGAAACAGACCGTTGTGTTCCCAAGCCGTGTTAAACGGGCTTGGTGGGCCACGTTTTTACCGCTGTAAATTCATTCAAGGACCTTTCTTCTTCTTCTCCTTTCTTACCCTACCTTTGCCTTCTAGCATTCAGCCTTTGCAAAACCCTAGCCCCCAGAGCTCTGCCGCCACCATCGCCACCGCCGTCATTCGAGTGCCACTGCAGTTTGTACTTTTGCCGTCGACCTTAGAGGTCCGTCATTGCATGGGCAAGAAGAAGTCGGCAAGTAAGTTGAAGGAGGTCTTGGTGGATGAGGAGGCATCGCTCTCGATCATCGAGAACCAAGAGTTCGTCGCTATGAGGGCTGTGGAGAAGCTCTAGCCAGCTCTGACCACGACGGAGGACCAGCTGCGTGAGTTAGTCAATGACGGCCTCATCTTGGAGAAGGGCTTCGCTGACTAGAAGGTCCCAGGCCAGCATCGGGTTCCCACTCCTAGTCCTGGTGAGATTGTTTTGTTTATCTCTTTCGTTCGAGCCGGTCTCTGCCTGCCCACTTGTACTTTTCATCATCATTTCCTTCATTATTTTGATATCTCTTTGAACCACTTGACCCCGAATGTTGTCCTTCATCTGTTAGTGTTCGTCTATCTCTGTGAAGTTTTTCTTGGCATCATTCTTTCAATCTCTCTGTTTCACTAATTTTTTCGTTTGAAGTCACACCCTCGGAGTGACAATACATCTCCGCTGGGTGGTTGTGGTATCCAATTCCGTCAGGGAAAGAAAAATCTCTTTTTTGATTATGATTTAGTTGATTCTGTTCAGGACTGGCGTTCTGAGTGGTTTTATACCGCAAACATGATCCCTCCCCTTGCTATACATTCTAATTCTGGACCCACGATCAATGATCATTGGGAAAAGAACCCTGTGACGAGTGAGGAGTTCAAGGCGATCCAGCCGCTGCTTGAGAGGATTCAGACTCTGAAGCAGCAGGGCCTGACTGGCATTGGGATCATCACCAGCTACTTGCATCGCCAAGTTTAGCCCCTGAAGGAGAGGGAGCACTACGGCTTCGAGTACTCTGGGGCTGAGGACCCATCTCGGATGGTCCCAGCTCTTGAGTTGACTAAAGAAGAGGTGCTAGAGCACCTGAAAAAGCTTCTGAAGGAGGTGACCATCGTCCCCCACACAGTTCCTGAATATCACAAAGATAATCCACCTCTAGGTGTAAGTTGTCTTTGCTTATGTGAGTACTTTCTTCCATTGTTTTTTGTTGTGTGAGTACTTTCTACCTTTGCTTCTTTTGCTTATCTTGTTGTTGTTGGTCATTTGCAGGACTTGGGGTGGAATTTCATCGATCCAATCCCTTCTGAGAGTAACCCAGTCGGGGCGGGCGTTGATGAGAACCCTACTGGATTGTCTTTAATTAGTAAGTCTCCAGTTATCACAATTCTTTCTGGTGCTTCCCCCAATGAACTCGTCCAATATGTTGAATATGTGTCGCACCTAGTTCCTCGAGCTCCTCGTTCCACTAGCAAGAGGGTGCAGGCGGATGATGCTTCTGCCAGTGCGTCTGCTACCCAGAAGCCCTATCCTCTGAGTACTCATCTAGGTACTCAAGTCATAGGTATTATGCTCCTAGGTAAGCATGTCAATGTTTCTTATTTTCCTTTGATTTTCCTGTTCGTATCTTTACTCGTGTACTTCTTTCTCTTCAGATGGCAGTGTGGTGGAGATTATCAAGGATGAGGGCGAGGATGATGATGCGGCCCTCGATACCCATCGGTGAGTTGTTATAACATCCTCCTTATGTTATCTTGTATTGGTCCGAGTTCTTCTGATTTGTTTTGTCTTTGTTCCTTGTAGTAAATGGGGGTCGAGCTTGAGTTCTTCTGGGGCTCAGGCACCAATCACGCTATCCCTGGTGCAGGGTGGTAATGACATTTTGCCACCACTATGCCCCCACTGAAGTCATCAGTTCGGCTTGGGGGCATCAGTCTGAGGAGGAAGGCAACCAAGTAAGTGAATCCTGGTTAGGTTGTTTGTATCCATTCTCCCTTCTTCTAGTTCATCTTCTTATTGTTAAGTTCTTTAGCATCTTGTAGGTCCTCGCCCTCGCCTTCCCCCAATCTCTAGTCAGCTTCTTCTCAGTCTGCTGGTGCACCCCTGCATGCTGAGTCTCAGGACTCGAAGCGTACGGTCAGCGAGGCGGCTATGGGGGAGATGGGGGCCCCTGATGATCAAGCTGTCGTGGAGTCACCAACTCCAGAGGTGACCGTGAACATGGCAGTGGATCCAGCTAAGGAGGTAGCCGGGGCTTCTACTACTGTGGCTTTGGCTCTGGTGGTGGTCTCCATGGCTCAGCCGATTTCTTCCCCTGCTGGCAATGCTTCCAGCAGTCTCCATCTAGAGGACGATGTGGTGCTACAATTTGATGCCACCCACTGTCACTCTGAGTTGAGCACATCTTGGGGAAGGCTTGCAGCTGGTGCGACTTCCTTTGGAGAGTAGCTCCAGGTTTGAGCTTTTTCTATTTATTTTTGTTCCATGGTCCTTCGACTTCGTCTGTTGCTTTCTCTTATCTTATTATTATTTATGTTGGAGAAGTTCTTTTCATGAGATCACTCCAGCTTCTTTAGCTCGGGTGAGACCAAGAAGAAGTTGTCCTTCGAGGTGAGCAGTCTAAAGACGGAGCTTGTCCTTTGTCAGGCTAAGCTCGAATCGGAGCGCCAGGACCGTCGGACGGTCAAACAAGCTCTTTGCGCCCAAGTAGTTCAGGCGGGAAAGAGAAGGGACGACGCCATGGCCGCCATGCAGGAGGCTTCTGAGAAGGCCGAATCCCTGAAGAGAGAGTGTGATGGTACTCTGAGTTCTTTTTGGACTTTTGTTGGGCTTTTGTATCTCTGCTTTGTATTTTCTTTAATCTATTGTTTTGATCAGCTCTCCAAAGGGATAAAAAGAAGCTCTTGGACAATGTCGAGGAGATGAAGGTTTCTGTTCTCCATAACCACAACAGAGCTGAGGAGGTAACTGCTCGAGCCGAAGAGGATCTTGCCCTTGCCAGGTTGATTAGATGGGAAGTTGACAGAGATCTTGTGGAGGCGCAGAAGATGATCAAGGATATGTCCTGCCAGCTGGCGGTGGCCAAAAAGTAGTGGGCTTCTTTGTGGAGGTCCTTTCACCAGGTGGCTGAAGTCTTGCACACTCCAGCGGATGAGGGGCATTCATGGGATCAATTCATCCCGAACATCCTAGCTCGTCTTCAAGAGTTCCTCCGGAGGGGCGCCCAGGTCGTTGTTAGGAATGTTTTGGCTCAGGTCTGGGTGCTTTCTCTATATGTTCCCTTGGCGAGAGTGGCGGAGGACGGTGATCAAGCATTCTTGGACACAGTGGCGCAGGCAGAGCCCGAGTTCAAGGAGTTGGCTGGGAGGGTTGCTAAAAATCTTACTGTCACCTTTGCTTCTGATGATTAGGGAGATAACTAGTCCTCCTCATTCTTGTAAAGTCTTTGTAATGGTGGTTTACAAGAAACTTTTGTTCATTAAATATGCCTGCTCTGACTTGTATGTTTTTGAATGTTTCTTCATGACTTCTGTTTGTCTTTGTCTGTTGGCGATGGAATCTTCTTATTGAATCTTGGAGAGTAACAACGTTTTGGCTTGATAGGAGTAGATTGGACGAGCTTTTAGGCTTTTTCTTAGCCTTTTTTGCCGTTGTTTATGTTGAACAACTCTTTGTATGTAGTCGAGCGCTATCTAGTTCTTATCCAGGCTAAGATAACAACTCGATATAGGTTTAGTGTCGACTTCTGCGAGCCTTTTATTTCGTCTTAGCCTAAAGAGACTTGAGATAGGGTGCACTATCTGGCTCTCATCCAGGCCATGAAAACAACCCAAGATAAGTTGAGTGTTAACTTATCAGCTTTCTTACTCTCATCCAAGCCTGAAAAGACTTGGGATAGGCGAGCTCAAGCATCTTTTTAGTTATTTTGCTCTCATCCAAGTTGTGAAAACAACACGGGATAGGAGAGCGCTATCTGGCTCTTATCTAGGCCGTGAAAACAAACCTAGGATAGGTCAAGTGTTAGCTTTTCAGCTTTCTTACTCTCATCCAAGCCTGAAAAGACTTGGGATAAGTGAGCTCACGCATCTTTTCAGCTCTTTTGTTCTCATCCGGGTTGAATAACTCCAGGATAGATTTTGTAGATCTTTAGTAAGGCAAATGTTGACGAGGAAGGTTATCTTTATTTCTTTGACCAGGAATCTTGATTACATAAGGTTATTTCTTGCTACATAAAATCTGTCTTATGCTCTTCAAGCGTAGAATTTTCTTAGTTGGCTGATGTGCTATGAATTTCTGACTTGTACCTCATCCTCGGTCATTAGCTCATATGTTTGCGATGTCCATCTGTCTTTTGTATTCTTTGAAGTACCAGGTTTCCGACTTGGACGGAGCGAGGTTGGGTACTTTTATTGTAGTGGCGTTTTAAACCTTGAAGATAACAATCGGATTGTAGAGTAACGTTGACTCTGACTTCTTCTGTGCTGTCTAGTTCCAGTTTTTGGGTGTGTTCGGCTTCTCCTTCTTCATATTGCTCAATCTTTGGTGATGTCTAGATTAAGTTGGCTGGTAACACGGCCTATGATCCGTAGACTAAGAAGAAAGGTGAGTACCAAGTGGCTCTACTTACTTGACTTCGTAGCCCCTAGACTACTTTGGGTAATTCTTTGATCCATTTGGAGCCATAGTCTTCTAGTTCTTCATATAACCTTGGTTTTAACCCTGCCAGTATGAGTCCATTGGCTCTTTCTACTTGTCTGTTGGCTTCTAGATGCGCGACTGATGTGTAATCTATGCTGATGCCACAGTCTTCTGCCTAACTTTTGAATTCTATAGCCGTGAAGGGAGAACCCAAATCTGTGAAGACTCGATTGGGCATGCCAAAGTGATGCATGATGTCCTGGATGAACTTGGCTGCTTTGGCTGCGCTGTATTTTACGAGTGGCTTGTACTCGATCCATTTGGTGAACTTGTCAATAGCCACGAAGTGTACTCGAAACTGCCTTTAGCTTTCTTGAGAGATCCTACTTGATCCTGCCCATAGCAGGAAAATGGCCAAGCGAGCGGGATGCAGATAAGATTGTGTGCTAGGACGTGAGCTTGTCTTGCAAACATTTGGCAACCTTTACATTTTCTAACGAGTTCTTCTATGTCTTTCAGAGCAGTTGGCCAGTAGAAACTAGTGCGGAGTGCTTTATCAACCAATGTTCTTGGAGCTGCAAGATTTTCACTGCAACCTGAGTGGATTTCATCTAAGACCTCTTTGCCTTTTTTTGATGAGACACGTTTGAGGTGTACTCCTGATGAAGCGGCTCTTCTATATAAGTTGTCTCCTACAAAGATGTAGTTCTTGTTCCTTCGAATTATCCGAGTAGCTTCTTCTTTATTTACCGATAACTTGTTTTCTCTAATGTAGTCAATGAAATGTTGTGCCCATGATCTTGTGATTACCAAAATATGGGTTGTTAGTGCTGGGAGTTCAGGGGTTATCTCGCCGGGTTATTTGATAGAGGGTGCTGACAACTCCTCCACGAACACACCGGGTGGGACCTTCGCCCTGTCCGATCCTAGCTTTGCGAGGATGTGTGCTATGATATTTGAATCACGCAAGACATGTAGAATTTCTAGTCCTTGGAAATTTTCTCGAGTTTGCGTACTTCAACACAGTAAGCGTCCATGTTATCTTTGTTGCAATCCCAATCTTTGTTGACTTGATTGACAACTACTGCTGAATCACTATAGACGAGAAGTCGCTTGATTCCAAGATAGGTGGGTACCCGGAGCCCATGGATGAGTGCTTCGTACTCTGCTTCATTGTTCGTAGCTTGCCATAATATCTTAAGGACATATTTGAGTTGTTTTCCATCTTGAGATATGAAGAGAACACCTGTGCCAGCTCCGCCTAGATTGAGTGATCCATCGAAGTACATCTTCCAATGGTCGAGGATGGCATCTGGCATAGATTATTAGATTTATGTCCATTCGGCAACAAAGTCAACAAGTGCTTGAGACTTGATAGCTCTTCATGGGGTGAAATTAATGTTGAGAGCACCGAGTTCTACCGCCCACTTAGATATGTGTCCGGTTGCATCTGTGTTGTGTAGGATGTCCCCGAGTGGAAAGTCTGTTACCACAGTAATCGTGTGGCTTTCAAAGTAGTGACGTAGTTTGTGGAAGGTGATCAGGAGGGCATAGAGTAGTTTTTATACATGCGGGTAGAGTAGTTTTTATACATGCGGGTACCGGATTTTAGAATCTGATAGTACCTCGCTGATGTAGTAAATGGGTCGCTGCACTTTGTATACGTGCCCTTTTTCTTCCCTCTCTACGATGATCGCTACGCTGACCACCGTAGAAGTCGCCACGATGTACAGCATCATGTCTTCATGCTTCTTTGGAGGCGTGAGTACGGGTGAGGAGGTGAGGTAGGCCTTAAAACTTTTGAAAGCCTCCTCAGCTTCCTCTATCCACTCGAACTTACCTATCTTCTTTAATAACTTGAAGAAGGGTAATCCCTTTTTGCCGAGTCAAGAAATAAAGCGATTGAGTGCTGCCATGCACCCTATCAATTTCTGAACATCTTTAATGCTACGTGGAGGACCCATCTTAGTTATGGCTCGAATTTGCTTGGACCTTGCCTCGATTCCTCGATGGCTGACCAAAAACCTGAGTAGTTGTCCTGATGGTACTCCGAATACACATTTGTTCGGATTCAATTTCCAATGCCACTTCTTCATGTTTTCGAAGGTCTATTTCAAGTCTTCAATCAGCATATCCGGGTTCTTTGTTTTCATGATGATGTCATCAACATAAGCTTCCACATTGCCGCCAATCTGCTCCCCAAGACATGTTTGGATAGCTCTTTGATAGGTAGCACCTGCGTTCTTGAATCCAAATGACATGGTTTTGTAGTAGTAAGTGCCGAACAGGGTGATGAAAGATGTCTTACTTTGGTCATCTTCCTTTAATGCGATCTGATGATATCCTAAATAGCAATCAAGAAAAGATAGTAGGGTGGATCCTACCATTGAATCGATAGTTTGATCAATCCGCGGTAACCTAGAAGGGTCCTTTGCGCAGTGCTTGTTGAGATATGTATAGTTGATGCACATGCGCCATTCTGCCGTGTTCTTTTTCTATACTAGAACGGGTTTGCTAGCCAATCTGGATGAAGAATTTCCCTTATGAATCCGGCTACCATCAATTTCGCAATCACTTTTTTAATTGTTGCCTTCTTGTCTGGTGAAAATCTTTGTAACCGTTGCTTGACTGGTTTGGACCTTTCGTTGACATCAATCCTGTGCTCAGCCAACTCTCTTGGGACACCTGGCATGTCGGCTGGCTTTCAAGCGAAGATATCTTTGTTGTCCCAAAGAAAGTTGGTGAGCGTGAGTTCCTATTTGGCCAAGAGGCGAGCACTGATGGTCGCCGTCTTCTCGAGATCACCAGTACCCAGGTCAATTTTCTTCACATCAGATTCTTTTGGTGATGGAAGGACGCAAGGCTTTTTAGCCGGGATCTCTAGTTCCTCCGGGTTCATCTGTGCAGCAACGGTGGCTATTTCTTCTCTGCCATTGGCTACTTGTGCTTTGGCTGCGATTTGGATTGCTTATATGTTACAATCAAAAGCGCGCTTCAAGTCGCCCTAGAGGGAGAGTACCCCGTGGGGTCCTAGCATCTTGAGCAGGAGATATGGGTAGTGAGGAATAGCCATGAACTTGGCAAGTGCTGGTCTTCCAAGGATGGCATGATATGATGTCTCGAAGTATGCTACTTCAAACTGATTGAATTCAGTTCGGTAATTGGTCGGTGTTCCAAATTTAACTGGTAGAGTGATTTGTCCGAGTGGCATGGCGGCTTTGCCAGGTACTATTCCATAGAAAGGTACACCTACTGGGGTAATCAACCCGGCAAGGTTTAGTTCCATCTTCCTTAGTGTTTCTGAAAATATGATATTGAGTCCCGCTCCTCCATCGATCAGAAACCTTGGTGACTGTCATTCCCGCAATAGTTGGATCCAAAATAAGTGGATATAGGCCAGCGTTCCCAACACTGGTCCATTGATCTCTAGAAAACTGGATTGGGTATTGTGACCAATTAAGGTACTTGGGGATGGCCGGTTCTGCTGCCATGATGCTGCGGAGAGCCAACTTGTCCTAGTGCTTGCTTCTGGAGCCTGGAACTCCTAAAAAGATGACCGCGATTGTCCCCTTTGATTGCTAAAATCCCTTGTCTTCAATGCTATCCTCTCCTTTTTTTTGGTCGTCTTCTTTCTTATCTCCCTTGTTGCCATTTCTTGTATACTGATCAATAAAGATACCATATACAATGGTGATCATTGTATGATTTCCCTGCGGATGCCATATATAATGCATATTTTCAATGTCCTCAAATCTCTTGAATTTTGAGAACTTTGATTTATCGGCCATGGCTACGGTGTTGTCAGATCCACGCTTTCTGTCTTGATGTCTGTTGTTTCGATAATTTTGCCTATCTGAATTGTCTCGGTTGTTATCTCGATTGTTTCTATCTAGAAATCTTTCCGCGTCTTCTCTTCTATGGTGATCATCTTTTCTACTGTGCGATTGAACTCTTCATTGTTTTTTGGGTTTTCTTTGCAAAAGTCTTGAAACTGCCACTTGGCCATGATCCCGTGGGAGAAATCTTCAATTACCTCTCGTTCAGTGATGTCATGTACTTGAGCACGTAGTTCGCCAAATCGACGATAATAATCTCTGAGGCTTTCGCCACCTTTCTGTTTGAGTCCCTTTAGTTCTGCATGGGTGATAGTGTGCGTGATGATACCTGCAAAATTTTCGCAAAAAGCTCTTTGCAAGTCCCCCTATCCCCTAATTGTTCTAGGGCTTAGCTTATCGAACCATTAGAGAGGCATAGTCTCTAATGCCATAGGAAGAAGAGCGCTTTGATGTCGTCATCTCCGCCGGCTAGTTCGATTGACTGAGAGTAGATTCTGAGCCACTGCTTGGGTTCAGTTTTGCCGTCGTATTTGGAGTGATTAGAAGGCTTGAATTTGTGAGGTAGCCATACTGAAACAAGTCGGCTTGTAAAGCAAGAGAATTTGTCATGCGTTTCGGCTTCTCTATACTCTGATTCAGCCCCTTCTTCTTGCCAGCTATTGTTTTGGTGAGAGTAGTTCCGTGAGGCTATTTGGACAGGTACTCTGCTCCTGCTTTCCTTTGGTTGCTCAACTTGATTGCTCTGACTATGGTTCCTTCTGCTTTCTCTGTTATGGCTTCCATTTGGCCCTAATCTTTTGAAAGTGGACCTCCTTTTACTTTGATTTTCTTGTCTGTGAGATGTTGATCTTGCGGGTAATCTTGAGCGGGTCATCTCGTCGTGTGCTCTTAAGGCTATTGACCGGAGAACCTCCCTAAGTTGTTCTTATTCTTCGTTGGGGTGAGAAATAGTTTCGAGTTCTTTGGCTAGTTCTCTGATCCTATAGCGTGGAGAGTTGTTTGTCTTCCTAGCTATGTATCTTTCTTCTGGTTCTTGTTCTGACTTCTTTCTATCATATTTAGCTAGGTCAAACTCGTATCTTGTCCAAGCTTCTTTGCGTTGCCTTGGGTGACGTCTGCGGCCTTCTTTCAACTTATTCTTCCTTTCCTTGGCACGCTTCTAGCTCTAAGTCTCACCATCGTATTCTAGAGCGTTGGGTGATATGTTGGATTCTAATTCGTCTGAAGATCTAACATCAGGTGCTCTTGGTGGGATCAAAGGTGGTCGCCGAATCATGAATACTTCTTGGGCGTGCGTTGCTTCCGCGTCTATGACTGCACCATTAGAGTTGCTAAAAATCTCTGTAGAGGTGTCAGTGTCGTAAAGCATACTCCCCTCTTGGTAGGGTAGAACGGCTGTCTCATCAACTTGTCGGGCGTTGTTGCATATGGAAATAGAACCCGGCCAGTGGACGAGGTAACCATGAGATGTCATGGTTAGTATGAGGCCTTTCTGTGCTCCGGTCAATGTAGCCCTCGCACTGGTCCGGCTATTTCTTGGAGCAGGTCTTGGTAAGATCTTGCCATATTGTTGAATCCGATTTGGAAAGGACCTAACTTCATGGAAGGGTTTTGAAGTAAGCTTGAATTGATCTCCTGATGGATTGAAGCTGAATTTCGGAGACCCATCAAAAAAGTACCCGATTTGGCATGAAAAGAACCCAGATTGGTTTCTGAGGCGGACTCTATTTCAGAGTCTGAGTTGAATTCGATCGTCGGTGAAACCTGAACTGATTCAGCCATTGCAAGATGTGAAAACCTTCTGGCGATTTCTTCTGTCGATCTCGTCAAAAAAGTGAGGTCTTTCTGGTCTTTTCGATCCTTGAGGAGGTGTTCTTGGAGCTTGCGTTGGTTGTCCACCTCGTAGATCCACAATCCGAAGGTGAAAGTTGATCCCGTCGAGAAGATCATGTTGTCGAGGTCCATCGAGTTCTCGATCGCAAATCCACCGAAAGCCCCTACCTAGTGCGCCAGCTGTTGATGTTTTACCACCGATAGCCTGTCACGGGGTTACCTGGGACAATTGTTCGGGCTTCGGCATATGCTGGAACTCGATGGTAAACGTAGAGACAGTCAATTTATACTGGCTCGGGCCCTCGATCGTGATCGAGTAATAGCCTTTACATCCAGTCGCCGTTAGCCTTTGCGTTGGATTAATTGTGTTCTATCGTTCGTTGTTATAGGGGTGTCCACGACCTCTCTTTATATCGGTAGAGAAGGCTATAGTGCGGTTACAATCCTAGTCGGATCCAAAGAAAGTGTCCTGAGCTAGATATAGAAGGTACCTTCCTATAGGAGTCCAGCTAGTCTAGCCTATTCTACTCGGATTCGGTGTAGCAGTTGCTGCTCCCCTTCCTGCTTAAGTCGTGGGCCAGGCCAGAGCCCACGACTTGTAGTCATATCGCTGGGGAATCCTGTGGGTCTCGCATCGATAGTTATCTTCTTCTAGACTTGAGGTCAAGTAAAATTACTATATAGTACTGTATAAATGCTAACAATTCCTCCTATTTGGCTATATAAGCCATCCATCTTAATATATGTACTATAAATGCTAACAATTCCTCCTATTTGGCTATATAATCCATCCATCTTAATATATGAACGCATTATATTTGAACAAACTTGAATTCGACTCGGTGTTTCATGTTCTAAAATTTATAATCTGCCTTTGCTTTATATAAAGTGCAGTTTTATTTGGGTAACCACGTCAGGTAACAGGTAGTGCGCATCTTATATCTTTTAATATTCTAATCGCCCACCCTTAATGTCCTGCCGAAAGTGGCAACCTGGTGCTCCTCCCAAAACTCTTTTCCATTGCCCTAAAAAGACATCTTTTACTTTCTGCACTAGCAAGGAAAGACAATAAAATAAAAATACATGAGAACTAACTTATTTGTTTTCCCTCTATTTTCTTTCTTATCCTTGGTTGTACCCTAACCAACTTCAGGTATTGGCCATACATTCAATGCTGGTAGGCAAGGCACCAATTTCTTGTGTCCCATAAAGCTCAACTTATATTCACGACTCTAATTAATTTGATTTTATGCCTTTTTGTTTATTTCTTGTGTGTGTCGAATTTTTTTGTATGTGTCTAATTTTTTGTATGTATCTACTTTGTTGCCACCATCTCTAGCAAATCTGTCAAAACGTTGGCCATGAAATAGGGGCAAAATCACAAATAATTCTAACAAAACAGGGGTAAAATCACATGGGCAAACTTCACTTTTTTATCAAAAAGTTTACACCGTTATCATGACTTCAGAGAATACGGGCATACTCTTCCTTCATTCTGAAAACGCACGCGTTAAATCACAAAGTCTAAAAAATAAGGGAAAATCAGCATTTCGGTAAAAAGGGGGACATAAAGCCTTAAGCCCCTTAATTAATTATTTTATTATTATTCTTTTTATTTATATCTATAGGGTCATAGCCTATGGGTCTCAGGGAACAGTATTCACCATGTCTTTTGGGTCCCATGTGCTTCGGCGTTGGCCTGTTGGTCACAGTACCGTGGAAACAACTTTTAGGGATCACTAAGAACGGTGTTGTAAACAACAGACGACTTCACGGCGGGTTTGGGTGGTGGCAAGGCCACGGGATCGCCCGGATGCCGGTGTGGCTGCTGTTTTATGGGGAGTAGCGCCCGTAGTCATGCCTCGAGGATGTAAGCATATCGCCAAAACTCGTTAAAAAACATCGTGCCTCGGTGTCGTTTTGGTTTGTGTATTTTTCTTCCATGGTGGTTATGCTTCTGTGTCCGTTGATTAGTAATTTTTTTTTGAAGGTCAACGTGGGGAGACGTTCGCCACCTGATTTCATATATCGGCCCAAAATGGGCCGTTATATAGTTTTAGTTTTATAGGGCATTTTGTACAAACGGTGGCACAACCATAGATACACCAAAAAGAGAAGAGAAGAAAGAACAACACCAAGACATATGGACTCTTCAACGATGCCTCCAGGGAGGTGAATAACGCCACAACGTAATCATCATCAGCCATGCATAAAGAGGAGACTCTGCAGGGTCTTGGCTAGACTTTCGCCCGATCCTTATGCCGAGGCGTTCGGAGGCGCGCATCGGCAATTGTCCACGCTTGGACGGAGTGGGGGGGGCCTTGACAGCTGCCGCCACACCACGCGGAGCCATTCCCGGACTCGTCCATGACAATGGGAGGTGCGCACCGGCAAGCGATCACGCCTAGACGGAGGAGGGTTGCTGGCTGCCTCCACACCGTGCGAAGCCATTTCTGGACTCGCCCGCGATAGTGGGAGACGCGCACCAGCCAGCGTGTGACGCTCGCGGCCACACCGTTAGGAGCCGCTCTCGGACTCGCCCACAACAATGGGAGGCGTGCACCGGCACGATGCCCACGGACACACAGCCCTGCCGCTGGCAACCCCGTGGCCAATCTGTGCGCACCATGCCACTGCTGGCCTCTGTAAAACCAGAGTGAAGAAGAGTGGGCACGCTACGCCACCTCCGGCATGCCCGCGACCAAATTGCGCGCCCTACTCCACTGCAGAGCCAACCCCAAATCTAGTCGCTGGTGCTGCAACCGTGCCAATAGGCGGGAGAAGAGGAACCAAGAGGATGCCTCCAAGGAGGAAGCGGCGTCCGCAGACGTCGTCGTCTGGGCTTTCGCCCTAGCCTCAAACAAGCCACCTACAAAGATCTTCTGGAGCCTCGCAGATGAGGATGTAGGAAGCCCCAGGCCCGGATAGTGTAGATCTGCCTGCCGGCGGCCGCTGCCAGCTAGATCCGGTCACCAGCAGGCCCGACCCCTCTAGCCATGGCCACCAGCCGTTGTTGTCGCGAGACCGCCGCCCCAGCCAGGCCGGGACCGGCCGCTAGCCGACACAGGCCTGGCCGCCAGCCCCTGCTGGCACGTTCCCGCTGTCCAACCTTGCCAGATCGAGCCTGCCAGATCCGATTGCCGGTTGACGGACCTTGCCTACACGGGTGTGGCCGCCGCCTCGTCGGGGCCAGAGCTGACCCCACCAGTGCTCCTCCGCTCTGGGGAAGCACCGTGTTGGGGGCCCGGGCCACTGGCAGCCGGGAACCAGGAGGGGAGCTTTGGGTTTGGCCGGATCCGCGCAGACGGCCACCACCCTGCACACACCGCATAGAGACCGAGGTAGGATACCGAGGAAGGACGGACGGAGAAGAAGAAGCACTCCTTCGAAGTAGATCCGGTATAGGCTGGAGAAGACCTCGCCGCCGCCTTCCTTGGGAGTTGCATGGGCTTCCCGGAGGCTCCCTCTAGCGGGTAGCGAGGCACAGCAGCGCGGGGGAGGGGGTGCGGCGGCTCGGGGGAAGGGTTGCCCGCCCGTGTCACCTGTAGGCGTTGATTAGTAAATTCGTTTGGGTTTGATCTAACCGTGCAAGGGTAACAACTTGCATGCCTGGGGATGACGACCCGATACGGCATGATGCATTATGAAAGGTTGGAGCGTACAAACACATCACGCAGCCCAAGTCCCACATCTAGCTTGTTGCACGAAAGAGTCAAGCATTTTGCGCCCTTTTCATACAGACAAAGGTTAGCGGCTGAACGGAACCTAGGTGAAGGACTGAAGGTTTCATATGGATCGGAGATTGGGGAAAATTAGATCGGTGACTCAGCCTACCCCTTCTTCCCTGGCTCGTCACACTATACCAAGAATGGAACCTGACCGTTACAGAGTCCAACGCCTAGTTTAACATAAGGCACTCTGGAGCAACAACAATACGTACGAGCGAGGACACCGGTCAAGTTGAAGGAGACGCATGGAAGTTTCGTCTCTAGGACTACAGAGTGAAGCAATGACTGATAAGTTGGCGGCCAAGGAAGAAGTAAGCAACACTTCCAGCTCTGCCATGTCGTTGACCTTGGATCTGCTCTGTTTTGGCTGCCGAGGTATCAGCTGGCAGTTGCTCATTTCTAGAGCTACCCAACGGATGAGAACAAAACTACAATTTCTGAAAACAGGAAAGTAATCCAATGAGTATTAAAGGAAAAACATCGTCGTACGTAGCAGTTGGACAGCACCGAAATTTTGATACAGCAGCAGACAGATATAAAATTGGATGGCTTATGGTAAGTAGTTGCACCACAGATAAACTAATTTTATTCCAGTAGTTCTACCAACAAAGATAAATAACTTATATTATCATACTGAAAATATTTAGTGACTAATAATACTTAACAATTTTCAGAGTACAACAATATACTAAATTCATTTGGAAACTAAACCAGGGAACTGCTCGACTGTGACAGCAAGAGTTATGCCACCAACTTGTGTTTATAAACTCATTAGCTTGCGAAGACGGATATCTACTATAAATATGATCTATCCTTAATTAGCAACAACTCACCAAGAGGGCTTGTCAAAATCGATCTACTGGTGTCCAAGTCCCAAAGCAACGACAAATTAAAATGTGTGTTGAAGCTTTTTTTTGAGGTTCAGTATCCCTACCAAACTAACGAACCCTATAGATCTTATCAGTCTAATCTTAGGGGGGTCAAAACAATTGAACACATGGGCTGTTCTATCTAACTAATAAAAGCATTGCAGTTGAGGAGTATGAGGACCGTTTGCTTGCGAAGAAAAACATCTGAGTCAGCCAGAGAAAAATTTATCCGCGATAAAATTTCGATAAACACAATAATCCCGTTTATCGCTAAGGTCCGATAAATTTTATTTATCACCGAGATTTCAAATTTCACTAGTCTACCTACATGAAAGTGTGATATTCTCTTATATCAATACTATTATGTGCTAGTTCTTAATATTAAATGCTTTAGAGACAACTTATATAATTTTCTAGAGAAATTAGGTATTTTTTGTTTTATTTTTGACTGAGAAATTTTCCGATAAATCCGATAATCCTGTTTATCGGTGACCTCCGGTATTTTTTTGCTACCGGTAATGTGAACCTTGGAGTCAGCTTATTAGAACAAGCAAAAAAAAAAAGAGGAACTATTTCAGTAACCAATTAAACTATTGGAATGCAACAAAGAAACTTACCATCAGTCATTGGGTTAGTCTTCTATGGATCACAACCTGTTTGGACCACAAGTTGCTTGGAATAGTTTTTGCTCATAGAGGCAAAAGTAGTACTGCCCGTCAAATCCATCTGGTAGAAAGAAAAACCAAGAACAAAGAGGTAAAAAAAGGATGTAAGAATCTGATAGCAGACAAAAAAAGCGAAATTTATATGAGAACATCCAATCAGACACAAAATGCAGAGATGTTGGCCTACAGTGAGAAGAACACAACCAAGAATCGTGATTTCAAGAAGACCAAATGAAAAGAAGATATGAACAGTAAACCTGTGAGCAAATTTAAACGGTGTAGCTAAAGGGGACGACAAACCAGAAATGTTGCTGAAGGGGAAAGAAAATCAAAACACATGTGGCTAAAGGCATGTTTTTTAATGGTGGCGTACTTACTGGTGCTTTTTCTTGTATATAGCGATAATTCTCTTTGCTTTTCTCTTAATAAAATTATAGTAGGGGACTGCACTTCTAGTTTTAGAAAAAAAACATGCCAACTTATCTCTACGACACATTGATAGAAACAATAGTACTTACCAACTGTTGACATTAATTTGCAAGCTAAAACAAACACGGTTATCAAAGCTAAAATAAAAGTACTTACCGATAATCATATATGATCTTAGAATGTTGATAGAAACCTATACGGTATATGCTATAATTGATAATCCAAAATCAGTGCCCTGCACATAAAAGTCCAAAAACTACGGTCAGTTTCGGCAACCTAGTAGAAAGACAAAAAAAAATACAAGGAAAGTACAATATCCCAAACCTTTGTTGAAGAAATAGAACACTAAACTACAGTAGTACAGCTAAACCAATGTCAGCTAAAGAGTGAAGAGAAACATACAGGATACAAATATTATCGGGAATGATCCATACCTAGTTCGCTAGATTGTCAACAATAACTGGTACTATTCAAAATAATTTGTATTTGTATTGTGCAAGTAACTAAATCCATACAAAATTAATTGAAACTCTGTACAACGCAATGATCCGTTACTCATGGGTCAAATTGTTCCAACACACAAATTCTCAAACGACTGGTCCTCAATTTATGGGGAAAATCAAAGTATATAAGTTAGAAGACCTAACCCTATTAAGGTTGAAGGTAAAGTTTTTTGAATCAGTATATACCATGGTGAATATTTTTCTCTGACATGATGTACCTTGTCTTGCACATAGTATGCTGAGCTGTATGCGTTTATTAGTACCAAAACACCTAATATATGACACGATATGGACAGAAATGCCTTAGAACATATGCAGGTTCTCATTTAGGAATTGCAATGATATGTGACATCTCCGAAATGCTAAATAAAAGAGAAATCCACCTGCTGACTAAAGAGCACATACTATTTCATCTCTGAAATGCTAAATAGAATAAGTTAACTGTGATTAGTGCAACCCAAATGGTAGGAGCATCATGAGTGTAAGAATTAAACACATAATCTAAAAGGTATTGAAATGAGAAGAGTTTTAGTAGCTAGAACTGTATAAACAAGGATTACAAAAACATATTAGCATTATTGGATTAAAGTTAAATGAATAGCCTGAATTGTAACGGTAAGAAATATGAGATTCTGTTTACTTATATGGGAAAAGAATTGCAAGTGATAATGCTTCTAATCTTAAAGGCAGCCTGGATATTAGCAAGTGATAATGTTGACTTATTATATATGCCCTAGTTCAGCAATGATATCCTGTGAGAGTACAAAGGTGCCACCTAAAAAATCAAATAGCAACTATTGTGTTTAGGAGTGCAGGACAACAGAATTTTGACATCTATCTTTACTGGGGTCATGTAATAGCAATTAATTGTCAGGATTAACTAGAAGATACTATACACTATCAAGAGAACTACAACAGGTAATACTTAAGTAGTTAATTCAATCCATAGTTGTCACACCCCAAAATTTTTGATTTTGGGTTGTGCATAGAAAACATAAATTAAAATAAATGTTTTGATATTTGGATAAAATTTTCAAAGTTTAGTTTAAGTTAAAAATTGAATCTTCGAACTTTTCCATATTAATTTGACGGGATATTGCTTGATGTGATGCTTGCTTTTGGTGTTTGTGAGTGCAAATGGTTTCAAAGTACGATAGGACGACGTTTCTTTCGCTCCAGAGAAATTTTCTAACCTTTTCTGGAATTAAATTTCTTTTTCTTTGAGCTTTATCTTTTTCCCCGATCATCTCAATAATCTTTTCATGAGCCCAAACTCATTTAGTTGAGTTCCTTATATCTCCAAGAGTCTCCAGGATTTTTCCGGTGATTTTTCTGAGCTCCGGGCTATTTTTCGCGGCTTAAAAGGGTAATTTTGGATATTCTATAATTATTTTAATCTTGAAATTATATAATTATAAAATATCTCGTTTTTCCAAAAATTCCAAACCCTAGACTTATATATAAGTACAACCCTTTTCGCGAGCCGCCACTCGTAGCTCCCTCCATCCCTTGCCAAAGTTCGTCATATACAACTTGCGTTTCGGCGAACTTCCGTCGAAGGTTCGGCAAGGTTTTTCGGCCATCTCCGGCGTCCCCGGGAGAAAACGCCACTGCTGCAAGGTTTGCCTCATTTTCCTCTACACCGTCATGCCTTTCGTTTTATGAATTCATGATCCGTTCATCGTTTCCCTAATGCATCTTTATCTTTTTCGGCGAGGAACTCCATGGTCAGCCGTCTTCTTCGAGTTCTCCGGCCACTCGGCGCCACACCGGCCACCTCTCGCATCTTGGCCCCGTCACGGCGCCCCATCGTGAGGACGCTGCACCCGGCCCTAGCCCCGCGGCCTCCCGCGCCCTGCACAGCAGGCGCCGCCACTGGCCTGTGCGGGCTCGGCGTGCAGGCCCTGTGCCGGCCGCCGTGACACCACGGGCGGGCCCTGCGCGCCACCGCGCGTGGCCGCGTGCTGCCGCTGGCCATCCTGGCCGAGCAGGCCCCTCCCCTTCCTTGCGTGAGCAGCAGCGGCAGCCCGTTGCCTTGGCTCGTCCGGACAGCCAACCCAAGGTAGAAGAAAACATATTTACAGTTTTGCCATCCATCGTTTTTCCTCCGCTGTTTCCTCGTTTAGCTCTGATTCGAGTCGTTCAAGTCGCGTTAGATTCATGTCGTCACGCTCTACGCAATAGTGCTAATGTTTGTCATGTCTTATAATTATGAATTTATTGATTTAAAAACTTTTTTATTAATAATTATTTAATCGCTGTTAATTAGAAAATAACTAAGGGTTGCAATTCCATTCGGGTCGTGTCGTGTTTGTGTCGACGTAAACTATGTATAAGTAACGATGTTTATCATGTCACTTGATTATGAATTTGTTAAATTAAATAGTAATTAGATTAATATTTTTATTTAATGGTTTCCTAATTAATTAACAATAGTTAATTCGTTTTAACTCTGATTCGGTTCGTTTGAGTTGTGATCGTGCCGACTAAAGCTACATGTTAGTAGGAACGTTTAACCTATCCCATCTCATTGAATTTTATAAGTTAGATATTAATTTGATTTATGCTTGTGCAATTGAGTTTCTAATTAAAAGCAACACGGGTTTATACTTCAGTCTGTCCTAAATTGATGTTAATCTAATTAATATTAAACTAAATGTCTTTTGAATTATAAGATGCTTAGTTCAACTTTGAAACATAAGTGATTTCGTTCAGTTGGCACATGTTTTTCTATATACCGTTAAATATTAATTCAATTAATAGGTATGTAATGGTTTTCAATCTAAAAACAACATGTTGTATATGT
This sequence comes from Saccharum hybrid cultivar R570, assembly GCA_038087645.1. Taxonomy (NCBI): domain Eukaryota; kingdom Viridiplantae; phylum Streptophyta; class Magnoliopsida; order Poales; family Poaceae; genus Saccharum; species Saccharum hybrid cultivar. The sequence continues at coordinate 4,387,238 of JAQSUU010000744.1, forward strand.
AAATAAATGTTAAAATAATTAGCTACTAGCATAAACATATTTTTAATTTGTAAATTGCTTAGGCTAGCACTTTGACGTGTGGTTGGATGCTCTTACAAAATTATTTCTTTTGCAAATATAAAAGCATAACTTGCTTGATAAAATATTGTGTGGGAATATTTATAAAATATATAAACTATGGTTAGTTTCAACTCGATGTTGAGTCCAAATATGATTTGTCTAATCTGAACTAATTACTTTTCCATGATCTTGTTAACTAAAATAAATCAAGCATGTAGTGGTTCCTTTTATAATATAAATATTCCGATAGTCTTTTTCTTTTTAACGATAGTTCCGTTATCGACGTTTCTTGTGTTCTCATGACCGTAGCCGGTAGCTCTCTTTTAGTACGCTGTTTTCTCTTGTGTGGTGTATTATTCTTAGTCGTACCTATTTGTTTGCTTATATGTCTGTTAGTGTGCTGGGTTGCTATGATCTATGGGTAGAAGAAAGACTATCCGTGAGCGCCGAAGATCCGAAGGTGAAGACCAGAAGCTGAGTGCCAAAAGTTGCAAATGAAAGATTAAGTTGAGACTTTTTAGAGCAAGTTACTTTGGGCATAAAGCAAGTTCTAAGGCAAGTATAACATGAGACTATCCTTGTTGTCCTATTCATTGAATTACTATTCATATGCATGTGTTCTCCTTGACAACCATAGAGATTATAACTTAACTATTGATATCTTGTTTCTTTGTCACCTATGGGTTGTGCATTTGGATAGCTATTGCTAGCGCTTAATTATGAATGATGATCTTATAATTTGACTAATGAATTATGCAACCAATCATTCAAAGATGATTTTATTACTGTTGAAAGGGAGCTAGAGCATGGGGTTATTTTGTTGATCTGGTTTCTCTCCGTAAGGACTTATCTGTACGTGATCATCCGGGATATACAATACAGCTATGAGGGCTATATGGCTCAGGCTTTAGTTATTTAAAGAACCTTTTCTAGCTTGTTAGTGGTTACATAAATGGCGTAAGAATGGTTTGCCATGTTGGGTGTAGGACAACCTCTAGTCTATGAGTATAGCCGAGAAGGAATTGTGCCATTTGAAAAGGGGGGTCCTACATCTGCCTGCTGAGTGAATTTAATGGCCCTAACTTGTTAGACGAACTTTTAAATGACTTTATATGGTTTCTGATGTTTTGGGCCTTGCAAACCCATGTATTTGGAAATCATGACTCACAGTGAAAGTGTATACCTCTGCGCAGAGTTTAATAAACTGGTATACTAGCCGTGCCCATGGACACGGGCGGCCTTGGAACATTTACAAATAGTTGATCACAATTGTTATATCATGCTTAATTCTGTTGTTACTTTTATGTTTATGTTAATTGCTATTTCATTATTCTTATTACAATTGATCATTGTTTCATTAATGGGTTTTGGTATACCTTGATGCTACTTAATTGCTAATTATATGACGAATAAAAGCTAAATGCAGTCAAACAGTGTCTAGCCTTTTGTGCCTCATGAACCCTGTGTTATACTTGTTGAGTACGACATGTGCTCACCCTTTGCTATTTCCCCACACCCCCAGACTTTAGAAAAGTTGCTTCGAAGATTGATGGAGTTACGGAGGAGTTCCCAGAAGACTGATAGAAATGCTTGGCATATGGAGCCCCCAGTCAGCCGTCCCTGAGAAGAATGGAGCCTGAAGTTTAGTCATCGTTCCGCAATACTCTGATGTAAGTGTTAATTTATAGCTATGTATACACTATATAATAACATTGTTTCTGATACTTTTTTATTCTGAGATATGTGTGGACTTCCTGGACACACATATGACTGACCTGGTTTTGTTCTTTAAAACTTGGTGTGACAATAGTCATTAAGTGCATAGTAGGAAATCTCAGCTAGTCAACTTTAGCCAGTGTGAAAGGGCAATAGAAGATAAAACACTCCTCTGCAAAGAGAAGGTAATTGTCTTTGTTTGTCACAATTAGATATCTATATCTAGATATAAAAAACTGAGTGTTTTGTCTTGGACAATACATTGTTCCGTATTTTTTTTAAAATATAACAAGTTCATTTGAAACTTACTATATGCAGAATAGAGTAGAAAATTACAAGTGTACCTAAAACCTAACACAAGGTAAAATCTTACGATAAGAAAAAGCTAAAATACCTAGTTTGAACAAGACAAGATTAAGGGAGTTCTATAAACTAATCCTACTCTCATGGAAGAACACATTGCTAAATTGCATGACTGTATATGGGCGCCATGAGGGGCATTAAATAGAATGTTGAAGAAACTATGTATAGCAAATTTGATAGGGTTTGTGGAGATCTCATACCAATGTGCTTTCATGTCTGACAGCTGCTTGGAGATGACAAAAGCGATATATATTAGGAACAAAGATCAGCTGAACCAAAAAAAAAAAAGGGTGAGGTGAGCGCATTCAGATATCATTGTACTGCTACTCTCAGATTTGAAAACATGCAAGACTAATTAGATTTTTTTTGAAAACTTAACTAGTGTTCAAAAAACTATCAATATAAACAATGGCAGGATAGAAAAATTACAGAATAATTTGCAGGATAGAGGACGTCTAAGAATAATTACGGAATGTGAACATCGATCTATTATGAAAAGTTACAGAATGTGAACATCAATCTATTGTGAAAAGTTATAGAATTACCACAGTAATATATATCTATTCTGCCAACTGTTTAATATACATTTATCTCTTCTCCTATTTGTTAGTTCAAATATATTGTCCTACTGGTATATCTAGAATTTGTATTCTATAGCATACTTTAATATGCTTCAGATCAAGCTTCTTATGTTGCCCAGAACAAGCTTCAGATCATGCACCATCTCTTAAATGCAGTGAATTAGTATGAAACCAAAACAGTTGAAGGTTGTGCATAGATTCATCACACAGGCATTAAAGGATGGGAAACAAAAAAAACTCACGATGAACTGTTAAATTGCCAGGGTAAGGGTTTACAGGACATGAAAATCTTGTAGTAGATACAGGGCGGATTCAGGGGGGTGGCTGGTGGGCTGCAGCACCCCTCGTGGCCCGGAAATACAAGGGATAGGTCAGCCCAAATCGTCTTTCAGCTCAGCCCAACAGCCCAATTCGAAGCCTCCTTCTGTTATTTAGCCCCACCTTTGGCCCATTTATGGATCCACCTCTGAGTAGGTTGCCGAAACTCTAAAAGGAAGAGAAACTCATCGACCTCTAAAAGGAGCCAGAAAGCCCATTTAGTGAAATGGAGGCCTCATCGACCTCTAAAAGGAAGTCAACAAATCACCGATTTGACCGCTGTTTGTGGCCCAGCAAACTTAAGAAGTCCCATTCTAGAAAGAGCAAACACTGAAATCAATGTCAATAAGCAGGGACCAAGCGGAATTTGTTCCTGCTGCTCTGTTTGATCGAGGTCTCATAGATCGAGGAATTAGTTCGCTGGCCGCTGGAGCTCCATGGACTCATGTGTTCTGGAAGGGCAGCCCTCACTCACCTGAAACAGTTTGTTCAGTCATTGTCAATGAACTTTAAGCTGGTGAGACATATCTGGCCGGTTTGAAGTTCTAGACATATCATGTGTGGTCGTATCTTCCTAAATCTCTATACCTAAAAAAATAACCAACAGTATAGTCTTACCGGCCCGCCCAATCCCCATTTCGGGCCATATATTATAGGAAATAAATGTCCGGTCCCCATTTTGGGCCATCGCTCGCTCCCACCCCGCTATGGAGTCCGCGTCTGCGTAGAGTTTGGTGCCTTTTGGTACAGCCTCCCGAGCCGCTCCACCTGCAGCTTTCGGGTGCTGCTAAGGGTTTATTTGACAGAGCTCCAGTGGTGGGTAATTTCTCCCAACTCCATGAAACTTGAATTTGGTGGACACGAAATCCATGGATCTTGGGGTAGATCCATCATTTTTGTGGAGTACATCTGCAGTGGAGTTGCTGGAGCTGAAACTGTTTGGCTGAAAAAATCTGAAGCGAAACTATTTTTATGGATCTGGAGCTACGTAGAGCTCAGCCAACACGCCCTAAACCAAACAGTCTCCTGCGGCTCTGCTTCGTCGGTGGAGCCGCCAAAAACCCACTGAGACAAGCACAGAAAGAGAGTGGAAGCAGAAAGATGTAGCTTCGCCAGGCTCCGTGACCTCCAGTGGGCTCAGCACTTGGTCATGGCCCGATTTACCGTTGGGACACGTTGGCGCGAGCGATGGTGGCACCGAGGCGGAGCGAGGCGACGACGGCACACCCACAAGGAGTGGAGGCGGGGCAGAGGTGTGGCAGCCGAGTCACTAGCGCACAGAAGCCGGGTGGAGTCGACAGTGTGCAGTCGACTAGGCATGTCAGGGCTACCCGAGTGGAGTTGCCAGGGCACATCACGGCTGGGCAGAGGAGAGGAGGCGTGCCGGATGCAAACAACAGCACAGGAGGCGAGGCGGAATTGCCAGATGTGGAGCAGGCGACTTGAGACTCCAAGGGAGCCGTCACGAACAGTGAGCGGATAACGAAGATAGGGTCGTACGGTACAAAATGGAGAGGAATAAAAAATAAAGGAAGAAAATTTATGCATTGAGAAATTTTTGCTTAGTGATGATTGTGCATTTGTTCATGCTAAGCATGCCAAATTTTGCATTGGATTACATTGAGTCGCATGTTAGGTTTTTGACTAGACATACCCTGAATCCCAATCCAGGCCTCCTGGGTTCATCTTTCAATCAATATATCAGAGGACAGAGTCCGTTTACAGCACAGAGTATTGAGCCTCCAACATACGACGGCCAAAAGCCAACTATTAGACGCCCATGTATATTATAGATAGAAACTAATGCACGACACAGACCCAAATCACTCTAACACAGTGCCACTGCCAGGCGAACTCCTATCATATCAGACCGCCATGAAGATAGAGCACTTGTACCTTCCTCCCGCTAAACCCATCTGCTTAGTACCTCTTGTGGTCAATAATCATCGCATCGGTATGCATGGTATGGTCAGACCATACGAAGTGTAGGATGGTTGTGATGGATTTGGGCTGCGCTCCTCAGTGCTGTCTTCACTGGTTCCACCATTTGCGTGGACTTGTTGAAGCCATACTTATACCAAGGCTGGTGGATATCAACGCGGATTTCCCGGAGCGAACAGAGCAATTCCAAGCCGAGGTTGCTGCAGTAACAAGGGTCCAGGACGGCCTGATTACCGACAACGAAATGAAGCACTTCAAGGTTTGGCATGAATCGAGGTGTTGCTGTGCCTTCGCAATCACCTTCCCCGGTAGAAATTGAACCGCCTTTCTTCTCTTCGTGAGAAACAGGAGCCAAGGCAATTCCATGCTGGAGTTTGCTCGGTTGGAAGGATCGCCTACTGTTGTGCACACCATCAGAGACAGAGGGCATGGTGATGCTGTCATTTTTTCCACCATCCCAGAGATGAAACGAAACGGTCTTCTTGCCGTCCCCTTTATTGGTAACGAACAAGACCATTGAGCTCCACAGTCTGAGGCACCTCAACTCCGGGAAGTAGCAAGCATCACTGTCACTGATGTCGCTTATTGAGGGTGATGCGCACTGCAGATCCAGTTCAAGGAAACGGAGCTCCGGCAACCTGCCCAGGGTTTTCAGCTCATGCTCGTCCATTATCCGCAGTTTCAATTGCAGGTGGGAGAGCTTATGATGACACCAAGGAGTGATGCATGATGGCAGCTTCTTGAGTACAGACCCTGCTAATACAAAATATCTGAGATTTCCCTGGAGGACAAATTCCCCTTCTGGCCGCCAGTCCCAAAATCGAGAACTACCAGTAGATATTTTCAGATGCTGGAGCTTGTGGAGATGGCGCACAGACTCGACCAAATCTCTTTCCATATCCTGAGTGTTGAAGAAAAACCCTGCATCAAACACCCTGAGTTCCCTCAGGCAGCCCAGCTCCTTCACAAGCCGCCTTGGCGCCTTACTCATGTTGCAGAACTGTACTGACAGCTCCTCTAGGGATGTCAGTCTCCCCACAGAAAACATCTCAGCATCATGGACACTGTAATCTAAAAGTATACGGAGGCACAACAACTGTGTTGGCAAGCTGCTGCCCGACGGCAGTTCCATAATGGAAGATTCCAAGTCCAGCGTCTGCAGCATCTTTAGGGCTCCTATTTCTTCGGGGATCTTCTCGATCTTTCTTCCATTTATACCAAGAAACCTCAGGTGCAGTAAATGTCCAAGGGGCTCAACACGGACAGGGCTATCATTGAATTTATTACCATAATAGTATCTTATATTCAGCACACGTATAAGTTTGAAGCTAGAAATTGGGCCCCATGAGTCAATGGCCCACTGCAGGGCAATAAATGACCTCACTTTTGACATGTCTAACATATTAGCCTGATTACTGAGCACCATGGTCTTATTATGGTGCGCCAACCTGCGAACCACATTGCTCTGGACAAGTGTGCCTTGGTCATTATTATCACATACAGTGAAAAAATTTTCCTCTTGTGATATGGATCGGATGAAATCAAGCACCATGTCATGAACACGACAACCATGGATGTGATTTCCATGGATGTCAGGTTCTACCTCTTGAATCATACTTCTGTTTATGAGATCATTGAAGTAACCCTCTCCTATTTCAAACAAGCCTTTTCCATTTTGCTTCTGGACGAATCCCTCAGCTGCCCACATCCAAACCAATGAATGTTTAGTGATAATGGAATCTTCTGGAAATGCACTGAGATACAACAAGCATGTCCTTAGGTGTGAAGAAAGGTCATAGTAGCTAAAGGACAGTATCTTCTTCATAGTATTTTCTGCTACCTCATTTTCTTTACACCCAAAACCAATAGATTTATATACCTCAAACCATCTGTTTGTTGGTTCATCCACCAATAAACTAGCCATTGTGATAATAGCTAATGGTATACCAGCACATTTGCTCAGAATTTCATCAGATATCTCATCCGGATGATAATCAACAAACTTCCTTTTATCACCATCTATTCTTGTATAGAATAATTTTCTAGAGCTATCATAAGGAAGTGGTGGTAGCTCGTACACATCATCAGCATTTTTGGCAACTTCCCTTTGACGAGTAGTTATGATTATTCTACCTTCACAACTTTTGTCATCAGGAATAGCCAATTTCAGAGTTTCCCAAGACTGTTCCTCCCATAGATCATCAATAACAATAATATACCTATATCGGCACAAAAATGCAAAAGTTTTGAATAAATAATTATGTTACAACATATATAAAGCGATGCATGGTTATTACTAGCTTGGGACGGAAAATTACTAATACCCATATCAGAAATAATGATGTTTTAGACGTGGACATTGTCACAAAATACAATTTTAACAAAAATCATAGACATAACAAGGTTATACTTTTTAAAAGATTGTATTTCAAGGCAATATATTTGTATTATTTCAAATACGCAGACTTATAATGCATGACAAAAATTTCCTAATTAAATACTGATATTATTGCTTTAAGATGACATTAAAACAGTATAGGCAGATGAAAGAAAAGACCTCGAAATAAAATGGCTGATGCATGCCTCTTCTTTTCATGGAGGAATTCTTGGAGTCCATTAACGAATTAAGTTATCTAGAACATACTAATATAAAATGAAGAAGCATGCAACTATATAGGACTGAAAATTACGTCACCCTCATATCACACATAAGTGAAGTTTCTAAGACACACGGTCTGCAAAAAAACAACTTTGACTAGTACTTTTTATATCTAATAATATCTTGCAGAACATAGCAAGACTACAATTTTTAGTCTCTAGTATTATATTTCATGGCAATATACTCATACTATTTTAACCTAGTCTATCAACCCGTGCTCTCCCACGCTAGAATTTTAGAAGATATAAGTATTAGCTATTGTTTAATACATATGACTAATGAAGAATTATATATATTAAATTTTAGATTTTTCTTTTGGTTTGTTTTCTCAAAATAGACACAATAGAAATTATGTAGGCTATATGTAGTTATCATAAACTATTTTTGAAGGGATAATATATTTGTTTCTCATCCATATTCATATTTTCCCTTTGCATGACACCTCCATACATTTTAAAAATGCAATTAGTTTGAAACCTTATCATTAATTTTGGGGGCTCTTGTTTTATCACCTATCTTATGAAGTCTTGAATCTAAATTTTGATTTTTCAAATTTTATGCTTATTGACTGCTACAAGTTTTTTCACTCCTTAGTTAAGTTGAAACTCTTGTGCTTATTCTATCTTTCATAACACTCCTTTTTACATTTTTTAAAATAAGGATTTTAGGTCATAGACTATGTTCTTCAATACTACAATAGCATAAGCCATCATTTGAACATGCACCATGTTGCTTAAGATAAGTCACAATGGTTGAAGTGCGATCTTGAATGGGGGTGGCGGTGCTAATTGCAAGAGAATTATAATACTTAAGTCTTATAATAATCGAAATATTATTAATGAGCAAGGAAAATATAAATACTAGTGGTCTCCACACTTCTTAAGATGATTAAAGTTTTGTATCAAGGAACTATATGTGTAGTTATGGTGGTACTATTAATATAGACATGTCAAAAGTTGTAGTTATCAATATATGTAAATATATCTAAAGTAATAAGCTATATAAATTATATGTCATGGTTAATAATACATTTTTAAACAATTTGTTAGTACATTTGATATGAGTTGTTAAGGAAGTATTTTTTTATGTGATGAAACCAAATACATATTTATTGCTCACGCATGCTGGCACAACGTGTATGTTTACTTTAATCAAATCTTACTACATTAATATAGACAGAGGTGGGTAATGTAGAAACATATATAGCTCTTGATTGTCTAAATAATTTTCTTGTAATAGAATATGTTGATAATTTAGATGTAGATTTAAGGGTGGTATTTAATTTTTATAATAGTGAGATGAAAATTGAGTTATGTAAATTACCATTCATAATAGGAGGATATGGGTAATTAGATGCAAATTTAAGTCAACTTTAGATCATGTTTCTTAATGGCATGTGTGGGTAATCTAAATATAGAGTCATGGGATGCATTATATTATTTTACACAATATTAGAGTGGACAATTATTTAGAAAATAGAATAGATCCAATAATATGGTGATTAGGTTATAAAAATTTAATGGTTAGACATTTATAATTTTTGTGAGAATTTCTAGGATATACCTTTTATTTTCCTACTAGGTCTTGTGAGGATTAACATGCAGGCTCTATTGGCGACCTCTAGTTAGATTATTTAGTAATTATATTTTTCTATTGTGATATGTATTTAGTTGAAACCTAATCGTAGGATACCTAAACTCTCTTGTGCATCCCTTTATGTGACTTCATAAATCTATAGCTTATCTTTTAAACTTTTAATCAAGTTATTGCAATTTTTCACATGTTAAGTAGAAATTCTAGTGTTCTTTATGTTTTATTCAATTTCTTTTCTTATTAAAAAGTAATTAAGTCCTAGTAGTATTGCTTTCCAGATGTTAATTCGAAACTCAGGATGCACCTCGCCATTGAACATGTTTAATTTTTTATGGCACATGATTATTTGTGTGATGTAATGTTTTATGTATCGTACAATGATCAAAATTAAATTACTAATATTGATACAACATAATGTTTTAGTCTATGTAGAAACTTATAAAATTTATTATCACAGAGTATTAATATAAATTAAAGTGAATTGTCAGTGTTATTGTTACATGACTTGTTATTAAAATAAATATTTATGCTAATATATACATGTTTATTTGATATATATGGTGGAACATAGCATTATGGTTATTAAATTTCACAGTTTAAGATGTCTATAATTCAGAAATATACATGTATAGTACTTTATGGATATTGATTTTTTGTGATAATATATTAGTATTTGCATGTAGATTTGAGATATATTTTTTGATTTTTTATAATTGTGAGATAGATACAAATATTAAGGTAATACTTTATATTCCATTTCACAACGATATATATGGGTAGGTTGAATGCAAACTTAGAAGGTTACTTTACATTATCTTTTTATCTTTCTTAATGACAAAGGTGGGTAATTTATAAAGTCATTAAGGGTACTTCAAATTATCTTTCATAATGGTAGATGTGGGTAATTTAGATACTATTATGTTTTGATAAAGGTGGGTATGTTAGATGCAAATTTTGGGGGTTATTTTGAATTATTTTTCATAATGACAGATTTGGATATTTTGTATAAAATGTAGGGGGTTGTTTTAAGTTCTTTCATAATGGCAGTGGTAGATAATTTAGATGCAAAATTAAGGGGTTACTTTATATATTTTTCATATTGGTAGAGGTGTTTAATTTTTCATCAATTACAATAGATCTGGTCGCTATTATCATGGATGATGATTTGAGTGTACTAAATTAAAGGCTAGATGTTTTTGATTATTATGAGAATTTTTAGTATTTATCATTCCTAGCGTGTCTGATGAGAAGTAACATGGTTTATATAAAAATATAGGGGATTACATTGAATTATCATTCATAGTGGCAGAGGTGGGTAATTTAATGCAAAATTACAAGGTTACATTATGTATTTTTGTAATGGTAGAATTGGGTAAATTATTTCTAATTACAATACATCTAGTATCTATAATAAGTGATAATGATTACAGTCTTTCAAATCAAAGCTAGTTGTTTCTGATTATTATGAGAATTTTTAGGATTTTTTTACCTAGTGGATTGGTCAGAACTAACGTGGTATAGTAAGACAAGATATACAGACTTAATGCATAATAAATATTTTGTAATTAAAGATTTAAATGACTGCCATATGACAATATTAAAACTGTAGAACAAATAGAAGACCTCTAATCTGAGTGGCTGATGCATACCTCTTGTTTTGTTGGAGGAACTCTCGGAGTCTGTCAATGAACTGAGTAATATCTTGCAACACAGCAAAATTAAACTTCTCGTATATTTCCTTATCAAGGGCAACGAGAATCATCTGTAAGACTTTCTGCAAATCAGGTTTCCTGCCAACAGAAACAAAGGCCCTGCAGTTGAAATCCCCTCTAAGGTTGTCATAGACAGCTTTGGCAAGAGTAGTCTTGCCCAACCCACCAATTCCGACAATTGATACTGTCTTCATCTTCGTGTTGGACATGTCATCTAGCTGCAGCTTGGACTTGAGTTCACTGCTGGACTTGTCGATGCCAACAAGCTTGTTCACTTGTGTGTACATGGCGTGAAGACGAGGATCAATGGACGAAGTTGTGGCTGGCTTGGCCACAATATCACCCACCTTGTACCTACGACACCGCTCCATCACCTCATATAGATGAGTCATGATGTCCTTGACCTCGCCGCTGATCTTGCGGCGTGCCTTACTCTTTTTGAAAAAGTTGGTCAGTTTCTTGAGACGCTTGAGCAAGCCCTTCTCCTGCTCAGCAGAATCAAGGCCTTTGACATGGACGTCAAAGGTGTCGAGGATGTCCTCCATGTCATAGGAGGCCTCCCTAACATGGCGTGCCCAGATCTGGACCTGCTTGTCGAGCTGGTCCCAGGGCACCTGGGCCACCTTGTGGAGTGCGGCTTGCGCAAGCTCGAGCTCCTGGGTGAGGGATTTGATGCGCTCCTTCATGCCGGTCTGCAGGTCGTACTCCTTCTCCAGCAGCTGGTAGAGCCTGGGGATGAGGCTGCCCATGGCGCCCATCACCAGGTCCGCCATGCTTCACGGCCGGGCGTGCTCTTGGCTGTCGGTGGGTGGATGGGAGGCGTGTGGAACTAGGGCAATGAGGGTCTACGTACTGACTACATAGTAACTAATATATATGAGAAGGATCCGTCGTGAACAAATGCAGTTTTTATTTAAACGAGCACGTCAGGGTACCAGTTTTTCATTGAGAATATAAGGATCATGCACATCGTGAACCCATGTGCCCATGTGGCACGTCAGGCATGTGCGCATGTATGCACATCGTGAACAGCGAGCCTCCTCATATTGCAATCGCGGAAGATCAATTCTTGATGACATTGCAGTCGTCTGTAATAAACTAATTAATCGATCATCATCTATCAATTATTGGGTCCTTAGGTCAACGTGTCTCTCTTTCTATACTCTTTATCTGGCAGCAACTATAGCTGGTTCACATGCCCTATTCGTTCGTTACCTTGTGAGGAACAGGCTAGCAGGACAAAACTTATGTTTTGGTCATAAATAGTGTTCCCAATGCAAGAAATCATAGAAGCTATGATTTTACTAATATGTCATAGGGAAGCGAATTAAAGTCAATTAGTTGGATGAGACTATGGTAGGTGTAGTCATGCGTCCAGCCATCAAGATTTGAGTTCTCATCAACTCGGATTTATGTGGCTATTTTCTTCTCAATGGAAACCTTCTTCCTTGATCGCATGTATTTATGTATCTATACATGCCGAAGACATGAGAAATCATATTTCTTTGTTTGAGTTATTCTTTTGATTGTACAAATAAATTTCAAAACTATTTACTGGTGCTATATAAATTAACTTTTTTTTGGCACAGCATGTGGCCTTGAGTTTTGTGAGAGTAATTAAACAAGCTGGCAGTGGATGAGCATGGTAATGCCTCAATCAATGTTCTTGTATCTGGCCCATCGTGAATAAAAAAACTCTAGTAGACATGGCACAGCTTGGATATTCTTTCTAATAAGTACTATATATATGATGTCTCGCCCATCGTGCTTACTTTTTATAAGCGCGCAATTATCTCGAGATTGGTGACTGAGAACTGGCCATTAAGTGCCCTAACAGCTCATTAGATTTTGAATCCATGGTGGGTCACAGAAAGAAGCTCAAATATTACAATTTGACAAACAATAGTTGTGATGCGGTTCAGATAGAGCTAATTTTAACTGTAGTGAGAGCAGCAAAACACTGCTGCACTAGCCTTGTCACTAGAGATGTTGTTGAAGGCTGTGAGCTCCAATCATCCCACGCCTCCTCAGATCCAAGTGTAAGTAAAAAAGTCACAACTACAAAGTTGTAGTTCTCATCGAGATCTTCAACTTTGTATTTGGCCGTTTCACCATCTGAAATCGTTTGACAGATTTGAATTTCAAATTGTGAGAACTTGAGCCATACTTTTATGTCCACAAATGATATGCTACAACTAAAAAGAATAAAACGTCGACATTTTTTTGGTGCGATGTTGGTTTTGGTACTTCCGTCTGCCTCCACCTGCGATGCATGCACGCGCTAGCAGGTGGGCCTCCTCGACGCACGCTCAATCACCTCCAATCACCGGCACCGCAATCTCCATGCTCCCTCCTGTGATTTCAGAACAAGGAAACAAAACTCGCTCGCATGATTCGTCGGCCTCGCTCCGCATCCACCGCGTCGCCGCCGTCCGTGCCCGCCCGATGCCCGCCCTGCCCCAGAGAGCGCCCCCTTCCTCGAGCTCCTGTCCCCGAGCCATGCCTTTCTCAACGATGAGCTCTGCCGACCACGAGGCTTGATTCGTCGGACAGCTTCGCCCCGCCCCTACTCTGACCTCGCTGAGCACCTGTAGCAAATCAGCGAGGAGCCGTGGCCCACGTCTTCCTCTTTGACCCGCTCAACCGTGGCCGAGGGCGACGCCACCACCAGTTCCTCCCCGACGTCCACCTGCCTCTTCATCGACGGATGCGCCAAGCCGAAGCGCACACCAACCTCACCAAACCTCTTTGGTCGCCACGACCAGGTGGATTGCCAGGCATCACAGTCCCCGAGGCCGGTGCCGCCACCGCCGCTGGAGTTGGCGCCAACAGGTTCGGCAACCCTGATCTATAGCCAACCATGAACGAGATCCACGATTGGTGCCGCCGCCTCGCCCGTCTCCGATCTACGCCGCGGTCGCCTGTCCTTGACCCTTGATTTGCGCCCTGCTCACGCACCTTTCTGAGCTCTCCACAAAGCTTTGGGAGATTGCTTCAACCTTTGACCTCAATAGGTGAGCTTCCTTCTGACATCTGGGAACTATCTAGAGATCGGTCTTAAAAGACTTTGCTCATAGCTCCACGATCCTTTACTAAGGAGAAAACCAGTGCTCCCAATCTTCATCTTTCTGTGTCTTATCCTGAATGTTCTGCTGTAGAAATTAGAATCCTTTAGAAATTGCACTGCACAAGTTGCCGCATCCCGTTTATGGCTTTACATGCTGGCTCTATAAATCTTGAAGAAAAACATAGGCTATGCATCCGGTACTTCATTTCTAAAGCCTTGTATGCTGTTGTCATCTTTTTCTTTATTGTGCGTACCTCTTTCACAATTTCTGACATACTATCTGCCAATCAGGATTCTGAATTAGGCTAAGCTGGAAGGAAGACAGTAGAGGAAATCTATGGGAAGTACAAGTTTGTGAGGCAGTACGTCCTAGCTAGAAGTTTGTCAGATTTCTTGTATACCGATCCATGATCCGTGTAATGCTATTTAACATTTGATCCTTCCATGTCACTGAATGCATTCAAGTTGTGCTTATTAGATGATTTGGCCACTGGAGATGTGCAGACTTGACGGTCTTTGTTTTATGCAATTAACATTACACCGACACATGGTTCAGTTCTGGGGTTCTCAAAGAAAAGAAGCATATGGGAGGTGTTTGTTGAAATTCTCCAGATAAATGTGCTTGTGGTTTTTAACCCATGTTTCGCTCCATTCGATTTGATGGAAAGGAAGCTGGCTGACTTCAGCGTGCCTTGGCCAGTCGGGTCTCAGGCCTCGATGACGTTTGTCGGAAGGTAAGGATTCTTTTCTTTTTCCCCATGTTTTCTCTTGAGCGTGAAGCCATGAACTCTTGTTAGCAATTCAGAAATAGGGAATATATATGCATGTGAATAATTTAGCAATTTATAACCCATTGTGGCGCGAGAAAAAGCAAGAACTAAGAATTAGAATTTACCTACCAAGTCAGCAAGTAGCCTTTGTTCTTCCTCAGCTCTGTTTTGGTAAGCAAAAGCCAAAACTGAGTAAGTTTGCTTATTTGACATTGCAATATATGCTCTGACGTAGCAGTTAGTAACTAATTTTACCTTCCTCTATAGCTTTAAGCTAACGCAACTGTTTGTGCTCTTTCGTGCGTGTTCTGTTAAATATGATAAATGAATACACACATTTGGACAAAAATACTGCTTGCATGAACCACACAGTTTCTTGGAAACCTATACTGTGTAATTATTACATTCTACCAGTTTTGTGTGATGGATATGCACTAGAAGCATGTGGGATTCTGTTATGGAAACATGGTATTATGGGTTTTTGTAGGATCAGAAATACATAGGAGATGAAGCCCAATTTATCTGCGAAGGTCGGCAGCGTTGGAGATTGATGGGCAACATCTGAGTCATGTCTTGGTAACTTTGTCTTTGCTTTATGTGACAGACAGATTTAATGACATGTTTCAAAAACAAGTAACAAATATATGCCTTTTTCATTTTGTATGCCCATAAAAGGAAACAATGTGGCTAATTGCTTCTTTCTGTGACATGAGTTGGTACTTCTTATATGTGACATTTCACACAACATACAACACCTGAGGATTGTAGGTGGCAGGCCAATTACAGAAATTTGAACTACACATTTGTTTAGTTCTTAGTCTTTTCGTTGATAAATCACTGAAATATAGCAACAACAGATCAATTTTTTGTCACTATGCAAAGTGTGGCATGTATGTGTGAATAGTTTGTAATCTCTTGTTGACAATGTATTGCATGTCTTACCTAGGTACCTTGACCACTTTTTTGGTGGAAACTAAGACCTAAATCCCTCCAATTGCTTCATTTGTTTTGTGAGCTCAGATTTGAGGAGAAAGAAGAGACTTGGTGGATGGAATTCGTAGTGTAATATGTCACTCCTGTAAGTTCTCATATCTTAATGCAATTTTGTTCTTCTGTAACATAAAAAGTTTGTGGGTTTTCTAAATAGTGAAGTGCCGATTTACCAAATTTGTTAGCAGTCATGATTTTCTCTAGAATTTTACTGAACATTTGTCAATGCATTCACAGCTCCTGGCTACAAAAGCGCAGTCTGTTTCATGCAAACTGTGCAAGCTTGTGTTGTTTTGTCACAGCCCGACGATGAGCCAGTGAGCTTGCTGCAGAACCTAGCAGAGATGGACATCACCTACAACGTGCTCTAGGTCAAGTCCTATTTGCCATTCTGTTCTTTCACTTTTGTTATTTGGCTTACACAATGGGTGGGCCAATCGGTTTGCTTGCTTGTTTGAGATGAGCAGCAGCAACTGCCATGGGAAGGTTAAAGTTTTGAAGCTGTTCGTGCTGGTGCAGCCGTGCAGGAGAATGACATCAGACGGCAGGTGAATGGTCTGCGCAAGTACTCTGCAGAGGTCAGGAGACTGGTGAAGCAGCTCATCAGGTGATGATCATGGACACAGACACTGTAAAACTGGACAGATGATTTCTGTTTCGGAATATGTTGCGTAATTATCCTCTTGTGGATCCTGGTGTTGCTTGCAACTTGAAGGAAGTGGAAGGAGATAGCGGACGATTGGGTGCGCCTGGACAATTCCGGCGGTGACAGCAACGCCTTGGTTAAGATTTTTTTGAGTCATCATATTCATATAGAGATAAGCATGTAAGCTCTGCAGTATTGAGTGTTGGATAATTTGATACATCCCCACAGCTAGGATTTTAGGCAAACATCAAGGGGTAGTGCCCCCTCGACTGTGGATACTAAAAACTCAAGTGCTTCTGCTGGTCCAAATAGGTGTTTCAGAAATAATTTCATTCATAATACTATAAGGGTTGCCTCTCTTTGTGTCTAGAAATTTGGAGTTTTCTCCCTGAAAGAAATCAGTTGCATAGGATGAGTGAAGTTTACTATGTATGTACTTCCTTTGCGACCAGATTGTTAAAATTGTTTTGATCATTTTGAATATGTCTGTTGCATCTGGTGTACTCCCTCCGTCCTATTGAAAGTGTCGTTTTTGACTTTTGAATTTCTTGTTTGACCATTCGTTTTATTCAAAATTTTTGTGCGAATAATAAAATAATTAAATCATTATTAAAGTATCTCTAATGATAAAGTAAGTTACAACAAAAGAAATAATATTTGTATAAAAATTTTAAATAAGACGAATGGTTAAAAAATGGCACAGAGTCCAAAAAGACACTTTCAATAGGACGAAGGGAGTACTTCCTTAGCGCTAGAGGAAATGCTAATCAAGGACAAGGATCTCCAGGTACCATGCCCTTTGCTCATCTGCAGTATTGAGTGTTGGATAATTTGATACATCCCCACAGCTAGGATTTTAGGCAAACATCAAGGGGTAGTGCCCCCTCGACTGTGGATACTAAAAACTCAAGTGCTTCTGCTGGTCCAAATAGGTGTTTCAGAAATAATTTCATTCATAATACTATAAGGGTTGCCTCTCTTTGTGTCTAGAAATTTGGAGTTTTCTCCCTGAAAGAAATCAGTTGCATAGGATGAGTGAAGTTTACTATGTATGTACTTCCTTTGCGACCAGATTGTTAAAATTGTTTTGATCATTTTGAATATGTCTGTTGCATCTGGTGTACTCCCTCCGTCCTATTAAAAGTGTCGTTTTTGACTTTTGAATTTCTTGTTTGACCATTCGTTTTATTCAAAATTTTTGTGCGAATAATAAAATAATTAAATCATTATTAAAGTATCTCTAATGATAAAGTAAGTTACAACAAAAGAAATAATATTTGTATAAAAATTTTAAATAAGACGAATGGTTAAAAAATGGCACAGAGTCCAAAAAGACACTTTCAATAGGACGAAGGGAGTACTTCCTTAGCGCTAGAGGAAATGCTAATCAAGGACAAGGATCTCCAGGTACCATGCCCTTTGCTCATCTGCAGTATTGAGTGTTGGATAATTTGATACATCCCCACAGCTAGGATTTTAGGCAAACATCAAGGGGTAGTGCCCCCTCGACTGTGGATACTAAAAACTCAAGTGCTTCTGCTGGTCCAAATAGGTGTTTCAGAAATAATTTCATTCATAATACTATAAGGGTTGCCTCTCTTTGTGTCTAGAAATTTGGAGTTTTCTCCCTGAAAGAAATCAGTTGCATAGGATGAGTGAAGTTTACTATGTATGTACTTCCTTTGCGACCAGATTGTTAAAATTGTTTTGATCATTTTGAATATGTCTGTTGCATCTGGTGTACTCCCTCCGTCCTATTAAAAGTGTCGTTTTTGACTTTTGAATTTCTTGTTTGACCATTCGTTTTATTCAAAATTTTTGTGCGAATAATAAAATAATTAAATCATTATTAAAGTATCTCTAATGATAAAGTAAGTTACAACAAAAGAAATAATATTTGTATAAAAATTTTAAATAAGACGAATGGTTAAAAAATGGCACAGAGTCCAAAAAGACACTTTCAATAGGACGAAGGGAGTACTTCCTTAGCGCTAGAGGAAATGCTAATCAAGGACAAGGATCTCCAGGTACCATGCCCTTTGCTCATCACTTGGTCTGGTTATTTGCCATGTGCTCCATACAGTGGTTTGGCCAAACTGTTCGATGAGATGGAGTAGGAAAGGATAACTAAGTCGAAATTCGGATTTTTTTGATCCATACATAGTGGGATCACTATCATTCTATATATTGTAGAGTATAGCCAAACTGTTGGGTGAGATGGAGTAGGAAAGGATAACTAAGTCAATTCGGATTTTTTATCCATACATAGTGGGATCACTATCATTCTATATACCGTAGAGTATTGGACCGAGTAAAAAGATATTACTTTTTGTTCTCTGGGCATGGTAACTAGAGATTTCTTCCCACCGATGTAATAGCCGCGTCACGGAGAGGTCTATAAAGTAGAGTTCTTGAGCCTACGACGCCACACTCTATGTGACTGTTAATTTCACAAACTTTTTTTTGATTAAATGTTATTAACATTGATATTTAATTTTTACAGTATTGTTACCTCATCGTGTGTTCCATATGTTTTAGTACAAAATGTTGCTATCCCGTAGCAACGTACGGGCACGCTACCTAGTCAAATGAAAAAGTCATCAACTACAAAGTTCTAGTTCTCAATGGAAATTTGAGAATTTTCAATTTTAAAATTCTAGAGCCTCAAATACAAATTAATAATTTCTAATGAAAAAGTTGGCAACTACAAAGTTGTGCTTTTGGTTTGGACAATTCAATAAAAAATAAATTTAAGTATACGAGAACTTCGAACAAGATTTTAGGACCATAAACGACCTCAAATGTAAATGTCATTAACTACAAAGTTGTATATGTCATTGAGACATACAACTTTAATATAAAGTTTGTCATCATCCAACTTAATTTAAAGAAGATATTAGTTATATTCTACTTTAACAAGGCCATCACCACTGGCACATAACTCAAACCGTTGGTTAAAGTGATTTTAACTGCCCGTTTGTGTTACAAACCAGCACCGCCTGTTGATAACACGGACACCAATTATTCGTGTTACCATCCGACACTGATAATTGCCCCTATTTTCAGCAACAGTTCGTAACACAAACCAACGGTGAAAATCATTTCACCATGAACCAGTGGTGCTCATCACCACCAATGGCTTAGAGCAAACTGGTGATGATGAATTATATAGCATAATGTGCCCATGTGGCACGTTAGGCATGTGCATATGTGCCCATCGTGAACCTCCTCATATTCCAATCGCGAAAGATCAGTTCTTGATGACGTTGCAGTCATCTGTAATAAACTAACTAATCGATCATCAACTAACATTTATTGGGTCTTTAAGTCAACATGTCTCTCTTCCTACTCACATGGCTTGCCAACCCATCAGATCTTGCAGCAAGTACTGGTTCGTATGCCCTATTCGCAACCCTGTGAGAAACAGGCTAGCAGGATAAACTTATGTTTTGGTCATATAAAGTTTGCAATAACCAATGCAAGAAACAGTAGAGCCATGACTTCACTAATATGTCATAGGATGTGATAATCAAACATAACGAGTTAGGTGGGAGGTTAGTCATGCACCCAACTATCCAGATTTGCGTTCTCATCAAATCAGATTTATGTGCCTATTTTCTTTTCAATGGAAACCGTCTACATCCTCTTCGTTGATAGCATATATTCATATATCTACATTCCGCAAACATGAAAAGTCGTATTTATTGTTTGCTTGGGCTGTGCTTTGGATTGTACAAATAAATTCTAAAACAATATATTGGTGCTGTACAAAATAGATTTTTTTTTTTGCACAAGCTGTGGCCTTGAGTTTTGTGGGACAAATTAAACAAGCTGGAAGTGGTTGATGGGCTTGGTCATGCCTGAATCAAAGTTCCTTGCATCTCGCCCATCATGCTTACCGTGTGAACGAATAAAAAAAATTCTAGTAGATGTAGAATAGTTTGAATATTCATTCTGATAAGTACAATATAGTGTCTCGCCCATCATGCTTACTATTTATATTCGTGCAATTAGCTCGAGATTGATGACTGAAAACTGGCCATTAAATGCCCTGACAGTTCATTAAATTCCTATCCCAGATGGACCGCAGAAACAAGCTCAAATATTACAATTTGACAAACAATAATTATGATGCGGTTCAGATAGAGCTAATTTTAACTGTAATGAGAGACCACCAAAGCACTGCTGCACTGGCCTCATCACGAGAGATGTTGGTTGCTATGCCTCTTTCGATCCAGTTGTGAAAGGAGAGTCAATGAATGATGAGCGTAGGGAGACCATGAGATGTGCGACATGCAAAGGCAGGTGTAGACCAAGGGCCTAGACATTTTCGTGCTGGGGAGAGGAACTGAAGCAACAGAGAAGCCAAAAACAACCATAAGAAGCTATTCCAGATGAAAGCAGCCACAAACAATATTAGTCGTAGGATCAGGGGATCCCTCAACTAGTCTAGCAGATCTCTGGAGGAGAAAAGATGTCTTAGAACCACATTTTGCAACAATTGATGAAGTAGGCCACGTGTCACAGACTTGCACACCGTTGGCATATGCATGCATTAATGGGTAGCTATTGACCTTGCTGAGTAACCATCCCTCCTGCCGAGGGCCTCCCTTCCACATTTCCACTCATCTGTAGATGAGCTCCATGGCCCTGGTGACCTTGTCCCCAATTTGCCTCTCTTAAGACTCTGTCCTTCACACGAACCTCACCTGAGCTGGTTCATGCATGAGTGGAGCCTCAGTTATGTTTTGTGTAGTGGTGACGGCGTCGGCACATAGGTCAAACCGTTGATAAAAGTGATGTTCATGGTCAGTTTTTGTTACGACCCGACAGTGAAAATGAGGTGATCATTGATAACCGCCGGTTGGTAACACGAACTGACGATGATGATAGACTATCACCGACAGTTCATGTTACCAACTGGTGGTGATAATCA
This sequence comes from Saccharum hybrid cultivar R570, assembly GCA_038087645.1. NCBI lineage: Eukaryota > Viridiplantae > Streptophyta > Magnoliopsida > Poales > Poaceae > Saccharum > Saccharum hybrid cultivar. The sequence goes on from JAQSUU010000744.1 coordinate 4,408,590, forward strand.
CCCTCCTTTTCACCAACAGGTTGTAAAACAAATCGGCGGTAAAAATCATTTTATCAATGGTTCTTAATACAAACCAGTGGTAATGAGTATCGCTAATGGCTTAGAGCAAATTAGTGGTGAAAGTGCCGGCAGTGATGATAAATTATGTAGTAGTGTGCCCATGTGCCAGGTCAGCCGCGTGTGCCTATGTTCCCTTCATGAAGCTCCTCATATTCCAGTCACGGAAGAACAATTCTTAATTACGTTTCAGTCATCTGTAATAAACTAATTAATCGATCATCAACTAACAGTTATTTGATCTTTAGGTTAACGTGTCTCTCTTCATACTCACATGGCTTGCCAACCCATCAGATCTGGCAGCAAGACTGGTTCGTATGCCCTATTCGCTACCTTGTGAGAAACAGACTAGCAGGACAAAGCTTATGTTTTGGTCATATAAAGTTCGCAAATCCCAATGCAAGAAACAGTAGGAGCCATGACTTCACTAATACGCCGTAGTTAGGTAGGAGGTGTAGTCATGCACCCAACTATCTAGATTTGAGTTTTGGTCAACTCGGATTTATGTGCCGATTTTCTTTTCAATGAAAACCATCTAGTTCCTCTTCGTTTATCACATATATTTGTTTGCTTGGGTTCTATAGGGTTTGGCTTCTACAAATAAATTCTAAAACAATATATATGCTGGTGTTGTACAAAATAGGATTTTTTTTTTGCACAACCTGTGGCCTTGAGTTTTGTGAGGCAAATTAAACAAGCTGGCAGTGGATGATGGGCTTGGTCATGCATCAATCAAAGTTCCTTGCATCTCGCCCATCATGCTTACCATGTGACGAATAAAAAAACTCTAGTAGATGTACAATAGTATGAATATTTATGATGGGCTTGGTCATTTTTCCATTTGAGGTTTTTTAGACAATTAATAAAAAATAATTTGAATATATGAGAACTTCAAAAAATATTTTGGGACCGTAAATGATTTTAAGTGAAAAAGTCATCAACTTCAAATATGTAGATCACATTGAGACATACAATTTTGATATAAAGTTTGTCTTCATTGTGCTGTAACATGATCGCACCATCGGCCCATAAGTCAAACCGTTGGTGAAAATGATTTTCAATGTTGGTTTGTGTTACGATCCAGCAGTGAAAATAAGGTGATCATCACCACCAGTTGGTGAGTTCGAGTTACCAACCGGCGGTGATAATTGCCCCCATTTTGACCAATGGTTCATAAAAGTGCCGGTAGTGATGATGAATTATGTAGTAGTGTGCCCATGTGGCATGCCAGGCGTGTGCACATCATGAACCTCCGCATATTCCAATCGCGGACGATCAATTCTTGTTGATGTTGCAGTCGTCTGTAACACACTAATTAATTGATCATCAACTATCAATTATTGGGTCTTTATGTCAACGTGCCTCTCTCTTCGTGCTCACATGGCTTGCCAAACCAACTGATCTGGTAGCAACTACTGGCTCACATGCCCTATTTGCTACGTTGTGAGAAACAGGCTAGCAGGACAAAACTTATGTTTTGGTCATACTCCCTCCGTCTACAAAAGAATGCAATTATGAGATACGTGTTGTCACACCCATTTTTAAGGACAAAAATAGGTTGTATAAAAGATCCATGTGTGCACTAGGAATTAGTCACACACACAAGCTGACAAATTACAGAAGTATCATCACAATGCTTATTACATAACGAGTGAATAATATCACATAGTCTTATACAAAAATGTAGCAACTAATAATAAATCTCTCGCGGAAGCTCCAAACACAGGGACGCGGTTGACTGGTTGACACCAATACTAGTACTCATTACGATAATCATCATCCCAATCTCCATCTGTTGTGGTGGAAATAGCAAGGGTGAGCACATGTTGTACTCAACAAGTATAACACAGGGTTCATGAGGTACAAAAGGCTAGACACTGTTTAACTGCGTTTAGCTTTTAATCATCATTTAATTAGCAATTGAGTAGCGTCAAGATGAACCAATTCCCATTAATGAATCAATGATCAATTGTGATAAGAATAATGAAATAGCATTATCATGGTATAATAATATCAACAGTAATTAAAATATGATATAACAATGGTGATCATCTATCTGTAAATGTTTCAAGGCCGCCCGTATCCGTGGGCATGGCTAGTATACCAGTTTTTAACTCTGCGTAGAGGTGTCCACTTTCACTGTGAGTCATGGTTTCCAAATATGTGGGGAGATCAAACCCAAACACCAGAGAACCATATGAAGCCACTTAAAGGTTCGTCTAACAAGTTAGGGCCATTAGATTCACTCGGCAGTCAGATGTAGAAACCTTCTTTTCAAATGGCATAATTCCTTCTTGGCTATACTCATAGACTAGAGGCTGTCCTACACCCAACGTGGCAAGCCATTCTTACGCCATTTAAGGTAACCACTGACAAGCTAGAAAAGGTCCTTTAAACAACTAAAGCCAGAGCCATATAGCCCTCACAACTGTACTGTATATCCCGGATGATCACGTACATATAAGTCCTTACGGAGAGAAACTAGAGCAATAATATAACCCCATGCTCTAGCTCCCTTTCAACAGTAATAAGATCATCTTTAAGTGGTTGGTTGCATAATTCATTAGTCAAATTACAAGATCATCGTTTATAATTAAGCACTAGCAATAGCTACCCAAATGCACAACCCATAGGTGACAAGGAAACAAGATATCAATAGCTAAGTTAAAATCTCTATGGTTGTCAAGGAGGACACATGCATATGTATGATAATTTCAGTTAATAGGACAACAAAGATGGTCTCATGTTATACTTGCCTTGATCAAAGCTTTCCTGTTGGTACTGCTGGTCTGGCTCAAAGTAATACTCCTGATCATCAAGAAATTGCTCATCGTCTATACTCGATCACCAAGCATCAACACACAATCATCCGAGCAATCATACACGAAGCAAACAAAGAGACATAATTAGAACAGTACACCAACAGTAGCAAAATAGTATAAAAAGTTTGTAAAACTCTTCTACAAGTTCTATGATCACACAGACGTAAAGATCACGAAATTCGGATTTAAAACGTAAAAGTTATGAATTTTCTAAGTTTTCCTATAGATAAATAATTACTTTAATATAAGATCGAAATTTAAATGCTACAAACCTACTATATAGTAACACTAACATGTAGAGCTCGCAAATACGAACCTAACGCAACTTGAACAGGTCAAATCGGAGTTAAAACGAGCAAGATACAAGCATTTGAAATTACTTTGAAACATATGAAACATATTTTCATTTAACCTAGTGACGGTTACGTTTTCCAAAGAAGAAAGTGTATTCTCAGAAGGCGTTTCGGGACGGCGGGTTCTATTTCGGGAAAATCCAGGGACTCTTTAAGAAATTTACCCTGCGAAGGGGTATCTTCTAATCCCGATCGTTGATCAACAAATGGACGGCTGACATTCATTCCAAGAAAGAGAGAGAGAGGAAGCCGGTCATCTACATCAACTCCGGCCGGTGGCCGCCATGGCCGACACAAGCTGCTCCCCGGAGCTCAATGTTCTAGCGGCTCTGGCCACCAATCGGCTCGCGGCCGGTATCAAACGAACGAGGGGCTCGACGCGAACTCACCTAGACCTTCAAAACCGAACGAAGACAAGTCGGAGATAGCCGACGATGCAGCGAAGCGGACGGAGCTTCCCTACACTAGATCGGTGACGATGAACACACAGCAAAAGAAAGAAAAGAACGAGCGGAGAGTTCCAGGGAGTTTGAATACCACAGAGAGATACCGGCGGCTTGCTTAATGCAACGAAGAAGCTTCCAACACAAGTATCTTGGCGGCGGGCAAGCAACGAGATCCAAACTCGGTGGAAACGGCGACTAGGGCTAGCATACAACACATAAGCGGAAAAACCGAAGGCGGTAGAGGCCCTCGACCTTTATAGGATGCTCACGCATGACCCTCACGCAAGAAATCCCGAAAAAAAAACGCAAAATCGGGCAGCGTGTTTCCCTCGGACTTGAGTCCAGCTCGACCACGAGAGGAGGAAGACACAGCTGACATGTGGGCCCATCCATCAGCGAAACAAGGGAAGGGAACGGCGGCTGCTGCGGCTCTGGGCCGGCCCACGCGAACGCGGCAAGGGAGGGAGAGCAGGCCTGCGGGGGAAATGGGCTGCTCGGCAGCCTCGGGCGGCCCAAGCTAGAGCAAAGCAGGCCAACCAGGCCACCGGGCCACAAAGAGAAGAAGGGTGAGTGATTCATTCCTTTTTTTTATATAAACATATTTTCAATACCATTTTCAAAATGAATTTTGAAACCAAATCAAATGAAACCAAAACCACATCACACAATAAAACAAATGCGACAACATGAATGCATCATCAAATGCCCCACCTAGTATTTTAAATTTTAATCCCAATTAAAATATTCTTAAATTATTTAGGTTCAAAACTAAGGCTTATTTAAATCAAATTTTATCTATTTCAAAAACTTGAAAATTCTGGGTGTTACACGTGTTAGTCATACTGACTCAAGTTTGACCAAATTTATAGTAAATAGTACTAACATTTATATCTCTAAATAAATTTATTATGAAATATAATCTATAACTAATCTAATGATACTTATTTGTTCATAAATTTATTTAAAGCTCAAACTATTTGACTTCTCGAAAAGCAAGAATTGCATTATTTTGTGGACGGAGGGAGTATAAAGTTGGCAAATCCCAATGCAAGAAATAGTAGGAGCCATGACTTCACTTATAGGCCGTAGGATGTGATAATCAAACTTAACTAGTTAGGTGGGAGGTTAGTCATGCACCCAACCATCTAGATTTGAGTTCTCGTCAACTCGGATTTACATGCCTATATTTTCTTTTCAATGGAAACCGTCTAGTTCCCTTCGTTGATTGCATATATTTGTTTGCTCGGGTTATGCTTTGGCCTGCACAAATAAATTCTAAAGCAACATATACATCGGTGTTGTACAAAATAGGATTTTTTTTTGCACAAGCTGTGGCATTGAGTTTTGTGAGGCAAATTAAACAAGCTGGCAGTGAATGATGGGGCTTGGTCATGCCTCAACCAAAGTTCCTTGCATCTCGCCCATCATGCTTACCGTGTGACGAATTATAAAACTCTATACATCTAGAATAGTTTTAATATTCTTTCTGGTAAGTTCATATAGTGTTTCGCCCATCATGCTTATACTATTTATAATTGCACAATTAGCTCGAGATTGATGAGTGAAAACTGACCATTAAATGCCCTGACAGTTCATTAAATTCCTATCCAGATGGATCGCAGAAACAAGCTCAAATATTACAATTTGACAAACAATAATTATGATGCGGTTCAAATCAAGCTAATTTTAACTGTAATGAGAGACCACCAAAGCACTGCTGCACTGGCCTCATCACGAGAGATGTTGATGATGGCTGTGCGACCTCCAATCCTGCCCTGCCTCCTTGGATCCAGCTGTGAATGGAGAGTCAATGAATGATGAGCGTAGGGAGACCACGAGATGTGCGACATGCAATGGCAGTGTTGGGGAGAGAAACTGAAGCAATAGCCAACAGAGAAGCCAAAAACAACCATAAGAAGCTATTCCAGATGAAAGCAGCCACAAACAATATTAGTAGTAGGATCAGGGGATCCCTCAACTAGTCTAGCAGCTCTCTGGAGGAGAAAAGATGTCTTAGAACCACATTTTGCAACAATTGACGAAGTATGCCATGCGTCACACACTCGCACACCGTTGGCATATGCGCGCATTAATGGCTAGCTATTGACCTTGCCGAGTAACCATCCCTCCTGCCGAGGGCCTCCCTTCCACATTTCCACTCATCTGTAGATGAGCTCCGTGGCCCTGGTGGCCTTGTCCCCAGTTTGCCTCTCCTAAGACTCTGTCCTTCACACGAACCTCACCCGAACTGGTTCATGCATGAGTGGAGCCTGCATTGCGGACGTATTTTTGCAGTGGCAGATGCTCCCCAGGATTCGCTGCAGCCTGATGGCCACCTGAGTGCTCTTCCATCTGTTTTTCGTTTTTTTTCCTTGATGTTTTTTTCGCGAGCGTGTCCTTGTGACATGTATTTTATTAAGCACAATTAGAGTTTGACTAGTTACAATATCCCCAAATAATCCATAGATTACCATGGAAGGATGGAAGGCAACACAACCTGAAAAAAAGTTATGCAACGAATTGGTCAGGTGCCAACAAGACTAGCAAGTCTCCTCGAACATACACTCGAACCCCGCCACATTGAACTTCATAAGCTCACGAAGTGAGGCCCTCTTTGCGGAGTCGAGCAGGTCCTGGAATGAACGCTGAAAGTCTGCCGCTACCTGGTTGTCCGACGGCTGTGAGGCGGTGGGTTCCCACTTAGACACAAGCACCTTCTGCGCTTGAAGGGTGGCGTTAGGGGCCTGAGAGGCACACTTTGCCGCTAGACACGTGCTGCGGCAGATGGTGGCTGCCGTCCTCTTGGCCGCTGGCGTCCGCAACGGCATCCGCCGGAGGTGGCTGAGATGGCCTCGATGACCACTGCATGAAAGAGTCGACCACTTTGCACAGCTCTGTCCTTTTCGTTTCATTGTCTGAGAAAGAAAGGTGAGAGGCTGAACGGCAGCAAGGTGAAGGCATCATGTGGATCAGAGATTGTAACACCCCTGGCCTACGGCGGATCGCCGAAGATGTGAGCAACAAGATGAAATCGCCAGAGTGGGGAACGAAGCCGAGAGGAACCAATCTGCTTTCGAGTTTTTTTTATATTTAGAATATTCGATAATCTCTTACAAGCCACAGTTCGGAATATAAGATGCGGACACACTGGTCACTCGGACCCACACGTCATACGGTAGTCCATTACATAAATTGTAAATGCGCTTTCTCCTGGTGAAGACACCCTTGGCTTGCCTTGTTGTCACCCCGGTGTGCCGTTACACCTCCCCTGCATGGAGATCCTGATTGTCCCCAAGCAGGCGCATCAGGGAATCACTCTTGCAGAACGTTGTAATCTTCCCACGTAGCAGTCGATGTCGGAAGCCCAGACCATGTCACCAGAACTTGTGGTATTGCGGTGTTGCCCTTGCGAACCAGTCAACATTCTTGCACAGCGAGAGGTTGAGTATCAGCAACCTGCAAGTCAGTGACAACAGGTAATGTGGAGAAAACAGGACCATAGTCAGTATGGAAGGGCTTCAGCTGGGAAATGTGAAACACTGGATGAACACTACTGTTGTCTGGCAGCTCCAACTTATAGGCTACTGAACCAATTCGTTCCAGCACTTTGTATGGCCTGAAGAACTTGTATGCCAGCTTGGGATAAGGGCGACTAACAACTGATGATTGGGTATATGGTTGTAGCCGGAGAAGCACTAAATCCCCCACCATGAACTGCTTATCTGTTCTGTAGTGATCTGCTTGAACTTTCATACGGTTCTGTGCTTGTTCCAGCTGTTGCTTCAGCAATTGCAGATGAGCTTCCCAGTTTGCAATGATCTCAGTGACAAGCTGATCAGATGTTTCTGGCTATAACCCCAGGTTAGCCTCATAACCAAACAATGCTTTGAAGTGGGGGAACATCCCAATGAGCTGTGGAAAGATGAGTTGTACCACAGTTGGGCTAATGACAGCCAATTCTTCCAGGTCTTTGGAGCATCCTGAATGGAACACCTCAGATACATCTCGAGACACTAGTTGACCCTCTCGGTCTATCCATCTGTTTAGGGGTGGTATGCTGTGCTCAGTGATAGATTGACTTTGTAGAGCCTAAAGAGTTGTTTCCAGAAGTTGCTGACAAAAATGGTGTCCCTATTTGTAACAATACTCCTAGGCAGACCATACAACTTGACAATATTATCCAGGAACAGCTGAGCAATAGTGAAGGCAGTATATGGGTGTTTTACTGGGATGAAATGAGCATATTTGCTTAGCCTGTCAACCACTACCAAAATGATAGTGTACCCCTCAGACCGTGGTAAGCCTTCTATGAAATCCATGGACACATCTTGCCACACACCGGAAGGTATAGGGAGGGGTTGTAACAGACCTGAGGGATGATCATGAGAATGCTTGGAGTGTTGACAAATACTGCATTGCTTGACAAAATTGTCCACATCTGTCTTCATACCAGCCCAAGCGAACAAATGCTTCAATCTGTGATATGTGGCATTGACACTAGAATGGCCTCCTATGGCACTTGAGTTAAAAGCTGATATCAATTTGGTTTGTAATGCTGAATTTTCACCTACCCATATCTGATTGTGATTTCTGATCACCCATTGTTCAGGCTAAAACCTCTTTCATCTGGGCTGTGGACTGCCAGTTGAGCCAATAATTGCTGAGGCTTGGCATCTGTAGCATAAGAAAGACTTCTTGGATCCATTGAGGCTGCACTGTAGAAACAACTTGAAGTGCCAGAAGATGGGCTACCCTTGAGAGGGCATCAGCAGCTTGATTGTCTTTGCCCTTCTTATAGATTATTTTGAACTGGAGTCCCATCAGCCGAGTCATGGCCCTTCTCTGCATCTCTAAATGTAGGTTTTGCTCATTTAGATAGGAGAGAGATTTATGGTCAGTGAGAATTATAAATTCTTGTCTCTGTAGATAAGCTCTCCATTTCTCCACAGCCATAATCAGTGCTAAGAATTCTTTTTCATGAATGGACGAGTGTCAATGCTTTTCACCCAAAGCTTTACTGAGAAAAGTTATTGGTTTGCCTTTTTGCATGAGGACAGCCCCAATTCCATCAGCACATGCATCAGTTTCCATAGTGAACTGCTCTTCAAAATTTGGAAAGGCAAGCACTGGTGTGTGTGTCATGGCCACCTTCAAGTTGTCAAAAGCCTCTTGAGCTTGTGATGTCCACTGAAACTGTTTCAATCTCAGGACATTGGTCAGGGGTTTAGCAATGAGACCATACTTGGGCACAAACCTCCTGTAGTAACCAGTTAACCCTAGGAATGCTCTTAGTTCAGTGGCAGATGTGGGGGTGGGCCACTGAAGCATGTTAGAAGTTTTTGATTGGTTAGTTGCAACACCCTTATTTGATATAATGTGTCTCAAGTATTTCAGGCTGCTCTTGGCAAAAGTGCACTTGGATGCTTTCAAGTAGAACTGCTGTACTCTGAGAGTTTCTAGGACTTGTTGGATATGGAGCAAATGATCTGCTCTGGTGGCACTGTATATGGGTATATCATCAAGAAAGACCAATACAAATTTCCGCAGGAAGGGCTGTAATAGTTGATTCATGATACATTGGAATGTTGCAGGGGCATTTGTGAGGCCAAATGGCATCACCTTGAACTGATAGTGACCCTGGTGAGTTTTGAAGGCAGTTGTATACTCATCAGCAGGTAACATCCTAATCTGGTGATAGCCAGACCTCATATCCAACTTGGTAAAATACTTGGACCCTGCTAGCTCATCCAAAATCTCCTCCACAATTGGCATTGGGAATCTGTTCTTGATAGTGATAGCATTCAACTTCCTATAGTCCACACAGAACCTCCATGTTCCATCTTTCTTCTTAACTAAGAGGACAGGAGAGGCAAATGGGCTATGGCTATGAGTAATGAAGCCAGACTCTAGAAGCTGCTGCACTTGTTTCTCTATTTTTGTTTTATGTTGGGGAGAATAGTGGTATGGTCTGGAATTGATAGGCACTACATCAGGAAACAAGGGTATGGCATGATCATATGTTCTTTGTGGAGGTAACCCAGGGGGCTATTGAAAAACATCAGCATATTGGTGTAATAATAACTGAATGTCTTCATGTGTGGTATCCTCCTTGCTGTCTGTGGTTGGCACAAAATGTGTAGGTTCCACTATGACAAATGCCCAAATGTCATTGCCTTGTGAGGACTTATAGATCTGCTTGGCTGAAATTGTATTGAGAGTCATTTGCTGTGGCTGAATCCCTCGGAGTAGAACATCCTTGTTCCTATGCTTGAATTGCATTGTTTTGGCTTGCCAATCACACTGCATAGGGTTGTATTCCTTCAACCAATTAAACCCCAGAATAGCATCATAGGGGAGGAGATCCAGCACAATCATGTCAATGTGGAATGTGTGCCCTTGAATATACCATTCCAAGCCTTTGACTTGCTGTGTTGCAATCATCCAGTTACCATTGGCTAGCTTCACCTTTTGATGGGGGATAGGAACAGTTGGCAACTTGTTTAAGTTGACAAAATGGGAACTGACAAAGCAATGGCTACTGCCGGTGTCCACCAAGATAAGCGCACGGTCTTGTTTTGGATAGTGGCCTTAAGTTGGATGGAATCAGTAGATTGTGTTCCAGACAATGCATTCAAGGATAATTGCCCAAAATTTTTAGTCAGAGCTTCATCAATAGCTATTTCATTCAACATATCTTCACTGATCTCTCTATCTAGATCATTTAGTGCCAAAGCATTCACATGTGGCTTGTTTCTCTTGGCACACACTTCAGCATGACCTGGGTCATATTTCTCCCCACAATGATAACACAAGTTATTTGCCTTTCTATAATCCCTAAGCTGTTTGTCCCTCCATAGGTTGCCACAATTAGTAGCAGGTTTGAACTCTTGTTTAGGGTGTATGCCTTTGTCTGAATGTTCTTGCCTTGATACTTCAGCTTCTGTCTGTCCCCCACTTTCTGCTGTATTCTGGCAATAACTGTGGCCTTCTCCACTGTGGTTGGCACCTAAGGTTCCACCACAGCACGTATGTCATCACGGAGTCCCCTGACATACTGAGTTGCAAAGAATAATGGATCATATTGAGAACTGTGCATGGACACATCATATTGCAGAGACTTAAATTGAGTTGTGTAGTCTTCCACAATTGATGTCTGTTTGAGATCCAACAATTCATTCAAGGCCGTTCTGTGATCATCAGGTCTGAAAGCTTCTGTCAGATCAGCAGAAAACTTCTACCAAGTCACTGCAGGGTTATCCCTTTTATAGGTTTGCCACCATTTGGATGCATTGTCCTACAAATGCATGGTTGCAGCTTCCACCCACATATTCTCAGTCATCTTGTAGATGTGGAAATAATTTAGGCATTTATCCAACCAAATTGTCGGTTGTGTACCATCAGAGGTAGGAAAATGAATCTTGGGCAAGGCATGATGAGGAATAGACTCTGACTTTGGTGGTGGCTGGTGGGTTTTCAAGTTGTGTGATGGTCCAGGTTTGGCTATGTGTTTCCCTTTATCAGCAAATACATTTTTGAACATAGCAGTATCATCATCAGCTATCATGGAGCCCTCACTAACAGCCCCAGCGTCATGCTCAAACTTCCTGATAGTTAATTGAGCAACTGCCTGTCCATTAGCCTTGACCTGTTCGACAATGAATCGCTGGTCAGCAATGCACCGTGCCACCTTCAGATTAGTGTCATGCAATTGCTGTTTCACCTCTTGCTGGGTAATCCCCATGTCATTCAGTCGTTGTGACAGGAGATCGAGATGATCCATGACCTGCCCCCAATGCTCTTTCTCATCATCCACACTGCTGGCCATGTGCTCAAGCAAAATCTGGGTTTGAGTTGAAGGTTTTGGTGGCTTAGATGACACCGTGATGTAAAGTTGGCATCAACACAAATACAGTGATGGGTGTAACAACAGGTTCAGCAAAGCCTCCCCTATCGCGTGTTACCCCGATACCCAACTCCTGGAACTGAGGTGCGATCGAGGGATTTTACGAAAGAACCAATGGCCTGCAACCCAAATCGTCGGACAGTTCCCCTCCGTACGCCACCGCTGTCACACCCATTTTTAAGGACAAAAATAGGATGTATAAAAGACTCATGTGTGCCCCAGGAAACAGTCGCACACATAAGTTGACAAATTACAAAGTATCATCACAGTGCTTATTACATAACGAATAAATATTTAAGACATAGTCTTGAACGATAGGTAATAATAACTAATAGTAATTCTTCAGCGGAAACTCCACACAGGGACACGGTTGACTGGTTGACATCAAGACTAGTACTCATTCCGATAATCTTCCTCATTATCTTCATCTGTTATGGTGGAAATAGCAAGAGTGAGTTCATGTCGAACTCCACAAATATAACACAGGGTTCATGAGGCTCAAAAAGGCTAGACACTGTTTAACTGCATTTAGCTTTTAATCATATATTAGCAATTGAGTAGCATCAAGATAAACCACTTCCCATTAAAGATCCAATGATCAATTGTAATAAGGATAATGAATAGCATTAACATGAGCATAAAAATAATCAACAATAATTAATCATGATATAACAGTTAAGATCAACTATTCCATAAGAATCCCCAAGGCCGCTCGTATCCGTGAGCACGGCTAGTATACCAGTTTTTAACTCTGCGCAGAGGTGTACACTTTCACTGTAAGTCATGATTTCCAAATGAGTGGGGATATCAAGCCCAAACACCCGAGAACCATATAAAGCCACTCAAAAGTTCGTCTAACAAGTTAGGGCCATTAGATTTCACTCGGCAGGCAGATGTAGAACCCCCCTTCCCTGTGGCACAACAACCGCAGCCTATACACACTAGGCCAGGGGCTCGGACTACACCCAACATGGCAAGCCATTCTTACGCCATTTAAGGTAACCTCTAACAAGCTAGAAAAGGTCTCTTGAACAACTAAAGCCAGAGCCATATAGCCCTCACAGCTGTACTGTATATCCCGGTTATCACTTACAGATAAGTCCTTATGGAGAGAAACCAGAGCATCAAAATAATACACAAGCTCTAGCCCCCTTTTAACAACAATGAAATCATCTTAATAGTTGATTGCTTAATCCATTAATCAAATTACAAGATCATTGTTCTTAGTTTAAGCACTAGCAGTAGCTACCCATATGCATTCCCAAGGTTGACAAGGAATCAAGATAACAATCACTAAGTTATAATCTCTAAGGTTGTCAAGGTAAGCACATGCATATGTATGATAATTCAATGTATAGGTAACAAGGATAGTCCTGTGTTATACTTGCCTTGATCAAAGCTCTCCAAGTGATACTGCTGACTTGGCTCAAAGTAATACTCCGAATCGTCCAAATACTGCTCACCTTCTATATTCGATCATCAAGCAACAACACACATGCATCCAATCAAACATACACGAAGCAAACAAAGAGATATAATTAGAACAGTACACCAACAGTAGCAAAACAGTAATAAAAGCTTATAAAACTCTTCTACACGTTTCTACGATCACACAGACGCAAAGATCAACAAATTCGGAGTTAAAACGTGAAAGTTATGAATTTTCTAAGATTTCCTATAGATAAATAAATACTTAATTATAACCTCGAAGAATAAATTATCAAAACTAACTATACAACTACACTAACATGTAGAGCTCGCAAATACAAACCTAACGCAATTTGAACGGATCAAATCGGAGTTAAAACGAAGATTTTATGACCAAAACAATTCTAGTGGCAAAACTGTAAATACCTGAAAACGTATTTTTGACTTATCCGGGAGAAAATACGCTTTCAAAACACGAAAACGAATTTTCTGACATACGCTATGGACCGCTGGTTGATTTCTAACAAATCCGGGGTTTCTTTAGAAAAAAGACCAAACGAAGAGGTATCTCGCGATCTAAGCTGTTGGATTAGATTTGGACGGCCGAGATTGATTGAAGGGAGAGAGAAAAGAGGATTCCGGCCACCAACAGTGACCGACGGTGGAAAACTGGCCGGCGGCGAGCAATTGCTCGTCGGCGTTGCTCAATCCGGCGGCTTAGGGCATGATTCGACAAACGGTCTTCACCGGAAGATAAAGGAGACAAACGCGAGCTCACCTGAGATGAAAACGGAGACGAGAACGGACGGTGAACGATATGCAACCTCCAATGGCGGGCGGCGGACCCCTGTGCACGGTAGTGTGAGCAACTAGACAACACCGGTGATGTTAGAAGAAGAAAAAAGGTTTGGCTACCTCAAAGGAGTGACCCGAACCCGTCGAAAGTTTTCGAAGACAACTGAGTCGGCAATCCGTCGCTCAGCTTCCGAGCTCAAGAGGCGGCTTCGATTGCGGCTATGGTAGCTAGGTGTTGAGGCGTAGCTTGCGGTTACGGTTGAGATAGAGGCGGTGGAGACGGCCGCTATTTATAAGGGTTAGCCGACGTGCCCTTCAAGCAAGGAGGGGTCGAGGCGGAGGCGGACTCCTCCGACCGGTGGCCGGTTCGGTTACGAGCAAGGGAAGAAGACAGCTGACAAACCCGCCCCCACCTGTCAGCGGGATGATGAAAGGAAAGGCGTGCGGCTGGCTCGGCTGGCTTGGCTGCTGGGCTCGGCCACTGGGCCGCTGCGGCGCTGGGCGCTGGACGGCCCACGCGGTCCACCAACAGGTAAGTTATTTTTTTTTATTTGTTTGTTTTACAAAATCTTTTTCAAATAGAATTTCTAAACCAAATCAAATAAAATAAATATATCCACACCACAAAATAAAATAAATGCAACAGCATGAATGCATCACCAAATAGTTTTCAAAATTTTAATTCCCTTTCTTTAAATTATTTAAAATTTGTTACTCCTAAAATTTGGGTGTTACAAATTCTACCCCCCTTAAAAGAATCTCGTCCTCGAGATTGAACTGCTTACTCAAATAACTGCGGATATGATTTTCTCAATTCATCCTCTCTTTCCCAAGTTGCCTCTGCCTCTGAATATCGATTCCACTGCACCTTGCACATCTTAATAACCCGACTTCGAGTAACTCTCTCAGCAGTTTCTAAAATCTGGATCGGAAACTCTTCATATGTAAGATCTTCCTTAACAGTCAACTCTTCTAAAGGTATCTGCTCCTCAGGCACACGCAAACACTTCTTAAGTTGTGAAACATGGAACACATCATGTACTCCAGATAAATTCTCAGGCAACTCTAATTGATAAGCAACTTCCCCACGTCTAGTAATAACTTTAAATGGTCCAACATACCTTGGTGCTAGTTTACCTTTCATGTTAAACCTCTTCACACTTCTCATAGGTGACACCTTCAAATAAACATAATCACCTACCTCAAAAACTAAATCTCTTCTTCTATTGTCAGCATAACTCTTCTGACGAGACTGTGCTACTCTCAAATTCTCACGAATCACTCGCACTTGATCTTCTGCGTTTCTAAGAACATCTGTACCAAACACCTGAGATTCACCTGTCTGATCCCAAAACAATAGAGTTCTACACTTACGTCCATACAAAGCTTCAAACGGTGCCATCTTAAGACTCTGTTGATAACTATTATTGTAAGAAAATTCTGCATAAGGCAAACTCTTATCCCAACTAGTTCCATATTGCAATGCACAAGCTCTCAACATATCCTCTAATACCTGGTTGGTCCTTTCAGTCTGTCCATCTGTCTGTGGATGATATGCTGTACTAAAATTCAATTTTGTTCCCAATGATTCATGCACAGCTTTCCAAAAATGCGACGTAAACTGCGATCCACGATCAGATACAATCTTCTTTGGTACTCCATGCAAACAGACTATTCTCTCCATATACAACTCTGCCAATTTTGGTCCATGGTAAGTAGTCTTAACTGGTATAAAATGAGCAACTTTAGTTAACCGATCTACTATCACCCAAATAGAGTCATAACCTTTCTGAGTACGAGGTAACCCTACTATAAAATCCATACCAACTTCCTCCCACTTCCATTCAGGAATCTTCATTGGTTGTAACAATCCAGCAGGTCTCTGATGCTCTGCTTTCACTCTCTGACAAGTGTCACACAATGCCACATACTCAGCCACATCTCGCTTTAATCCAACCCACCAATATTTCTGTTTCAGATCCAAATACATCTTAGTACTACCAGGATGAATAGAATAAGCTGACTCATGAGCTTCGCGAAGAATTGCCTGTCTAACAGTTTGATCCTCAGGTACACACAGCCTCTTTCCAAACCACAAAATTCCATTATCATCCATTCGAAAGCCTGGTGACTTACCAATCACTATATCTTCCGCTATCTTCTTTAGTTTCTCATCCTTCAACTGCCCCTTGTAAATTTCTTGCTCTAAGGTAGGCTCTATCACTAATTCCATTGTATTAGTAACAATTCCCAAATTCAAATATTCAAATTCAGCACATAACTCACTAGTCATAGACAATGTCCGTATCTCATTGACATAGCTTTTCCTACTAAGAGCATCAGCTACTACATTAGCCTTACCAGGATGATAGTGTATCTCAATATCATAATCCTTAATCAACTCTAACCATCTGCGTTGCCTCAAATTCAGATCTGACTGAGTGAAAATATACTTCAAACTCTTATGATCAGTGTATATATCACTCTTATGTCCAATCAAATAATGTCTCCAAATCTTTAAAGCATGAACTACAGCTGCTAACTCCAAATCATGTGTAGGATAATTCAACTCATGCTTTCTCAACTGCCTAGATGCATAAGCCACAACTCTGCCTTCTTGCATAAGAACACATCCCAAACCTTGACGAGAAGCATCACAATAAATAGAAAACTTCTTACTCAAATCTGGCAAAACCAAAACAGGCGCTGTAGTCAACCTCTTTTTCAACTCCTCAAAACTAGCTTGACATTTATCTGACCACACAAACTTGGCATTCTTCTCTAACAGAGATGTCATAGGTTTAGCAAGTTTAGAAAACCCTTCAATGAACCGTCTGTAATATCCAGCTAATCCCAAGAAACTACGAATCTCGCTAACATCAATAGGTGGTTTCCAATTTAATACATCCTTTACTTTACCTGGATCCACTGATATCCCTCCATTAGAAACAATATGACCAAGGAAAGAAACTTCCTTCAACCAAAACTCACATTTACTTCGCTTCGCATACAGTTTATGCTCTCTAAGTTTCTGCAATACCAATCTCAAATGTTCAGCATGTTCTACCTCTGTCTTGGAAAATACCAGTATATCAGCAATAAACACTACCACAAACTTATCCAAATATTCCATGAACACCTTATTCATCATGTACATAAAGTATGCAGGTGCATTGGTCAATCCAAATGACATAACAGTATACTCATACAATCCATACCTTGTAGTAAAAGCTGTCTTTGGAATATCAGAAACACGAATCTTCAACTGATGATAACCAGAACGTAAATCAATCTTAGAGAACACACAAGCACCTCTCAACTGATCAAACAAGTCATCAATCCTGGGCAAAGGATACTTATTCTTGATAGTTACCTCATTTAGTGACCGGTAATCAACACACATCCTCTGACCACCATCTTTCTTATCAACAAAAATAACTGGTGCTCCCCAAGGTGATGAACTAGGTCTAATAAAACCTTTTTCTTGTAATTCTTTAATTTGTTTCTTAAGTTCTTCTAATTCATCTACTCCCATCCTATATGGTCGTTTGGCTATAGGTGCAGTTCCAGGAAGTAATTCAATAAGAAATTCAATGTCTCGGTCAGGTGGCATACCTGGCAATTCATCAGGGAAGACATCCGGAAATTCCTCAATCACTGAATTCTCTATAATAGTATCTTCAAGCTGATTTACCACAGCGGTTGGTTGCTTCTGCACTGCTACATTCACATTGATTTTATCTCCATTAGGTGCATTCACAACTACCACTTTCTGCTGACACTGAATCTCTACCTGATTTTGCTTCATCCAGTCCATACCCAATATCACATCAATACCAGATGTCCTCAACACTATAGGAGTTATCTTAAACTCTACCCCCCTTAATACCATACTAATTGGAAGACAACGATTACTGGTTTGCATGGTACCTCCAGGTGAATTTACTAAGAGAGATTCTTTCATAGCTAGCATGGGTATACTATGCATTTTAACAAAAATGTTGGATATGAATGTATGATATGCTCCAGAGTCAAAAAGAACAGTTGCGGGAGTGGAATGTACATTGAACGTACCAATCATAACTTCTGGTGCATCATGAACTGTATCAGAAGACACGTGATTCACCCTTCCAGTACCAGATTGCTTCTGGTTGCTCTTCTGGCTCTGAGGAGTCTGCTGATTCTGCTTCTCAGGACAATGGTAAGACATATGCCCCTCTTTACCGCAGACAAAGCATCTAGTAGGCGTGCTGAGAGCACTATTCTTCATGGGGGTAACATTAGAATTTCCAGTGCGAGGAGTCTGTTGCCCAGTCTGCTGATACTGTTGACGTTGTGGATATGATGAACGCTGTTGTGACTGATTACTTTGCCAATTCTGGGACCACCTCTGATTCGGATTGCGATTCCATTGACTAACCGGTCCTTGAAACTTCTGATGGAAACCATGCTGAGAATTAGTGCGCTGACGGTTGTTACTTCCTGAGCTTTGTACCTTCATCTTCCTCTTCCTGTCCATCTCTCTGCGCTCATTATCAAGCACAATAGCTTTATTTACCAGCTCTTGAAAACTAGCATAGTTGTTCCCCTTCAACTGCAAGCGAAGATCATAATAAATTCCCTTCAAGAAAAGACGCTGTTTGTCTGCATCTTCCCTCACTTCATTAGGAGCATAGCGAGCCAACTGGGTAAATCTATCATGATATTCACTAACGCTCATCTGTCCCATCCTAAGGTTTCTGAATTCTTCCTGCTTCAGCTCAATTATACCTTCAGGAATATGACGAGCTCGAAAATCTCTAACAAACTCATTCCAAGTAATAGGAGGAGCATTGTCAGGGCGTGCAGCTTGATACGACTCCCACCAAGTCTGAGCTGTCCCCTGTAACTGACCAGATGCATATAACACCTTCTCCATATCATTGCATTGGGCTATATTCAGCTGTTTCTCCACTGCCCTCACCCAATCATCTGCCTCTAAAGGATCAGCAGCATGAGAAAATACTGGAGGGCGTCCCTTTAAAAATTCCCCACGCTTATCCCTCACTTGCACAGGCGGTGGTCCTCCTGCAGCGGGATTGTTCTGCATGTGCTGCATAAACATCTGCATCATCTGGTTCTGAGTTTGCATGAGTTCCTCCATAGTAATGGGTAGGTTAGCACCTCCACGACCTCTGCCACGACCTCTGCCTGACATCTGTTTCCAAAAACACAGAAATTGAAATTCAGTACGATCCGAGATGATGTATTCAATGGATAAGCAAAATCTGATTTTTCTGGACGAGCTCCAATTCCAGCAACTCAGTAAAACTGTCATATCTCGAGCTACAGACGTCCAATTCAGATGATCTTTACATGGTTGGAAAGCTTAAAAAATTATCTACAACTTTTATTCACAACACTTTTTCTGATTCTGTCAATAAATTGGCCAAAAACTGAACTTAACCGAAACTGTTTCAGAATTCCAGACTGTGCAGTAACTCCAACTTGGAACAGGTATATCTCTTAGCTCATAATAGATATTAAAATGATTCTTATGGGGTTGGAAAGATATAGAAGTCTAATTATTCCCAGTAAAGTTTCTTAAATTTCTCATGAACGGATTTTAAGTTATTTCTAAAACATCCCAGACTGATCCAAAAGTCAGCAAAGGACAGAACTAAGTTAACCTCATATTCAACTAATATATTTTGATCAAACTTAATATTCTTAACCATGGAACTTGTAGGCATGTCTACAAAACTCCAGCACACATTACAAAGATCCAAATCACACATTATCATAATAACAATCCATCAATCACACAATTGTTCACACCACAAACTGATTCTTAAAACAAACCAAACTTAAAATTAACTCGCAACTACTATTGTTCCTATTACAAAGGGATTTTTCCTATTTCCTAATTAAGCTTCTCATAAATCTTGGGACGACCTACCTCCACCCTTAATTGGTCAATCTCCTTA
This sequence comes from Saccharum hybrid cultivar R570, assembly GCA_038087645.1. Lineage (NCBI taxonomy): Eukaryota > Viridiplantae > Streptophyta > Magnoliopsida > Poales > Poaceae > Saccharum > Saccharum hybrid cultivar. Next base: position 4,428,360 of record JAQSUU010000744.1, read on the forward strand.
TAAGCTTGCTCCTTAAGTTCTTTTTCCTTCAGCAACTCATCCTTCAAATCCACCTCATGGAGAGCCAATTCACGAGCTAATCCCACCGTAGCTTGTAAAGTCAAGGAGGAATCATCTGCAGACGGCACGGTCCAAATACCCTTGTCATGTAAGAAACAAGGAAAATGCCGGAGTGCACCCTTTAACGTCTTGTCCGAGCGTAGACCATGGTAGTAAACAAATGCATTGAAAGCGACATCCTCCATGCTTATCTCCACGGTTGCCCGGCTCACTCTGGTAATGAACTTTGACTCCACCTTAGACTCCTTAGTGGTAGGATCCCTTTTCTTAACCCATAACTCCGTTTCCTAATAGGAATCCATCCATGGATGACTATACTCTGCACTACGATACTCCAACGTAGCTTCCCAGTCGTAGTAGTAGTTGTCCAAGGTTCTTGTCAACATGTCATGGAAGAAAGCATCAGCTTTAGGAACCAGGATATGAAGCTTCGTAGTCCACCCCATAACTACATCCTCCATTGGTGTATCACCAACTCTTGATTCAGCATCAGATAGCTCTTGATCACCATCTTCATACGGCTCCTGAGGTTTGAAACGGGCAACGTACTGTGCAGCTGACAAACGGGGATGAGGAGGCATCTATAAGATTTAGACATAGATTAGATAGAATCAATGTATTTCCGCAATAGAATAAAGTAGAGGAAGCTTAAGACTTTAGTAATTAACAAGGTGAAAATAGGAAGCATGAATTAAGTGAAGTATGGATGCTATTAACGACCATTCTAACTAGGCTCGCGTCCTACAGTCAACACGGCTCTGATACCAATCTGTCACACCCATTTTTAAGGACAAAAATAGGATGCATAAAAGACTCATGTGCGCCCCAGGAAACAGTCGCACACATAAGTTGACAAATTACAAAGTATCATCACAATGCTTATTACATAACGAATAAGTATTTAAGACATAGTCTTGAACGATAGGTAATAATAACTAATAGTAATTCTTCAGCGGAAACTCCACACAGGGACACGGTTGACTGGTTGACACCAAGACTAGTACTCATTCCGATAATCTTCCTCTATATCTTCATCTGTTATGGTGGAAATAGCAAGAGTGAGTCCATGTCGAACTCAACAAATATAACACAGGGTTCATGAGGCTCAAAAAGGCTAGATACTTTTTAACTGCGTTTAGCTTTTAATCATATATTAGCAATTGAGTAGCATCAAGATAAACCACTTCCCATTAAAGAACCAATGATCAATTGTAATAAGGATAATGAATAGCATTAACATGAGCAAATTATAATCAACAATAATTAAGCATGATATAGCAGTTATGATCAACTATTCCATAAGAATCCCCAAGGCCGCTCGTATCCGTGAGCACGGCTAGTATACCAGTTTTTAACTCTGCGCAGAGGTGTACACTTTCACTGTAAGTCATGATTTCCAAATGAGTGGAGAGATCAAGCCCAAACACCCGAGAACCATATAAAGCCACTCAAAAGTTCGTCTAACAAGTTAGGGCCATTAGATTCACTCGGCAGGCAGATGTAGAACCCCCCTTCCCTGTGGCACAACAACCGCAGCCTATACACACTAGGCCAGGGGCTCGCACTACACTCAACATGGCAAGCCTTTCTTACGCCATTTAAGGTAACCACTAACAAGCTAGAAAAGGTCTCTTGAACAACTAAAGCCAGAGCCATATAGCCCTCACAGCTGTACTGTATGTCCCGGTTATCACTTACAGATAAGTCCTTATGGAGAGAAACCAGAGCATCAAAATAATACACATGCTCTAGCCCCCTTTTAACAGTAATAAAATCATCTTAATAGTTGATTGCTTAATCCATTAATCAAATTACAAGATCATTGTTCTTAGTTTAAGCACTAGCAATAGCTACCCATATGCATTCCCAAGGTTGACAAGGAATCAAGATAACAATCACTAAGTTATAATCTCTAAGGTTGTCAAGGTAAGCACATGCATATGTATGACAATTCAATGTATAGGTAACAAGGATAGTCCTGTGTTATACTTGCCTTGATCAAAGCTCTCCAAGTGATACTGCTGACTTGGCTCAAAGTAATACTCCGAATCGTCCAAATACTGCTCACCTTCTATATTCGATCATCAATCAACACATACATGCATCCAATCAAACATACACGAAGCAAACAAAGAGATATAATTAGAACAGTACACCAACAGTAGCAAAACAGTAATAAAAGTTTATAAAACTCTTCTACACGTTTCTACGATCACACAGACGCAAAGATCACCAAATTCGGAGTTAAAACGTGAAAGTTATGAATTTTCTAAGATTTCCTATAGATAAATAAATACTCAATTATAAACTCGAAAAATAAATTATCAAAACCAACTGTACAACTACACTAACATGTAGAGCTCGCAAATACGAACCTAACGCAACTTGAACGGATCAAATCGGAGTTAAAACGAAGTTTTTATGACCAAAACAATTCTAGTGGCAAAACTGTAATTTCCTGAAAACGTATTTTTGAATAAACCGGAAAAAAATACGCTTTCAAAACGCGAAAACGCATTTTCTGACATACGCTATGGACCGCGGGTTGATTTCTAAAAACCCGAGGGTCTCTTTAGTAAATCTGCCATGTGAACCGGTATGTTCTAATCCTGACCGTTGATTCACGATCGGACGGCCAATATTCGATCCAAGAGAAGAAAAAAATAGAATCCCGGCCATCTTCCTTTCTACCGGCAGGCCAGCGCCATGGCCGACACCAAGGCTCACCGGAAAACTTCGGCCCCGCCTTTTCCGACCACCATTCAACCCGCCACCAACTCCAATCGAAAGAGGAATCAAACCCGAACTATCTTAAGCGGTTTTGGTGAGCTATGACTAACCGAGGAGAGAGCGCGGCAAGAGGAGAGACGGTGGCGCCATTGCCGACCGACTGGGAACTTAAAAAAAACCTACTTCGAAGCCTCTCCAATCAAAAAGAAAGCACCAAAAGAAAGAGAAGACAAGTGCGGACTCACCCACGCGAAAAATTTGGCCTCCGGTCCACCCGAAAACACCTCAACCGATCAACCGCCGTGCTCCAACTACCTCAAACCCTAAACCTCGATTTTTCACGGTGGAACTCACGGTTTAGATGAAAAACGGAAACTAGAGGACCTATGCGACCTATTTATAGCTTCTATTGGCCGTGTTCGGGTAGGATTTTCCGGAGATCGCGAAATCAACCGATGTCAACAACTTCGGTTCGGAGTCCGGCGTCTTCACGGAAGGTGGAAGACGACCGACAACCGGGCCCCACCGGTCAGCGACCATGAGAGGGCGCGCGGCTTGTCTCAGCGACGCTGGGCCGGCCCACTCAGTGTCATGCGCGGAGGAACGGAAGGCGGCAGCGGCCCACTCGGAGCGGCCCAGGCTCCAGCGCGGGAGAGCAGGCCGTCGGCCCGTCGACTGCCAGGTAAGAAGGTAAGTATTTTCTTTTTTTTCTTTTTCTTTCTCTTCTTTATTTACTTGTTTACAAACTATTCCAAATAAAATTTCCAAACCAAATCAAAATAAAATAATTCTACTACACAACAGTAAATGAATGCAACAGCATGAATGCAACACCAAATATATTTTATTATTATTTTAATTTGCCATTTATTTCAAATGAAATTTAATCAAAATTCATTATCTCTAAAATTTGGGTGTTACAAATTCTACCCCCTTAAAAGAATCTCGTCCTCGAGATTGGACTGCTTACTCAAACAACTGCGGATATGATTTCCTCAATTCATCCTCTCTTTCCCAAGTTGCCTCTGCCTCTGAATATCGATTCCACTGTACCTTGCACATTTTAATAACCCGACTTCGAGTAACTCTCTCAGCAGTCTCTAAAACCTTGATTGGAAACTCTTCATATGTAAGATCCTCTTTAAAACATTGTTAAGTTTCTTACAAAGTTTTATTTATTAGTGTAGTAGTGTCTTGCCCGCACTACAAAGCTACCATCTTATATATACTTTCCATAAATAAAAAATATTACGAACAACTATATATACAAAGTCCACTTCATTATTGTTTTGAGTAAAATGCACCGTTATTAGTCCATCATCTTGTTTTTATGTGTCACCTAGGCTCATCACCTTTGAAACTACATTTCTACGTTTACGAACTTTTCAACTAACTCATCGGAGGTCCATACCGGTTTGTTTGGAGATTTTATCTTACATGCCATGTACATCATGGCTATTTCGCTGGTTATGCCACCCAAGTGGGTGGGTGTGACGCCCTTTTATCCAAAACCCCATGGACCATCTATCCTTTCCATTCCCGAGCCTCACTTATTTCGCTGGTTTTACGAACAACTATATATGACTAGGAGGACGTGAAGCTGGCATGTAGCGCCAGCATGGATCGCCGAGCACGTGGGGCCCGCAAACAAGCATGAGTGAGGCCACGCTGAGTGCGGTGTGTGTGTGTGCTTGTCGGCAGGCAACCACAGCCGGGGCACGTAGCCAGCGGAACACAGGTGCCACAAGACACAGATGTGGAGCCGGCGGGCGAGCGATCCATCTCGCGTGCAACCTTTTGGCGGCGTCCGTGGCACCAGCAAGTCTACACGCCATGCTGCATGAAGACTAGGGAGGCGCGTGTCCCTGTATGTAGCCTAAATTGTTCTAAATGGAGACTGACCGAATTTATAAGTGTAGCTCCAACACTGACTAGCTCGTAAACAATTGCCTTAACATTTACCACTACAAATTTGACTTTAGGAGAAAACTAACTTTATTAGTAAAGGCGGTCATCAAATGTACGTCTCTCAAAATACCTGACAATTTTCAAAGACGTACGTCAAATATTGTCCATCTCTCAAAATCAATTTATAGAGACAGGACACTTTTAATATGGCCCAAACCCAGCTGGCCCAACAAGGCCTCCCAGCGAGACCCCAACCCACACTCTACAAACAGCCCGCTTTCTATAAATATCGTTCAACTATTTGTACTACAAACAGTAGCAGTTCATATCAAATCCAGCAGCAAATGTTTTCGGTGAGGTAGCTTGGCCTGGTTAACAGAATGCTTTAACGACTAGTAGATTTAAGGATTGAATTGAAATGTTGTCTTAGGCTTAAGGGAGGCTCCAATGGACCAGCTCCAAGCTTTTCATCTACATGGATGACAGAGAAAACAAGGAAAACTCGTCGCTGCTGACGAGTAACTCACTAATCGATCTGCGTCTTCCAAGACAAAGCATAGTCTGTCCACCACGTCCCCCGGGCTTCCGATCTTAAAAAATAAATAAAGTATTTCTATACACAGTCCTACGGTGCGAGTCCTATTGCAAGTAGCCGGTTTCTGTCTATTTTCATTGGGAATGTGGTAAGGGCATGTACAACTCTCAGACAGGTCTGAACACAGACAACTAAATAGACAAGTCTTAGAATGGGTTGTCTGTTTATATGTCTGCAAGTTATTTAATGCTTTGCATGTAGCTAGGATCAATTATGAATAACATTTTGTATACAATTGTGTTGCTATTAGATAAAAAACATAAATAAAATGAAGCATAATTAAAATATTTTTTTATAACAATCAACATAAATGGTATGTTATATATTGCCTCCTTTTTTCCTAATTTTCAGGATTTTATAGAACTCAAAAAGAAACAATGCACAACATCATGAACAGTACCAGAACAAATGACCGTAGAAAGCAGATGATTTGAAAGTTGTGTTGCTATTAGATAAAAAACATAAACAAAATGAACCATAATTAAAATATTTTTTTTATAACAATCAACATAAATTGTATGTTATATATTGCCACCTTTTTTCCTAATTTCCTGGATTTTATAGAACTCAAAAAGAAACAATGCACAACATCATGAACAGTACCAGAACAAATGACCGTAGAAAGCAAATGATTTGAAATCAGTAAGGTACATGTCAGGTAATGCAAATACCAATTGTGAAGGGGAAACAATTAAATATGTTAGTCCACATGGTGGACACTAAAGACAAAGTGGAAAAACAGACCCAACCTCTCCAGCTCTCCCCCACTGGAGGAAAAAAAGGAGTGCAAAAGCTATTCAGTTTTCACCAAAAGTTTGGCATCTTCTCAAAAATAAAAGGGTAGGGTGGTGGTGGATATTATGCTTGTGATTTACACAGATGCTGAACACAATGCCAGTCCAAGTGCAATTTTCACCTCCCACATGGTTGTTGACACCTTGGCATAGTGGCAGGAAATGAAACACAACAGAGACCTAAAAACACAACAAAAAAAAGGAGAGAACAGATATTTGGCACCACCACTTTCACTACTTCCAGTAAGTAACGTACCAAGTTGCATAGAAGTCAACAACAAAGCCTTCTCTGATTTCTGCAGCAACTCATCAAATGAAGAAAAAAGTTTGCTTGTTGGCTTCCACCTATACAAAACTTACATACAGATAAAATATCAGAAGAAATGCAGAAATCCACAAGTCTTGTTTTGGGGGGATAAAGAAGAGCTATGCAGCCCTAATGAAGAAAAAAATGATAAACAGTTATAGGACTATAAGCACACACAAAAAATTGCATATAGTATCAGTTGGCACTTGCTCACTTCTAGAGCTACTCAATGGATGAGAACAAAACTACAATTTCTAAAAACTGGAAAGTAATCCAATGAGTATTAAAAGGAAAAACATCATCATAGCAGTTGGACAGCACTGAAATTTTGATACAGCAGCCGACAGAAATAAAATTGGATGGCTTATAGTAGTAGCAAATTCTGAGAAGTACTAGGACTGCTCTTTGCAAAAAGATCAAGATAGAGATGGTAAATATAGACTAGCGTTGTATATGCCCTAAGTATATTGGATCAGTTTACCCACTCAAAGAGATAGGTCTTGTCTTCCTGCATTGAATTATCAGTGTTTGATCGTCCTGCATTAGTCCCAAAGTCCCGCCAAAATAATTCAACACACAAAGGTGAAGAACTTGATGATGCACATTGGCACGAAGAAAGGAGAGGAGAAAATCCCAAACATAGCGTGGTTTTCGAGAAGAAATGGTTCCCCTGTTGTAGGAAGCAGAGCAGGGAGTGATTTTTCTTCTTCTAGACGCAAAGGCAAAGATCTTGATGGTCCACGAGGCACGAAAAAAAAGAGGATAAAAAGACAGTGACGGGAAGCAAACAGAGAGTGTTTATTTTTTTTCCCTCAGTCGGATTTTCGAAGGCCATATCACAGATTAGACCAAACTCTTGCCCCAAGCAGCATATGTTAAGAAATAAATATATGTTGAGTTGAAACGAAATTAGTAATAGGCAAAGCTGAATATGTTGAAAGCATACACTTTTGAGTAGTATACAATCAGAGGCAGGAGCCATTTAGGTAAATGGAGGCGTCATCAGGCCCTAAATAGGAAGTTGACAAATCACCCATTTGACCTCCGTTTGTGCCCAAAGCCCCCAACAAACTTAAGAAATCCCATTCTAGAAAGAGCAAACACTGAAATCTATGTAAATAAGCAGGAACCAAGCGGAATTAGTTCCTGCTCTCTTTGATCCAGGTTTCATAGATCAAGGAATTCGTTCGCTGGCCACTGGAGCTCCATGGATTCCTTGTGTGTTCTGGAACCATGCCAAGGGCAGCGCTCCCTCACCTGAAACAGTTTGTTCAGTCATTGTCAATGAACTTAAAAGCTGGTGAGACATATCTGCTCGATTTTAGGTTCTAGACATACTCTAAGAACTTAAGGAAAGTTGGATTTTCGTACCGTTTTGGAGATCATGTCAGCATCTCTACTTTTTCATATGAAGTGTCGGATGGTTGGGATGAACTTCGGCTGCACGTCTCTGCACCGTCTCCAATTTGTTCATGAAACCATCCGCATGCCAGGTCTACAAATCGTAGGATAGCCAAAATAAGTCAACACACAACAGCAAAGATCTCGATGATGCACCAAGGCACGGAGAAAGTAGACGAGAAAAGTCCAAGCATTACGACGGTTTCGGGAAGAAATGGTTCCCCTGTTCTGAGAAGCAGAACAGAGTGTTTGTTTTTTGGTCTTCAATCTAATTCTCAAAGGCCATATCACAGATTAGACCAAACTATAGGACGAAGCAGCAAATTTTCAGAAATAAATGTATATTCAGTTGAAAGGAAATTAAGAATCGGCAAAGCTGAATATGTTGAAAACATACACTTTTAGAGTAGTAGATACAATCAGAGCGACCAGGCCATTTCATCTTTAACCATGTAGGTATCATGAAGCTCTGAAAGGAAGTCGACAACTCTCCCATTTCATCGTCTTTCGTGCCAAAAAAATTTAAGAAATCCCATTCTAGGAAGAGCAAACACAGAAATCTATCTAAATAAGAAGGAACCAAGTAGAATTAGTTGCTGCTTTGTTTGATCCAGGTCTCATAGATCGAGTAATTAGTTCACTGGCTGCTGGAGGTCCATGAACTCGTCACGTGTTGTTGACCATGCAAGGGGCAGCCATTCCTCACCAGAAACAGTTTGTTCTGTCATTGTCAGTGAATTTAAAACTGGTGAGACATCCGCTCAGGTTTAAGTGCTAGACATATCATGGGGGTAAATTTATATGAGAAAAAAATACATAATACAGTCGCACTTGCCTGGCACATTGGAGTATATCTTCCACCTTAGCATGGCAATGAATTTATCAGATGTAAATAATTCTGGATGGTGGATCCAGTCCCCACAAGGGCTGTTGCTGCTCAGCCAATCATGAAGTATTGTTCCCTTGCTGCCAGATATAGAAGTTAATTGACGAAATTTAGTAAATATATTGCAATTAATTGAGTACACGGTGCTTTTAGAAACATATATGGTAAATTGATTTAGTATATTGTCGTTACTTGAGTACATGGTACTTTAAAAATATATGGTAAGGATATGGAAATTAATTAATAAAGGAAACATGGTAAGGATATGGAAATTAATTAAATGCAAGGCAGTACTCTAAAGTCTTATGGAAAATTGGATTTTCGTACCGTTTGGGGATCATGTCAACATCAATACTTTTTCATATGAAGTGTTGGATGGTTGGGATGAACTACAGCTGCACGTCTCAGCTTTGTCTCCAATATGTTAATGGGATCAAATAATGTGTCCCGTTCAAAACTCGCATTGATTTCCCGGAGTGAAGAGAGGTGTTCCCAACCCAGGTTGTCCATCCAGTTAGGAAAGTGATTCAGATCATGGATATCAAGGTGAAGAACTTGGAGGCAATGGGTTCCGGGCAAGAGTCACGATTTCCGGGCGGCGGGGTCATTCTTATATGGTGTCCCCGGGGAAGAGTCACGATTTCCGGGCAATGGGTGCTGGCCCATAAGTTTAAGCGGCCATCTCTTCACATATGCCAAGACATGTAGAAAAAAAGCAAGCAAATAATAGGCTACTGCTGCCAATCCTTGCTGGAGTTTACTGCTTTTGAGGGGTCTGTGCAACTCATCCTCCTGAGAAACAGAGGGCATGGGACTCTGCATCTCATCGTCGCTCCTCAACTCGTCATCAGAAACAGAAGGCATGGAGGTGTCCTCTACTCCATTCCATATATGAAATGCTCTCTCCAACTCATCATCAGAAACAGAGGGCCTGGCTCTCTCCAACTGATCATCAGAAACAGAGGACACGACGCTCTCCAACTTGTCAAATACATTCCATATATGAAATGAAACCGTCTTGTCATCTCTGTTGGTAACGAACGAGAACATTGACCTGTTCAGTCTGAAGCACCTCAGCTTTGGAAAGTAGCAAGCATCACTGTCACTGATGTTTTGTGTTGTGACTGGGGACCACGACCGCAAGTTCAAGCAAAGATAATGGAGCTCCGGCAACCCGCCAAGGATTTTCATGTCCTGCTCATCCAGATGTTCCAGCCACAAGTCCAGGTGGGAGAGGTTAGGGAGACACCAAGGATCGATGCATGATGGCAGCTTACTGAAGCAGATACTACCTACAGACAAATGTCGGAGATGGTGTGGGAGGACCAAATCCGTTGCATGCCATGTGGGTACCTTAGTACCTATATAACGAACATCAATTCGTAGACTCTGGAGCTTGTGGAGATGACCTAGAGACTCCACAAGATCTCTTCTGTCCTCATCCCAGGAAATATACAAAATATTGAGCACCCTAAGTTCCCTCAGGCTGCCCAGACCATCCACAAGCCACCTCACGGTCGAAAAACGACCTTCTATTGTCAGCTTGGCCCCGTTCGGCTGGAATTATAAGTCGGCTGAAAAACACTGTTGGTTGATTTTTTGTGAAAGAAAAATACTGTTCCGACTGAAAAAACAAGCTGAATAAGACGGATTATAAGCCAGATGAACAGGGCCGACGGCGTATTTCTTAAGACTAATACGCAGACACGCTAGCCCTTTTGGCAAGCTGCCACTCGAAGGCATTTCTGAAATGTCGATCCCAACAAGTCCAGGGTCTGCAAGAATCTTAGAGCTCCTATTCCTTCAAGGATCCTACCCACTTTTGTTCCTCTTAAACTGAGAAATCTTAAGTGAAGTAAACGTCCTAGATGCTCAACTCGGACACAGCTATCACACGTTGCTCTGCAGTTTTCTAAAGCTAGGACACGTAAAAGTGTCAAGCTAGAAAGTGGGCCCCACGTCTCAGTAGCAGACCCAAGGGCTATAAATGATCTCAATTTTGGCATTTCAATATGATTGCCCTGATGATTAAGCCTTGGGTCTATAAATGATCTCAATTTTGGCATTTCAATATGATTGCCCTGATGAATAAGCCCCTTAGTCCTGTTGTGGTTGGCTAACCAACGTACATTGCTCTGTAGTATTGTTTCTTGGTTATTATCTAACATAATGAAAAAGCTTTCTTCATGGGACATGGAACTGCGAATACAAAGTTGATATGTGTCCTTATAGTTCGTTTTGTGATGAGTGATTGTCAACGTGATCCACGACCTAGATTTAGTTTGTGACTAACCATGGCATGAGTTGGGTTGTGCGACATATCTCTTGGCTTGTAGTGTGCAGGTGTAGAGCTCGGAGGCGGTGGTCGATGGTGAGGTGAATGTCAAGTAGGGACGTGCCATGTTGATGGACCGAGAGTGGTGAAGGGCGGACGTGAGGTTGGGACTGAGGGACTAGGAGGCTGGGTGACGGGTCGCGGTGGCTGACATCTGGGACATTAACAAGCGCAAGTATACATGAGAGTGACCATGTTGACCGAGTCAAGACGGTGGACGTGCGAGTTGAGAGGGGCTGAGGAGGACTTGGCGGATGGCCGATCGAAGACGGCGGTGACGTGTCGAGTGGCGAGGGACGCGTATGGAGTACGCTACTCACGGCGGTTTGGTGATTTGGGACTCAAAACCATCGGATGGACGGGTTTACGGGTTTGGGCCTCAAAACCCGGGCAGAGGTTCCGAGGAGGAACGGACGGCACGTAGCGACATCGAGGCGAAGCTATCTCATGAAGGGCGCAGTGACCGTCGGATAAAGATTACCTCGGGTTGGACCATAGCGCCCTCGGGTTAAGTGGTTCGACTCAAAATATTAGGGAGAAAACTAAGATTGTGTAATAGCCCTGTTAAATAGAACGAGGGAGCCCCCATCTCCCTCACATTTCTCTCCTACTCTCATTTCTTCTCTTTCTTCCTAGGGTTAGCTCCTCTAGTGCTTATGAGAGAGGTCAAAAATTCTGAATTTTTTGTGGTGTTTGTTCTAAGATTTGGAATGGGAAAGGAGGCTCAAATCCTCCTTGTCTCATCTGGGATTCCTCAATTTAAGCTGTGATCTTTGTTCGCTATTTTTGCCCTTTTTCGTTCTTGGGCTGATCTCGATTTCCCGGAGTTTAGGTCAAACCCAGGTAAAGATTTTTGGAGAATAGGTTTGCGCTAGATTGAATTGCATCTGTGCAAAATTTGGGAGCAAATCCTTTTGAGACGATGGAGATCCAGTCGTTTTTGCTCTTTGCAAGTCGCTATTCGTAGCTCTCGGTCTGGGTTTGTTCTTCGTTTTCAGTTCAAGTCAGGCGCTTCGGTACGGAACTCGATCAATTCCAGTGGAGGAAGACTCGGCGCTGTGCGCCTCTAGTCAATTCCGTCGCAGCCATGAGCGCATAGGGCAGGCCGGTAGTCTCTGCTGTTAGTCTCGATTTTTTCCTCTTGATTTCGTTGGTCGTTTCCTGCTCAAGCTAAAGCAGCGTCGCTGCTCGTTCTATGCGAGCTGACCAAGTGGGGTCCTCCTGTGCTCTTGCTTCATGCCTAGGGAGGGTGCTTGCCCAGCAGCAGGGCAGCTACATATCTAGCAACGAACATCCCTGGCCGAGCGCCTGTTGCAGCTCGCTTCTTTCTGTTGCCGTGCATCTCCCTCTGCTTGCAGTCGGTCTTCTTCTCTCTGTTTGCTGTCCAGGTCTAAGCATCGCCGATTTACCAGCAGTAGTTGCTCTCCTCGTGTTCGTGTAGCAGTGCGTGTGTTTCATCCAGGCTGCTGTTTCTCTCTCTGTTCTTCTGGCTCGAATTTACAGTGATTTTCTGTGTATTGTTTTCAGCCCTGATTTTGTATTCCGCCTGCGAATCGTGTTCTATATTTTGCGTTGGCTTTCTACCGTTCCGAGAAATTTTTCTAGGTACTCTCGTCACTAGTTGGTTTGGGTATTTTAGTTCGGGAACTCCCTTGTGCTTGGTAGTGATTTTGGAACAGTGGCTAAATATTTCGAGAGAAATTTTACGGCTCCTATTCACCCACACTTTGGTCACTGTTTTCGGTCCTTCAATTGGTATCGGAGCCGGTTAAGGATCATTCCACCTTAATCGGTCCGTGATCTATGAAGGCGACATAGAGCGTGGTTCTGGCAAACCATCGTTCTTCGATGGAACAAACTACCCCTATTGGAAAATCCGCATATCCCTCTAGAGGATCGATTGGCTTGTCTGGGAGATTTGCGATGGTACTACTTACGTTGTGCATGAACCTCGTGCCCGTACCACTCAAGGACAAAAGGATCGGCACAACGTAAATAGTAGAGCTCACAGTGTTCTTTTCTCGAGTCTTTCTCTTCCGGAGTTCGAGAGAGTCTCCGATTGTGCGATTGCTCGGGAGATCTAGGTGAGGTTTCAGAGCTATCACGAGGGAACCGTTCAGGCCAAAATCAGACTCTTCGAGACATACAAGCGTGAGTACGAGAACTTCTTTCAGTTGGATGGCGAGTCGATTGATGCCATGTTTTCTCGCTTTCAGACGATTGTCAACAAGATGTGAGCAAACAAGGCACAGCTACCTTACGATGATCATGAGAGGACACTCAAGCTTCTATATGCTCTAGATCGGAAGGTGTGGGATGTGAAAGTGTCCGCTATCATTGAGTCCACGAACTACGACACCTCACGGTGGATGAGCTATTCAGCAAGTTCAAATCCACCGAGATCGACTACCAGACCCAAGCTAAGATCAAGAACCCCTCTGTACCAACTATGGCTTTGGTCTCAGGAAACTGCTCAAGTTCTTTAGCTAACCCTTCATAGATATCATTTGCCTTGTTTTCTTTGGTGTTTGTCACAGAGAAGCAATTGGAGGCCCTTGGGAACGACGAACTGGCGTTGATCATCAGCCAGTTCTCATGGTTTCACAACAACCGCTTGAATTGCCGGCGTGGTGCTAGTTCAAAGGATGGATGCTACGGATGTGGAGACCCTGACCACTTCATCGCCCACTGTCCTAAGAAGAACAAGCACTCCTTCGACAAGTACGACTCCAACAAGCGCAAGGACAAGCGCGAGTACACCTCCGGCAAGCACAAGCCACAGGGAGGATTCAATAAGGAGGCCTTCAAGAAGAAGTACCTTAAGAAGGTCAGGGCCTAAGAGCATGCCTTCCTCGCCTCCCTCAGTGACCTCGACAATGACAACGATAACGACCGGTCTTCTTCTCCCCCGAGCGATGACGAATCCAAGAGAATGTGTGAGAACAAGTTGACTGAGCTCTGCTTTGTTGCCGAGTCCACCCACGGAGGGTTCTACACCATGGTCGTGGATGACGAAGTAAAGGCTAGCAAGGAAGTGCTTCCCGGTGACGACAACACTACCGAGGTAAAACCCATTGTCGATGCTCTTGTTGTTGAGCTTGATATCATGACCGACATGTTGGTTAGTCAAGATAAGTTGCTTAAGCATGATGCTCGCGAGAGAAAATAGTTTAAGGACAAGCTAGAAATAGAGTAGAACGAGCTTGAGGAAGCTAAAAAGCTTGCTGTTGTAGTGTCAGATGAGGTTGAGTGCGATGAGTGTGCTGTTCACATGTCCAACCTTACTAATTTGTAAACCAAGTATGTTGTTTTGCTTGATGAGAATGATGAGCTGAAGTCTAGGTCTGGCTTGTTGGGTGCATGTAAGTCCTGCTCGGGCTTGAAATTTGAGCTGGTAGAGAAGAATGCCAAGATATCTCCTCTTGAGAAGGCCAGTTCTGGTAGCATAGGTGTTGCTAAGTGTGCACTTTGTGATATCTTGGTGCTGGAGCTTGAGTCCTGCAGACACGATAAGATGAGAACCGAGGAAGACAACACATACCTTCGGTCCATCTTGGGCTGGGTATCTTGTAATGAGCCATAGTTGGGCATGGTGATGAGCGAGTTCAGACGAGGAACTAGTGCATCGGGTGTAGGCTTTGCTTTAGGTGGGAAGGGTGAAAGCGTCTATGGCAAGGTTGGTGAGTTCAGTGGTTTGAACCCAAGTGAGAAACCTTCCACTACTCTCAAGTTGATTAAAATCTCTCCACCTAAACCCACTGAGTCTGTTGTCAAAGATAGGGTGTCTGAAGAATCTCCAAAAGCTCTACCCCAGAAATAAGTTTGGATTTCAAAACCTAATCATCTTAAGAACTCACTTGACACTCTACCAAACATCTTTGATGATCCCCTTCCTAAAGCCAAAAAGCCATCAAGAGTGAAACATACCCACAAGAGAGTGAGCCAACAACCACCCAAGAGAGAGGTGATGTATCACTGTGATTACTGTCATAGGGATGGTCCCCTTGTTGAGTTTTGTTGCCACCTGTTCAGAGGCGCAGTGCTAGGCCAAGAGGTGCAATGCCTCGAGGTGCTAGGCCTTAGGTTGCGAGACCACGCGGTGGTTATGCCTGGCATGGTTCAGGTCGTGATCAATATGATTTTGGACCTCGCGGCGGTGACTTTCAGTCCTATAGTTCTAGCGGACCACGTTTTCCCCCACGCGGTGCCCGCTTTCCTCAAATAGAACATGGTATGTTTGGTGTTTTTCCTAACACTTTTCTAGAGCAAATGAGCCAACACTTGTATCATTCACAGTTTACTAACCCCAGTGTTGCACCATTTGCTCATCCCATGTCCTTCTATTGATGCAGGACGGAGGCCTGGAGAACACGTGCCTCATTGATTCCGGTTGTTCGCGCCACATGACCAGAAGTTCAAAATGGTTCCCCAGCCTCGACCCCGTGCAATGTAAGGAATACATCACATTCGGGGACAATAGTAAAGGTAAGGTGCTTTTTCGTGGGACCATTTGGGTCAACGAGAGTTTTGTTACGAATGATGTTGCTTTTGTTTCGAATTTGCATTTCAATATGCTTTCAGCTTCGCAACTCCTTTAGGATGACTTTGAAGTGCATTTTAAGACCAGCTTTTCTTGAGTTCTTGATTCTCAGGGAAATCTTGTTTGCCAGATTATCCTTTTTGGCCGTGTCTTTCGAGCTGATTTTTCTCACTCCTTTGGCTCTTCTCGATGTTTGGTGGCTAAATCCTCCTCTAAGCTTTGGAAGTGGCATAGGATACTGGGTCACTTAAGCGTTGACTTACTAGCTTGGTTGAGCTCACTTGACTTAATCCAAGGATTA
The DNA here is from genome assembly GCA_038087645.1 of Saccharum hybrid cultivar R570. Taxonomy (NCBI): domain Eukaryota; kingdom Viridiplantae; phylum Streptophyta; class Magnoliopsida; order Poales; family Poaceae; genus Saccharum; species Saccharum hybrid cultivar. The sequence goes on from JAQSUU010000744.1 coordinate 4,444,217, forward strand.
CCCAAGTTGAAATTTGAAAAGGATTTGGTTTGCGAGCTACTTCACATGGACATAGTTGGTCCAACTCGGATTTGGTCAGATGGTGGGAAGCGGTACGTTCTAGTGATCATGAATAATTTTTCTCGCTACTCTTGGGTGTTCTTCATAGAGGGTAAGGATGAGGCTTTTTCTCATGCTCGATATTTGATTCTTCGGTTATAAACTGAGTCACCCAAAAATGCCATAAGAGCTATTCGCAGTGACAATGGCATGGAATTCAAGAATTCTCAGTTTGATAACTTCTGTTCTTCATTGGGTCGCGAGCACCAGTTTTCCTCACCTTATGTCCCTCAACAGAATGGTGTTGTTGAGCGCAAGAATCGGACCTTGGTTGAAATGGTCAGGACGATGCTCGATGAGCATAGGACTCCTAGGAGATATTGGGCCGAAGCGATCAACACCGCATGCTATGTTTCAAATCGTATTTTCCTTCGAGCTTTCATGAAGAAGACTTCTTATGAGTTGCGATTCAGACGAGCACCCAAGGTAAGCCACTTTTCAGTGTTTGGATACAGGTGTTTTATCCTGAAACAAGGTAATTTGGACAAATTTGAGTCTCGATCCTCTGATGGTATTTTTTTTTGTTATGCTTCACATTCTCATGCATATCGTGTACTTAATCTTGAAACTAACCAAGTTGTAGAGACCTGTGAGGTTACTTTTGACAAGACCATGTCTTGTTCTGTTCCTGTCTTTGAAAGTGCAGGTGATCAGAAGATCGGTGGGAGCATATTTGTTGAGGAGAATGAGGAAGATGCTGATTGGGGAGATGCTGAGCTGACTTCTTCGGCTGCTCCAGTCAAGTTTGTGATGACTACTTCGGCTTACGGTGCCGACCCGTCTTCTTCCACTACTTGGGGTCCGCATGAGCCGCCTTCTCAGCCTACACTGGCTGCACCTGAGGAGGCCCTAGCTGCTGTTGAGGGGGAGGCGACTTCTTCGAGAGAAGCACCTCGGCACATTCAGCGTCGTCACCCGCCTTAGACCATGATCGGCGACATCGACCAGTGAGTAACGTGGTCTAGGTCATATCACATTTCACATTTTGCTCACTCTGCTTTCATAGCTTCTTTTGAGCCTTGAGATATTGGACACGCTTTATCTAATGCCGATTGGGTCAATGCTATGCACGAGGAGTTAGAGAACTTTAAGAGAAACTAAGTGTGGGTTTTAGTTCCACCTCCACCAGATTGCCACCCCGTGCGCCTCAAGCAACTCAGCGCTGATGAAGTACGCCGCCATGGCGCAGCTGAAGATGTGCGCCACCAAGGCATGGCCGGAGACGAGCGCAACCATAGAGCCGTGCCGCACGTGCACGAAGCTCTCTCTCTCGTGGGAAAAGACTCGTCAACCCCACGAAGTCGGTGAAGGGAGGGCTGATGGCGAGCACCCGCACGCTGGCTTTCTTTAGCAAGCGGAATAGATCGGATAGCTCATTGTTGGAGTCTATTTTTATACCACAAATTGTCTAAATTAGGGTGCAAGATGCTCCAATAAAAAAATTGATTTTGATGATAAAAAGATGATGCATCCTTCCGCCAATGCATTAGGGTGTGTTTAGATGGAGGTGTAAAATTTTTGGAAGTACAGTAACTTTTTCGTTTTTATTTGGCAATTAGTGTCTAATCATGGGCTAATTAGATTCGAAAGATTCGTGTCGTGATTTACAACCAAACTGTGTAATTAGTTATTTTTTACCTATATTTAATACTTCATGCGTGCGTATAAAGATTCGATGTGACGAGAAATCTTGTAAAATTTTTAGAATTTTGAAGCACAGGGCCTTAGTGTTGTCCGACCCAGAAACTACCAAATAGTTTCTATAGCGGCCAATGCATTAGTCAGCCCCAACAAACCCACCCACGAGCCCATGGTTTCATGATTTGTCCGACGTAGTTGCTTGATGCTTTTTTTAAAGCCCTTGAAATTTTTTTATATTGGAAAAAAGGAGCGGTTATAGATCAAAAACAAAATAGGATTTTGCTAATAAGTCTTTCCACTCAACCAAATATGAGATGGATAATAATTTTTCAATAACACAGTTGGTGATTTAAAGGTGTTTCTCAAGCAATAATACTGGGAGGCAGGCGCTCATTCAATTGGATGCCACCCATACGCGTGGCCACGATGGCTCTGCATTAGCTTACACACATTAGTTTACGAGCATGATCCGTAGCCAGACGTCCGGGCACTGGCAGTTCCTCGAATAACTATTCCTTCAATGATGTACAAAAAGGGGTGTGTTGTACGTGGCCTCAGTGTATACCATATAGTATGATGGACACCTTATATAATATAATTGAGCTCATATAATAATATTAAGGCAGTGACAACTCTTGGCCGGCCACTGCCTAACGTGATGGTCCGGCCAGGTATATATGCCAAGAGTTGAGCGTCTGGTTTATTCATTCGTCTCTAGCTCGACGAAATTTCATGGCTTATTCCTCGCTCTTGTTTATATCTGCTGAAGTCTATGGCCAGCTGCGTCGGCGGAGTTACCCGCATGTTAGATCGTCACCCTTCCTTCAATCTAGCTATAAATACTAGTACAATACATCTCCTCAGAAAACACAAAGACAACTTTTTTTTTGAGAAACACCACCTTTTTTTTTTGATTGAGTTGGACATACGAAATAAAAAAGGCATCCCGCACATCAAGCAGCCAGACATGTCTGCCTGTTACAAAAGAGATCAACGTTTGAACTCCTACTCTCATGAGCAAAATCAACATAAATAAAATCACAAGCCCCGGCTCTAACCTCCTTCACAACTTGGCCATACGGACCCATGCCTTCTTCTCCGATACTCCTAATAACATTAGCACTGTCTGAAGCTAACCGGAAGGACTGCAAATAAAGATTGGAAAAAAAGTCTAATTAGCCTCCTAAACTATCAGCTGTCTAATCTACACCCCCAACTATAAAACCGTCTGTTTTACACCCTAAACTTTTCAAAACCGTTCAAATTACACCCTGGAGCGGTTTTTTACGGCGGCTTTGCTACAGTAACCGTGGTCTTGCTACAGTCACGCCGGTTTTGACTTTCTTTTTCTATTTATTTATACTGAATCTTTGAAAAATCATAGTAAATCACAGAAAAATCATAAAATAGAAAATCTAATTTTGTTGGACTACATGAGTAGATCTACACAATGAACATATAATATAGTATGCTTTAGTACAAATTTTTTTGTGTAGCTTTAAATTAGTTAGAAAATCAAATTTTGTCTGTAATTAATTAGAATAATTCATAGCTACAGCTTCTATGGTCCAATTGTGGTGAAATTTTTATGATGGGGTTATTATTATATGCTTGAACTATAGCAAAAATTTCATACTCATTAGATCATATATAACTTAGTTATAGATTTATTTAGGTTTATGTTTAGGTTTATGCTTGTTAAAGATAAATAAATCTATAACTAAATTATACATGATCCAATCAGTATGAAATTTTTACTACAGTTCAAGCATACAATAATTAGTTCGCTATAAAAATTTGAATGGTTTTGAAAAGTTCAGGGTGTAAAACAGATGGTTTTATAGTTGGGGGTGTAGGTTAAACACTAGCTGATAGTTCAGGAGGTTAAGTAGACTTTTTCCAATAAAGATTAGAGGCCAACACTAATCCTTCCCTGCATGCAATCGCCTCAGCTGTTTCAACATCAGTAGTACCTTCCAATACCACACCTGCAGCTCCCAAGAACTTTCCTGTCTGATCGCGAGCAACAGCTGCAACAGACGCTGTAACCATGTTCTTGAAGATTGCTGCATCAACATTGATTTTCATACTGCCATGGCCTCCTCTTACTCAGTACCTCCCATCCAAAGTGAGCTTAAGATGACCCTATACAACAAGGAGGTGTATTCTGGCTGGGGGATTAACGGAGTAACCACTCTAGTAAATGGAGGGCCTTGGTACCACCTGGGCCTTCTCGTCTCCTGTAACCGATGGGCTAGTAGGCGGTGCCGATGCAAATGTCGTTGGCCATCTTCAGGGCAAATGTGTCCAAGTAGAAATTTTCCCCAATTATGTGTGCCACTACAACCTTGGATTGGTGTTTGGGGAGAAAAGCAGGTGATAATATATTCTTTAGTTCTTCAATTTGCGCATAAGAGGAGCCCAATCTATATCTCTTATAAAGTTAGTCCCCACTGCAAGTATATCTCAACATGCAAGCAATCCACGTTATCCCCTACTAAGTGTCTGCAACATAATCTTTCGCTAATAGCCATGTCACTTCACTAACTTTCAACCTCTTAATTGCAAGCTATCCATATGATCTTTACTTAATTTCATTGCAAATTCATTGCAATTCCCATAGCAATGTGCCAAATCATTTTTACTTAATTTCATTCAAAATTCTCTACAATTCCCACTGCAATGCACAGGATATCTTCTAGTGGATTACCTAACTTTCATTCTTATATGGTCTCTTAATTAAAGCACAAGTTTGACTTCTATGTTTTTCAAGAGAAACGTACTACTCATCGAATTTCATCCCCATTTTTTGTGTTAACATAACACATTATATCACTATTAGATGATTTACAGAAACAGGCATCTGCCCGAGTCCAGCGTCTCACCATTTACAAAGGTGACTCCTAAAAATATCCGCCTCTATTAATCATGAAGCATGTCTCTTAAAATCCTGTTTATAGTGGTGTATATAATGTTGAGAAAAATACATATTGATTGATTGCAAGAAACTTGACCGAATAACTTTTCATTGCTATATATATATATATGATATGCTGAGAATTTTTCTTATATTCTTTTTTTGATTTGTGCACAACACAAGTTCAATGGGTCCACACTACAGGTACAAGGGACTTCCCAAATAAATGGTGAGTGGAGCATTGTTGCAGGGACAGGAGAATTTACTATGGCAAAGGGCACTGTCAAACAAATAGCAATTACGTAGGTAATATTCCACGCATATTCTCAGGGTGGGATATCCCATTTCTAGCTGACTCTGAACCAAACATCACAAAAATAGGTTTGTCCCATCCCTAACCCACTCCATCCTCCAAACCAAACACTACCTTAGAGCACCTATTTCATTAGGGAACCTATTGGGGGTGTGTCATGTGTTGGGGACCCCACTATCATGTTTAGGGCCCAATTATGTAGCCTAGGTCTTACCAAATAATATTTATCCTTCAGTGGCATTTTTTGATAAATACAAGCCCCTAGGGGTCTATTTGTAGCACCTAATAGTGTTTCTGTAAATACGAGCCCCCAAGCGATTGGCGAGGGAACCTCCTCTATAAAAGGGAGAGAGGGGGAGGTGGAAGAGGTGGCTAGGTTGATCACTCGGCTCTTTGCCTTCCTCTCTCTCATTCGCTCACATTTCGTCCTATCAATTTTGATGGCTCAGCCCTCAATTTTTTTTGATATTGCAATCTGCACTCATCTTTAAATGTATCTTCCATGTAGAATTGTAAACTACAACTTTTTTGACATTTTAGTACATAAAGCATGTATACCACACCAATAATTAAGAGAAAAAATCATCAAACAATCCCATGGCCAGAACAAAAATAAGAAAACGAAGCAGTGTAATAAACTAGAGAACTGAGCAAATATAGAATCCAAATTTCAGGCTCCCAAAGTTAGCCATTATTAGTATCTTACAGATAACAACTAGAGAACTAAGCAAATATATAGAGTCCAAATTTCATCAGACTCCCTAAGTCAGCCATCATTAGTATCTTACAGATAATAGATACTACATAAAATGGTAACGAATGATCATACGACACTTCACCCTAATCCACTGCACTACTGATGACCTTGAGACCTATAGCCCCGAAGCATAAACAGCTGTCAAAAGCACTGAATTAATCTTAAAATTTTACCAATCATGTCTCATGAAGATCACAATTAGGTAGAGTCATCATCTTGTTCACCCCACGTTGAAGCAGAAGACTAAGCACTTAAGCACTTAGAACATCTAAAGAACAACCCATCTTCAAGCAGAAGGCTGAGCACATAGAACATCTGATGCATTGATATAATCCAAAGCAGACCCTTATCGAATAGCGAACACTAGAGATAGTCCAGGATACTTGGAAACCTGCCAAGACTGATGTGCTCTGACCCTACAAAGTTATAATGTTGTCCTTCAAGAGATGCAAAAAGTTCCGATATGGATCCATCTTGTGGCCCGGCCTGTGCCCGAGAAAAACCAAGAACTGCAGAGACTCAATTCAAGCAATCTCTTATGGAGATAGAGTGACCCTCCCTACTTTAGAAATACCCAAAAGATCAAGCATCATTTTATGAGCCGTATACAACGTTGTTTGATAGAACTAACCATTTGTGTTTCTGGGAGTGGCAGCAGTGAGACCCTGAAGCACCTGACCAGAACCCTTATAAGGTATAGCCAACCATTTGTGTTTCTAGTCTTTTTGCATCCAACTGTAAGCTTCCAACCAATCCATGCCAATAACAATATCAAAATTAATCAATGGCAAGGATCTGAAGTCAAATTAGAATGTGCAGCTATCAACTGCCCATCGAACATTTCGCAGAATTGACTGACTGACCAGCATACTCCCGCCAGTAACTTGAATAGAACTAGGCAAAGCATAAACCTGAATATCTTGCAGCTGCGAAACCAAAGACACATTTATAAAAGATGATGAACTGTTGGAGTCAACCAGAATCTGCACAGGTATCTGCTGAATGAACCCCATCAACCGAATTGTTCGGGCCGCCGGAATACCAGACATGACCGACTTGGATAACACTAGCTTGAGATGTTCTGCTGGGCTGTCATCAGGTGAAGAATCAGCCAAGGGGTCCTCAGATGACAACGAATCCCACAGAGCGTCGACAGCTTGCAAAACCTCTAGCGAACAACGATGGTCCTTGCTCCATTTGGTTCCACATTTGAAGCAAAGACCAAGGGCGCGACGATAAGTCTTGATGGCGGCCAGCTTCTGATTAGTAGAAGACTGTGTCGTAGCAGCTGGTGCCGAAGCGGCTGGAATGGGATTCTTAGGGCATGGTGGCAAAGGCAGCAGTGGCAACGGCCCCGAGCACCTGCCGTCGGCTTGTACCCTGAATACCAATCACCACCTTGTGTCGGCTTGCCGGGCGCGGGCCTGGCCTCGGCTTTCTGCAATAACGCCAGGGAGCAAGCAGTATCGAACGATTTTGGGCACTAGACAAGTACTATTGCTTTGATCTAAGGTTTCAAGCCATCAATGAAGCACATTGTAAAATACATGGGATCATTGGTTTGGGAATAGGAGTTAAGCTGATCGACGAGTTCAGAGAACTCGGTGACATAGGCAGCCACGGTGGTTTTCTGGTAGACATTGAACAGCTGACGGAGTAGGAGTTTGTGTTGATCACGATCGAATCGATCATGTAGGAGGCAACAGAAAAGTATCCCATGTAGCGTTCTCAAGCTGTGGGGTGATGGATTGGTACCAATGATCTACTGCACCTTTGAGATACATCTCGGCAACACTAATTCACATGGGTTCATCCACTTGGTACATTTTGAAGTATTTTTCACAGTGGCGACGCCAACAGCATGGATTCTCACCACTAAACTTAGGAAATGGCAGTTTAGGAAAGTGGCCTAGGTTGGCTGCAATCTGATTGGGGTCGGGCATATTGGAATTGGGTGATGGTAAGTGAAATTGGTGGAACTGTGGTGGAGGGGGTATCGGTGGAGGCTGGTTGTGGGGTGGGTTGTATGGAATTGGTGGCTGGTACGTGGGATTGGGCGGTCGTGGTGTATGATTTGGTGCTGGTGTAGGAGGGTTGGGCGCTGGTGGTGGGAAATGCATCGGAAGAGATGGCAATGGAATATGGGAGCGGGAGGGAGGCGACATACCCTTTGCCGGGACATGGGTCCACGTTGTCATGACGCCGGACCCAAGATCCCGTGCAGTCTGTGCAACGCCGTGCCCACTAGGCGAGTTGATGGTGGTGACGTCAAGAGGTTGCGCGGATGCCAAAGTTGGGGTCGAGTAGATGCTGGGTTGGTGAAGCGAATTGTCGAACACCACGCGGTCGTAGTGTTTGGCGATCTTCTGGACCTTGAGGGAGAGGTCGTGAACGATCCCCTCCAGCTCCGAGCGCCAGGTACCAAGGTCGGTGGCGGCGACCTCCAGAGCGGTGACGCGGCTGTCCTGCTCGGCGTGGACATGCTCGAAGTTGAAGTTCTGTAGCGCGCCGCAGGCAGACTCCAGGTACTCAAAGCGGGTGTCGACGGCGGCGGCACGATTCACACGGTCGCAGTTGAGGTTAGCGAATTAGCGCTCCCACTTTGCATCATGGGCGTCGAATCGACGACTGAACTCTTCCTTGGAACACTGGATCTCCGCCAGAATCATCTTCAGGTTCGGCTCCATGGCACCAAGCGATCGTTGGAACCTAGTGAAGTGTGGGTGGGGTGGGTCTGAGGCCAGGATGCGGGATCTGGAATCTGATACCACTTGTGAAGAGCACAGACTTGGGGAAGGGAAAGGAATAACAAGGAAGAGGAGCACGGGATTAAGTACGGAGGAGTGCTTCGAATTTAAGAAAGTAATTGGATACAAGTTTTGTTCATGCCCTCACTACTCCTCCGTCTCTGGTACTTATACGCTAGTTCCTCATCTACTTGCTCGGGCGTAGCGGCTGCTGGGCCTTCGTTGCCTTCTGGCTTGGGCTCGGGCGATGCAGAGGCCGAGCTGGTAGATGGCGCCTCTGGGACTGCAGGTGGGGCCTGAGTGCTGACACTTGCTTCACCTGCTCTCATCCCCTTATGGCTCTCTAGTTGTCTTGCAAGGATGAAAACGGTCGGAAACGGTTAAAAACGGACTTCCGATATAGAAAAACGAAAGCGGTCGATTCGGGAGTACAAAAAATGGTTGAAAATGGTTGTGAAACCAATTAAAACTGACAATTTTTCATGTTAAAAACGGTTTATAATATAGGAAACGAAAACGGCCAGTTCGGAATAATTCTTTTCTGTTTTCATCCCTTGCGTCACCTGATCCTGATGTCCAAAGCACCAAGTGTGCGCTGGCCAAGGGCAGAGCGCGGAGGCTGCAGGGGAAGGCTGAGGAAGGGGTGCGCCGGCGCACTGGCTTACGGCGGAACCCTTTTACATGCATGTATGGTATGGATGGTCGTCGTATACCTTCTGATCCATTGGTACAGTGCGCGCGGGGGGGAGGTCTCGTAAATCGAGGACAAGCAATTTGCGCCCCGTGAAGCATGGCATGCAGCGTTCCCCTCTTTGATGTCTCAGCTATCAAAGAATGTATCTACGGTACTTTGGATGCCGAGGTCAACTTTGGTGGACACAGAGTTTTGGTGGCACCGTTTCGATTATAGGGTGTGTTCACTTCGTGAAAAGTAGGTGAAAAGTTACTATAGCGTCTTTCGTTGTTATTTGACAAAATTTGTTCAACTATGGACTAACTAGGCTCAAAAGATTCGTCTCGATATTTACAGACAAACTATGCAATTAGTTATCTTTTTTACTTATATTTAATGCTCCATGCATGCGTCCAAAGATTCGATGTGATGGGTAGAAGAGAAAATATTTTAGGTTGGCACGTGAAGTGAACACAGCCATAGGGTAGGCAAGCGGAATGAGATCCTCTGCGGTCAGCGACTGCTTCCTGCACTCAGGAGCATCTGACCGTCCCCTGAGATCAAACGGCTACTGGCTCCCACGGAGCTTCCATGTGCTGCTCCATTCGTTGGGCTAGGCCTTAAAGACAGGACATTCTTTTTTATCAAAATAGAGACGGGATGTTCTAGGTTCCAACTACAATGTTCTATCTTCATAAAAATAATGTTCTAGATTCAGAAGAACATTATTCTAGATGTAGAAGAATAAAAATATTAGGTTCATGCTAATTATATTATAATATTGATAACACTAGGAAAAATTACATATGCTATGAAATATGTAGAAAAATAAAATAAAACAAATAGAACATCTCATAGGTACTACATAAATATTCAAAGGTAATCGTGAAAATTTCATTTATACTATGCGAATATCTCAAAGTGCATCTAGAACATCTTTTATATACTATGTGAACATTATAACATACAACACAGAACATCACATGTATATTACGTGAACATCATAAATTATATCCTAGAACATTAATGTGTATATATATGGAATGTAGAGAATCAAAAATTAAAACATGAAAATAAAAAAATTATAGTCTAATAAAGAGAATAAAAATAATAAACTTTAAAATATACATAAAACATAAAATAAAAGGAGAAAAGAAAAGAAATAGAAGAAAGAAAAGGTGAAAATGATGAGAGAAAAAGCCAAATAAAAATAGAAAACTATAGAAGAGAAAGAAAAAAGTAGGGAAAAACAAATAGAAAATTCGATAGAAAAGCAAAAAAGAAGCATTAGGCGTGAGTATGAACTACCATATCTAGTCTTTAGGAGCACCATGTGCTCCCTACATAGCCCACAACAACCCAAAAAATATAAAACAAGAAACAAAGAAAAAAATAATTCAAAAGGAAATATAAGAAAGAGAAAAAAGATATAGAAAAAGAAACGAATAAACAACCGCAGCAAAAAAGAAATGGAAAAGAAAAAGGAAAAGAAATGAAAGATAGAGAGAAACACATGTAGTGCCGTATAGAATTCTTCTGGTTACCTCGCTGCAGCGTGCAAACGCATCAACCAAAAAAATATGAAACTAAGAAATAAATAATAGAAACATAGAAAAGACGAAGAATGAAAGGAAAAATAAAAAACCACATAAAAACAAAAGGAAAAGGAAAAGAAATATACAAGAAAGGAAAACAAAAAGAAACGAGCGCTGTTGCCATCCCGTGGCCCACGCTTGATCGCACCAACTCGCGGGCCGTCGCTGCACAGCCTCCGTGGCCCACTAAACCCAACACAGCAGAAGCTTCCTGCCTTCATCCAAGCCCCGGTCGCCCATGCACTAGAGGACGTCAAGCTTGAGTGACGCCAACAGGCGGCTGACCCCCTGGCCGGACAGTCCGTAACCCCTCCCATTTATGCATCGTGAAATTTTGATTAGGCAGAGTGAAATTTTTGCTGAGCGATGATTGTGCATTTGTTCATGCTAACCTTGCCGAATTTTGCATTGTATTACACCGAATGACATTTTAGATTTTTGACTAGGCATACCCTGAATCCAAAGACAGGGTCCATCTTTCAATCAATATATTAAAGGACCGAATCCGTTTACAGCACAAGAGTATTAAGCCTCCAAGAGACAACAGACAAAAGGCAAATATTACACGCCCAGCTGATATCTATATTATTGAATCTAATGCACGACACAGACCCTAATCACTCTAACACAGTGCCAGCTGCCAAGCAAACTCCTATCACATCAGACAGCTATGATATGAAGTGTAGGGCCTCGTTTAGATGAGAGAATTGGGAAGGAAAACACTGTATCAGAATTCCTGTAGCATTTCGTTTGTATTTGGTAAAAATTATTCAAATTTTAACTAACTAGGCTTAAAATGTTCGTCTCGCAAAGTACAACAAAACTGTGCAATTAGTTTTTGATTTTATCAACATTTAGTACTCCATGCATTTGCTGATATTTTGATGTGACGGGGAATCTTCTTTTTGCATAGTGAAATTTGGGGAGAATTGCCTTGTTTAGATCCCAAATTCTCCCCCAAATTTCACTATGCAAAAAGAAGATTCCCCATCACATCAAAATGTCGGCAAATGTATGGAGTACTAAATGTAGATGAAATTAAAAAACTAATTGCACAGTTTTGTTGTACTTTACGAGACGAACATTTTGAGTCTAATTAATTAATTAATTTTTGGACAATTTTTTGCACTAAAAAACAAAAGTTGCTACAGTGCCCGAATCGGGTCCCCGATTTGGGGATCTAAACACGGCCTAAACAAGGGATTATTACATTGTCTCAGCTTTCGTGCGCAGCATTGGTCACGATCGAGCACTTTCGAAGTGGCCAGCCGCCGCCAGCAGCCAAAGCCACTGCAAGCAGGGGAGACCTCGGGAGTCGGGAGTCGTCGTCCTCGTCTCATCAGTCGTCAGCCGGTGCTCCTGGTCCTGGTCGTTGTGGAGACGGAGCTCTGCTCGCAGTGTGTCCACACACGTGCCTCTTGTCTATACGGAGTACTAGTACGTACTATCGTACAGCACAGCCTCCCTCCATGTGCGCCGCTGCCACCGACAGCTGAAAAGGCTACCCATGCATCTGCCATAGGACGAACAGACACCCAACACCTGCACTGCATTTTGGGCGGTCCAATAATCCAACGTCGTACGCCTCCAACAGACGCGACACTGCATCACTCGATGCATGGCATGGGGTCCAATAGTTCATCAGATGCATGGGGTCTCCAATAGTTCATCACTCTCGGAGTTCATCAATGAATTGAGTAATATCTTGCAACGTACTAGCAAAATTAAACTTCTCGTATCTTTTCTTATCAAGGGAAATGAGAATCATCTGTAAGACTTTCTGCAAATCAGGATTCCTGCCAACAGAAACAAATGACCTGCAGTTGAAACCCCCCCAATGTTGTCATAGACAGCTTTGGCAAGAGTGGTGTTGCCCAGCCCACCAATTCCGACAATTGATACTGTCTTCATCTTCTTTGTTGGACATGTCATCTAGCTGCAGCTTGGACTTGAGCTCACCGCTTGACTCGTCGATGCCAACAAGCCTGTCCACTTGTGTGTACATGGCGTGAAGACGAGGATCAATGGTGGACGTTGTGGCTTGCCTGGGCACAATATCGTCCACCTTGTACTACCTGCGACACCGCTCTGTCACCTCACTCATGGAGGTGACTCATGATGTCCTTGACATCGCCGCTGATCTTGCGGCGCGCCTTGCTCTTCTACTGCTCTGCAGAATCAGGACCCTGGACACGCACGAGGAAGGTGTCGAGGACGTCCTCCATGTCGTAGGAGGCCTCCCTGACCTGGCGTGCCCAGATCTGGACTTTCTTGTCAAGCTGGTCCCACGGCACCTGGGCCACCTTCCGGAGGGCGGCCTGCGCTCCTTCACGCCGGTCTGCAGGCGGTACTCCTCCTTGAGCAGCTCGCCAAGCTTGGGGACGAGGCTCCCCATGGCAGTTGGATGGGGCCAGCATCTACAATGAGGAAGACAGCTTGGATGATTGAGATGATGACTGTAGCTAGCTAGCTAGCTAGTTAGCCAATCTGTCAGTGCGGGGGCCAAGGTAATTTAGGAAAACAATTCGGTACGGATCATTCTATACAGAAACACCGTGCGGACGTGGGGTTGACGCGTCGCTCATAGAACATCCCGCTGGTGCCCGCCGCCGCGAGTTCCCCCGTCGCTGTCTCCTCCAGGCGTTCCGTCAGCGGTCGACGAAACCCTAGCCGGCGGCGCTGGAGCTTGGCGGTACGTCACCATCTTCTTCTCCTACTTCCTCTCATGCCTCCTGCCCTAGGTCCCCTCTCCATCACGGACACGCGCTGGCCAGCGTGTAGGCTGCGGCCTGCGGCAGCCAGCAGATCTCCGGTCCTTGTGCTCTCCAATCCGAGCCAACGGCGGGCGGTCGTTGCCCGGTGTCGCAGTTGGGGCCACCTGTACCTGCTGCCTGCCTGCACCACGCCGCTGGGCCGCGTCCGCTGGTGCGGCCTACACAGCTGCTCATCGCCATGCGTTTTGCCTTTGGCCACTGCTGCCTGTCATCAGCTGGCCTGTTAGCCTTCACCACGTGTATGCATTTCTTTGTGTGTATATAAGCAAAATCAAATTAATTTGGTGATAGTTACGTAGTTCTGGATTCTCTATTGTGCAGGTCAATACACACTAACCATGTAGACTTTCAAGAAGTTGGAACCACGGCTGCTTTGTTATGAACTTAATTTATTTTGCCAGCCCGAGGCTTAGTAGTTAGCCTGCGGTGTCCTTGTCCTTTTGGTAAATACTGTCTTCTTTCATCCCTTTCGATTTCATCTATCAGTGCCTAAATACATCTCCTCTTCCAAATCATTGAACAAGTACTACAATTCATTGAACAAGTGCTATGTTTTGCTCAAAGAATTGATTCCCTAAACAATTTATACTCAGTACATGGCAACCTTGATAGATTTGGTTCTTGGGATAATGACTTCGAGCTCAACAATTTGTTGCAGGTGATTTATGTTTCAAGTTTACCGTCCTTTTTCATGACTCAGCCATGCCAACCTTGATAGATTTAATTCTTGGGATGATGACTTTGAGGTCAACAATTTGTTACAGGTGATTTATGTTTCAAATTTACTGTCCTTTTCCATGAATCAGTTTTTTCTTATGATTATTCCTTTTGTGCAGGAATCCATAGCAAACTCATTTGGCGAAATGCTCCTCCAGAACCAGATTCTTTGCTTGTTTCATTACTACCACTTGCATATGACACACATGATGGTGAGGAAGGTGCAGCATAACTTTCTTACATCATTTTAGTTTGCTGATTTATGACTTTAACTCTTGGTTACTTCCGTAATATGTCATTCGCTGTTTGCAGCGACAGATAAACAGCCACATCAGGAACGAATATGCTGTTAGCTTACCACCATAATCTTTACATGTTTTCAAAGGTTCGTTAACTAAACTTTCAAGGTTCTATCGGCTTATTAGCAAAGATTTCTATTTGCAAACTGTTTACATCATGTTTATCAGCAGCGGCTGCTGCCTGTTCTAGAATCTTCTTCCCCTCTCAAAGACAATCGCTCTGTTTTGGATTGAGCAGTTAACAAAAAAGTCATTATTACCTCTGTCTGAAGTCATTAGGCTGCTAATTTTGCTTTACAAAACCATGCATCTTGGCCAAACTCCGTGACCCAAAAAGGAAAGATTCTAGGTTGGTTATTGCTTCGCCAAACTACAGCAACATGCTGCCTCATCGCTTACATGTTGCAGTTTATTCCACAATGTCAACGTCTTTTTGTGATGTATGTAGTGCCAGCTTAGTTTCCTAGATGCACAGTTGTCGCATAGCTTCTTCCATTTATGTAAGCCTGAATATGCATGGCTGCTTTCATATGATATCTCATAGCCATTACCCACGTTAGGAAGTGAAAGCTGACGCATTGCGGTCACCACAGATTTACATGTTCAGCTACCTTTCGAAGGTAACGTTTTCCGATAGCATAGAGTCATCACCTAATTTTTTATGTTAACTTTTTGGCTTCCAAATGACTTATTCTTACTTACTATTTTGAATCGTTTTCTGCCTGCTGATGAAACTGGAACTATTTTAGATTTTCACGAACTCTGTTAGATGACTGTTCTTGTGTGCCAGTTAATGCTTCTTTTCTTTCTTTGTAGTTATGCTGCTTATCAATATAGGATGACACAGGCTTCCTTTCCCTTCACTAAAAATTCGCACGTTGCAGTTCGTACCTAACAAACATGCTCAGCCAACCTGGTTAGTTCACCATCTACCCCTTCATTTGGTTACCAATTATTTATTCATCGATGAATGGTGTGATATTCCTTTCCTACTTTCACCGAGTGGAGCTTCACTGTTACATTATTGTAGCAGGACATTAGCTACTTTTATGGTCCCAGTAACAGGCTGAGAGGTGTTGTCATACTATAGGGATAAAACATATAGACACAGAAACTATGAATGAATTAGGTTAAGTGATTTCCGAGCCGATGACATAGGATCAACTGGGCTTATTGGCAATGTCAAATGGATTCTGTTATGAGTTAGCTCTTTTTATCTCACACTTTTATTAACCGATAACCGTTCAGGTCCGACACATCTCACTGGCTCAACTGCCTATGGCATTGTTAAGGTACGCACAAGCTGCCGTTGTGCGAGATTGAGGTTAGCTACATGGTTAGTGATGCCTGATACAAACTAAATTAGGACTATGTGGTCCTTGTTAAAATTAATGTTCTTTACAGACTACATCCTACCTGCCACTGGTTTCAAGGCCAATGCTACGTTTACTCATGTTCTCATGTAACCCTTAGGCACTAAAAAATATTTGTTGTTGTTTAAATATGTTTGGGACACAAGCCTTTTTAAGACACTGATGACTTAGAGTCAAACATTATTCTTATTAAAATTCCTTCCTCCTTACCATGCCTAATTTTTCTAACACTTTATTTGTTTTAACATTTTATACTGTGTTGTAGATTTTAGAAAAAGAGATTGTGTTGCAGTTTAGTTATTGTATTAAAAAAAGAATCCCCTGCATGGACCATCCCTTGAATGTTGTTTGACTCTTTGTTCAAAGCTTTCTTTTGACATGTACTCTGCTTGCTAGGAACAATCCATCAGAGAATCAATGGTAGATTTCTATGCTAGGTTTTTTAAAGAAATAGTGCCTAATATGTCCCTTGCATGGTATGTGACTTCTAGTTAAATGAACATTTGTTAGCTATCCATAGTTTGTTTTAGATTTAACCTACACTGACTGTTCTACAAAGAAAATTGGTATGACTGGCGCAAAAAAGAGAAGAATCACAGTTCAGTTTGTTCTGTTCCATATACCAGTTTCATAGTTTTATGGCATGGGAAACCTCGGGATGTTTATCCAACATAATCTGAAATAAATGGCCGAAAACAGGTCAACGACGACGACCCAGCTCCTGTTTCGCCACCGTGCTCACGGTGGAGTCTGCTCCAACTTCTCCCTTCGTCTGGCCTCAACCAAACAAGTTTCAGCACCTCAGGTAAGATCTCAATCAAACTCAGCGGCCTAATTACTAATATATACTGTTACAATCCTTATTTTGTTCTTCATCAGACACCAGTCAGGTTACCTGCAATGTGCTATGCGAAAACAAACAATTTTTTCCCCTTAAAGGGAACACAAACACTAAGCCCTGCAGCAGAACTCTCGGAAATAAAATGCTAACTGTTTTCCAGTTTACTATATCCCCGCACATAGACACTACCTCACATACATATATCCAGCTATAAAAAATTGCCTATAAAAATGGCTTGGCCTCACCACCTTTTAGGCTACGTTGCATACACAAAATCTTAACCCATCACTGCTCTTCAGGGTACTTCACCTCCTCCATCAAGTACGCATATTTATATCACGGTATTAAACATCGGTCTCCTATCAGAGAAACACGCATGCAGACTCTACCTTATACTCACACAAAATCATTCAATTTTCCTTTTTTTAAAAGGAAGAAGAGGAACAAGCATAATCAAAAGAGGCACCCAGCAAAAACCAGACCGTTGCTTAGTTACCACAGAACGCTAAAAAAATTTGCATCGTCTCCTCTGCCACTCATCGTTTCCATAATTTAGCTTTCTATGTAGTTTACAATTTCATCGCTTCGACATGATCCCTTCATGATAATTCAGTCCCCTCTACAGGCACATCACATATGGGCGCTATCCAGTACCCCAATCTCACCATCATCGACGAAGATGACCTTTCGCGGCTAAGCAGCAAAATCTTGCAGACCTACCTCATCACAAAACTCCCACAAGGCAGCACAGAACCGATCACCATATATGATGTCAAGTCAGCAGCCGAGCTTCAGTACAGTGCACGTGTCTCCATCTATGAGGTATCAGAATTAGGCTCCGATTTCCTCTTTCATGTTCGCCCACCCAGCATATTATCTACCTTCCGCTCCAGCTGAAGTGACAGAAAACTACGTCCTCAACTTTGTTTATAGAAACGCAGTCCTTTCCGGTCTCAGACCCAGAAGACTTCCTCAATAAAATATTTCAATGTAACCATGGTGATGCTTTGCCTTACCAATACGCTCCAATTATAGCACCAGATCAATGCCTGAGCAAATACCACGATGCAGGCATAATGCCACCTTAGCTTACTGCCACAATTTACGCCTTATCTATTTATGCCTTTTCATCTGCGTGTCACACGCATGATCAATTTAACCAGTAGCTATCCATAATATATCAGCATCAAATTCTCCCACAAACAAAACCACGATGGCGCGCGGATGCGCGCGCCCCGTTACTAGTAGAACAAGAATCAAAGCTTAAGCAATGGAGGACAAAAATTGAGCTTTCCCCTTTTCCCAGTAGCTATTCAAATCGACCAGGCCATTTTTTTTGTGCAAGAGCCTGGCCACAGTGCCCAGCCGCGTGAAAACCAGCCTTGCCTATTCTGAGTCGATTTGTTTTGAAATTGGTTTTAGACTTATTTTCGATGTAGGAAACTTGGAGATTATGTTGTGGACTTATTTTCTACTAGGATATTTAAGACCACCCACCTGAACGAGGATTCACAGCCGATTGAGGCATCTAACTTTTAATCATCAAAAACACCTCTACTATCCTTTTGCCATAACTTTCTTACTATCTTGATGTTCGATATTTGTTAGCGTTTTAGGTGGCCTTGCCGACCCTATGGCAACCTCTATATACTCCTCTCCGATGAGTTTTCCTATGAAGTGTTTGGGAGTCTCCGTCTTCAAATTGGCCTAACTAACTTATCAGTGGGTTTCTTTGATTCTCTGCGTTTTAACTGTGATTAAGGTCGTGTGTGACCACGGGCGTGCTAGCCCTTCCTAGTGTATGACCCAATTTATGGTCAAAAGCCGGTGTGCAGGTTATACTCCTCGTCTAGCAGCTCACGGAGCTTGGGGATGAGGCTGCCCCATCGCCCCATCACCAGGTCTGCCATGCTTCACGTGTGGGCTGCGCTCTTGTGTGTCGCGTGGTGGAGTGAATAATGGATTCGATGCTCCAATATTGCTTGTCTACCTTCGATGACTAAGTGCAGTGTCATTTGGATAAGCACGTTAGGTAGCAGTTAAAGCGGAATATGCACATATCATGCAGCATTTGTCTCCTTTTGCAAAAAGCAGCCGCCCAGTGCTCCTTGTCCACGCTTTTTCCCTTCTTCGGCTGTGTTTAGATCTAAATTTTGGAGTGTCAAAATACACTGTAGTATTTCGTTTGTATTTGGTAATAATTATTCAACCATTGACTAATTAGGCTCAAAACGTTCGTCTCGCAAAGTACAACCAAACTGTGCAATTAGTTTTTGATTTTATCCACATTTAGTACTCTATACATGTATCGCAAGTTTAATGTGATGGAGAATCTTTTTTTTTTGTATAATGCACTTTTTAATGATCTAAACACAACCTTCATTAGTAAGGAACAATAAAATAGAATACGTGATGTTTTCGAGGTGTCTGTGCAACTCGTCATCATGGGAAACCGAGGGCATGGGACTCTGGCCGTGTTTAGTTCCCAACTTAGTGGTGCCTAAGTTGGGAGAAAACACTGCTGTAGTACTGTAGCATTTTCATTTGTATTTGGTAAAAATTGTCTAAATTTTAACTAATTAGGTTTAAAATGTTCGTCTCGCAAAGTACAACAAAACTGTGTAATTAGTTTTTAATTTCATCTACATTTAGTACTCCATGCATATGCCGATATTTTGATGTGACGAGGAATCTTTTTTTTGCATAGTGAAATTTAGGGAAGAAATTGGGAACTCGACCGGGCCTCTGCTGTGTCTTCAACTCATCATCAGAAACAGAGGACTTGGGACTATGGGGCTCATCATCAGAAACAGAGGGCATTTGTCTCGTTTTGCAAAAAGCAGCCGCCCAGTGCTCCTCGTCCACGCTCTTTCCCTTCATTACTCGCTCCGTCCCGTAAAACATGTAAATCTCACTTTTCAAGATAAGTTTAGTAGAAATGTAAAATTACGTATGTGCCCCTTCTACATACTTTTTCTCATGTGCTAGAACTCAAAAGCAATCTAGAATGTTCTTTCAAAGTACAACATGAGATGGGTTATTTTTCTAAAGGTGTAATATTTTTTATTGGTGGGGTCCATCTGAAAAGATAACCTAAACTCTAGGATTACATGAATTTTGAGACAAGATTTGAACCTCAGGATTACATGTTTTATGGGACGGAGGGAGTAGAAAGGAACAATAAAATAGAATACGTGATGTTTTCGAGGGGTCTGTGCAACTCATCATCATGAGAAACCAAGGGCATGTGACTCTGCTGTCTCTTCAACTCATCATCAGAAACAAAAGGACCTGGGACTATGGGACTCATCATCAGAAACAGAGGGCATGAAGTCTACTCCATTCCACATACGAAATGAAACCCTCTTATCGTCTTTGTTTGGAGAGGAACGAGAATATTCAGTCCCTCAGTTTGAAGCACCTCAGCTTTGTAAAATAGTAGCAAGCATCACAGTCACTGATGTTGTGTATTGTGGCTGGGGCCAACACCAAGTCCAGTCTAAAATGGAGCTCCGGCAACCCGCCGGGGATTTTGAGGATGTTGCAGGCACAATGGATTGATGAATGATGGCAGCTTACCGAATTCGATGCTATATACAGCCAAATGTCGGAGATGGTGCGGGAGGACCAAATCAGTTCCTTGCCACGTGGGTGCCTCAACAATTAAATTAGCAGCCTTTTTTTTTGAAAGACGGCAAAAAGCTTTTGCTGGATTTTTATTAGACGAGAAAAATAAAAATACAAGGCAAGAATTACAACAACTCAACCAAGAAGAACCATTCAGCCCCAACTCTAAAATTAGCAGCCTTAATTGTTAGACTCCATGAGTAACTCTTCCAAAGATGGTTTCCTTCTTCCTCTAAATTAGGGACTTTTGTAAATTATAACTGTTATAATAATTATAAATTCAAGGTTGCTCGTCTAAGTAGAACAGTTTGTTTTTCGCAACTAATTTCTAAGGCCAAGCCGCATGTTGTATCAAACTTTTGGGCAAAGTAACATTTGTTCAGAAACAAATATATATTTAAAAGTGGAGTGACTAATGATGAATTGATGAGAAAAGCTTGCATGTGTTGGAATCAGATACATTTGGAGCAGTAGATACAATTAGAGCCTCCATGCGTCATGTGTGGCTCTGAAAGTAATACAACAAATAAATCACCAGTTTTCATCGGCTTTCATGGCCCAACAAACATGAGAAAGAAATGCCAGCGCAAAGAATAGCACAGACACAGTGACTAAGCAGGGGAACCACACTTCCGGTCCGTGGATGTCTTTAAGCTCCGGCTTCCTGCTCTGTTTGTGCTAGTCTTGTAGATGGAGCTGGAGTTTGCTGCCCCTGAAGAGACTCGGCAAGTGCTCTTGTACGTTGTTGCTGCTGGTGCTCTTTGCAGTCGTCAGGTGTTGTCCAACCATGCATCATGTCAAGGGGCACTTTTCCTTGCTGTGATAGAAAAGAAACTGGGCCGTCAAAAAATTTAAGTTGTTAGAACCTATTCGCCAAATTAAGTCTAAATACTAGCTAGACTTAGCATGTGTACTTGTCTTTAAATATATTGATTTATTCTAGGAAAACAATATAAGACACTCACCTTTGCGTGCATTGTATATCTTCCACCTTAACATGGCATGGTAAGTAGTATGTTGGAACCAATAAAGGAGTAGAAGAGCCTACTAGGAACGATTTGGTACCTCTTGTGGGATGATTGGGATGAACTTGGGCTGCATGCCTCAGCGCTGCCTCCGCTTTCTCCTTGGAATCATTATAAAAGTAGAGACAAATGATGATTTCCTGGTGCGAAGCCAGGTACTCCCAGCTGACGGTGTCGAATGTAACCATGGACTTCTGTGATCTGGCCAGACTGTAACTAACATTAATCACTTGAAGGCTCCGCATGAATCGAGGTGGTGCCGCTACGTCTTTGATTTTATTGGAGCCATTCTTTTCATCATCAGAAACAGAGGGCCTGGCAATGGGATCTTCATCATCTCCGTTTCATACGAAGTGTAGGTTGGTTGGGATGGACTTGGGCTGCGCTCCTCAGCGCCGCCTCCACTTCCACATCACTGGTAAGCCAACACCCCTCGATACCAACGCTGATTTCCTGGAGCGAAGAGAGTAATTCCATGCCGAGGTTGTTGCAGTAACGAGGGTCCCGGACGGCCTGCCCACAGATCTTGAAATGAAGCACTTGGAGTCTTGGCATGAATCGAGGTTTTGCTGCGCCTTCGCCTTGGCTATTAATAATGGAACCTTTCTTCTCTCCATCAGAAATAGGGGTTCCATGCTGTAGTTTGCTGGGTTGAAAGGGACTGGGGGGCTCATCATCAGAGACAGAGAACATGGCCATGGGTCTCTGCAACTGCAATTCATCATCGTTCTTTTCTCCGACTGGACCTCTGCCCTTCTTCCAACAGAAAATTCATATTCATCGTCACTCTGAAATTTATCGTCATCATCATCATCTTCTTCTCCATCCCAGATATGAAATGAAACGGTCTTCTTGTCGTCCCTTTTATTGGCAACGAACAAGACCAATGAGTATGACCTCCTCAGTTTGAAGCACCTCAGCTTGGGGAAGTAGCACTGATGTTGCGTATTGTGGGTGATGCGCGCTGGAGATCCAGTTCAAGAAAACGGAGCTCCGGCAACCTGCCCAGGATTTTCAGCTCCTGCTCGTCCATGTGCAACAGGAACAAGGATCGATGCATGATGGCAGCTTCCAGAGTACGACATGATCTAATGCCAAAGTTTGGAGATCGCCCGGGAGGACAAATTCCATTCCTTGCCGCCAGTCAAACATTGGAGAATCATAACAAGAAATTTTTAGATGCTGGAGCTTGTGGTGGTGGCATACAGACTCCAACAAATTTCGTTTGCTCTCCTCATCTTCCGAGCGAATCAGTACAGACTCCAACAAATCTCCTATGCTCTCCTCCTCATCTTCCCATCTAGCACCCTGAGTTCCCTCAGGCTGTCCAGACAAGCTGCCTTGGAGCCTTATTCCAGACATTGAACTGTATTGACAGCTCCTTTTTCTCGATCACGCAAAAGATTTGCGTGTCTTTGTATTAAGTTAGAGAAAAAGTTCGATACAACATGCCTTTGGACGTCCTAGGGGGTCTCAAAGATTTACATGGAAGCTCAGATCTTCTCTAGTGTACTGCAAGCTAAGTTGTTATATTGGACACATATCAACCCAAATTTATGGCGCTGGCAAGGAAATCTATGCCCTAGATGCCGGGCGGTGGCACCGCTTACACAGGCCTACGTCGCCAACCGGAGGGAACAACTCAATCAACGCCTGCATATGAGAGGGGTCGCCGTTGAATACCTCATCATACGTCATCGCCGACGTTGACGGAGGCGACATCCCGCTTGAGAGTCCCAGGCGCTTCATGAAAAGGCACTCACCTCGCTTGGCTATCGGGATATGAGCTGTGGCCTGTGCCGCTATCCGTCTGCTTCGCTTGGGGAGCAAGAGCGAAGGTGGTGCACGTCCGTTGAGGGCCGTCTCATCTCCGGGCACCTCGAGACGTGGTGGCTGCCTCACCTTTGTAACTCGCTCGGTGAAGCGCTTGAGGCATCTAGGTCATCTGAGGCGAAGGGGTGCGGTTGACGTCGTCCGTCGCAACCTCGATCGTTCGTCATGGAGGGGTGGTGGCGTCCGGCTGCGCTTCCTCTGTCTTCACCCAAAACGCTGCCGTCCTGCGCCCGCTCCGCCACGTCCCCAAACAGGTTGGGTACGCGGCGGGGATGCAGGTACCGGCTTGGCTAGGCGACGGACAGCATCCGCGTAGGTTGCCGGTTGGTTGTCGTCGGAGTCCTCAACGTCGTCTTCGTCTGCCCACCGACGGCACTTCGTGTGTCCTCCTGAGGCTGGGAAGAATGGAGTCGCGGTCGGTGAGAGGGTAGCTGCCGGCGTCGTGGAAGGCCCAGACTTGGACTCGGACAGCGTGGATAGGCCATCCAGCAGCATCCCCAGCTCCACAGGCATTGGTGGTGGCTCCACGGGCCCGGAAGGACCAGACTCGGGCCCAATTGACGAGGAGCTGAGCAGCTCGACAGCCTGTGGCGGCGGCGGTGGCTCCCCAACGCCGGTACAGGGGCTGGCCGTGGCGGCGCCGGCCTCCAGCCCTGGTGAAGCAGGGGGCGGTGGCGCGCCAGGCCCCACGGAAGACCCGCCGCCTAGACTGCCAGAGCCTGCATGGGGAGCACCCGCCGGCGGCGGGCGAAGCTGAGGGTGGCCACGGGCGTCCTTGGTGGCGTTGGCCGCGGGATCTGGCGGCACCTCGTCGTGGCCATCAGCGGCGATTTCAGTGGCGCCGTCCAGCGCTGCCAGCGGCGGGGAGCCAGCCACCGATGGTGGCTGCGAGCCCGACGCGGGTGGCAGCGGCACCGGGGCCCTATGCCCGCGCGCACCCAGGGAGGTGGAGGAGGAGAGGTGCGGGTGGTGTATCTGGGGAGGCAGGCGAGGGGGAGGCGGGCGCCGGTGCTGGGGCGGCGACCGGCTCCGCCGGTGGCAGCGGCGCCGGGGCCCTGCGCCCGCGCGCACCCAGGGAGGTGGAGGAGGAGAGGTGCGGGTGGTGTATCTGGGGGAGGCAGGCGAGGGGGAGGCGGGCGCCGGTGCTGGGGCGGCGACCGGCTCCGCCGGTGGTGGCGGTAGGGAGGAGGCCAGGAGGAGTCAGGGTCGGCTAGGGTTCAGTCTTTCCAAATTTTCGTCAAATTATGATGCTGCCTATTGACAGCTCCTCTAGGGATGTCAGCCTCCCCACGGATAACATCTCAGGATTATGGAGAGTGTAATCAAATACAATACGGAGGCACAACAACTGTGTTGGCAAGCTGCAACTGGACGACGGCAGCTGCAAAATGATAGACAAGTCCAGCGTCTGCAACATCTTTAGAGCTCCTATTTCTTTGGGGATCTTCTTGATCCGTCTTCCTTTTATACCAAGAAACCTTAGATGCAGTAAATGTCCGAGGTGCTCAACTCGGATATTACCATCGTATCTTATATTCAGCACACCTAGAAACTTGTTAGCGGATGAAACATCAAGCTGACAAGCACAGAAGTGAGCGTGAGTTTGCTGTGGGAGATAAAGTTTATCTGAAGCTTCAACCGTCCCTTTTTAAGGGTTGTCCGGGAAGCGTGTTTGTGAGAGAAACATAAATTTCTAGCGACACATATTAAGGGACAGAGGGAGTATATCAGTTGAAGGACTTCTCCTCAGTTAAAGTGTCATGTCCCATCATCGGTCTCCGTTGAAGACGATATTGCTGCTGTGCCAGTGGACCCTCAAGAAGCTACCATGCCAATTCAGATTCTGGGATACAACAGGACAGTTCAGTGCGGTGCTTCTACGGTGTCCCAGGTTCAGGTTCGATGGTCTCAGACACCGGCACCCTTACTGACTTGGGAAGAATTGCATGATTTTCGACGGCTGTATCACCGAGTCCAGCTTGGGGACAAGCTAGCACTGCAGGAGGAGGGAATATCAGGAGGAAGGCGAGGAAGCGTACTGTGTGCGGTCCGACGATGCCATCGAGTGGCGAATTAGGTGGTTATAGGTGTGGGCCGCATGTTAATGGGCCATCTCGGTCCTGTGAGATGTTGGGCCGGCGTTGTGTTGCGCTGTGTGTGCCTGGGTATAAGTACTATACAATTTGGATGTCGGCGGTTATGAAATGAATAACAGATCGATTCCGAACCCTGTTGCATTCCGTTCTTGTTCTGTTCTTGAGTTCTTCCTCACTTTGACACCCAATAAATCTATTGCCCTCTCCGAATCTTACCCCTACTCCACTAAGTTATCCGTCACGTTCTAATGAGGAACCTAACACTTGCATGGGAGACAAACAGAATACCAAGGAAAGGGGTTAGTAATGTATCACGTCGGCTTGGGCCTAGGCTAGACATGGGTTGGGCTTAAATGGACCGACCCATGCGGGGACAGTTCAAAAATAATTAGAAAAGTAATTATTTAATTAGATTTCTCAAAAAATTATTTAATTAGATGGACTATTTTGAGATCCATGCAAATTTTAGAGGGAGGAGTACCATAGCACTTCTCCTCCACCACCAAAATGAAATAAAATAAAAAATGGCAGGCTAGCGCCTAGTGTTCGAACGCCCACGCCTGCTGCGTCTGCCCATGCCCCGCGTACGTATGCCGCTACGCCCTCACGCGTGCCTGCTTCACGTGGTGGTCCACGCCGCTCCATTTCCCATGCCTACTGCTCGCACCCCCTCCATACCCACGCGCATGCACGCGGGCCTAGCAGCTCCAATAGGCAACTACGGCAGATGGGTTCCACTACAACATGTGCAATATCTAAATAAAACACTTGTAACATATGTCAGAAACAGTTGAAACACTTGCAACATATGCCTGAAACACCATGAAAAGATGTATGTAGCCATTTGTAAAACATATGGAACATCAGGATGTGTGAACCATATGCAACATTAAGATAAAACATTTGCAATATAAGTGTGAAACGTATGCAACATCTAATAAAACACTTACAACATACTTTTGAAAAAGCTGAAACATTTGGAACAATACACTTGCAACATACGTGTATAGCCATGGCATCATATGTAATATCCACATGAAACACTTGCAACATGAATATGAAACACCTGAAACACTTCAAACAAACGCCTGCAAGATGCGCTTTCAACGCAACATCTTCTTGCTGTTTGAGTGAATCGAGGCTTGTCGATGCGGAGCTCGACATCGGCATGAAGCTCGATGCCACGGAGGTTGCCAGTGCGTAGCTGATTGATGGCGCAAAGCTCACCGGCAGTAGCACGTGTAGAGCTCAGCGACGACACATGGATGTCGACGGCGTGGAGCTCACTGGCAACACGGGGCTCTCCGGCGATAGTTGTACGCACAGAGAAGGTGGGGTTTGGCCATGACATGCGCGGGGCGGGTGGCTGCACGAGTTTGAGATGAGGAGGAGATGCACAGGCTCCAGGACATCCTTACTCTCCCTGTTGCTTTGAATGGAGGGACGAAGGAGACAGAACCAGAGAGGATAAATTTAGCCACCTAACGGGAGTAGATATTTATGTGGTGGAAAAAATACATGGTCCACGTGAGGGCACCGTAACGTCTGTCGTCCAGTGCAGGACGAACACCCGTGGTGGAGCATTACCGAATAAAAAAGGGTCATCCATCTTCCATTCTCTTCCTCATTACCATCTTCAGTTGGTAGGGGGAAGTCCACGGGCCCCGAAATCCGCTGTCTGTAGTCCGCCCTAGAGACTTCAGACTTGAGTCCAGGCTAGCAAAGTCTTGGGCGACTGTGGTGGTCGCTGCCGTGCCAGGGCAGCCCAGTGCACAGCTCGCCCGTCTCTCACCGGGGAGTCCGCCGCTGGCGACGATGGTAAGAATGCTCTTCTTGGACGCTTAACACACGCCTATAGGAATGTACAATAGTAAATCAGCTGGGTAGCAATGCAAGCTTTAGTAATTAATTTTCAACTTTGCAAGCACGTACGGCGCAGTTCGTTTTCTTCTTATGATTTGGAGCCGGGATTACCTCGGCGACACTGTACCTTCTCTGACGACGTCACGATGTCTGTCTCTCCCTGTACTTGTCGTTGCGGTCAAATTTGTGGAAGAAACTGAAATAAATTAGGAAAAGAAGAGAGCATCAGGACAGCATCCGGTCCAAACGAAAGTGACATCAACTCCTCTTCTTAGACTTCTTCCTGTACCATATGTCCACAATTCAAGCATGCCGATCTATCTATATCTGTTATATATATTCTTAAACCCTATTACGAATGTATCTCAACGTGCATGTTGTCCACCTCAGCAATACACTATCATTTACAATTAAAATCCACTAGAACATGCACTTGTGATATCCAAGACATATAAATATTTTGTTGTTCATGTCACATTGCCACGCAATCCACTAGCATTAGTTTATAATAGGTTATTTCTTCCTATAAGTAATTATATATAGTCTAATTTTATTCTAAATTATCTGCAATTCTAGCAGCAACACGTGGGGTATGCTTTAATCTAGTTATATATACAAGTAAGTATCCCACAAACTGGAACATATACATTGTCTCTGTAATCATCCAACAACTAATTGCGCACGAGCTGAGCACGATGACCGGTGGTCCCCCTCTAGCTCCAGTAGTGATTCTTCTTCCCGTGTTGCTTGCATTGGCATTACGAGCCACGGCTAGCATCGGCCGGCTGCCGGGGCAGCCGGCCATGGACTTCCCGATGTACTCGGGGTACGTGGCAGTGGACGAGGGCGCCGGCGGGCGGGCGCTGTTGTACTGGCTTCAGGAGGTGCCTCCGGAGGCCCAGCCAGCGCCGCTGGTGCTGTGGCTGAACGGCGGGCCACGGTGCTCGTCGGTGGCCCTCGGCGCATCCGAGGTGCTCGGCGCGTTCCGCATCCAGCCTGACGGCGCGATGCTATTCCTCAACGACAACCGGTGGAACAAAGCAGCGAACATCTTGTTCATGGAGTCGCCGGCCGGCGTGGGATTCTCGTACACCAACACCAGCTCCGACCTTTACACCTACGGCGACAACAGAACAGCCCACGATTCCTACACTTTCCTAGTGAAATGGCTGGAGAAGTTCCTGCAGTACAAGTACCGCGATTTCTACATTGCTGGAGAGAGCTACGGAGGGCACTATGTCCCGCAGCTGTCCCAGCTCGTCTACCGGTAGTCCGGAACAACATTGGCGTCGCGAAACCTGTCATAAACTTGAAAGGCTTCATGGTCGGCAACGCGGTGATCAACGACCACACCAACTACATGGCATCTTCGAGTCGTGGTGGAACCACGGGCTGGTCTCCGACGCCACGTACCGGCTGCCCATGCTTTAGGAACAATACGCATCACTAATAACAATATATTAGTGACTCTTGCAAAGGAAACGTGTCACTGATAAAATTTGTGACGCATATTACCCAGGCACGTCACAGATATATGGCCGTATTGGTGACGCGGGTGAACAAGACGCGTCACAGATAAGGAAAGTGACGCGTTTTTCCTGGATGCGTCACTGATACAAGGAAATATCAGTGTCTCTTCTTGACAAAACGCGTCACTGATAATAAAAACGACGCGGGTTGTCCGGACGCGTCACTGTTGTAAGGTCCAAATGGCTAGAGGGGGGTGAATAGCCTATTTAAAATTCTACAAGCTTCACTAAACAACCACGTTAGTATAAAATATGGCTAAGCTAATTCTAGCACTAGCTCAACTATACTATGCAAGCCACCTATACAATACTAGAGAAGCAAGGCTATGATCTCTAATACACACCAACAAGACTAAGTCACTAAGCTAATTACTCCTATGTGATAAAAGCTACACTAAGCAAACTACACTAGAACTAGTACAAGAAAGTAAAGAGCAAGTGACTTGATTCTTATACCAACGATGTAGAGAAGCAATGCACTCGAAGAATCAATCACAATGATCAACCACAAGAGAAATCCTCGGTAAAGAGATGACACAAGATTTTTTACCGAGGTTCACTTGCTTCCCGGCAAGCTACTCCTCGTTATGGCGATGCACCCACTTGTCGGTTCGTGAGCTAATCGACTATCAAGAGTCGAGCCCTCGGCGGGCGCCGCACAACTGCATACAAGATGGGGATCCTTCAAGCCACGAGCTCCACTAGAGTATCCAATTTGCGAACTCCCGCGGAGAAGGATCAAGAACCCCTTACAACACTTGGTGAAGGCTCCAACAATCTCCAATTGCGAGCTCAATCACCTCCGCTGCTTCAAGCCGTCTACCGTGTCGGGAAACACGGAAGAGTAACAAGAAATCCGCAGCAACTCGAAGATCAAGTGCCTCTAGAATGCAACTCTCAAGCAATGCACTTGAATCTCACTCAATCTCACTCAAGATGTGCAACCAAGCAAAGAGATGAGTGGAGGGGTTGTTCTCTAGCTCAAAGGATGTCTCTATATCTCAAAATGTGCAAGAGTTACCCTCAAACCCCGGACATCCTCTATTTAAAACGAAGGGGTACGCAGCTAGCCGTTACGGACGACGCAGCGAAAAATCGCGCTGAACGGACGCTCCGGTCAGGGTGACCGGACGCGTCCGATCACTACACGACAGCAAGAAACAGTGCACGTCAGAACTAGCCGTTGCCCTGACCGGACACGCTCAACCGTGTGACCGGACGCGACAGTGCCCGCGTCCGGTCGCGTTCCAGTACGCTCCCGTTGAGACCGGACACGTCCGATCGCACGTGATCGGACGCGCCGCGCATCCGATCGTCACTCCGCTTTGCTCTGCCCCTCTGGACGCTTGACCGGACGCTCCGGTTCCGTGAGGGACCGGACGCGCCGGTCGCGCGCTCTACTTCAGCGCACAGGAGAACTGACCGGACGCGCTGGTCAGGCCAGACCAGCGTCCGGTCACAAACCCGAAGCGCGCTGCGTCCGGTCAAACCGGGACCGCGTCCGGTGTAGCGTCCGGTCAACCCAGTGACCTCCGTTCGCCTCCGTTTCTTTTCCGACTTCCGGCGCAGTAGAAAATATGCGTTTCATTTCCTCGAAAACGCCTGAACCCCAAACCCCTTACTACCGCTCAAACACCACCGCCTTCGCAAATGTGCTAGCACCACCAAGTGTACACCACCATGTGCATGTGTGTTAGCATTTCACAAACATTTTCCAAGGCGTTATGTTAGCTCCCAACTAGATCCTAATGCATATGCTCAAGACATTGATCTAGTGGCACTTGATTCCTGAGCTAACCGTGATTGCCCCTCTTGATAGTCGGCTATGTATCCTAAACCCGGTCAATCACTTCTCTACTCATCTTAGACCGGCAAAAGGAAAACCCTATGGTTATACCTTTGCCTTGCGCTCTTAGATCATTCTCTTTCACTTGATCATCATGTCTATCATATTATGTGCATCTCCACCATGATCGACATTTTATGTCCATGCACCATTTCTTTGTGATCTTGTGGCCACCACTCCTTGCCACGAACACCTTCATCACATGTGTTGCTTATGCCTAACTCAAAACACTTAACACATGGCATTAGCAACTTGGTGTCATTAATTACCAAAACCAAACTTGGGCTTTCAATCTCCCCCTTTTTGGTAATTGATGACAACCATCACAAAGATATGAAATGAAATCAATTTTCAATTTTGATAGTATTAGCTCCCCCTACATATGTGCTTCCATGAGTTTGGTTCAATTGTGCACATATGTATGGATTTGAATTTTGGGAGAGTTACTATTATCAAATTGATACTAAGGTATATAGAATGGACCTTTGAAGCGTGATACCAATCGGAGTTGCCTTTATATACCATCCTTAGCATCAATGTAGCTAGACACCACTTGTAATACATCACTTGTAAAGATCACAAACACTAAAATACCCCGTGAGATCAACATTATAAGCAAAGGTGTCTAGATACTACTTGTAAAGCTACTCTTAACAAAACATCATTCAAGTTCTATTTCTAGCAATCACCATACAAACATGAATATGAATTTAAGCTTTTGCAATGCAACAATTCATCATGTTAATGCACATACAAATGCAACAAACAATTCATGAGCTTGCTCCCCTACTTGTGTGCTCAGTTTTTAATTTCTCTCCCCTTACTACATCTTTCTCGCTCTTTGCAATTTAACTTTTGAACTTTGTGACTTTTCTATCTTTGTGACTTTTCTCTCCCCCTTTGTCAACAATCACCAAAAAGGTGCCAATTTTAGTGAGAGTCAAGTCAATCAATATGAGGGAGTCCAAATTATGGTTCAATCTAGATCACTTGCCTAGAATATGTAATTCGGTTTGATCCAAGGACAAACTTCTTCACACCTCATAAAGTATAAGGGTTATCTTGACCATGTTGAATTACACATCATGAGCTCATTTTCTAGATTCAATACTAGGTTTGCAAGCCCACAAACATGTCATATGCTACCACTAGATCAATCAAAACATAGAAGCAATAGTGGTACCATATATACATTAAACTCATTTGATTTTCATGAATGAGCCTATTTGTCATGCAAATATGTCTATATGTTCTAAACATATCCTTAGCAAAGTATGAATGATATGTCAAACAATCTTTACCTTGCTATGTTGGAGGAGAGGCATGTCATATAAGAATGTGGGGGTGCACTCATTTCAAGTTGGAGAAGTCAAGTATGTTCAATTCATTCTTCAACTTGTAAAATCTCTTCTCATCAAGTGGCTTTGTAAAGATATCGGCTAGTTGATCTTCGGTGCTAATGCTTTCAATGCTAATATCACCCTTTTGTTGATGGTCTCTTATGAAATGATGCCTTATATCAATGTGCTTGGTTCTTGAATGTTGAACCGGATTTTGTGTCATGTTGATTGCACTTTCATTGTCACAAAACAATGGCACATTCTTGAACTTAATTCCAAAATCATTCAAGGTGGCCTTCATCCAAAGTAATTGTGCACAACAACTACCGGCACTAATGTATTCGGCCTCGGCTGTAGATAGTGCAACACTATTTTGTTTCTTTGATGACCATGAAACAAGAGACCTTCCAAGCAATTGACAAGTGCCACTTGTGCTCATTCTATCAATCTTGCATCCACTATAGTCGGAGTCCGAATATCCAATCAACTCAAAGTTAGACCCCTTTGGAAACCATAATCCAACATCATGAGTGCCCTTAAGATATCTCAATATTCTCTTAGTTGCTTTCAAGTGACTTTCTCTATGTGAAGCTTGATATCTTGCACAGTTGCATACACTAAACATCACATCTAGCCTAGAAGCGGTGACATAGAGCAAACTTCTAATCATAGATCGATATTGCTTTTGATCCACCATGTTGCCACTAGCATCAGCACTCAATTGATCATTAGTGCCCATTGGTGTACTCATTGGCTTAGCATCTTGCAATCTAAACTTCTTGATCATGTCCTTGATGTACTTGCCTTGACTTACAAAAGTGCCATTCTTCATTTGCTTGATTTGAAGTCCAAGGAAGTAACTAAGCTCTCCAATCATAGACATCTCAAACTCATTAGCCATCATATTTCCAAACTCTTCACAAAAGTCTTGATTGGTTGATCCAAAGATAATGTCATCCACATAGATTTGCAACACAAACAAGTCATTTCCAAGCTTCTTGGTGAAGAGAGTGGTGTCAACCTTTCCCATCTTGAACCCTTTAGAGAGAAGAAAGTCTCTCAATCTCTCATACCATGCTCTAGGTGCTTGCTTCAAACCATACAATGCCTTCTTTAGCTTGTATCTATGTTCGGGCTTCTTGTCATCTTCAAAGCCAGGAGGTTGCTCAACATAAACTTCTTCATTGATGTAGCCATTGAAAAATGCACTCTTGACATCCATTTGATAGAGCTTGATGTTGTGTGCACAAGCATATGCTAATAAGATTCTAATAGCTTCCAATCTTGCAACAGGTGCATATGTCTCTCCAAAGTCAAGACCCTACTAATCTTGCTTTGTTCCTCACAACCATGCCATCTTGATCTTTCTTGTTTCTAAAGACCCACTTAGTACCAATCACATTGTAGTTCTTTGGCCTTTCAACAAGTTCCCAAACTTGATTTATAGTGAAGTTGTTTAGCTCTTCATGCATGGCGTTTACCCAATCGGAGTCTTTCAATGCATCTTCTATTTTCTTAGGTTCTTCAAGTGATACAAATGAGTAGTGCTCACAAAAAGATGCTAATCTTGATCTTGTTTGAACACCACTTTGAATTCCACCAATGATTTGGTCTAATGGATGATCTCTTGCAATGCTAGTAGGTTGGAGTATTGGGAGTTGGTTGCTTCCACTAGCTTGACTTTGATCTTGCACTTCATCATGAGAGCCACTAGAGCTTGCTTGATTTGTATCAATTTGCACACTTTGGTTGATCACATGAATATCATCATCATCAACTTGCTTTGGTCTTATGTCACCAATGTTCATGTTCTTCATTACATTAGACAATTGATCTCCTCTTACATCATCAAGATTTTGAGCTTCATTTTGAGACCCTTGGGTTTCATCAAACTCAACATCATGAACTTCTTCCAAGGTGCCATTTGTGAGATTCCAAACTCTATATGCTTTGCTTGTGGTAGAATAACCAAGTAAGAACCCTTCATCACATTTCTTTTCAAACTTGCTCAATCTAGAGCCTTTCTTGAGAATATAGCATTTGCAACCAAATACTCTAAAGTATGCAATGTTGGGCTTTCTTCCATTCAATAGCTCATATGGTGTCTTCCCAAGCTTCCCATGGCAATAGAGACGGTTGCTACAATAGCAAGCCGTGTTGATGGCTTCACTCCAAAATGTATGACTCACATTGTACTCACTAAGCATTGATCTAGCCATGTCAATCAAAGTTTTATTCTTTCTTTCAACTACACCATTAGATTGAGGAGTGTATGTTGGAGAGAATTGATGTCCAATACCAAGATCATCACATAAAGCTTCAATTCTTGTGTTCTTGAACTCACTACTATTGTCACTTCTAATCTTCTTGATGGTAGTCTCAAACTCATTTTGCACTTTCTTGACAAAAGACTTGAATAGATCATAAACATCACTCTTGTCATAAATAAAGAACACCTAAGTATATCTAGTGTAGTCATCAACAATCACAAAACCATACTTATTTCCACCAATACTAGTGTATGTTGTTGGCCCAAACAAGTCCATGTGCAATAGCTCAAATGCCTTTGATGTGCTCATTTCACTCTTATTAGGATGTGCATTTCCCACTTGTTTGCCGGCTTAACAAGCACTACAAGGTTTATCCTTCTCAAAGGTGACATCCTTCAAGCCTCTAATTAAGTCATGCCTCAAAAGTTTGTTCAATTGTTTCATTCCAACATGACCAAGCCTTCTATGCCACAACCATCCCATACTAGATTTGCTAAGAAAGCATGATGTCAATTGTGTCTCACTATCATTGAAGTCAACTAAGTACAAGCTACCATGTTTAAATCCTTTGAATATCAAATTTGATCCATCAACACTTATGACTTCAACATCATCACTACCAAATATGCACTTGAAGCCAAGATCATAAAGTTGTGCCACCGACAAAAGATTGAAATCCAAGCTCTCAACTAGCAATACATTAGATATGCTCATGTCATTTGAGATAGCAATTTTACCAAGCCCCTTGACTTTGCCTTTCTTGTTGTTGCCGAAAGTGATAGCATCAAAACCACCATTTTGACTTGTATCAATTGATTTGAACATACAAGAATCCCTGATCATATGTTGAGTGCACCCACTATCAAGCACCCAATGCCTTCCTCCGGCTTTGTAATTGATCTACAAGACAAGATCAATTCTTTTTAGGTACCCAAACTTGTTTGGGTCCTCTAAGGTTAGTGACCAAGCTCTTTGGTACCCAAATAGCTTTCTTCTTTGAGCCCATCCATGGTGTACCAATGAACTTAGCATAAACACCATTTGTACCCTTGGTAAGTATATATAAAGAATCAAACTTAATTGAGGATACTTTAGCATTGGATTTCTTGTTCATGCAATGTTGCTCTATGTGACCAACTTGCTTGCAACTTTTGCAATAGCTACCATTGTTCTTCACAAAACGAGTCTTGTGAGGAGCAAAAGCGGCCTTGCCTTTCTTGGGGTTATAGCCCAATTCCTCTTTGTAGAGAGAAGCTCTTTGGCTACCCAAGCACATAAGCAAGCGGTCCTCACCACCATAAGCCTTAGCTAAGGTGTGATTGAGCTCTTTTACCTCCTTCTTGAGATTTTCATTCTCAACTATTAGTGTGGAGTCACAAGTGAAACCGTCACTACTAGATGAGGATGATGTAGATGCGCTACATGAAGGGTTAGTGGTAGTAACAAAAATAGGCTTATGACAAGATTCATCAATTATATCACAAGATATGCCTATGTTGCAAGTTTTAGCTTTCTCAACATTAGTTGGCATGTTTTCACATTTTTCGACTAGAGAGGAATGAACTTCTTCAAGCTTAGTGTGAGACTTTTGAAGCTTCTTATGGTCTACCTTTAGACTCTCATAAGATGCCCTAAGCTCATCAAGTTCTTGCATAAGATTTTTCTTTTCCTTAAGCAAGCTCTTGCACTCCTTTCTAGATTCTTTATAATGTTGAGTGCAATCTTCTAGCATAGTGATTAGTTCATCTTTAGTGAATTCTTCTTCATCACTATCACTATCACTAGCATTATCATGATCACTCTCATCATCGGATGATACCTTAGTGGCCTTAGCCATGAAACACGATGGAGTGTCGAAGAGGGAGACCTTCTCTTGGATGGCAATGCTAGCATGTCCCTTCTTCTTGCTCTTGTTGTCATCCTCATCATCACTTGAGGAATCATCACTATCCTATGTAGCAACATGAGAATCATTCTTCTTCTTATGAGAACTCTCCTTCTTTTCTTGCTTCTTCTTTTGCTTCTTCCTCTCCTTCTTGATAGCATCTTCATCATCACTATCATAAGAACACTTTGCAATGAGATGATCTTTGCTATGGCATGTAAAGCATCTCATGGTATGCTCATTCTTCTTAGATGAGTTCTTCCTCCTTCTTGCACGATAGCCCTTCTTCTTCATAAATTTGCCAAATTGCTTGACAAAGAGAGCCATCTTCTCATCAATGTCATCACTATCACAAGAGCTTGAGTCTTCTTCACTTGATGACTCAATCTTAGATTTGCCCTTGGATGTGGTGGCTTTGAATGCCACACTCTTCTTCTTTTCATCATCTTTCTTTTCATTTTCCTTCTTCTTCTTCTTGACCAACTCATCCTTCTCATCATCTTCTCTATATGAATCATCGGTCATCACTTCTTGAAATATTTGTTGAGGAGTTGAATCCTTCAATGTAGTCCTCACTAGCACGGTGATCAATGTATTAAACCTCTTGGGCAAGCTTCTCAAGAACTTCATAGAGAATTGGTTGTCCTTGACTTCCTCACCAAGTTCTTTGAGCTCATTGACAATGACTTGCAATCTATGAAACATCTCCGGTACACTCTCATCATCTTGCATCTTGAAGCTTGAAAATTTTTCTTGCAAGATATATGCTTTAGCGGTCTTTGTGCCTTCGGTGCCCTCAAATGTTTCTTCTAGCTTGGCCCAAGCATCATGAGCGATCTTAATGTTCTTCACTTGCTCAAAGGTCTTGTCATCTAGTGCCTCATGAAGAGCACTAATGACAATGTCATTGCATTGGAGCTTCTTCTCTTCCACCGGTGTAGGTACTTCCGGATTAGCAACCTCAAATTTTGTTTCGGTGACCTTCCACACTTCTCTATTGATTGACTTGAGGTGTGCGGTCATCTTAACCTTCCAATATGCATAATTTGTGCCATCAAAGTGAGGTGCCTTCTTGGTGTTGTTGATGTGTAAGCTTAATTGAGTCATTTCTTTTTCACTATAGGTTGTTAAGCCTCAAATAAACGGTGCCTCGGCTCTGATACCACTTGTAAGGTCCAAATGGCTAGAGGGGGGGTGAATAGCCTATTTAAAATTCTACAAGCTTCACTAAACAACCACGTTAGTATAAAATATGGCTAAGCTAATTCTAGCACTAGCTCAACTATACTATGCAAGCCACCTATACAATACTAGAGAAGCAAGGCTATGATCTCTAATACACACCAACAAGACTAAGTCACTAAGCTACTTACTCCTATATGATAAAAGCTACACTAAGCAAACTACACTAGAACTAGTACAAGAAAGTAAAGAGCAAGTGACTTGATTCTTATACCAACGATGTAGAGAAGCAATGCACTCGAAGAATCAATCACAATGATCAACCACAAGAGAAATCTTCGGTAAAGAGATGACATAAGATTTTTTACCGAGGCTCACTTGCTCCCCGGCAAGCTACTCCTCGTTGTGGCGATGCACCCACTTGTCGGTTCGCGAGCTAATCGACTATCAAGAGTTGAGCCCTTGGTGGGCACCGCACAACCGCACACAAGATGGGGATCCTCCAAGCCACGAGCTCCACTAGAGTATCCAATTTGCGAACTTCCGCGGGGAAGGATCAAGAACCCCTTACAACACTTGGTGAAGGCTCCGACAATCTCCAATTGCAAGCTCAATCACCTCCGCTGCTTCAAGCCGTCTACCGTGTCGGGAAACACGGAAGAGTAACAAGAAATCCGCAGCAACTCGAAGATCAAGTGCCTCTAGAATGCAACTCGAAGATCAAGTGCCTCTAGAATGCAACTCTTAAGCAATGCACTTGAATCTCACTCAATCTCACTCAAGATGTGCAACCAAGCAAAGAGATGAGTGGAGGGTTGTTCTCTAGCTCAAAGGATGTCTCTATATCTCAAAATGTGCAAGAGTTACCCTCAGACCCCGGACATCCTCTATTTAAAACGAAGGGGTACGCAGCTAGCCATTACGGACGACGCAGCGAAAAATCGCGCTGACCGGACGCGTCCGGTCACTACACGACAGCAAGAAACAGTGCGCGTCAGAACTAGCCGTTGCCCTGACCGGACACGCTCAACCGTGTGACCGGACGCGACAGTGCCCGTGTCCGGTCGCGTTCCAGTACGCTCCCGTTGAGACCGGACGCGTCCGATCGCACGTGATCGGACGCGCCGCGCATCCGATCGTCACTCCGCTTTGCTCTGCCCCTCTGGATGCCTAACAGGACGCTCCGGTTCCGTGAGGGACTGGACACGCCGGTCGCGCGCTCTACTTCAGCGCACAGGAGAACTGACCGGACGCGCTGGTCAGGCCAGACCAGCGTCCGGTCACAAACCCGAAGCGCGCTGCGTCCGGTCAAACCGGGACCGCGTCCGGTGTAGCGTCCGGTCAACCCAGTGACCTCCGTTCGCCTCCGTTTCTTTTCCGACTTCCGGCGCAGTAGAAAATATGCGTTTCATTTCCTCGAAAACGCCTGAACCCCAAACCCCTTACTACCGCTCAAACACCACCGCCTTCGCAAATGTGCTAGCACCACCAAGTGTACACCACCATGTGCATGTGTGTTAGCATTTCACAAACATTTTCTAAGGCGTTATGTTAGCTCCCAACTAGATCCTAATGCATATGCTCAAGACATTGATCTAGTGGCACTTGATTCCCAAGCTAACCGTGATTGCCCCTCTTGATAGTCGGCTATGTATCCTAAACCCGGTCAATCACTTCTCTACTCATCTTAGACCGGCAAAAGGAAAACCCTATGGTTATACCTTTGCCTTGCGCTCTTAGATCCTTCTCTTTCACTTGATCATCATGTCTATCATGTTATGTGCATCTCCACCATGATCGACATTTCATGTCCATGCACCATTTCTTTGTGATCTTGTGGTGACCACTCCTTGCCACGAACACCTTCATCACATGTGTTGCTTATGCCTAACTCAAAACACTTAACACATGGCATTAGCAACTTGGTGTCATTAATTACCAAAACCAAACTTGGGCTTTCAACTGTTCACTGCTTCTTCTCTTTTTTTTTACCGGTGCTCCATCCCAGCCGCCCACGCTTGGTTCCCTGTTCCACTGTTCTTCAGCAGCCTTGGCATCCAGGCCGTTCATCTGAAGTGTCTTCCCATCGCAATCGTCCGTCTGTTTTGATGCAGCCACATCGGCCGTCCTCCAGAAGCTTCTGCCTGAATCCAACCTTATCCTTCCCTCCATCTACGTCTGCCTCAGAAGTCAATACCACAGCGAGCTCAGAGAAAGAAAGAAAAAAAGCATCGCCTCGCTGCCTCCGCCTGCGAGCGCGGCACGCTGCCTCCGCCTGTGCCCGTCGCTTCCTCGCCTCTCTCCTCCTCTCCCCCACCGGCGAAGCTTCCTCTCCCCCGGCCGACGGTCGCGCCCCTCATCTCCTACGCCGCCGCCGCCGCCGCCGGTGAGGGAGCCACGCCTGATGTCGCGCCGGATGCCTCGACGAGCGGGGAGGACGGCAAGCCACCACACCTGCTGCTGCGCTGACGAGACGGAGATTCGTGTCCCCTTCTTCTTCTCCATCTGGATCTGGGGTTCAACCATGGACCTTGATTTCCTCTTTCATTTTTATTTTTCTTAGAGAAGAAGAGGAAGAAAAGGGGGCAGGACAGAAAGGGAGCTACGCCGCTGCCTGCTCCCCGTATGGCCCCCCGACGGCCTCTTCCTCGCCCTCCCTCTCCCGATCTGATCTGAAGCGCCACCTCGATGACTTGCTACTGGAGGAGCACATCCGGATGGTCTCCATCCTGGATAAGACTGTAAGCCCCCTCCCTTCCTTCCTTCCTTTCATTTTTGCTTTCTTTAGATTTCCTCTGTTCAATACTCTCAGATTCTAGCCTGATTTCGCCCCTGAATGGATCCCGTCACAGAGCTTCTTCCTGGCGATGGCCAAGATCGTCGCCACGCTCGGCCCCAGGTCGCGCTTTGTCAACACCATCTCTGCCTGCCTCATGCCCGGCACGTCTAGTAATTTCTCACACTCTCTGCTGCTCTGTCTCCATTAAAAAAATCTATTCTACTTTATGATGCAACTACTATCCTTTTTTCAATGCCTTTTGTCATCTGGTTCAGCACATATTTCATATATAATAATTTTAGGCTCTTTCAATCGGTTGCATTCACAGTTCATCTCTTGGGTTATTTCCTAGATATGCACACCTTTCTTCACCTGCTCAAAGTGATAGGTCCTTATAGCCGTGAAAATAGTAAATTGCTTGATGTGTCTTTTATTCTTGTGCATTCTATATGAGATAGATGTGCGATTCTTAAGGGACATCTTCTCAGATAGATCTGAAGGAAATGATGTGTCTTAAGAGTAGGATATGTGTATTTTTAGATTGCTCATGAATTGGATATGTGTTGTGCTACTAAAGTCTTATCGTCATTTCCTTATATAGATAGATCCGACATGGTCTCAACTCGCTTCGCAAACATCGACCGGATGATACAGAGAAATCCTGAGGTTAATATCATGGCATTTGTTGATATGTCTTTTCTCGAATCTAAATTATTTGATCTCTCCAAATTGTATACATCTACAACTGAATGACCCATGTTATCCCTGTCATTACACAGGATCTCCTGCTTTAGTGATGATGTGTTTTTTTTTTGGCTTCAACATCTGCTGCAGGAGGAAGAAGCCCACCTCCCTCCAGCGCCATACCAGAACAGCTCCTCATCCTCCTTTCCCCACAACAGGTGATTTCTCTCACTCTGCTTTTGCACTACCACTATGTATAAAGATTGCATTCCTGGCATGTTTGGTTCTAGCCCTTTCGTTGCAATACAACAGACCTATTTGCTTATGGTTCTCCTATGGTTTTTTTTCTCCTATGGTCTGATGAAGCAGATGCCTTCAAAGCTGAAAACAATCACCTTGAATTTGTAAGTGCAGTCTGTGGGTGATGGAACACAAATTAGAAATGGAAGATGCGAAACCATCTCGTGGATGACCATACATCACGACTGAACCCCACAGGCACAAATTACCCAGGTACAAATTACGTTGGGCCACAGCTAGCTCAATTTGTATGGAATCATAGTCATCTGGTTTTATTACCTTTCAGCACTTTGCATTTGTGCTCATGTCATATATCTCTAAAATACAAGTTCGGAAGAGGTTATAAACTAGAGGCTATAATTGATTGTACGTTCTCTAAAATTTATATATTATTTTCATATTTCCTGTAATTGTTCTTCTAGCCCTCTTGTCAATCTGCGATCCACTGACAAGCTAATTCTGATTCAGCTGCTCTGACTCCAGACATTACATGTTGTATGCTGATTATGTTCGATATGCAAATTATTATAATATACAAGCTGGTGACCAAGGATTCTCTGGTAACCTACGTCAGGATGATGGAACTCATGCTGCTGGTCAGGACAACGAGGAAGGACCCTTTTGCAGCCCGGATCTCACTGATGACAAGCTAGCAGATATTAGTGCCAATTATACCCAAAAGGCAGAGGATCTTGAGGAGATGGTGCCTGATGCCATGGGGTTTGATGAGTATACTGAGGCGGAGATGAAGAAGTTGAAAAGGCTGGTGGCAGATATGAGGACGCCGCTCTATCAGAGCTGCAAGGAGAAGTATTCAAAGTTGTTTGCTACTCTGAAGCTTCGATGTATAGTCATATGGTGTGCTGTAATTCCAGTTTGCTGGCCCATGCGAAGCACGGGGATACCTGCTAGTTGTATATATAGACATGGTCTGATTGTATAAACAGCCTCCGACCGAGATTTTTCTTTTTTTTTTGGTTTTTGTAAATTATTATCAGTGACGCGTTTTGTCTTTACGCGTCACTGAACAGACCATTATCAGTGACGCGTTTTGTCTGTACACGTCACTCAACTGACCATTATCAGTGACGCGTTTTGGCTATACGCGTCACTGAACATACCATTATCAGTGACGCATTTTTTCTATACGCGTCACTCAACTGACTATTATCAGTGACGCGTTTTAGCTATACACGTCACTGCTGACCATTATTAGTGACGCGTTTTTACGCGTCACTGATTTGCCCTTATCACAGATGCAAGAACAGTGGCGTGTCTTTTCCGCGTCACTAATGACTGTCTAAACACGTCACTGATAAGCTTTTCTGGCATAGTGAGTCATGGATGCGGGGATCGTCGTATGACCCGTGCACCGAGAGCCACTCGACGGTTTACTACAACCGGCCGGAGGTGCAGAGGGCTCTCCACGCCAACGTCACCGGATCAATAAAGTATGCATGGGCGACCTGCAGGTTCGTGCGTGCGTGCATCTGTGGCAAAATGTTTCTTTCTTCTCAGGTTCGTGTGAAAATGTTTCTGCACCTTATAAACAACAAAAAGAAAAAAAACCAGCACGCAATTAATGGCTTAGCTTGCACTATTATTTTCATTATTGACGTTCATGCATCATATCAAATACAGTAGGCAGGCATCCCGACTTTTAATTTACAACAGTGCACCATGTATGAACCTTGATGATGCCAATTGCATATATAGGCCCCGTTTGGCACAGCTCAGCTTTACTAGTAAAGCTGTTTTTTTGGAAAATAGCTTTACGAGCAGCTTTCTAGGTGAAGCTAAACTGTTTTGGAAAAACTATTTGGCAAAACAGCTTCACCAATAGCTTCATGCATGGATGAGAGAGAAATTAGGGAGAGAGCTGGGATAAGCTACTTTTTGCAGCTTCATCCCAACTCATATCTTTGTCAGAGGAGAAAAATAGCTTCACCCATGAAGCTATTTTGAAAATGAGTGTTCGGCAAGAAAAATAGATCACAACAGCTCATGAAGCTGTTGTGAGCTATGCCAAACAGGCCCATAGTTGGAGCCTTCAGATCGGCAATTATCAATTGTCGCAACATCGTATCCTTTGCTCTGTGTTCCCTTCCCCAACTGTCCTGGAATTTAGCGAGAACAACATATATATCAGCTAGCATCCTAGTGTGAGTGATACCTCGTAGACGCGCCACGCCCCCTCCCCTCCTCCTCCCCTCCTGCGTGCGGCCACGGTGGCCCATGACGGACCCTAAAAGAAGGGTCCCTATACCCGCCCCCCTCCCACACCTCCACTGCTTCCCCACCCCTCTCTTCCTCTCCAACTCTGGCATGGTACGGCGGCTGGCCAGCTGGATCCAGCCCAACTGAACCCGCCTATCCACTTCAAATTCGGGTGCCCCTGCTTCACCTTGCGGATGGATAATCCATGCCGCGGGCTCCTCCACAGCAGATGCCAGGCTGGTGGCCGGTGGGCGGATCCGGGCCCTCTAGGGCCAGATCTCGCGCCGGCCATAGCAGGTCCTCCATTGTGGCGACGCTGTAGTTTCCCCTCCGAGATGGTGTCTGATGGGCGGATCCAGGCCCTCTGGCTCCAGATCTCGAGCCTACGGTCCCGGTGTTGGGGAGTGGTGCGCGGGTATTGGCAAGTCTCTAGTCGGCGGGGCAGTGCCCTCGCGGAGCCCCTCCTCTCCCCTTGGCTCGCCTGCTGG
This sequence comes from Saccharum hybrid cultivar R570, assembly GCA_038087645.1. Classification (NCBI taxonomy): domain Eukaryota; kingdom Viridiplantae; phylum Streptophyta; class Magnoliopsida; order Poales; family Poaceae; genus Saccharum; species Saccharum hybrid cultivar. The sequence goes on from JAQSUU010000744.1 coordinate 4,487,927, forward strand.
TTTCCTCTCCGGGCAGGGAGGACCCAGTTCCTTGAGTGCTGGATCTTGTAGAGCTGGTGGCAGCGGCTGCGTTCGCGTAGGGTGGTGGCGCCCCTCAGCGTGGTTGGTGCATGCGGCAAGACCCTGGGTACGGGGTGGCTCGCCTCACTCAGCGTTGGCTACTGTGGCCATGGCGCGACAGCTGCTGCAGTCATGGTGCCCGTGCTGGCGGCTTCGGCACTTTGCCGTCAGTGTCGCCACTCTAGGTGCCATGCTTGGGTGGCCTACGTGGGTGAACATACAGTCTCTGTGTGACAAGCCCTACCCAGCTGCTCTGGGCCAGTGGCAGTGGTGCAGCCTACGTCAGCTACCTTCTTGGAGGCATTGTTGAAGTTTCTGTTCGGTAGGGGCGGGCTGGGGAAGATAGTCCTACTCATGTGATTCTACCAGCGTTGTTGGCATCTTCGGATGTCAATATCCCGACAGCTTCTTTGGAGCACTTCTGCAGCCCAACTCCTGCTACTCTCGCCGGAGTTGCTTCTTCCTATGTTGTGTCTGTGTGTGCTTTAATCTCCTCTTCATAATGGTCTATCCAGTGTGTTGCCGCATTCGTTTCATTCTTCGCAACGGATACAATTGCTGTTGTCACTCTTCTTTGACGGATGCTTTTTCGTCATTACTGCTCCGTCGGATACTTTGCCGACGTCACTTCGGGATCTCCCCTCATGCAGATGTTGCTAGGTGTGTGATGCCCCCACTAGCGGATACTATGCCACATTAACTCTGGCGAATGCTTTGCCGCCATACTGCTGAATGTTCTTGCTCGGGCGGATACTTCGCTGTTGTAGTATCGTTTCTTCTCGGTGGATGCTTTGCTAGCGTGGCTTCATCTTCTATGTTGGCAGCCTTGTGTGATTCCAAATATTTGTTTCTAAAACCAATGCTAGAAGTAGGATTTAATAGATTTGTTGTTCCTGCCACGGGAAATATAGGGATATTTTGAGTTACCCTTTTTACAATGGCATTGGTGGGAAATTTGCAATTAGGGGCAAGGATATTTTGGGTTAACTTTTTGGTAATGGCAGTGATGAGTAATTATTTATTGTTTTTATTTTTCTCCGATTAATGTGGCAATTTCTAGACCTTAAGAGTGAACATAGAGGTTTCTTTTGTTGCCCAAATGCTAAGATAATATACAGATTATATATGTGTATTATTTGTTCAATTATGTAGTTATATGCATATATGCTCATGTTGAATCCTGCTCCATGAACTTCAGTGATACAATCCACAACAACTGACGAGATTCGCCAAGGTCGATGCCTCCACTTTGTCCTTCGAATCATCATTGTGGCCAAAGAGAAAAACGCTGATTTCCCGGAGCAAAGAAAGGTACTGCAAGCCGAGATTGTCGCAGCAGTTAGGATGCATGGGACTCTGCAGGACGGACTCCAATATGAAGCACTTGGAGGCTTGGCATGAAGGTAGGTGCTGCTGCATCAGAAACTGAGGGCAAGGCAGCGAAGTCTTCACAGTCACTCCCTGGGGTTGGGCCACGGTTGGAGTTGGAGGTGTACTGGCCCACTTTTTTCAGTGACCATCTCTTCACAAATGCCATAACATGTAGAAAATGAGCAAGAAAATAATTATAGGTTAGCGCTGCCAATCCATGCTTCAGTTTCCAGCAGGGTTGGATGGCTCCTCTGTGACTGTGATGCTGCTCATCATCAGAAACAGAGGGTCTGCGTCTCTGCAACTCCTCATCAGAAACAGAGGGATGGGCGATGTCCTCTAGTCCATTCCATATATGGGCCAGGTTTAGTTGCCCGAATTCGGCGGTGCTAAATTTACTGTTTGACACCGTAGTGTACTGTAGTATTTCGTTTGTATTTGGTAATAATTGTCCAACCATAGACTAATTAGGCTCAAAACGTTCGTCTCGCAAAGTACAACCAAACTGTGCAATTAGTTTTTGATTTCGTCTACATTTAGTACTTTATGCATGTACCGCAAGTTTGATATGGCAGAGAATCTTCCTTTTGCATAGTGTTAAATTCAGGAGTTTGGAAGGAACTGAACAGGCCATGAAATGAAACGCTCTGCTTGTCATCTTTGTTGGCAACGAACAAGACCATTGAATACGACAGTCTGCAGCACCTGAGCTTCGGGGCGAAGTAACCAGCAAGCTGCTATCTTAGGCCCCGTTCAGATGGCAAAATTTTTGCGGAGAAATTCCTGTAGCACTTTCGTTGTTATTTGGTAAAATTTATCCAATCATAGACTAACTAGGCTCAAAAAATTCATCTCGACATTTATAGACAAACTGTGTAATTAGTTATTTTTTTTACCTACATTTAATACTCCATGCATACGTCAAAAGATTCGATGTGACGGACACTATGCAAAATTTTTTGGGTGTTTTTAGGATCTAAACGTGGCCTTAACTGAAGTAAATGGCTTAGAGCTCCTATTTCTACCGTATCCTTAGTGCTGTCATAATCTTCACAAGAACACTGGCATGAGTGGACACAGTCTAAGAGTCTAACGGGTGGACCAAAGCCTAGAACATAGTGTACGTCGTAAATTATATCCTAGAACATTAACGTGTATATATGGAATATAGTGAATCAAAAATTAAAACATGAAAATAAAAAATAATTAATTAGAGTCTAATAAAGAGAAGAAAAATAATAAACTTAAAAATATATAGAAACACATAAAATAAAAAGGAGAAAAGAAAAAAAGAAAGGAAAGGAAAACAAATGATCAGAAAAAAGGCAAATGAAAATAAAAAACTATACAAAAGACAGAAAAGAGTAGGCAAAAATAAATAGAAAATTCGATAGAAAAGCAAAAAAGAAGCCTTAGGGCCTGGGGTTAGCATGAAGCAAAAAAGAATCCTCTGGTCAGTGGACTGCACCGCGCCTGCGTGGCCCACTAACACAACACAGCAGAAGCGGTGGACATCAAGTCGGCAGGAGACCAGTCGGACCTGATGATTCCCACTAACACAACACAGCAGAAGTGAAATTTTTGCTTAGCGATGATTGTGCATTTCTTCATGCTAAGCATGCCGAATTCTGCATTGTATTACACCGAATCGCATCTTAGGTTTTAGGCATATCCTGAATCGAAATCCTAGATCCATCTTTCAACCACTAAATCAAAGGACAGAATCTGTTTACAGCACAGAGTATTAAGCCTGTAACAGACGACGGCCAAAAGGCAACTAATACACACCCAGCTGATACCTATATTATAGAAACTAATGCACGACACAGACCCAAATCACTCTGACACAGTGCCAACTTCCAAGCAAACTCGCATCAGATCAGACAGCCATGAAGAGCACTTGTACCTTCCTCCCGCTACCAACTGTCAATATCAAGTGTAGGATGGTTGGGATGGACTTGGGCTGCGCTCCTCAGTGCCGCCTCCACTTCCTCCACTTGCACGGAACTGATACGCGAAGGAGCATCGATACGAACGCTGATTTCCCGGAGCGAAGAGATGAATTCCAAGCCGAGGCTGTCGCAGCAGTTAGGATGGTCCCGGACGGCCTCCCCAGGGACATAGAAATGAAGCACTTGGAGGCTTGGCATGAATCGAGGTGTTGCTGCACGTTCGCCTTCATCAGAAACAGGGGGCACATCATCAGAGGCAGAGAGCAACTGCAATTCTTCATCACTCTTTTCTCCGACAGGACCTCTGCCCGCTTCCCACTGAAACACGGAAGAAGATTCATCGTCACCCTGCAACTCGGCATCAGAGACAGAGGGCTGCTTGGTGATGCTGTCATCTACTTTTCCATCCCAGATATGAAACGAACAAGACCATTGAGCTCCTCAGTACGAGTTGCCCCAGCTTGGGGAAGTAGCAAACATCACTGTCACTGATGTTGTGTATTGTGGGTGATGCGTGCCACAGATCCAGGCCAAGGAAACGAAGCTCCGGCAACCCACCCAGGGTTTTCAGCTCCTGCTCATCCATGTACTGCAGGAGCAAGTCCAGGTGGGAGAGCTTACGATGACACAAAGGATCGATGCATGATGGCAGCTTCCAGAGTACGATGACCCCATGTAGATCCAAATATCGGAGATCGCCCGGGAGGACAAATTCCATTTCTTGCTGCCGGTACAAAATTGGAGAATAAAGACAAAAGATGTTTAGACGCTGGAGCTTGTGGAGATGGCGTACAGACTCCAACAAATCTCTTTTCATTTCCTCCTCATCTTCCAAGTTAATGAATGCGTCTAGCACCCTGAGTTCCCTCAGGCTGCCCAGCTCCTTCACAAGCCGCCTCGAAGCCTTTATTGACGACTCCACACTGTCGTCAATGGTATCCAAATTTATTGATAGGTCCTCTAGGGATGTCAGCCTCCCCACCGAAAACTTCTCTGCACCACTGTCGTCAATGGAATACATGTTTACAATACGGAGGCACAGCTGCTATTGGACGGCATTTCCAGAAGCCAACTTTCCCCCAAGTCCACCGTCTGCAACATCTTTAGAGCTCCTATTCCTTTGGGTATCTTCTCGATCTGTCTTCCATTTATACCCAGAAACCTCAGGTGAAGTAACTGTCCAAGGGGCTCAACTCGGAGGACAGTACCAATTATATTAGTGTAGCATCCTCCTATGTTCAACACACGTAGAAGTTTGAAGCTAGAAAGTGGAGCCCATGTATCAACAATGTACATATCCAGGGAAATAAATGACCTCACTTTTGACATGTCAAACATATTAGCCTGATTACTGAGCACCACGGTCTTGTTATGGTGCGCTAACCTGCGAACCACATTGCCTGGAACAAGTGGGCCTTGGTCATTGTTATCAAATACAGTGAAGAAATTTTCATCGCATGATATGGATAGAACAAAATCAAGCACCATATCATGAAGACGACAACCATGGATGTCATCATCATCTACCTCTTGGATCAAACTTCTGTTTATAAGATCATTAAAGTAACCCTCTCCGGTTTCAAATAAGCCTTTTCCTTTTTGCTTTTGGATGAATCCCTCAGCTTTTGTACTTTTGTTTTATCATAAAAGAAAATGAAGTGCTGTGGGGATCTCCCCCACAGTTTTTTTTGTCAAAAAAAAAACAATAAAATACCTACATCCGCACAAAAGTGCAAAAGTTCCAAATTAATAAAAATGTTATGACATATATAAAGTGAAGCCAGGTAATAACTAGCTAGGGACGGAAAACTACTACCCTCAAATCACAAATAATGATGTTTTAGAGGTGGACATGGTTGCAAAATACAATTTTTAACTTGTACTTTTTGTAACAAAAATCTTAAATGCGTAGCAAGCTTATACTTTTTATAGGTGTATTTCAAGATAATATATTTGTATTATTTCAAATATGCAGACTTATAATACACGATAATTTTTTTGTACTTAATATTTAAATGATTGTTGATGCATACCTCTTGTTTTCATGGAGGAACTCTTGGAGTCTGTTAACGAATTAAGTTATCTAGAACATACATATATAAAATGAAGAAGCATTCCAAAGAGCAAGGAAAAATACAACTTTCACTACTAATTTTTTTATTATAAGAAAATCTTACATAAGAGAGCAAGAGTACACTTTTTAATCTGTAGTATTATATTTCAAGGCCCAACATACTCATTATTTTAATACAGACTTAAAGCATAATTAATATGACTTGTTCAAAAAGCATAATTAATATGTTGCAATTAAAGGTTTACAAAGGATTGGCTTAAGACAACATTAAAACAGTAGAACAAACAGAAGACCTGTGACTGATATTGCGTACCTCTTGTCATGCAGGAACTCTCGGAGTTCATCAACGAATTGAGTAATATCTTGCAACACAGCAAAATTAAACTTATTGTATCTTTCCTTATCAAGGGCAATGAGAATCATTTGTAAGACTTTCTGCAAATCAGGATTCCTGCCAACAGAAACAAAGGCCCTGTAGTTGAAATCCCCTCTAAGGTTGTCATAGACAGCTTTGGCAAGAGTGGTCTTGCCCAACCCACCAATTCCGACAATTGATACTGTCTTCATCTTCATGTTGGACATGTCATCCAGCTGCAGCATGGACTTGAGCTCACTGCTTGACTTGTCGATGCCAACAAGCTTGTTCACTTGTGTGTACATGGCGTGAAGACGAGGATCAACAGTGGACACGGTGGCTGGTCTGGCCACAATACCTACGACACCGCTCCGTCACCTCCTGGAGATGACTCATGATATCCTTGACGTCGCCGCTGATCTTGCGGCGGGCCTTGCCCTTCTTAAAAAGGTTTGTCATTTTCTTGAGATGCTTCAGCAAGCTCTGCTCCTCCTCAGCAGACTTAGGGCCCTGGACACGCGCGAAGAAGGTGTCGAGCACGTCCTCCATGTCGTAGGACGCCTCCCTGATCTCGCATGCCCAGAGCTGAACCTGCTTGTCGAGCTGGTCCCATACTCCCATGGCACCTCGGACACCTTACAGAGCACGGCTTGCGCGGCCTCAAGCTCCTTTGTGAGGCACCTGATGCGCTCCTTCACGCCGGTCTGCAGCTTGTACTCCTCCTTGAGCAACTCGTAGAGCTTGGGGACGAGGTTGCCCATGGCTCCCATCACTAGGTTTGCCATGCTTGACGAGATTGCTTGGTGGACCGGAGGCGAGTGGAGCTTGGGCAGAGATATTGGTGTACGAGAAACTGTGAAGCACCCGTACAAGGTTTATTCACATATACTCGAGATGCACCGTGCTTGTACTCAAGATGCCAACAAGGGTTATTAGTGGGCAAAGGAATCTTTCTATGCACTAGTATTTCTAAGCTAGTGGGCAATTAACTCGAGATCTGCGGCTTGGTCGACTTAAAAATAGCTGGCAGCTTATTATAAAATCATTGTGTGTCCTAACATGTATAGTTTTTCAAAACAATTGCTCAATCAATCATAATTAAGTCTAATCAAATACATACGAAAAAAATACTAATATTTATGGTCCTAATAAGCATTGCTACATTGTTCATGCAATATATTTTACTAATAAATCTATTTGGGGTTACCAATTAATTAGATGATGTTTTCTAAAAAATTAGTTAAAAATAAGAAAAATTTGTCTACATAGCAGGATTACAATTTTTTTTTGAACGGAGATAGTAGTAAATGTCTGCCTCGAGTTTATAGATACATACGTTGAACCTTGTTCCTAAAGTAAGTAGAACTATGCACATGTATAGTTTATCGATATATACATGCGAATAGCTCGAGATCTACAATTAGGTCTGTCATGCTTCACGGGCGCTCTCAGCTGTTGCTGCTTGGTGTGGAGGCGTGTGGAACTTGGACAAGATGTGGATCTACTGGTAAGTGGTAACGGAATTGACCAACGCGAACCGACCGTAGGAGCCAGTTTGGGGCTTTGGGCATCCATGGACCCTTCCTGTTGTTGTATTCACGTGGCCGGCAACATGCATGCACCTGTGTTACCGTGCACCGTATACCATATTATAATTAGAAAAATCCTCCCAAGAAGAAAAGGACGATTTCGGATTATAAACAACGTAACTTATATTAAGTTAATGTTTCTGGCACGCAGGCGGGTGCACGCCACCTTCATCTCGCATGTGCGACGTACAGGACTCTGTGCATGCCTGACTTTATGCCTGGCAACGCCAACGTGCTCTGGACTCGCTTCCCTACCTTGTTGTCGTTCAAACGAGCTTTTATGCTTTGGACGGGCGGGTTGCATGCACGGCACCTTCATCGCAAGTGCGGGACTCCGTGCGTGCCATGTGCCAATGCCAAGTTGCCAACGCGCATCGGTCTCGCAGCTCGCTTCCCTACCAAGTCATCATTTCAAATCAACTTTAGGCCTTACTCCCTCCGTCCCATAAAAAAAAGTCATTCTCGCTTCCAAAAAGTCAACAGCTTTTAACTTTGACTAAATATATTTAACAAAATATTAATATTTATGGTACATAATTAGTATCATTAGGTAGATCTTTGAATATAATTTCATAATAAACTTATTTAAAGATATAAATGTTGTACGTATTTTCCTCACTATCTAAACAAGGCGTTAGGTGGGCCGATCAAGATTACATTGTCATTGGAAAGCGTGTGGGGGAAAAACAACAAAGGAACCACATTAATTTTCAGGGGTGTTTAGTTTCCATCTAAGCACTGTAGCACACTGGTGCACTGTAGCATTCGTTTGTATTTTGGTAATAATTGTCCTCATTGACTAATTAGGCTCAAAACGTTCTTCTCACAAAATACAACCAAACTGTATAATTAATTTTTGATTTCATCTACATTTAGTACTTCATACATTTACCACAAGTTTGATATGACGGGGAATTTATTTTTTGCATAGTGCCAAATTCAGGAGTTTGCAAGGAACTAAACAAGGTCCAAAGTTTTTTCACCCCATCACATCGAATGTTTGGACACATGCATACAATACTAAATATATACGAAAAAACTAATTGCACAGTTTGGTCGGAAATCACGAGACGAATCTTTTAAACCTAATTAGTTCATAATTAGCCTTAAGTGCTACAGTAAGACACATGTGCTAATGATGGCTTAATTGGGCTTAATAAATTTATCTCGCGGTTTCCAGACGAGTTATGTAATTAGTTTTTTTATTAGTATCCAAAAACCCCTTCTGACATCCTATAAAATATCTGATGTGACACGAAAAGCTTTTCGGCTACCGACCAAACACCCCTAAGTGATGGACCTCCTTTGCCGATGCAGCAGCTTGCTAGGCGATCCTTGCATCACAAGTCACTTGTGTGGCGTGGGGTAAGGCAAGTCAGCACGCAGCTTGTCCTCGCTCGGGGATACTCGCAGAGAGGCAGTACGTAGCAATCAGGTTCACAAAACCAGCCGGGCATCCTACAACTTTTTGGCCACATGGAGCAGCGACCATGCATATAACGGAGACCACCAATTTATTACTCCTATGCGCAGAATTAGGGCCTGTTTGGTTTCAACTTGCTAAAGTTTAACTCACATCACATCAATGTTCCCTTAAATACATGAAGAACTAAATGTAGACTAATTGTATGCATGTTGGCACAGATTATGAGTAATTTACGAGATGAATCTATTAAGCCTAATTAATCCAAGATTGGAAACTTTTTGTTAAGACGAAAGTGCTACATTATTTGTTAAACTTTAACTCCTCAAACCAAACACCCCCTTATACTGCAGCCAAGTGCAAATATAACGGAGCAGCAGCACCCATTTACATACGTATATATATGGCCATGGTGCATGTGGACACGAGGCGAATTAGGATAAACCCCCGTGTGTTCTCCTTGCATCACCATCTAGGAAAGAAACACGTAACACTCACTCATCGGTTTAGGACCCCACAGGACCGAACGCCGACACTGGCCAAGTTCAAGGACACACGGAATGGACGTTTGGTTTCTGCTGCTGCCAAGTGAACCAATGCCTGATGAATTTGGCGGCCGAGGCACCAACACTTGCAGCTCCACCATGTCGTCGTCCAAGACACTGACCGGGCCAGAACACTTAGATGCGCATGTAGTTGTTGATCCTGAGAAGGCGATGTCCCCGATCGACCTCTTGCCAAATGTCTCACCGTCTGTGCAAGCAGAAGAAGTTGGGACAGAGGTCACAACTCACAGCAAGGGGGAAAAAGTCTAGATCACCCCCTCAATTATGAGGGGTGGTCTACTTAACCCAACAAACTATGAAACGGTCTAATTTACCCCCTGAACTTTTCAAAACCGTCTACTTTACCCCTGGGGCAGTTTTGGACGGCGGTTTGCTACAGTAACCATGGTTTTACTACAGTAACTGAATCTTTAAAAAATTATAGTAAATCACAGAAAAATCGTAAAATGGAAAATCTAATTTTGTTGGACTCCACGTGAGTAGATCTACACAATGAACATATAATATGGTGTGCTTTAGTACAAAGTTTTTGCTGTAGCTTTAGTACAAAGTTTCGTCGCCTTTCGTTGCCCAACAAACATGGATCGAGGAATTTGGGACCCTGAACATGAACTCCTGAATAGATTCGGTAAGGGCTCTTGCCGCTGCGAAAGAACTTGGGCCATCAAAAACAAGTTGGTAGAACCTATTAAACAAAACTTGGTCTGCGGGGGAGAGACGTCCCCCAAGCATTTAGCTTAAGGCAGGAGACCTTTCACGTATGCCAAAAAAAAAAACCCCCGAACCCATATCGTGCGGCAGCCGAAAACTGCGCATAACCGCAGCTGTGCCCGTGGCAGCCGAAATCCCGACCAGGCCTTCCCACGACGGGGACGGAACCACTCGAGCTAACACTCGTCCACAAGAGATTTAGCATGTATGGTCATATTCAAATACTAGATTCAACAAAGTTGGAAGAAAATACGTATAAGACACTCACAGTCTGCTAAACATCTCACCGTCCATGCAAGGAAAAGAGCTTGAGACTAAGGTCACAACTCACAGAAGGGGCGAAGAGGGTTCCTCTGTTTCGGGAAAAGTAGAACAGAGTGTTTTTGTTCGAACTAATTTTCAAAGGCCAAGCCGCACGTTGGACCAAACTTTTGTGCAAAGTAGCATTTGTTCAGAAGCAATTGTATACTAAAACGTAGCGTAACTAATATAATGAGAAAAAAGCTACATTTGTTCGCAGCAGACACATTTGGAGCAGTAAATGATACAATTAGAGCCTCTAAACCATGTCCTCTTTGATGATGTGTGCGTCATGGGGCTCTGAAAGTACTGCAACAAACCATCAGTTTGATCGCCTTTCTTCATTGCCCAACAAACTTGGATCGAGGTGTCTGGGACCCTGAACCTGAACTCCTGAAGAGATTTGGCAAGGGCTCTTGCCGCTGTGAACGAACTTGGGCCATCAAATAAAAAGTTGGTAGAACCTATTCAACAAAGTTTGAACACTAGATTTGGGAGCATTTGTGGTCGTATTTAAATACTAGATTCAACAGAGTTAGAACAAAATACGTATTAGACACCCACAGTCTGCTGCCGGCCGGAGAGCTCAGCTGGTTCCTACAAGAGCTAATATTGGTTCTAGTCTTCTCCCACTCCAGATGATGTATCGCACAGCCTTATCTTTCTCCTGAAGATGTAGGGAGATGGTAAGTATGTGGGAAAAAAATAATGAAATAATGAGTAAGTAGAAGAATAATCCTCCAAAACATATGTTACGTAAGTGTAGGACCGTTGGGATGGATGGGGTACCTCTTTTGGGGTCATGGTGTTGATGTCGGATGTGGTCTGAATCACACATCAGAAAGAGCATTGGACGTCCGGGCCACCACAGACCGAAAAACGCAGTGAGGATATCACTTTTACGTGGTGAAGCACGGAGAGGTTTACAAGCAAACCACCAAAGGATAACCAACGTGCTTGCGTGACGAAGAACCGGCTAGTTTTCAGACAAACTAGCAAAGGAACCGTCGAAGCTCTCGCCCGGGAGGGACCCCGTCAGGACAAGGACGTCGCCGGGTTGCCCTAGGTCGGCTGGCGAGCCTAGGGCGCCATCCTTGGTCGTGGATCAAGGGATGAACAACATGGAGGTTGAAGGAGAGGAGAAAAGGGGTAAAAGGAATAGATTGATTTGTTTGTTTGATGATTGGATTGATGGTATCTCAATCGGCCATGATCCTCTCATATATATAGAGGGGGTGGTCTTATCCCAGTAGGAAACCTCTCCAAGGCCTATTTTCCAAGTTTCCCACGTCCAAAAACCGATTTAGAAACAAATCGGTTCGAGATCTAAAAGTCAGATTCGGAATAAACACCTACCGGTACTACCGGTCAGGCTCCACCGGTAGTACCGGTCCCTACCGGTATACCGGTCAAGGACCGGTAGTACCGGTAGTTCATTTTCACGCAAAACTGTGTCTTTCTCCGTCGGCCACCGGTAGTACCGGTCTCGGACCGGTAGTACCGGGGATCTCGGACCGGTAGTACCGGTAGTTCATACATTTTCTCGGAGGCATAACTCCCTCATCCGGACTTCAAATTGGACATTCCATATATGTGTTTTGACTATCTCGACGAGAGGAACGCAATGGTGAAGTCCGTTACACATTTTGACAACTTCACAAAAATGGACATTTTTGGTTGTCAACAACACATGGGCATGCATCTTCCGGTAACTATGGTCTTGTATGGCCCGGCCACGGACTGTGACATGAAGCACTTGGAGGTTTGGCATGAAGCCTTTGCTACAAATGGTGCCCTTGTTTCCATCCTCAGAAACAGAGGGCATGGCCACACTGGGATCCTCTCGGTTCAGAGCAGTGGCTGTGCCAGGATTGGAGATCATGGGGTGGTGGCCCACACTTCGATGTGGCTGTTTCTTTAGAAAGGCCAGAACGAGATGGAAAAAAAGCAAGCAAATAATAGGCTATTGCTGCAATTCCATGCTGGAGTATGCTGCGCCACTGGAGAGGTCCGCGCAACTCATCATCTTCAAAAACAGTGGGCATAGTGTGTCCCTGCGACCCATCGTCATTCTTCAACTCATCATCAGAAGCAGAGACCGTGGGTCTCTCCAATTCATCATCAGAAACAGAGACCGTGGGTCTCTTCAACTCCCTCATCAGAAGCAGAGGCCGTGGGTCTCTCCAACTCATCATCAGAAACAGAGGGTATAACACCGATGTCATCTTTTCCATTCCATATATGAAATGAAACGCCCTTGTCCTCTTTGTTAGCAACGAAGACCATTGACGGCTTCAGGTCTGCAGCACCTCAGCTTCGGGAAGTAGCAAGCATCACTGTCATTGATGTTCCTTATTGTGGCTGATGCGGACCTCAAGTTCAGGCTAAGAAAATGGAGCTCTGGCAACCCGCCGAGGATTTTCAGGCCCTGCTCATCCATGTGTTGCAGCCTCAAGTCCAGGTGGGAGAGGTTAGGAACACATGATGGATTGATGAATGTTGGCAGCTTGCAGAATGTCGGAAATGGCGTGGGAGGACTGTAAAACTTTTAGGATCAACTAGAGGACTAGATCAGTGGGGAAAACCGTTCTATTTGGAATAGTCCACATGGAACATTAACCGGAGAGAGAGAATGATGGATAAGAGAAATGCAGTGGTCATACCTTCGGTCTTGGCAGATGAGGTAAAGGACGGTGAAGTGCGGTGACGGTGATGAGCAGTGGCGACGGCGGTAGACTTCCCGTCGCTTACAACACTCCCCTCTGGATCGGTTAGGGTTTCTGGTGGGGTGGCGGCGAACCTCGTTTGTTGAGCCTCTGCCCCCACCTTGGCCAATTTTGGCTGTGAACACTACCATTGAGGACGCCCCCTGAAACACCCTCCAAAGCAACAACCGGATCCCGATCCAGATGAGCAGAGAGGCCGCCGGTCCTCTCGACGGAACAACGCCGACGGGTGCCTTCATCTTCGGTGGTGAAGAAGCCTGGCGCCGCCAGGGCCAGATTAGGGGAGGTGCAGCTGGTGCCACGGCCTAGGGACGACGGTAGGGAAAAAATAATGTATTTATATGTTAAGCAAAAAATATATATTGTGTTGAAAGGAAATTAATAATAAGCAAAGCTGAATATGTTGAAAGCATACGCTTATGAGTAGTATACAATAAGAGCCAGCAGCCATTTGAGTAGTATACACTCAGAGTCATCAGGCTCTAAAAAGGAAGTTGACAAATAACCCATTTGACCTCCGTTTGTGCCCAAAGCCCCCAACAAACTTAAGAAATCCCATTCTAGAAACAGCAAACACTGAAATCTATGTAAATAAGCAGGAACCAAACTCTATTGCTATAGGTTAATAATACATTTTTTAATTCTTAATATTTATCTTCCTCTATCATTTTTTTCTAACCGAGAAGATGAATTTTACTCTTCATTGGATTTTTTATTAAATATGCCGCGACTTGATCGTTTAATATGAATTCGTTCAACAATAAATACATGATACAATATGTCAGAAGTTGTTTCCTTCATTATACTCTTTGGACAATATATGATCGATTATGAATTATGCATCATTTGTGTAACATTTACAATATCTTTCTCCAAGTACATTTATTTAACTTCCTTGTATGCTTGAACGTTGATATCTATATATTTCCATGACGTTTTGTAAAGAATTATGCTTGTATCAAGCGAGATCTAGAGGGCCGGGTGACATTGTGTTTTTCTTTTTAAAAACCTATTGCTATATTATATAAGATATATAAGATGATCTCAGTTTGATCGATGTCGAGTATTCGCAAACGAATCGGTGTCCTATTAGGACACCTTTCATAGTATGATCGTGTTGTTTAAATTTTTTAATATTTAAATATCTTTGTTTAATAGAATACATATCCGAGTTGTATTCAATTTATACCAGGGAGTTAATTAAAAATGTAAATATCCTTTATATTCAATAGAACACGTATCAAAGAAAAGAAAAGGTAGAGTCCGAGAATACCTGGAGTGTCTCACCCGGTTTTCTAAAGAATAAAACCAGGCTAATCATATATGTGCCCAGGATATCCACACATATGTCAGAAACAATGTTATTATATAATGTATACATACCTATTTTAACACTTACATCAGAGTTTCGCGAAACGGTGACTAAATTTCAGGCTCCATTCTTCTCAGGGAGGCTGACTGGTGGCTCTGTATGTCATGCACTTCTGATAAACTTCTGGAAAGCATAATCGCTAAGTAAATGAGCATCTTAACAAACACAAGAATCATCATCTTTAATATAGATGTCTCCAAGACCGCTCGTGTCCGTGAGCACAGCTAGTATAACAGTTTATTAAACTCTGCGCAGAAGTGTACACTTTCACTACGAGTCGTGATTTACCCTTTTGCCCGAGGTAGCTAATCTTTTAACCCACTTCAAAGGAAGGTCGGCAGGGTTCACTATGAAGCATTTCAAAGGTTCGTCTAACAAGTTAGGGCCGCTAAGAATTCTCAATTGGAAAGCATGAACCTCCCTCTAAGGGGCGACTTACAAAAGACTGCACCCACCTTGGCAGGCCAAGACCATACTAGACATGACCCCTCTTGCACCTTTCGGTAACCACTAACAAGCTAGAAAAGGTCCTCATACTTGACTAAAGCCAGAGCCATAAAGCCCTCACAGTTGTACTGTAAATCCCGGAGGTTCACGTACAGACAAGATCTTATGTTGCTAAAAAGTCATTTCTCAACCATCATAGCTCTTACATTAATAAAGTCACAAGATCATGGTCACATAAAAGAAAACCCAAACTATACTTGCCTTACACTTGCTTAAACTTCCTCATGCTTTGCTTCGGGTTATCATCTTTTGATCTTCAGCGCTCACAAACGATTCTCGTTCTACTCGTAACAAGCACCAAGCATAGGCAAACATACAAGCAACAAATAAAAGCAACTAGTACACCACCCGAGAGAAAACATCGTAATAAAAAGAGAACTAATTGCTACGGTCATGAGAACACAAGAGATTGAAAACAGAGCCACGGTAAAACGAAAACGAGTACCGAAAGATTTTGTATTATAAGAAAAACATCTACATGTTTGATTGATTTTAATTAAGCAAAATCATGTGAAATAATAGCTCAGATTAGTCAAATAATATTTTAATTCAAAAGCCTAGTGAAACTAGTCATATTTTTATTTATATACATGCTTGCATCATTTAATCAAATTAAACATTAACTTGTAAAAAGAAAACTGCATGTGAAAACATCTAATTTGAATTTTATATGCGGAACATGTTTAGTCTATCTAAGCACATTATTTATGATTTGAAAACACGTTAATGTCAGTAGTTATTCATATTAACATTCATATATAAAACACCAGGGTATGAGACCTATATTACTTTTAGTTATAAAACTATTTGTGCGTATATTAATCAAATTAATATTTGATGATTGTCAATATATACATGGGACATGAAAAACGTTGACACTAACACGGGTTACAAAAAATAATACAACTTAAACAAACTAATATGAATATATGAAAACAATTAAACGGTGCATGATAAAAGATGCAAAGGCTAAGGCGAGAGAGAAAAACAATCTTCTCTTGCCGCTGGACAGGTGCTGACCTATTGGGTGATGGCGATTTGATCGGTTTTGCAGCGCAGGTAACTACGCTTGCTCACCATCGATGGACATACAATGGCATGCAACTGATGACGCACGTCCACGGAAATGGCCAGCACACGGGGAGGCAGGGCCGTCTCCAGAAATTCGAGGCTCTGGAGCGAAATATAAATTAGGCCCCTAAAGTTTAAAAGCAATTGATAGCCAATAAAATTAAATCACACTTTTGTCACCGACCCATTGAATCTTTCTTGCGTCACAGTAAAACACAACTTGGATTTCAATGACTATAGTTTTGAAAAGTTTCTTCGTTGGGAAATTTTGTATGCACTAAGAACATTGGGATAAAGGGTTCATACTTGTTAACTTCTTAATATCAAGGGAGCATATAGGATCCTTAAGTAAATTCTGAATGAAAATTAACTGATAAATTCTGAATGAAAATTAACTGATACCTAAACAACTCTTGTCCATCGGTACCACCTTATAGTTGCGGGGATGTACTCTGATATGGCTAGAGAAGAATTGTAACTTACCGTCCAGGACAGGACAGGAGGGCCGAAGGACAAGCATCTACGCATGCCCGTTCTCGACTGGGCGATTTGCTAATTTAACAAACTCGCAGGCCGCAACACCTACTCTACACACAATAGTACGTAGCTTTGAGGCTGTTATGCTCGGTTAGAAAGGCTGCACTTGGGGGCCCACAGATTTATGGGGCCCTGTACAGTCGATCACCTCGCACACCCCTGTCGACGGCCCTGGGTCAAGGGTGCGGTGGTCTGCAACAGTAATACCTGACTAACTGAGTAAGAGGCAAACAAGTATACGAGAGAAGAAGAAAGACAGTAACGAGACGTACTGTCAATGGTTCTCACCGGCAAGAAGATATGTGCAGCTTCCGAACTAAGATTGTGGCAGCGACATGAGAAGGAGGAAAAATATCTATTTTTTTACTACACGAGAGATTTCTTAAACTAGGGGGCTCCTCTTACGGTAGTTTTGGTGTGCTTTGCCCAAGGGGTAGGTACATATATATAGGGAGAAAAACTC
Organism: Saccharum hybrid cultivar R570; assembly: GCA_038087645.1. Classification (NCBI taxonomy): domain Eukaryota; kingdom Viridiplantae; phylum Streptophyta; class Magnoliopsida; order Poales; family Poaceae; genus Saccharum; species Saccharum hybrid cultivar. The sequence continues at coordinate 4,505,004 of JAQSUU010000744.1, forward strand.
TCCATGTCCATGTCAACTAGCGATATGGTACTAATTGACGTTGCACCATCCACCTCCGCTAATTGCCCTAAGTAATCATTTAAGCCCATTAGTAAATAAATGTATGGGCCTTTGAGATTTATTGCACACGGGCTTTGGTAGAAAATGAAATATTTATTATTTTCGGAATTAATTAATTTTGTGGATAAAATAATTCTAGAAAAGTCTAGAATTATTATTTAAGCCGTGAAAAATACTCCGAAAGCTCCGAAAATTTGGGAAAATTTTTCAGGGACATTAGGGAACATGAGGAACCCAAAAAAGTATTTGGAGCTCATGATAAGATATTTTAGAGCATCTAAAAATTAGATTATGCTCACAGATAAGTAGAAACAAGCTACATAAAAAGCCGGAAAAATTCCTGAGAAGTTTGTAGAGGTTGATTGACGGATGAGAAACAAGGAATTTGATTGTATAAAAATAATATATGTATATCGGAGAAGGAAAATCGACCTAAACGCATTTTGAGAGAACAATCTTGAATTCATTTTGATCTTTGGTCAAAACCAAGCAATACAAAAACACAAATGCATCAATATGTATGCACAACAATGTTGCTAAACCTTCTGATAGATTTTAATTTAATGAAAAATATTATTTTCCTATGTTTTCATGAGCACAAAAATACATAATTAAATCATTTTAACTCTATTTTCAAAGAAGCAAATTTTAAGGTGTTACATGGAGTATGTGGCTGTGTGCTGGCCGGTATACACGCATGTGGTGATTAAGAAGAGCGTCCTGAAGGAATTAATAAACGTTAAAACTGTAGCGGTATAGTTGTTTATTTGGCAATATGCATGTTCATGATTGTCTGAGTAGAAAAGGGCATCTTCTTGTTTAGGAGAAAATAAGAAGCATTATTTTCGAAGAACCGTTAGACGTGTAGGGGTTCTAGGAGTTCGTTTAGGATTGTATATGTGTATATCCATTTTTCTGTCGTGTTGATGTGAGGTTGAGTCACACATAGTTACATCTTACACGTAACATCATATAAGATCACGTATAATTGAGGGCTCATGGCGGAAAAAAAATCATGGCAAAAATTTTGCCTCTTTATTATTAGGTATAGATACGAGGGTCCTTGACATAAATAGAGATAATATGAAAACGCGTAGAAGTAGTTAGGGAGGGCCAGACCAAAACAAATGGACAAAAAAGATGCATATGCGAATCGTATATATGTTGGTTAGGCATATGTGAAGAACGGGTTCAAAATCAACCAAATCGGCTTGTCAGTCGGTTTTGTTGATTCGCCGTGTTCTTGCTGTGATCATTTTTTTTTGTGAATTACACAAGTACAGACATAGACACTCACAATGCATGTACACTCACCCCTATGAACGTACACACATAAACCCTTACCTCTTTGAGCACCTCCGTAACATTGACAAAGTCACCACAACCGCCTCACTATCGACGAGAACGTCGCCTACCACTGAAAGCACAACAACAATAATTTCTAGAATAAATTTAGAAAAATGCGAACATCCGTGCCAAGTCGAGAACTTAAACCTGGGTGAATATGTTTTACCATAAGGAACCTAACCAACTCAGCTAGACTTAGCTCGCTTGCTGTGATCAAGTTTGTGTGCAACCGCTTGCGTGCTAGGCCTCGCTGGCGTGTTTCCCAAATCAACGACAACTGGTGAATAGAAAACTGATTAAATTGAGAAAGACGGTTGAGCGTGTGTGCCGGCCCGCTTTGATAATGATATTCTAGCGAATCGTTCTTGGATAGCACACGCGTGAAGCCAAATTTGATAACAACAAAATTGCAAATATTATTATCTCTAGCTCCCATAGCCTTACCTTGTGCGGAGCAGAGGAGCACCAAAGTGGTCCTGTCCCCTCTCTCCCTCTGTTTTTTCCCACCTTTGCTATCGGTGTGGGCCTAGAGGATCAAGCCTTTGCATTCTGAAACTCGTGATTATGTCCAAAACACGAAAAGGCCATCCGGTGAACAGGTCCATTATGTATTACTACTATTCAAGTATTTTTTTTTATTTTATTTAATTTCTGATAAAACACTCGTCACACTGTGCCTGCCATCCGCTGACTGGCTCCACAAGGAGAAAAAAAAGCAGCATGGTTTTGCAAGCTATTACTGATATGGATAGGAGGTTTGCAGACATCGTGACTAGATGCAAGTGCCAAAGCGTTTTGCACAGCTTTTCGTCCTCTGTGAGTGCCTGAACGGCCGCAAGCTGAAGAAGGTACCATATGGATCGAGTATTGGCCAAAACTTTGATGAGTGACTCTTGAGGCTACCCCCTTCTTCCATGGCTCGTCACATCGCACCAAGAATAAGATCTCAACACCCAGTTCAACAGCACTACAGCAGGGACTCTGCAGCCCCAACAACAGTACCTCCGAGGATACTGGCCAAGTTCAACGACACATGGAATGGACGTTTGGTTTCTGCTGTTGTCAAGTGAACCAATGCCTGGTGAATTTGGCGGCCAAGGCACCAACCACTTGCAGCTCCACCGTGTCGTCGTCCAAGACACTGACCGGGCCAGAACACTTGGATGCGCATGTAGTTGTTGATCCCCAGAAGGCGATATCTCGGATCGACCTCTTGCCGAACGTCTCACCGACCATGCAAGCAGAAGAAGTTGAGACACAGGTCACGAACTCACAGCAAGGGCCCAAGATGGTTCCTCGGTTCCAGGAAAAGTAGCACAGAGTGTTTTTGTTCGAACTAATTTTCAAAGGCCAAGCCGCACGTTGGACCAAACTTTTGTGCAAAGTAGCATTTGTTCAGAAGCAATTGTATACTAAAACGTAGCGTAACTAATATAATGAGAAAAAAGCTACATTTGTTCGCAGCAGACACATTTGGAGCAGTAAATGATACAATTAGAGCCTCTAAGCCATGTCCTCTTTGATGATGTGTGCGTCATGGGGCTCTGAAAGTACTGCAACAAACCATCAGTTTAAATACCTTTCTTCATTGCCCAAGAAACTTGGATCGAGGTGTCTGGGACCCTGAACCTGAACTCCTGAAGAGATTCGGCAAGGGCTCTTGCCGCTGTGAACGAACTTGGGCCGTCAATTATAAAGTTGGTAGAACCTATTCAACAAAGTTTAAACACTAGATTTGGGAGCATGTGTGGTCGTATTTAAATACTAGATTCAACAGAGTTAGAACAAAATACGTAGAAGACACCCACAGTCTGCTGCCGGCCGGAGAGCTCAGCTGGTTCCTACAAGAGCTAATATTGGTCTTCTCCCACTGCAGATGATGTATCGCACAGCCTTAGCTTTCTCCTGGAGATGTAGGAAGATGGTAAGTATGTGGGAAAAAATAATGAAATAATGAGTAAGTAGAAGAATAATCCTCCAAAACATATGTTACGTAAGTGTAGGACCGTTGGTATGGATGGGGTACCTCTTTTGGGGTCATGGGCATGCATCACCGCTCGATACGAAGTGTAGGGCGGTTGGGATGGACTTGAGCTGCACGCCTCAGCACTGCCTCGACTTTGTCGTCCTCCCTATAATCATAATAATCCCAGCCATAGAGCGAAGAGAGGTATTCCCAGCCGAGGTTGTTCCGGTAACGATGGTCTTGTATGGCCCGGCCACGGACTGTGACATAAAGCACTTGGGGGTTTGGCATGAAGCCTTTGCTACAAATGGTGCCCTTGTTTCCATCCTCAGAAATAGAGGGCACGGCCACACTGGGATCCTCTCGGTTCAGAGCAGTGGCAGTGCCAGGATTGGAGATCATGGGGTGGTGGCCCACACTTTGATGTGGCTGTTTCTTTAGAAAGGCCAGAACGAGATGGAAAAAAGCAAGCAAATAATAGGCTATTGCTGCAATTCCATGCTGGAGTATGCTGCGCCACTGGAGAGGTCCGCGCAACGCTTCATCTTCAAAAACAGTGGGTATTGTGTGTCCCTGCGACCCATCGTCATTCTTCAACTCATCATCAGAAGCAGAGACCGTGTGGGTCTCTTCAACTCCCTCATCAGAAGCAGAGGCCGTGGGTCTCTCCAACTCATCATCAGAAACAGAGGGTATAACACCGATGCCATCTTTTCCATTCCATATATGAAATGAAACGCTCTTGTCCTCTTTGTTAGCAACGAAGACCATTGACGGCTTCAGGTCTGCAGCACCTCAGCTTCGGGAAGTAGCAAGCATCACTGTCATTGATGTTCCTTATTGTGGCTGATTCGGACCTCAAGTTCAGGCTAAGAAAATGGAGCTCTGGCAACCCGCCGAGGATTTTCAGGCCCTGCTCATCCATGTGTTGCAGCCTCAAGTCCAGGTGGGAGAGGTTAGGAACACATGATGGATTGATGCATGTTGGCAGCTTGCAGAATGTCGGAAATGGCGTGGGAGGACCAATTCCGTTGCTTGCCACGCGTGTTCACCAAGATCAGAAAAACCACGATGAATTGTTAGTCTCTCGAGCTTGTGGAGATGGCGTAGAGACTCCACCAGATCTCTTTCGTTCACCTCATCACAGAAAGTACTATTAAGATGGAGCACCCTGAGGGCAATAAATGAACTCAATTTTGGCATTTCAAAATGACTAGTCTGATGAGTGCGCCCAATGATTCTATTGTGATATGCTAACCTGCGTACATTGCTCTGTAGCAGTGTCTCGTGGTTATTGTCTACTAGACTAAAAAATTATTCTTCTCGAGACATTGAAAGGATGAAATCAAGCACCATATCATGAACACGACAACCAATGATGATGTTGCCATCATTGTCTGACTCTACTGCTTGAATCATACTTCTGTTTATGAGATCGTTAAAGTAACCCTCTCCAATTTCAAATAACCTTATTCCTTCTTTCTTATGCACAAATACCTCGGCTACCCACTTCCAAACCAATGAACCTTATCAATAACTGAATCTTCTGGAAATGCACTAAGATACAACAAGCATGTCCTTAGATGTGAAGGTAGGTCATAATAGCTAAAGGATAGTATCCTCATTGTAGTTTCTGCACTCCCAAAATCAATAGTATTATATAGCTCAGACCATTTGTGCCACGGTTTACCCATCAATAAACTAGCCATTGTGATAATAGCTAGGGGTACACCACCACATTTCCTTATAAATTTATCAGATATCTCATCTGGCTGATTATCAACATATCTTCCTTCACGACCATATATTCTTGCATACAATAATTCGCTAGAGCTATCATGAGGAAGTGGTTGTAGTTTGTAAACTTCATTAGCTTCTGTGGCAACTTCCATGTTACGAGTAATTATGATTATTCACATGTTTTCGTTCATTAGTGATCAATATAAAAAGACAAAAATGTAGATCAGTTGCCTTGTTCCACAAAGGATGATGCCTGATGGAACCTCGGCATAAACCAAAGCAAAATAAATGGCTTCAAAGTGCCTTTTCCAAATTTGACTTGAAGTACTAGGAACATGACCCCAATTCCCAAAGACGAAGAGAAGCAATCTTTAGAGGCACGATTCTTTAAATCATAATCAGATAGATATATATATCCGTTTATCATTAAATGTGGGCTGTTTAAGACTCTTTCTATATCCAGCTATGAGAGCCAAATTAGAACCTTCAACTTGGATGTTGATTCCTCCACAAATGGCCCTGAGGCTGATTTCTTTATTTTTTACCATGTTTTTTTTTTTAAAAATCACATTTTGATGCCTGCGTGTTTTAATTTCTATTTTCGACCCTGGGCTCGGCGCCGAGATGCGTGGCGTGGAGCCGACGTGGAGGCTTGCATGGTGGTGACCTGGCGGCCGCCTCACTGCTGTGGATTTTGGTGCCGAGCTCGATGCTGAGTTTCCTGACAAGGGGCCCCGTGTGGCCTTCCCTTCCCTCCTCTCTCCTTTCTCCTTCTGTCTTTTCTGTCTGCAGGGTAGATCAAATCTGTTTGAAGGGCAAGGAGTATGAGCTTGCAAAGAGGTGGAAGCAATTAATTCTGCGTGAAGCGGCGATAAAGCATCAGGAGGAAGAGTTTTTAGCTCATAAGGCAGCTCAAGAACATGAGTGGCAGGAAGAAGGATGCAGCGGAACCATCTTCAGGCACGAGAGAAAGGGGAAATAACCATGCTACACCCAGTAGAAAAAAATATAATAGACCCAGCAAGGTATATTCCCTAAGGCATGTTCGAACTAGTGGTGGAGTTCTAAACATTAGAACTACAAAGTTCCACACATGTAATTGCAAGTCATGCTTTGTTTAATTTCCAAGGCAATGTTAGGATTAGTGGTGGGACTCTTTAGCTTTATGTACCTAGAGTTCCAAGAATGCCATGTATTGTTCCATGTACTATCCATGTCCATGTAGTGTTGGGTTAATCAAATGTGTTTGTTGCTTCAAATGGTTGAAAGACCAAGCATGTTCTGGTGTAAAGAAGTAATGTTTGACCACCTAACCAACCTAGAACTCCTAAGGAATGAAAATGAACTAGGGTATGTGGGTGACATGGCTTGACAATGCTTCTAAGTATTCCTATCAAGTGTAAGCACCTTTTTCATTTTACTGCTTTGACCAAAACAGAAGTTTAATTTCTGTATGAGTTCTAGTGTTTTAAACTTTAATGAAGGTTGTAGATTAGGTTATGTGCTGCAAACATTATTTTTGGACCAAACCCTGAATTAGCCTCTAATTTTGTCGAACAGTGGACTCAACTTTGAATCTATTTCTGTTTTCCCTTCCAAGATTTGTCCAAGTCCTTGCTTGCCAGTTTTTGTGATGCCATGTTTAGGGTGCTTCCATTTCAAATTTTGTGTGCCAACCACTTTTAACACTGAATAGAAGTTGTAGTACTCTTGAAAAAACTAGCATGCAGTGTTTGGACAATTTTTTATCTCCAAATTCGAAATCTAAAACAGCAAAGCCCATTGTTTTCACTGCCGACCTCAGTGCCATTGTACACAAAGCCAAGCTCGGTGCTGAGGTCTATGGTGCCAAGCTTGGCGCTGAGGTCGGCACCATAGATCTTGGCGCTGAGGCCATATCCACGTAGGCGCCACGCTGGCTCCACTTCAACCGCCATGCCAGGCATCTCGGCACCATGAGTCACAGAGGCAAGATGTGTTAGCTCGGCGCTGTGATCCACAACGTCCCGCCCAGGGTCCAAAATAGAAACTAAGACGCACTGGGTCTAAATGTGATTTTTTTTTTGAAAAAGGGCTAAAAAAATCGGGCCGCGAGGCCCTGCAAATGTGATGATACGTAGAGCATAATACAAATATGCTCATTTAGTCATTTCATTACAAGTGGGTCAACATGTATACTGAACCGAAGTACTTGGGTCTGCAAATCCAAAGTCTAATGATGCTTCCATGCATGGGATATAGTCCTTGATAACCTGGTGCTGCCGAAAAGTGGACCGGAAGTGTTACAGCTAATTTTAGTAGAATATGCTCATTGTCGTGGTCAGCAACGCAGGAACAAAGGAAAGGAAGCAGAGAAATAGAAAAAAAACCACAAGAATAATAAAGGGATGTTGGCAAAATAGAGTATTAGAAATTACAGGAAGTAAATCGGAAGACATGTTTGGAACGCAACAAGTAGAATCAAATAAACTACAGAAATAATGAAATGAACTTTAGTGCAAACTAAATAACCGCAGACATTGGAACAGTGACGTGCACAAGTTACTCAGTGTCCAAGCACGCGTGGTTGTCCTGTACTTTGTGAAGGAAGAGAAAACCTGGGCTCAGACTGTATTTTTGTTTTCCTTTGAAACAAGAATCCTGTAACAGTGTTCTATAGGAAAGGAACCGGATAATCCTTTGATCCAAAGGCAACGCTCATAATACTCTATTTCAAACGGGCCCGATGGTTTTATTCTGAAAATACGGGGTGGCAGATTATTGGTAACTATATATGATTTTGAACCCTGAATGGCAGTATCCAACTCCTAGCCGTCTTGAACTTCCAAAATTAACCAATCACATAACCTCTCCCTTAAAACAAATTGGCTACTTTTTGCAGCCTGTCGATGATATCATAGTCAGAAAAATTGTTTGTCTGTACATAGGGCTGGATAACAAGCTAGCTTAGCTCGTTAAGAAAGCGAGCTTAACTCTAGCTCCGCTCGAGTCAGCTTATCTCACTCAAGAGTCAGCTTGTCAATAGTTTCGACTAATGAATAAATCAATACTCCCTCCGTCCCCAAATATATGGCGCGATTTGACTTGGTGCGGTCTTTAAAAACATATTTAACCTATAATTTCTCTTAAAATATATAATTTATAGGAACAAAAGTTTGATTATTAGAAAGTATTTCTAAATACAAATATAATATAATTAATTTTGATATAATTAGGCTAATTGTTAGTCAAAGATAACAAAGTTTGAATTTTAAAATACATGCATGCCTTATATTCGGGGACAGAGGGAGTAGCTACTAATTGGTTCCATTCAGACATTGAGCCAAAAAAAGGATAATGCATGGCATACATAATTTCTTGACTTCAACCTTCATATGTACAACATAACGTCAAGCCTAATTATTGCTGGTTTAGTTGCCCCATGAAATGCTTTGGCTCGTTTAGCTTGTGGGCTAGCTTGCAAGTCGGCTTCAGCTAGCTCATTAACTTATAAGCTAAAATGTTAACTCGTCTCCTTAAAAACAAACAAACCAAGCCGAGTTGAGTCAAGTTACCAACTTACCATCAAGCCAAGCAAGCTAGCAAGCCATAAGTATTTTGTCCAGTCCTATTTGTGTGTGTGGGTGTGTGCAGATGGAAGTGGTAGCATGAATGTGATACCTAATAAGTTGTCATGTGTTTCCATGCTCTAGATATTATGTTTAGACCAATTGAATTATTATTTTTAAACCACCAGGAGAGGTAAGCTGGAACAAGGGTGAACAATAAAAAGAAAAATAAAAAAAGAAATAAAGAAGAAAATGCATTAATTAGTTTTTAGGGCAAACAAATACATAACTGCATATATACGGTACCTGTTCAGTTTGGTGGATGTCCTAACCAGTTCGCCGGTGATATCTGCAAGTGGTGTCTATCCTCCACTAACCAAGTCGCATAAACAAATTGTTAAAAGTTCATCCTTTGAACTACAGCAGTGATCAGTGGCACAATCTGCCTATATAAAGGACCTGGCTGCTGAGTTCTCTCACCCTCCTCGTCGGCTCGTCCCGATCCCATATTCCAAACTATCTAGCTAGCTAGCATCATCAAGATCACTGTTTCCTGCAGCTTGTAAACTCCATGGCCATCTCGTCGAAAACCGTCGTTGCTGTGCTCATCACCATGATGCTGCTCAGCACCACCTGCTGCCTCGTGCAGCTCCCTGCTGCCACCATGAGCACGCACCATTATCCATGCACTGGAAGAAGGGTTCTGCAGGTGCCTGCAGGTGCAACTAACAAGGACACCGATTCGACCCCACCAACCAGTCCAGGCCGTAGCCCCAGCGTTGGCCATGACAGTCCTCCGACGAACAAATGATGAAGCGTACCATGGATTTGCTAGCTTCTGCTGCTCAATCGCTGCATCATATCTGCCATCCTACTGTACATGTAATTTTTGAGATTATTCCGTGTGCTTTGTTTTGCTTCGTTGAAACATGAAATAATTCTAATGCATGTATGGGGCATCTGGCTAGGTGTTGTTTGTATCACACTCTGTAAAATACTTGCTATGATCTTCTTGTGTTGTGTCTACTAATAAAGGCAAAGATTATGCAGCATTTCAAAGGGCAGGAAAAGGTTTACCAACAGCAAAAACCTGTTTATCCATGCATATTATCATGACTACACGCTTCGTTATTTGCCTCTCTTGTAGTGTATGAAAAACTTGATCTGTTAGCGTTGTCTATGGTGCTGTTATTCGGACAAAGATCATCTCCAACCTTCCCAAAAATCACTTGTCAAGTTTATGATTTTTCCAACTCCTGAAAAACAAAACGTATATGGAGTGAATTTGTTGTCTTTCTCTAACAATTTTCAATAATCCACTACTCAAAAATAAAAAAGAGGAGTACGGCAAGTTGTGGAAGATGTCAAAAAGACCGGGAAATAAACACCAGCCAATGTGATTGGGAGTCCTAGCCGTATGTGCAGGAAGTTGGTATATACAAAACTGTTGGAGGATGATTTTTCCCTTCACTGAGATTGAGAGTGGGTATGGAAATCTGTTGGAGAGATGATGCTCTTGCAACTACAAAATGAAACAAATGTAGAAGTAATTAAACTTTTCTAATAAAGTATAGAAATAGTTACCCGAATTTGCATAGGGTAGCAATCAAAGTTCTATGGTTTGGCGGGTGCAAACTACACTATAGTCTATGGGCTACAGCAGTGCTGTTGAACCTTTTCACCCATGCATCATATCATGTACAAGTGAACTTGATCGAGGAGGTTTACTACAGATATAACCGGGCCTTGATAAAAGTATTTTTTCTTTTATTTATTTTTTAAATTCAATGAAGCAGTAGAGCTGCCAATTATATTGATAAAGAAGAAAGTCTAGACATTATAAACAACACAACTAGAAGGAGTTTACAACTGAAAAATAGAAAACAAGCAGCTATAACGACTAATGCAACATAACAACAACCCGGTCGCAACAAGAGAATGTAGCTACACAACAAAGGCAACACCTAACCAAGAAGTAAAAGAAACCTCTGGCACCTAGTCCTAGAATGCACATCCTTTTAAACCCATCAATGGTTTAATAAGGAGGTCTGCGGGTAACAGTTTGTATAAAAAGTCTGCATAGATTAATTTGAATTGCATCCTTGTTGAGCCTGCCATCATCATTTTCAACAATGCATAAATCTTTTAGCAGCCACGTTGTGCAAGGGGAGCATTTCGACAGAGTGTCGATCTATTGTTGGACCTATGGTGGTGTCTTGCTGTCGTGGTCAATGGTGAAGGAAGATGTATAGAAGTACATACAATGTCCTCGCCCTTCCTAGCTGTGGCAGCTAAAGAAAGATGATGCCTTTAGAGGTGTGGATTCTGTCAGTCAGGCCTCTTATGTTTTAACCTGTATCATAGAATGTGTAGAGCCATCTTCGATGGTAATAAGAAAGATGGGGTCCTCAATTATTACTTGTCCATCTACGACAACTTCCTCATCATCAAATGCGGCCTCCAACAGAACAACATACAAACTATCATTTAAACAATGCCCTGCTCCATAAACATCTCTTGGTGAATCTTTGTGTCAAATGCCCTCGTGGTCACTTCATTAGTGGTAGGATCTGTCTCTCTATGAATCTTGGGTTCTCTCTCTCTCGTGTGCAAGCTTGAAACGGACTGTAAGAGCACATATATCCATTGATGACACTTAGAGAATCTGCAACAAGGCAGTCTAATCGCTAGCTGACACAACGGGGAATAGAAATAAATAAAGAAAAAATTGCTAGCCCCACAAGATACATTGATGTGGGCCAAGCATGCAGGGACAGATCTTTATTGGAAAAAGTGCGAGGCTATTGATGAACTCCTCACTAAGAGTAGGTACAATAATGGGCTTATAGCTAAGCTAATGCTGACGTGGAGGAGAAAAGGGATGAGGGAGATGAGAACTTGGCTCCTATACAAGCACCAAGCTGGGCACGGAAGCATATGCATTAGTGGGCCTAAGTAGCAAGTGTTGTGAGGAGGAATAGGAGAGAGAGACTTTTTTAAGATAAATAGGAGACACTTATTGTATAACTTGGCTTTTGTAACTTGACTTATAGCAAAGTAATTTGGCTCTATTATTGACCATGCTCTAATGATAAGTTTTTAGGCTATTCTCTCTCCTCCGTGTCAAAAAATACAGTACATTAGCTAGCTTGGAGCCTGTTGTTGGAGACGCCCTTAAGGCCAGCCTCAGTGGGGGTTTTGTGTCCCATTTTATAATACTCTAATGTGTCGCATAACGGTATAGACTAGTTTTATCCCCTTAACACTCATTTTACTCACATGAAACTTTGATCATCTCACTCTTCATTAATATTGTGCCATAGGTTCTCATATTTACTAAGTTGGTAGCTTATTTAATACTCAAAAAACTTTCATGAAGCCCTCCAGACTTGCCTAAGGGTCTTCATTAACATGACATCGATGGCAATCATATTTCTGTAACTTGTGGAGTTATTTTTTCCTACTGCTCATATTTGGTGCCAGATCCTAAAGCATCGCCAGGCTAATAGCTTTGCAATACCCTCAGAGCTAAGGATGAAAACGGAACAGAAATATCCCGAACTGACCGTTTTCGTTTTCTATATTATGATTCCGTTTTCAAACATAAAAATTATCATTTTCAATTGGTTTCACAACCATTTTTAACCATTTTTTGTATTCTTTAATTGCTAAAATATAGAAATGTACCGAACTAACCGATTTCGTTTTCTATTTCGTAAGTCCGTTTTCGACCGTTTTCGACCGTTTTCATCGTTACTCGGAGCTGTGCTTTTCCTAGTGTTCATATTTGTTCAAGATATCCACCAAGCATATTCAATTCGAGGAGCACGCTGTTGGTACCTGGACAGCGGTTTTATTGTAAAAGCTACGAAGGGCATGTTTGGATCCGTTAGCACAAAAAACTAGCAGCTAAAACTAGTACTGATGGATCCAAACAAACCTGCTAATTATTTGCAAAAGGATGCTACCTATTAGTTTCATAGTAGGTTTGAAGTTGCTAATAGGTGCTAATAGTTGATATACAGTGTCGACTCACCATTCAACCACTTATTAGCAGGTTGATCCAAACAGTCTCCTGCTAAAAATTAGCTAGTTTTAAATTAGCAGCTATTAGCTAGCTAATTTTTAGTGCTAATAGATCCAAATATATAGGCCCTAAATCTGAAAGATAAAATTAAATTGGTTGTGCATACGCACTTGCTTGTGTGAAGTACTATGATAGAACTGATTAAAAGTATGTTGCTTTAGACGTGGCATTGCAATACGTGGCCACAAACTCTATTCCAGTATACTACGAGAGGCACGTACAATGTGGTGTTAGAATATGAAGGCAGCTCCGGGAAAGAAGCGACGAGTGATCACTTGGTCCCAGTTTACAAACAAATATAAAAATGACATTGTCGATTCTTTAGCACGATAATGGATACCACGCTCTGTACGGTGTGGTTTTAATTTATCATGTCCTGATAGGGTTAATGCCTCTCTTTGTGCTTACCACAACTAGATGGCCCCTAAAAATTTAAATTAGCAGTACGTCCTTTTATTCATTTTTTTATTATCAGTTCGTAGCTTCACTCGGCAGTGATTGGTGGACAATCATAAATTTTTCATATGAGATTGGATGAAGATAAACTTTATATCAAAGTTGTAGGTTTTAAAGAAATATAAAATTTGCAGTTGACAACTTTTAAATTTGAGAAGGTTTACAAGTCCACATATTCAACACAACACATATCTCGGTTTTGTTGAAGCTAAGTCCGACACTTCAATATTTCTTTTCAGCCATTGTTGTCGCATACATACAAGCAAGAAGGGTTCTCCTCTAAATTAAGCAGGGTGCTTGGGTTAAAATAGTCTTCTTTAATCAAATTTAAACATGGTGTTTAATTTTGGTTAATGAACTTTGAGTAATTATATTAATAAACAATGGAAGTAATTTATGATGGAGATAAACTAAGGCCAAAAATGCATTCCAACTTTACCTTAAGCCTTGTTTTGAGTTATGCTTAATGATAAAAAGATAGGTGAACAAATAAAAAAATAATATAATAAAAAATAAAATAATAATAATAATAACAACAATAATAATAATATTAATAACAATAACAATAATAATAATAAGATTTAGGCTCCCTGGTGTTTTCGCTGGTAGAGCCCTTGTTTGTCTCTATTTTTGTTTCTTGTTAAATAAAAAAAACAGGTACAAGAATAAATGTGGGGGAAATCCCTCAAGCAGAATTAACAGACATTCGAGATCTCCCAACAACACATTGCACAACCATCGGACACTACACCATGCAGAAAGACGAGACATATAGCTTCAGAGAGGATTGGCTGAACCTCTGGTTTAGACAAACCACATCTGAATCCCTTAACTAATTCCTCTGCAACGATGGTTTGTGCAACACTACCCTCATCTCCCTACATTAAGAAACAAACTAAAATTGAACAAATTAAACAATTGATGCTCAATCTCCATGCTATCTTTTGATTAAATTTGCATAATCTTTATTCCTATACTTGTGAACAAATCATCATAAGTACCCCATATTATCTAAGTAATTGAAATATGTGATATAGCAGGATGAAAATGAACCTTGCTCTCTCATGCAAAGAACTTGGGGTTTGTTTTACAAAAGCAAAATTAAAATAGCATGTTCCTCAATGATGTTCAAATTCCTACCAGAGCCATATCCTGTTATACATGTTTGAACCTTCTACATATGCTACTTGCTAGTGTATTGAGTTTTGTCAAGTCTTGTTGACCCTTGTTGAGAAAGTAATCATGCTTCTATGATTAAGATCACGTACACCCACATATACATGCTGCTCCTACACTAGGAGTACGCTAAAATATGCCTTCCATTTAGACCCACCAAAATACTCTACTCCTACACTGGGAGTAGACAAAAAATGCTTTTAACATAAATATTCCATATCACAAAAGATAATTATCTCTCTATAAATATGTGGTTTAGAAGAAGAGACATGGGCTATGTCACACTCCAAAATTTTAAATTTTGGATTGTACATAGGAAACACTAATTTAAAAAAAGTTTTAATATTCGGAAAAAAATTTCCAATTTTAGTTTACGATAGCATCGATTAATTATTGGGAAAAAAATAAGAATCTTTAAAAATTTTCTAAACTAATTAGATGGGCTTAGTTGTAGCTAAGCACTTCCTTGCCGCTGGGCTTATCTGTGCTTTGCCGGCCTCGATTGAACAGAGCAAGCAGTCCATGCGTCAGTTTTATCTCCTTCCCTCCTTGTCTCGCTGCCAGTTAGGGACCGTGTGTCAACTCTTCCTATTTCATCAGGTCGAACTCGAGACGGGCTCTATACCGAGTCCAATCATGAATCAAACCAGGATTCCTGGGATTTTGGTGACCCTATAAATCACGTACGGTCCCTTCGTATTTTTCCTTTCCATCTACTAGCCGACTCATCTCGTGCCCGCAGCTTTGATGACGCGAAGCCCTAGTTCGTCGTCACCGATTTGGTTCTGCCGTTCTCGTCGCTGCCTGCAACTGGATCGACGCCGAGGTCCGTGACGTGGTGACGACGTCATGCATGTATTTAGTATTCGTTTCCTTTCGCTTTTGGTCGCTTATATGCATTGATGCCAAACCCTTGCAGGACCTCGTTGTTTGCACATTGAGCTGCTGATCATCTTCAGTTCGACTCCGTCTCCAAGTTGCGGTGAGAATCCCACGTTTCCCTCTTCTATCTCGTGTGAACCTTGGATCGAATCGCGGCCTCTAGGGATGAGTTCGTGTGCTCTGCCATGCTGTCTCGCCGCCATCCATGGTTGTTGTCCCGCTGGTCTTCTTCCCAGGCCATGCTGAATCCATGTATAAGGTCGCCTACATGTCTGCTAGCTCTCTGTACCCTTCGTTCGCATCGCCGTGGCGAGCTCGGTATTCTGTCCATGGTGATGCTCGTTTCCTGTTCAAGCAGTCTGCACATCACACTCACCTTCCCAGCATGCACGCACAGGGAAGCCTTGAAATCCAGCCATGCCTGCTCTTGATGGCTTGTTGACACCATCGTGAGGTCATGCTTAGGTGTAATACGGCTATTTTCTTTAGAAAAATAACTATGCAAATACATGAGAAATTTACGTATACGTTGCATTGCCGGCCCTTTCTCTTTATTAGCTTGATGACGTCATCCCGACATCACCATGACATCACCCACACTTTATTGCCGTTTTCTTTCAGAAAAACAAATCCTGAAATACACATATACATACAATCACTCTCAGTCGTCCATCCAAACTGCAGTCCGGATCTTGTTTAAATCAGATTTCATTTATTTTCTTTCAAAAATAAGTTCCAGTTATTTGCAAAACTATCATTAATTATGTTTTAAAGCATAGAATATTCGTTTTAACTCCGATTTGACCCGTTCAAGTTGCGTTATGTTCGTATTTATGAGCTCTACATGTTAGTGTAGTTGTACAGTAGGTTTGGAAAATTTAATTTTTGAGTTTATATTAAAGTAATTATTTATCTATAGGAAATCTTAGAAAATTAATAATTTTCACGTTTTAAATCCGAATTTCGTGATCTTTACATCTGTGTGATCGTAGTAACGTGTAGAAGAGTTTTACAAACTTTTTTTATATTGTTTTGCTACTGTTGGTGTACTGTTTTAATTATGTCTATTTGTTTGCTTAGTGTATGGTTGCTCGGATGATTGTGTGTTGGTGCTTGATGATCGAGTATAGACGGTGAGCAGTTTCTTGATGATCAGGAGTATTATTTTGAGCCAGACCAGCAGTATCATCAGGAAAGCTTTGATTAAGGCAAGTATAACATGGGACCATCCTTGTTGTCCTATTCGCTGAAACTATCATACATATGCATGTGTCCTCCTTGACAACCATAGAGATTATAACTTAGCTATTGATATCTTGTTTCCTTGTCACCTATAGGTTATGCATTTGGGTAGCTACTGCTAGCGCTTAATTATGAACAATGATCTTGTAATTTGACTAATGGATTATGCAATCAACCAATTAAGATGATGTTAATTCTGTTGAAAGGGGGCTAGAGCATGTGGGTTATTTTGATGCTCTAGTTACTCTCCGTAAGGACTTACCTGTAAGTGATAACCGGGACATACAGTACAGCTGTGAGGGCTATATGGCTCTGGCTCTAGTTGTTCAAGAGACCTTTTCTAGCTTGTTAGAGGTTACCTTAAATGGCGTAAGAATGGCTTGCCATGTTGGGTGTAGTGCGAGCCCCTGGCCTAGTGTGTATAGGCTGCAGTTGTTGTGCCACAGGGAAGGGGGGTTCTACATCTGCCTGCCGAGTGAATCTAATGGCCCTAACTTGTTAGACGAACTTTTGAATGGCTTTATATGGTCTCTGATGTTTTGGGCCTTGCAAACCCACGCATTTAGAAATCATGACTCACAGTGAAAGTGTACACCTCTGCGCAGAGTTTAAAAACTGGTATACTAGTCGTGCTCACGGATACGAGCGGCCTTGGGGATTCTTATAGAATAGTTGATCACCATTGTTATATCATGCTTAATTATTGTTGATTATTATTATGCTCATGTTAATGCTATTCATTATCCTTATTACAATTGATCATTGATTCATTAATGGGATTTGGATTACCTTGATGCTACTCAATTGCTAATTATATGATGATTAAAAGCTAAACGCAGTTAAACAGTGTCTAGCCTTTTTGAGCCTCATGAACCCTGTGTTATACTTGTTGAGTTCGACATGGACTCACTCTTGCTATTTCCCCAACACTCCAGTGTGTAGTAAGATGCTACTCGGAAAAAAGGACAAAGGTGTAGTGGAGTTTCCAGAAGACTAGTAGAAGTGCTAGGCATATGTTACCCCCAGTCAGCCGTCCCTGAGAAGAATGAAGCCCGAAGTTTAGTCACCGTTCCGCGATACTCTGATGTAAGTGTTAATATAGCTATGTATACGTTATATAATAACATTGTTTCTGATACTTTTTCATTCTGGCATATGTGTGGACTTCCTGGGTACACATATGATTAGCCTGGTTTTGTTCTTTAAAAAACCGGGTGTGACAGAGTGGTATCAGAGCGGTGTTGACTGTAGGACGTATGCCAAGTAACACTGGACGTATTCTAAAACTTATTTTACGATAAAACTGTTTTGTCATCCCTTGACTCATTGATTTTGACTATTCCTCTTCCTTGTCTTGTTGTATCCTCTCCTTGATAGCTTCCTTTGAGCTATTATTTCTTACTCCCTTGGATTTTGTTTTATATTGTTTTTACTAAAAGTTTTCTGATCTTACCTGGTTCAAAGATTCGATGGCTTTTCATCATCCATATTTTTTCTTAGGATGACCACCATTGTTGAAGAAGCACGTGTAGTACCGATGATGTGATGTGTGCTTGTTTTGCTTGATGTGTTGCTTGTGTGTTGTTCTTGTTCTCGTGTTTCAAAGGTAGGCCCGGAAGGTATAAGTCTTGAGAATTAGCTCAATCTATGTTAAAGTTGGGTAGTATTCTCTCTTGACCTACCTAACCTTCGATCAATTCTAATTCTTATAGTCTTTTCCATAAATTATCCATGCTTACTCTTGGTTTCTATGCTTTCTCCTTTATCTTAACCCAAGGGAGGATCAACACATGAATGACTCATCAATAGTAGTAAGCTTTAGAGAAAGTGTTGCCTTCAATGACATCGTCAGGTGAAACAAGATCTTTGTTAAGTGGGGTAGCATCTGCTATCAACAACAGCAAGTCCTGAATATCTCAAGCGACGAGGCATGAGGAGGCATGAAGAACTAAAGATCAAACTTTATCTTTCTTGTCATCTTTTGGCTATCCTCGATTCATGTCTTATATCTCATCAACATAAATCAAAGAAGTGTGAAGACTTGAAGATTAGTGTTATCTATCTCTCTAGTCTCTCTTAATCTCGTTTCTGCCTTATCCTGTTTTTTTTAGAACAGTCTGTCTTTTTTAGTTTATACCTATATTTTTGGATGCCCAAAAATCATGGATAAATTCTGGACAATAGTAGACTTCAATATCTTTCTCTGACCGTAAGAACTGTCCTGATAGCTACTATGGTTTGGGAGTTATGAAAATCACAAGGCGGTGCATCTGTGCTGTCAGCAACCTAGAATAGTTTCTATTGTGCGCAGTTTTCGACTACTTTAACTGCAGAATTTGGAGAAGTGTTCTATAAGGAAATTGTAGATAATTTTGTAAGCTTTCCAACCATGTAAAGATCATCTGAATTGGACGTCTGTAGCTCGAGATATGACAGTTTTACTGAGTTACTGAAATTAGAATTTGCACAGAGAAATCAGATTTTGCTTATCTATTGAATTGGAAACCACCTTTTGATGTTAGCGAGATTCGTAGTTTCTTGGGATTAGCTGGATATTATAGATGGTTCATTGAAGGGTTTTCTAAACTTGCTAAACCTATGACATCTCTATTAGAGAAGAATGCCAAGTTTGTGTGGTCAGATAAATGTCAAGCTAGTTTTGAGGAATTGAAGAAGAGGTTGACTACAGCGCCTGTTTTGGTTTTACCAGATTTGAGTAAGAAGTTTTCTATTTATTGTGATGCTTCTCATCAAGGTTTGGGATGTGTTCTTATGCAAGAAGGCAGAGTTGTGGCTTATGCATCTAGGCAGTTGAGAAAGCATGAGTTGAATTATCCTACACATGATTTGGAGTTAGCAGCTGTGGTTCATGCTTTAAAGATTTAGAGACATTATTTGATTGGACATAAGAGTGATATATACACTGATCATAAGAGTTTGAAGTATATTTTCACTCAGTCAGACCTGAATTTGAGGCAACGAAGATGGTTAGAGTTGATTAAGGATTATGATAGTGAGATGCACTATCATCCTGGTAAGGCTAATAAAGTAGCTGATGCTCTTAGTAGGAAAAGTTATGCCAATGAGATACGGATGTTGTCTATGACTAGTGAGTTATGTGCTGAATTTGAATATTTGAATTTAGGAATTGTTACTAATACAATGGAATTAGTGATAGAGCCTACTTTAGAGTAAGAAATTTACAAGGGTCAGTTGAAGGATGAGAAACTAAAGAAGATAGCAGAAGATATAGTGATTGGTAAGTCACCAGGGTTTTCGAATGGATGATAATGGGATTTTGTGGTTTGGAAAGAGGCTGTGTGTATCTGAGGATCAAGCTGTTCGACAGGCAATTCTTAGCGAAGCTCATGAGTCAGCTTATTCCATTCATCCTGGTAGTACTAAGATGTATTTGGATCTTAAACAGAAATATTGGTGGGTTGGATTAAAGCGAGATGTGGCTGAGTATGTGGCATTGTGTGACACTTGTCAGAGGGTGAAAGCAGAGCATCAAAGACCTGCTGGATTGTGCAACCAATGAAGATTCCTGAATGGAAGTGGGAGGAAGTTGGTATGGACTTTATAGTAGGGTTACCGCGTACTCAGAGAGGTTATGATTCTATTTGGGTGATAGTGGATAGATTGACTAAAGTTGCTCATTTTATACCAGTCAAGACTAAATTACACGGGAGTATAATTAGCTACCTTGTATATAGAAAGAATAGTATGTTTGCATGGAGTTCCAAAGAAGATTGTATCTGATCGAGGATCGCAGTTTACGTCGCACTTTTGAAAAGTTGTACATGAATCTTTGGGAACAAAATTGAATTTTAGTACAGCATATCATCCACAGACAGATGGACAGACTGAAAGGACCAACCGGGTATTAGAGGATATGTTGAGAGCTTGTGCATTGCAATATGGAACTTGTTGGGATAAGAGTTTGCCTTATGCAGAATTTTCTTACAATAATAGTTATCAACAGAGACTTAAGATGGCACCGTTTGAAGCTTTGTTTGGACGTAAGTGTAGAACTCCATTGTTTTTGGATCAGACAGGTGAATCTCAGGTGTTTGGTACAGATGTTCTTAGAAACGCAGAAGATCAAGTGCGAGTGATTCGTGAGAATTTGAGAGTAGCGCAGTCTCGTCAGAAGAGTTATGCTGATAATAGGAGAAGAGATCTAGTTTTTTTAGGTAGGTGATTATGTCTATTTGAAGGTGTCACCTATGAGAAGTGTGAAGAGGTTTAACATAAAAGGTAAACTAGCACCAAGGTATGTTGGACCATTTAAAGTTATTACTAGGCGTGGGGAAGTTGCTTATCAATTAGAGTTGCCTGAAAATTTATCTGGAGTGCATGATGTGTTTCATGTTTCACAACTTAAGAAGTGTTTACGGGTGCCCGAGGAGCAGATACCTTTAGATGAATTGACTGTTAAGGAGGATCTTACATATGAAGAGTTTCCGATTAAGATTTTAGAGACTGCTGAGAGAGTTACTCGAAGTCGGATTATTAAGATGTGTAAAGTACAGTGGAATCGATATTCAGAGGCAGAGGCAACTTGGGAAAGAGAGGATGAATTAAGGAAATCATATCCGCAATTGTTTGAGTAAGCAGTTCAATCTCGAGGACGAGATTCTTTTAAGAGGGGTTGTCGAACTAAAGACGATACAAGATGGAGGTTTATATGTTCTATTTCGTCACTTGGAAGCATCAGCTATCCATATGGTTGCAAAATCATTATCAAGTGCAAGTATCTTTTCTCAGGGTTGGTAACCTGTTGAAACCATCTACAAGGATCGTAATGGTTTAAAGTACACCTTTACAAAGTTGGTTTTGAGCTTATGGCATCATCATTGGATAAGAGTTGATCAGAGAAGCGTAAAGATTTGCAGATCAACTTTATCTTCTCCCTAGTCTCTCCAAATCTCGGGGCGAGATTCCTGTTAAGTGGGGTAGAATTGTCACACTCCAAAATTTTAAATTTTGGATTGTACATAGGAAACACTAATTTAAAAAAAAGTTTTAATATTCGGAAAAAAATTTCCAATTTTAGTTTACGATAGCATAGATTAATTATTGGGAAAAAAATAAGAATCTTTAAAAATTTTCTAAACTAATTAGATGGGCTTAGTTGTAGCTAAGCACTTCCTTGCCGCTGGGCTTATCTGTGCTTTGCCGGCCTCGATTGAACAGAGCAAGCAGTCCATGCGTCAGTTTTATCTCCTTCCCTCCTTGTCTCGCTGCCAGTTAGGGACCGTGTGTCAACTCTTCCTATTTCATCAGGTCGAACTCGAGACGGGCTCTATACCGAGTCCAATCATGAATCAAACCAGGATTCCTGGGATTTTGGTGACCCTATAAATCACGTACGGTCCCTTCGTATTTTTCCTTTCCATCTACTAGCCGACTCATCTCGTGCCCGCAGCTTTGACGACGCGAAGCCCTAGTTCGTCGTCACCGATTTGGTTCTGCTGTTCTCGTCGCTGCCTGCAACTGGATCGACGCCGAGGTCCGCGACGTGGTGACGACGTCATGCATGTATTTAGTATTCGTTTCCTTTCGCTTTTGGTCGCTTATATGCATCGATGCCAAACCCTTGCAGGACCTCGTTGTTTGCACATTGAGCTGCTGATCATCTTCGGTTCGACTCCGTCTCCAAGTTGCGGTGAGAATCCCACGTTTCCCTCTTCTATCTCGTGTAAACCTTGGATCGAATCGCGGCCTCTAGGGATGAGTTCGTGTGCTCTGCCATGCTGTCTCGCCGCCATCCATGGTTGTTGTCCCGCTGGTCTTCTTCCCAGGCCATGCTGAATCCATGTATAAGGTCGCCTACATGTCTGCTAGCTCTCTGTACCCTTCGTTCGCATCGCCGTGGCGAGCTCGGTATTCTGTCCATGGTGATGCTCGTTTCCTATTCAAGCAGTCTGGACATCACACTCACCTTCCCAGCATGCACGCACAGGGAAGCCTTGAAATCCAGCCATGCCTGCTCTTGATGGCTTGTTGACACCATCGTGAGGTCATGCTTAGGTGTAATACGGCTATTTTCTTTAGAAAAATAACTATGCAAATACATGAGAAATTTACGTATACGTTGCACTGCCGGCCCTTTCTCTTTATTAGTTTGATGACGTCATCCCGACATCACCATGACATCACCCACACTTTATTGCCGTTTTCTTTCAGAAAAACAAATCCTGAAATACACATATACATACAATCACTCTCAGTCGTCCATCCAAACTGCAGTCCGGATCTTGTTTAAATCAGATTTCATTTATTTTCTTTCAAAAATAAGTTCCAGTTATTTGCAAAACTATCATTAATTATGTTTTAAAGCATAGAATATTCGTTTTAACTCCGATTTGACCCGTTCAAGTTGCGTTATGTTCGTATTTATGAGCTCTACATGTTAGTGTAGTTGTACAGTAGGTTTGGAAAATTTAATTTTTGAGTTTATATTAAAGTAATTATTTATCTATAGGAAATCTTAGAAAATTAATAATTTTCACGTTTTAAATCCGAATTTCGTGATCTTTACATCTGTGTGATCGTAGTAACGTGTAGAAGAGTTTTATAAACTTTTTTATATTGTTTTGCTACTGTTGGTGTACTGTTTTAATTATGTCTATTTGTTTGCTTAGTGTATGGTTGCTCGGATGATTGTGTGTTGGTGCTTGATGATCGAGTATAGACGGTGAGCAGTTTCTTGACGATCAGGAGTATTATTTTGAGCCAGACCAGCAGTATCATCAGGAAAGCTTTGATTAAGGCAAGTATAACATGGGACCATCCTTGTTGTCCTATTCACTGAAATTATCATACATATACATGTGTCCTCCTTGACAACCATAGAGATTATAACTTAGCTATTGATATCTTGTTTCCTTGTCACCTATAGGTTATGCATTTGGGTAGCTACTGCTAGCGCTTAATTATGAACAATGATCTTGTAATTTGACTAATGGATTATGCAATCAACCAATTAAGATGATGTTAATTCTGTTGAAAGGGGGCTAGAGCATGTGGGTTATTTTGATGCTCTAGTTACTCTCCGTAAGGACTTACCTGTAAGTGATAACCGGGACATACAGTACAGCTGTGAGGGCTATATGGCTCTGGCTCTAGTTGTTCAAGAGACCTTTTCTAGCTTGTTAGAGGTTACCTTAAATGGCGTAAGAATGGCTTGCCACGTTGGGTGTAGTGCGAGCCCCTGGCCTAGTGTGTATAGGCTGCGGTTGTTGTGCCACAGGGAAGGGGGGTTCTACATCTGTCTGCCGAGTGAATCTAATGGCCCTAACTTGTTAGACGAACTTTTGAATGGCTTTATATGGTCTCTGATGTTTTGGGCCTTGCAAACCCACGCATTTAGAAATCATGACTCACAGTGAAAGTGTACACCTCTGCGCAGAGTTTAAAAACTGGTATACTAGCCGTGCTCACGGATACGAGCGGCCTTGGGGATTCTTACAGAATAGTTGATCACCATTGTTATATCATGCTTAATTATTGTTGATTATTATTATGCTCATGTTAATGCTATTTATTATCCTTATTACAATTGATCATTGATTCATTAATGGGATTTGGATTACCTTGATGCTACTCAATTGTTAATTATATGATGATTAAAAGCTAAACGCAGTTAAACAGTGTCTAGCCTTTTTGAGCCTCATGAACCCTGTGTTATACTTGTTGAGTTCGACATGGACTCACTCTTGCTATTTCCCCAACACTCCAGTGTGTAGTAAGATGCTACTCAGAAAAAAGGACAAAGGTGTAGTGGAGTTTCCAGAAGACTAGTAGAAGTGCTAGGCATATGTTACCCCCAGTCAGCCGTCCCTGAGAAGAATGAAGCCCGAAGTTTAGTCACCGTTCCGCGATACTCTGATGTAAGTGTTAATATAGCTATGTATACGTTATATAATAACATTGTTTCTGATACTTTTTCATTCTGGCATATGTGTGGACTTCCTGGGTACACATATGATTAGCCTGGTTTTGTTCTTTAAAAAACCGGGTGTGACAGGCTATGCGAAAATTTGAAAAAAATTGACACATGAAGATCCAAGTAAAAAATGATGATGAGCACATGAAGGCTCATGTATTAAAAGAGAGAGAAAGAGAAGAGATAACTATGTTCTCAAAATAAAAACTAGAGAGAGATATCATTTATGTGACGGAGTATAGAATAGGTTTATCATTATCCACACACATGTACATCTTGATCTATAAGTATGACATCTTTCTCCTTGGATCCGAACCTTCACTTTACAATATATGCAATACAAGTATGTTTTCATACCTTTCCCTACCTGAGCTCCACATAAGCTTTTTAGAAACAAGAAAAAAGAAGGCAAAATTATGATCTGCCTTGGTGAGTAAGCAAACACAAACTTGAGTGATCTAATTGAATCATTTGAGGAGCAAAGCTTTATTTACATTTTCAAAATCAAATTAAAACCCAAGTTTCTGAACTGATTGATGCAAGGGGATTTGAATCGATGTTGTTCCATTATCCAATTACCAAGATAATGTGGTAGACACTCCAAAGTTCATAGGTTTAGGTGAAGCTTGGAATAACATGTATACAGATATCATATCAAGGAGATGACCCATCTTAGTCCTTAAAACTTTACTCGAGGATGAGCAAAGGGCTAAGTGTGGGTGAACTTGTTGGTAGTCCTTAACTCCCATTTCTAACCACCAAATATTACATAAAATAAAATCGTATAAACACCAAACCTAGAATTAGGGCTTATAACTAACGAATTCCACAAGTTTTGGTGTTTGATCATTTATAGGGAGACATGTCAGGATAACATGGAAAATGAGCTTAAAAGCATATAAAGAATATAGCTAAACAACACCCGACATGAGCCCAAGGGAGAGAATGTCCATTTACCAACAAACCAGGGCCCAACCTAATGGAGAACAAGGTTAAACCCAAATCCAAACATCTCCAATCAGCGCCAAACCACCATAGGCCCACTCAAGAAGCCACCCAGAGGACAACCACGGAGGCTGGGCACATTTGGGCCCGGCCATGGTACCCTAGCTGAGCCATTTGGCCTCAGGCTTTTGCGGGATGTCACATACCACCTCTCCAAGGTCAATTACCGAGGTTTGAGCCTGGTACAATGAACTTGGAGGTCGGTTGGCTCACATTATGAGGGGATAAAAGGAATATTCTAGGGATAAATGCCCTCCTCTCCACCTATAAAAGAAGGCCACCCCTCACTCCACAACAACACCACAAGGAGTAAGAGCAACACTACACTTGAGAATAGGAGCTTCACTCCATGGGCTTAGGCCCTAGCTAGCTAGAGTTGAGTAATAGGGAGAGATGTGAGGGAGAGTACGGGGAAGCACTGGACCTGTCGGTAGTCTCCCTGAGCTTGTACCTCGACGAACACCTGTACCTCAATGGATTCTTCCGCTAAGTGAGTGTTCAGGATTCTTAGGGAATTAAGTCTTTGATTAGTTAAGCTTCACTCTTATTTGCTTGTGCATTCGTTTTCCATTCTTATAACGGATACTCTAGTAGAGAGCTCCTGATAGAGATGGATAACCATGTACGATGCTAGAGTAGTAGTCGATAGCATAGACGTGGTGTCTAGGCTAGAGGCTACTTTCATTTGCCTTGTGCCCACGTTTGAGGGGTAGGCAGCAGGTGGTGACAGCCCTGTCTGTCCCTTGTAATCCCTCACATTCGGGTTCGGCGTAGAGTTAAAGGCCGACAATGCCTAACAGACCAGGTGTTATCCGGTGCCTAAAGTAAGCAAGTAGATGAAATAGAGTTTATCTATCCTTAGACTCTAAAACCATAGGAATCCATCTGAATCTCTACCAACTCAATCCTTGTGTTGTCCTTGGACGAACTAGCTAGAAGAGAACCTCTGTTCCCTGTGGAGAATACGATACCCTGAATACTTCCGTGTGAAGTGCTACAATGGTAATTCTATGCACTTGCGGATTATTTCTGTTAACATTAAAAAATACTAACAGCCGCCCAAAAGCGAAAGGACATACAACAATAGGTCAATCTCGCTTGACTAGGTCAGGGTGGACGTGACGTGGACCAACTCGGAATTTGATGATGATGAAATTGACATTCCCACTCCAAAGGGGATCAGGTACCTTTGAGGTGTTATTGACTGTGAAGTCCTCTAGAATAAGATGGACATTATCTTGGACGAGCCGACGCCGTCACAGCCTCACAACCCTCGCCGTCTCCTGCGGGAGACGACGACGACGACTACGGCGGCGATGACAACAATAATGCTGGCCCAGGCAGTGGTCCTCTAGGTAGTCCACCCAGCACGAGCAATCCATAGGGAGGTACAGGGGCAACACCGGCAACGTTACACTGCCTGTAAGTGGTCTGAAGGAGGGCAAAAGGCAATATCCTCCCGCGTCGAGAAAGCCTACATAAGAAGAGGAGACCATACCCACCCACCACACCAAGATGAGTTGGGCGGCCTATCAACTAGCCAACGAGTACTAAATTGAAAGGTATGCTACTGGCAAGCATAGTCAAAGTAGATTTTATGTGGAGATGCTAGCAGACTTTTTCACTCCCCTGGTCTCAAGCATAGGCTGTGAACACTAGTGTCAATTTGGCCCCTTTCTCTAGATTGCACCGACAACTATGAGCATGGCAAGTTCATGTTGACATTGGGCCAGCTCGTACAGGAGGAGCCATTGGGGGTACGGAGGTTCCATCTCTAGTACATGGAGGCGGCAAAAGTAGGCCTAGAAACTTTCGTTGTCAAGATCCCAGTGGAGTACTTCCTCTTGCCCAACGATGCTCAACTCATCATAGATTTCTAGGACATGCATAGGCTGCTGCAACGCAAGGACCTTGACGTCGCTATGGTGACGCTGTTTGCCCTGTAAGTTAATTACGACTTTTACACCTTTGCATCGCTGTAGGTACTTTAGGATGAAACTAATAATGCCATGATGACTTGTCCTTGCAGGATGCAGTCCTATGTATGCAAGGTAATGGGCAAAGATATTGTTTACCTATCTCAGATGCATATTACCCAGAGGGTCATCACGGGTTACAATATACCGGACACGCATGAAAAGCTATTGAACTTGAACCCGCAAGAGAAAGAGCAAGTCTGGAAAGAACTGTGCAATGAATTGAAGTATAACGCGGGAATGTATATGTACAGAGCCATGAAGAAGCTCAGAGAACATGCGTGTGTACTTGGAACATATATGTGGCTACTGGCTCACCACTTTTCTTATTTGAAGATTTGAAATCCATATTATTTCAATGGTGCAGCTGGGGCATCACGGACGCTGGATTGTATTTCTAATCTATCCTTAAGTTGGAAGGGCCGTTGTATTGGACTCCTTGTGGGAAACAAACAAATAAGTGTACAAGGATTTCGAAAGCGCATTGCGATAGTAAGTGATGGTGCTTATTCTTTTATACACTTAACGTACGTGTTAAATTTGTCGTTGACACTAATGGTTTTTTGTACAGTGCTTACAAGAAGTACGTGCAAGACCCCGAGTGCATCGATTGAAGATCTGAGAAGGAGAAGAAGAATGGCACAAAACTGAAACTGAGGTGCAACTTCCCAGTACGTAACAAAAGTCGTATGTGCTACTACATCATGCTTGCTGTCTATATGTTCTAATGATTGTGTATTATGTATCGTGCAGTGCACCAAACAACCTCCTGCATCAGTATTATGTGGATGGGGTACCTGACTGTTGGGATGGATGGGGTACCTCTTTTGGGGTCATGGGCATGCATCACCGCTCGATACGAAGTGTAGGGCGGATGGTATGGACTTGAGCTGCACGCCTCAGCACTGCCTCGACTTTGTCGTCGTCCCTATAATCATAATAATCCCAGCCATAGAGTGAAGAGAGGTATTCCCAGCCGAGGTTGTTCCAGTAACGATGGTCTTGTATGGCCCGGCCACGGACTGTGACATGAAGCACTTGAGGTTTGGCATGAAGCCTTTGCTACAAATGGTGCCCTTGTTTCCATCCTCAGAAACAGAGGGCATCGCCACACTGGGATCCTCTCGGTTCAGAGCAGTGGCAGTGCCACGATTGGAGATCATGGGGTGGTGACCCACTCTTTGATGTGGCTGTTTCTTTAGAAAGGCCAGAACGAGATGAAAAAAAGCAAGCAGATAATAGGCTATTGCTGCAATTCCATGCTGGAGTGTGCTGCGCCACTGGAGAGGTCCGCGCAACTCATCATCTTCAAAAACAGTGGGCATAGTGTGTCCCTGCGACCCATCGTCATTCTTCAACTCATCATCAGAAGCAGAGACCGTGGGTCTCTCCAATTCATCATCAGAAACAGAGACCGTGGGTCTCTTCAACTCCCTCATCAGAAGCAGAGGCCGTGGGTCTCTCCAACTCATCATCAGAAACAGAGGGTATAACACCGATGTCATCTTTTCCATTCCATATATGAAATGAAACGCTCTTGTCCTCTTTGTTAGCAACGAAGACCATTGACGGCTTCAGGTCTGCAGCACCTCAGCTTCGGGAAGTAGCAAGCATCACTGTCATTGATGTTCCTTATTGTGGCTGATGCGGACCTCAAGTTCAGGCTACGAAAATGGAGCTCTGGCAACCCGCCGAGGATTTTCAGGCCCTGCTCATCCATGTGTTGCAGCCTCAAGTCCAGGTGGGAGAGGTTAGGAACACATGATGGATTGATGCATGTTGGCAGCTTGCAGAATGTCGGAAATGGCGTGGGAGGACCAATTCCGTTGCTTGCCACGCGTGTTCACCAAGATCAGAAAAACCACGATGAATTGTTAGTCTCTCGAGCTTGTGGAGATGGCGTAGAGACTCCACCAGATCTCTTTCGTTCACCTCATCGCAGAAAGTATTATTAAGATGGAGCACCCTGAGTTCATCCAGGCATCCCAGGTCCTTCACAAGCCACCTCCTACTCTTAGTATGAAACTGCAAAACTTTTATTGACAGTTCCTCTCTCTACCGAAAGAACCTTGCCATCCAGATAAACGGCATCTCCGGTAAGAGTAATATGCAGGCACGCTAACTGTTTTAGTAAGCTGCAGCTGGCTGGCAATTCTGAAATATCACATACCCACAAGTCCTGTTAGAGTATGTGACCCGGTTCATTCTATCTAGTACAGGATAGGTAGTTTGTTGCCGTCTTGTACCTCAAGTAGATAGATGGATCATGTTGATCCCAATCTTGTTGTAATCCTGACTTCATGTACAATACAAGCCACGCCAAGGGCTTTTCTCGGCCTATATTAACATGCAACCGAGACCCTAAGGGGCAACTCGATCACTCCATTTCACAAGTCCAACACCTGCAAGAATCTAAGAGCTCCTATTTCTTTGGGGATCCTACCGATCCGTGTTCCACGTAGGCTGAGAAATCTTAAGTTAATTAAATGCCTCACATCCACAACTTGGACACAGCTTAAGTTAATTAAATGTCTCACATACCCGCAGGCAGAACCATCAGCGGCACGTCATCGGCGTGGTCACCACGACCTCCTCGGCCGACGCGCGGCAGCGCCAGCACCAGGACCAGCAGCAGCAGGAGGAGGAAGAGGAGGACGCGAGCATCAGCGTGGAGGTGAGCGCGACGTCGCGCACGCACCTCGTCGCCGTGGCGTTGGTGTGCCGGTACCGCAAGGAGGAGGCCTCGAAGAACACCCCGATACGTCCCTAAACTGCCGTACCGATATCACGATACGTATCCGATACGGCGATACGCCGATACGGTATCGGCGAAGTATCAGAAAAATACAACAATAAAAAATAAATCCCGATACTTAGTGGATACTTGACCGATACTTCGCAGGCCGGAGGTGTGCAACCGTAGGGCCTCCAATGGAGCAAATCGCCAAGATCGAGTGGATTCGAGAAAAGGTGGAAGAATTGGTGGATGGGGAAAACCGGAGGTGGCGCACCCTTTTTCTAGGCTTGGAGGAGAGTCACGGCATCGCGCGGACGACCGCGTCCTTCGGCTGGACGCCGCATAGGGCGGGCGAGCATTGGGCCCGCCGCCGCCAGGGGCGTCCTCCAGCTCCTCCTTCCGTGTGACTCGGTCTCTCCCGTGCGTGCTTAGGCGAGGGAGACAGTGTGCTTGCCGGGCTGGGCTGCTCGGCCATTTGGCCTTATAGTGGCCTAGTCCGGTGATTCACTCACTTTTATTATTATTATTTTTTAAATTATTCATTTCTCCATTATCTAATAAAAAAATAAAAGGGAAAATCCCTTAAACGGACAACATATTTAAATATTTGCTGTATCGGCGTATTCTTATTTTTAGAAAATGCCGTATCAACGTGTTGCCGTATCGGTGGAAGGAGACGACGTGCCCCGTGTGCCTGGCCGACTTCGACGACGGCGAGGCCGTGCGGGTGCTCCCCGAGTGCATGCACTGCTTCCACGCCGAGTGCATCGACACCTGGCTGCGCGGGAGCACCAGCTGCCCGATGTGCCGCGCCGAGACAACGCCCACGCCGATACCTAGCTTGGCGTCCGTGCGCCACCACCTTGTCATTGCTCATATTTTTGTTTGATTTGTGGAATGAAATGGGTTGATACATCATCACCTGGTTTAGTAAATTTGACGAATGAATTCATGATGCATCATCTCATCCAGAATAGTTTGATACCTAAAACCAAACACCCTATAAGAGTCTCTGCTAATTACAAATTAAATAGAAGGACCGGCTATGTTATAAAGACAAGGATGTTGGGGCTGTAATGTTGCATTTCACACATTTATTCTAGGAAACATGAAATGTGTTCCATTTTTCACTACGAACGACCCAAAGCGAACAAAATCCTACTTAACCTTTGAAAGGCGAGACCAAAAATAAGAGTCCTCGATTTCCAATAAACTTGTATTAACCACTATAAGTCCGTTAAACAATCATTTGCCACGCGGAGCAGTATTCTTGTTATTCAAATCATGGAGCCATAACCCGTTTTGATCTTTAGGCTATCTCATAATACTCTATTTGGGACAGCAGTATTATTTATTTGTTTTGCTCATCACCTTGCCAGAAAGAATATCGAGCAAAAGTAATGAATTTTTGTAAAATACCCCTTTGTATAGAAAAATGAAATTATATATATTATAAGGCTACTAAATCCTGAATTTTATCAATGTTAGACAACCCCTACTTAGAGATGCTTGCCTCTCCATCTATAGAGTCACTTTTCAAAACACCCCACCATTTTCCAATGGGTATTTACCAATTTTCTATAATGAATACAAACACCTGAATATCTTGTTTGGAATTTACCTAATTTTCATCTAAAAATTGCAGTACATTGTTCCATCGCAATATGGGTGTCACTAAAGCAGAGCAACTTGCTCTTATGAATGTCTATTTGTAGACTTGATACTCGCTGAAATGGACAAAGTACTTATTTTATGGTGTGAGCTTGCTTTAGATCATGTTCTAGGAGTAGAAATGTATAATCAGGGGCGGACCTACAGGGTATGCCGGGTGGTCCCCGGCATACCCTGGCCCAGGTTTCAGTCATAGATATAGTATACATGTATGTATGTGTATAAAAATGATTTTGATCGATCACCGCTCCGCTGACTCGAATGCTCGGTGATTGGCTTGACGCTTCGGGAACTGCCGCACGCAGTCACGCACCGCTCGGCTCGAGACTCGATCTATCAAGGCATAGGCCGGGCGATCCCAATCGTCGATCCTCGATGGCTTGATTGATCTTCCTTGCTGAGGGCCAGCGCCGCAGCCCCAGTGCGGTGTCGTCCCGTCCATCTCCCCTCTCCCGATCTCCCTTTGGCATCTGTCTGTTTGCTCTCTGGCCTCTAGCTATGCTGTTCTACCTGCCGTTGTTCCCCTGCCGGCCTGCCCCGCTACACACACAGGCAGCACGGTGTCTGCGTTTGCTTGATGCCCCGTGGTGGCACACTGTACAGACTTGAAGTGCAAATCGATCTCGCGCCGAGGCCATCAGGTTTGTAATTGTTGCCGTGAATCATCTACTTTTCTAAAAAGCCTTGTTCACGCCATGAAGACTTTTAATCATCTATTCTTTTTCTAAAAAACTTGCATACATGATTACTTATGAATAATTATTTGTGTATTAGGGAGATTATTCAGATCATTCATCACTACATCAGAGATTGGTTTGCAGTTCACCCAACATTAGTATTAGAAGATAATATATCATGTGAGTTTTTTATGAACTACAATTTTAGCATTGCATATGAGTTTTGTCACATTGTGCCGTAGTAATATTGCTCTTTCTTTTTGAAGAATTTTTTTCTAAAAAAAATTGCATACATGATTACTTATGAATAATTATTTGTGTATTAGGGAGATTATTCAGATCATTCATCACTACATCAGAGATTAGTTCACAGCTCACCCAACATTAGTATTAGAAGATAATATATCATGTGAGTTTTTTATGTACAACAATTTTAGCATCGCATATGAGTTTTGTTACATTGTTCCGTACTAATATACACAATGCTCTTTCTTTTTGAATTCTTCTCAAAATTTTGTGCGGCACATGAAAATTGGTAAATGATTTTTACTGAATTGATAATAAACATATGGCAAATGGTTTTTACCGAATTGCATATATGAATTTTTTTGCGGTATACCCTACAATAAAATCCTAGGTCCGCCACTATGTATAATCCGCATATTGTAAAATAGATAAATTATCATCAATGGTATGTGACAGTATTAAAGATGATAGAGGAGAAATTGAACCTCGTTATCGAATGCCTTTTATTGTTTGGAAAAGCTTACTAACATCATCATTAGCATTTATCAAAATGATTTTTTTAGCATTGAAGTACCTATAGACTCATCAAGTAAAGGGAGTCACCTCAGGTTCTCCAAACAATCCCTTTAAAATATTTTTTTGTGATATATGCTTTAAGTTATCTTGTCCATCATTTCTATCGATCTCGTGATGAAGAAAGAAAAATTTTCGTTTACCTATGCTTGGCATTGGCTATCAATTGGAACTATCTCCCAGTAAAGATATAGCACGCTAAGAGTATTTAATGTCCTATTAAATACTAAAAAACACAATGCGGTGCTATATCTCAGGTTCTCCAAACAACGCCATGCGTACGTTAATACCCAGAGCAAAATTTGACAAAAAATCACGTAATACGTAATAAAGTCTCGCCGTAACCTGCAACACAACCCGTTTTAGCACAGTGACGATCCTAAACTCAAGCAGTAGGATCACTGTGCTGTACCTGTAACGGAGACCCTATTTTTTTTTTATTTATAATTACCACCAGTGATAATTATATCTTTCGCTGCATGTAAATCGCTTATAGGTACGTACACGATAGGGTCCAGCCCAATAGAGCTGGCGTGCCGGGAGGCGGCCCTCCATTCGTTACACGACGACACAGCAGAAAAGGCCTGACACATCCTGGTCTCACGCGCGGCCCATCTCAGTTGGTCTGTGTGCGGCGTGTTGAATCAAAGTATGTTTGGTGGGCCTTCATCGCAGGAGAACAAGACCTGTGCTCTGTGGTATGTGGCGTATTTCGTAGTAGAGGGAGGGGGGATGCATTGGTGATTAATTAGCTTGATCGAAATCTCTTGTCAGACTGTTGTTAGACAGCCTCTCCCTGTCAGTGTCAGCAGTCAACTGCTTCAACCAACACAACAAAAGCATGTTAGTTGAACTTGAATCCAAACTGTGTCTGTATGGGACCAAAATCATCATCACCCGCCGCCTCCACCTGTGATTCATGCGTGCTCGATCCATCTGACTTTGCAGGAGCCACTTGGAGGCGCTGGACATGGTCCATGCACCGGCTGCATGCTGTCTGGCTCACGCTGGGGGTGGACACCTGTGGTTGGCTTCCCTCTCTTCAGCCAGCCACATGAATCACTGTGCAGTGCTGCTCAAATTTTGGAACTATCTCCCAGTAAAGATATAGCACGCTAATGGTCATTGGTCAATGCAAGAGATTGAGCAAGTTGTTCTCTGTCAATGCGAGTGATCTCAGCGGCACTATCTAAATTGTTAAAAATGTAAGGTGAGTGAGATCGACGTTCTTTTCTTTGTTTGTATATAGTGTTTAGTTTATTGTTCCAACATTTGACTGAATTTGACATTTTACCGGCTTACTTCATATTTCCATGCCACGGTCATTGAAATCATCACAGACCAACCAAATAAGTTCAATGTTGACCCTTCTACCAACATTTCTACACGTACAGATCTATCTTAATCTTCTAGTACAATAATGATGAAAATTAATGCGTACGGAATAGCACGGATGGTAATCCTAGCTAAAAAAAGGAATTCGAAACAAGGTACAGCAATTGCAAGAACAACATGTACGGAAACACCCTAGTCACCAAATACTCCCTCCGTCTACAAAAGAATGCAATTCTCGCATTTTGAGAAACCAAATACTTTCAAGTTTGACTAAATTTATACAAAAAATACAACAATTTATGATACAAAACAGATATTGTTATATTCGTCATGAAATATACTTTCATACTAAACCGATTTGGAGACATAAGTTTGAATATTATTCACTGTAAATTTGGTCATACTTAAACAATTTTAACAGGTATAAATACCATAGTTGTTTTCTTTTGTGGACAGAGGGAGTAATAGTCAGCAGCCAATTACTCTTACCTCCTCCGATTGCTCCGACAATGCGCCGCTGCTGCTTCAGCTGTGCGCTGTGCCGTGGGCAAAGCTGCGTTTCCGCTTCGAGGCGTTTTGGGTAAAGCTCGACGGCTTCGAGCATGTGGTCAAGCAAGCTTGGGACTGCAATGTGGTCGCTGTTGACGCCTGCAGGGTGGTGGACTTCAAGCTCAGGAAGATAGCCAAGGCCCTCCAGAGCTGGAGGATGCAGAATATCGGTAGTGTGCGGTCACAGCTGTTTATGGCCCGTGAGCTAATTGCACAGCTCGACGTTGCCCAGGAATCCCATATGCTCTCTGACGAGGAGTTGTCGCTGCGCAAAGGGCTAAAGCTGCAAAGCCTCGGGCTAGCATCAGTAGCGAGAACCATCGCGCATCAACGATCAAGGATTAGATTCCTGGAAGAAGGTGATGCGAACACCAAGTTCTTCCATTTGTAGGCGTGCCACAAAAACCGCAAAAACCACATACTGTCGATCCAACATGACGGTGCTTGGTTCTCGGCGGATGAAGCCATGTCGAACTTGATCTTTGAATACTTCAATGGCATCCTGGGGAAGCCACTCCAGCGCTTGCACTCCATCAAGCTTCAGGATCTGCTGCCGCAACTCGACTCTTGCTTGGCCTCGGTCATTTGGCACCTGGTCTGCTCTGCTCGGCTCTTGCTTGGCCTCGGTCGTTTAGGCCCTTGCTGACTGTTGCATTGCAGGGCGCGCGGCCTGCTAACCAATCGGTGCCTTCAGACACCCCGGAGTTACAACCCTAACACCATTGTAAACAACGAGAACCGAAGAGAGAGTGGAACAGGAGGAGAAAAGAGAGGAGCAGTGGTCTGCTTCTTCCAATCCACACGCCATGGCAAAAGACGAGGCATCAGAAAGGAGCGACACACAAGAGAACACAAATGCCCAAATCCACTTGTAGGGTACCTTGACCCATGTGCACTAAATGGCACCAAGACACGGTCTCTGCATTCTCTCGACCAACATGCCATGGCAACGGACAGAGGTCGAAGGAATAGAGACTCAATTCCTACGTTCTCTCGATCCACACCAACTCCTAGGACACCACGACCTATGTGCAACTAGATTGGCACTTTGCTACCCCTTGGGTCCATAGTGGTGCGGTTGTCACACTATACCACAACCAATCTATAGTGTCAAACAACGGTTGCTAAAACTTAATATTAACGTCTAACAATCAGACGCTATAACCTCATAACAGATCATCAGTCGCTATTTTTACTGGTATCCACGGTACATTGGTCGCTACAGACTTACCTCAGACCATCGGACGCTAAAACACATCTTAGAGTCCAGCGATTGGTCGGTATAGCCCGTTTCCATTTTGGCGCGCTGAGCCCGGCCCATTGGCACGCACTGAAATTAACAGGGCCCACTAGTAACTGTTAGCCGAAACCCTAAATCATTCTCATCAGAAGGAAGGCCAGTCTCAACCGCCGCACTCCACACTCCTCACGCCGCCGCGCTCCACACTCCTCGTCACGGGAGCTCGCGGCTGAGGGGCGCCTTCCGTGGCCACCATCCCCGGCGCCGTGCCCGCTGACCTCGCCATCCGGCCACAGTCCTCGCCGTCCAGCCGCTGTTGTCGCCGTCGTCCCCGCCGCCGCGGCCGTCTTCCCCACCTCTGTCGTTGCAGCTGCCGTCCCCACTCCCGCCGCCCACGAGCTCGAACTGGAGCGCCCCCAGAGCAGGTACTGGTTCTCTTCCCTCGCATCCCCGTCCACTGCTTCCTTCCCCTCCTATCCCCTCTCGGCATTGGTCCCCTTCCCAGGCTTCCTTGGATGCGCGCACAGCAGGTCAGCATGGAGGCGTTACTTGTTTTTCTGACTAGATGGAACCCTGTGTGAACGATGTCGCCTACATTTGATTGCACATGTATATTGTGTCGTGTACCAATTTTCTCTGAAGTCTAGATCGAGCTACACCAGATCGATTGCTGCTAGTTGCTCGCATTGCTTCCGATAGAAGTATCGTAGTAACAGGAAAGTGCATTGCTTGCATTTCAGTTTGTCCCCAAACTTTTCCCTTTTTCTAGGGTTCTTCGTTTATCTGAAACCTGCAGGAAAGTGCTTATCTTTTGAATGGATCCAGTCGTTTATGCTTTCCCACGATGATTTGATTCCATGTTCTGAATCCCAGATCTTTAGGTTTTAATTTGATTGTTTTTGGTAATACCCTGGAAGTATTGTTCTGTGTTGTTTCTAAAGAGCAGTAACAGGCTACCGGGTGTTGTTTCTGAAGAGCTGTAATAGGCTACCTGCAATTCGTGCTTATTTGAGTCTTTTTGGTCTGTTCTTTGCGGTTGTGTCTCTCTCTGAAATTTATTTTCTTCTGAATTTTTTTGGCTTTATTTCAGTTCAAGATTGTTTCTTTCCAGACCTGCTACAGCTTGTCAAGTGCTTGGTCCTATGTGTCATATTACTTCCTGGTTCCTTTCACTTGGAACTTGGAATGAAGTACGTGTAAACAATTCGAGATCAATTGTTAGGATAATTTACTGCATGGAAATATGTAGATATTTAAGAGATATGTCTGAGCAGGTATATATGCACCAGTCTGACCTCATCATATTGTAATTGCAGTTGCTCCACGTGTAGTTGGACACCTTGGGAAGGCATTTGAACGTGCTCTTGGCAGCAGCTCTACTTGTTTGTATCGGTAGGTTTTTGTTTGCCTAGCTGTTGCTCTTTTTTTCATGTTGTGGAAGTATGTGACTATTTCAGTGCTTATGATATGTTTTTTAATTTCTTATTAAAATCTACTTGATGTCTTGCGTGAAGGTTGAACATGGATAAAACATGGATTGATGATAATGCTAGGTAAAATCCAATAACTTCACAAACTAAAAGTTCTATATACATGTCAAATGGTATTTAACTTTAAACTTTCACATAGGCACACCAAGACATATTTGCAAGGAGTGAATGGTTTCTTAGCTTTTGCTTTTAGTAATTCTGCAGTAGGCAGCAATATATTATGCCCTTGTAGAAATTGTGTAAACTCATTTTGGAAAGAGGCAAGTGAAGTCCGTGAGCACTTGATATGTGATGGGGTTCTAGAAGGGTATATAACAAGGAACTTACATGGAGAAGCTAGCTCTTCTGTGAATCATGGGAATTGTGATGCTGCTGAGGTCATAGAGGATTCTAGTGAGGATGATGAAATATCTGATTTGCTTAGAGACTTAGCTACCGGTATAGATGATAGAGGAGATTTTGAAGACAATAGTTCAACTTTGGAGACTTGTCCTGAACTAGTTGCCCTTCAAAAGTTGGTAGCAGAAAATAGCAAAGAGCTATACCCAAATTGCAAGAAATATACACAGCTAAGGTTCCTAATTAGATTGCTCCACATCAAACTCCTTGGAGGATGGTCTGATAGATCTATGAACCTACTACTAGATCTACTTAATGATGCACTCCTTGAGGGTTCAAATCTACCTAGAAACTTTCATGAAGCTAAGAAATTGGTAAAATCCATTGGAGTTGGTTACAACAGTATTCATGCTTATGAAAATGATTGTGTTCTCTACTGGAAAGAGAATGTGGATTTAAATTCGTGTCCAAAATGTAAGGTTTCTCGATGGAAGTCAGATAAGAAGAGTCTAGATGGGAGACATGCGTACAAGGTTCCTAAGAAGGTTCTCCGCTACTTTCCTATAAAGAAAACACTCCAAAGGTTATTTCTG
This sequence comes from Saccharum hybrid cultivar R570, assembly GCA_038087645.1. Taxonomy (NCBI): domain Eukaryota; kingdom Viridiplantae; phylum Streptophyta; class Magnoliopsida; order Poales; family Poaceae; genus Saccharum; species Saccharum hybrid cultivar. The sequence continues at coordinate 4,543,893 of JAQSUU010000744.1, forward strand.
TCCTCTAAAACAGCAAGTCTAACAAGATGGCATGATGAAGACCGAAAAAGGATGGTCTGCTAAGGCATCCTGTAGATTCACCTCTATGGCAGAACTTTGATGAGAGGCATCCAGAATTTTCTGCAGATAGTCGAAATATCTGTCTAGCATTTGCCACGGATGGGTTTAATCCATTTAGAATGAACAATGTCAGCTACAGTGTTTGGCCAGGTATTTGTATTCCACTCAATTTCCCACCTTCCATGTGCATGAAGCAGTCAAATTTCATCCTTTCTGTGCTCATTCTCGATAAACGTGCCCCGGGTAATGATATAGATGTCTTTTTACAGCCACATATTTTTGATTTGTTAGATATGTTTGAAAATGGAGTTAGAACCTATGATGATTCAACGGGTGAGTTCTTCAAGTTGAGGGCGGCGGTGTTGTGGATTATTTCAGATTTCCCAGGTTTAGGTTATGTGTCTGGGTCTACCATATCTGGTGAAGCAGGATGTCCTGCTTGCCACCAATTTACATGTTCACTTAGACTTGGTAATGGTAACAAAACTTGCTATATGGATCATCGTAGATTCTTGCATAAAAACCACCTATTTAGGTTTGATGCTGATAAATTTGGTGGTAAAACTGAGTTTAGGCCAGCACCTACACCACTTTCTGGGGAGCAAATTTTGGACTGCACTAAGGATCTTAATACAAGTTTTGGCAAGGATCCATCTGGGAAGAAACTAGCAAGAAAAAGACGAATGGAAGGGGAGCCCTTAGTCATTTTCAAAAGGAGATCTATTTGGTTCAAACTTCCATATTGGAAAGATTTGATGCTGCGAAATAATTTTGATGTCATGCACATAGGAAAAAATGTGAGTGAAAGCTTAATTAACACATTCTTGGGAACCACTGAAAAGTCCAAGGACAATTTGAATTCTCGTCTAGACCTTCAAGCTCTAGGTATTAGAAGTGATCTTCACCCTGTTGAAGTTGAGGACCAATTTTATTTACCACCTGCACCATACTCAATGAGTTCTGATGAGAAGAAATTATTTTGTCAAATACTTAAAGGGGTCAAGTTTCCTGATGGTTATGCATCTGATATACGACACAACATCCATGTTAATGAGAAAAAGATATTTGGGCTAAAGAGTCATGAATGCCACATTATTCTTCAACACTTGTTGCTCCTTGCTGTGAGAAAAATATTGCCTGAAATGGTCAGTGCAGGAGTGATTCATATAAGTAATTTTTTCAAGAAACTTTGCTCACTTGTCATTAGAAGAAGTGAGATGGATAGTCTAGAGGCTGATATAGCTGAAACCTTGAGCCTTCTTGAGGCTATATTCCCTCCATCATTTTTCGATATTATGGTACACTTGATGGTACATCTTCCTACTCAAGCAAGAATAGCTGGTCCTGTCCATTTTCGTAGCATGTGGCCAGTAGAGAGGTAATTTTCTTAGTCATATAAATACTGTGACATAGTTAGCAGAATTTAGTAGCTACTATTTTATAACATTATCAATTTGCCTTTTATTTTTGCATATAGATATCTAATGAGATTAAAGGGTTTTGTTCATACAAAAAGTCATCCTGTGGGATCAATTATGGAGTGGTCTATGTTTACTAAGTGCCTTACACTTTGTGCTCGCTATCTGCATGGTGCGACTCAAGTTGGATATCAAGTTCTAACCCATGAAGATTGTAGCACAACTCCTTTCTTTCGTACCATTGGTCGAGGATTGGCTGGAAAGTGCACAATGAGTATAGACCACAAGACATGGCTGCAAGCTCATAGATATGTTTTATTCAACTATGACGATATAGGACCATACTTGGAGTAAGGCATCTAAATTATTATACATTTCACATGATCAATTACTTAATACATTCTAAACTGATAAAATGATATGTACAGCAAGCATGCTCACTACCTATCCTCAATTGGTCTTCGAAGTAAACGAGATATCAACCGCATGCATCATGAATCATTTCATGAGTGGTTTAGGTTGCATGTAAGTAAGAAGAAACTCAACAAATGTAACTTCAAATGTACTTCATATTTAGATTAATAGAAGTTTGTCATAAACACAGGTGGAAGAGATGAGTGAGGAAGCAACAGATGAGATTAAGATATTGGCAAAGGGGCCAATGATGACTGCACAAAAATATAGTAGTTATACCATACATGGATTCAATTTCCACATAAAATCCTATGATGAGGGTAGAGCTGTTCAAAATAGTGGGGTTGTTGTAGTTGCAGAGTCAACAAGCTTTGAGAGGGGCAATAATGATCAGATTATAGTTGGAAAGAAAATCTATTATGGTGTCATAAAGGAAATTCTTGAACTAAACTTTCAACACAAAGGAAATGTGGTGCTTTTCATGTGTGATTGGGTTGATAACTGTGTGCAGGATAAATGGGTAAAAACTGATCAATTTGGGGCCACAACTGTCAACTTTAGGCATTTATTCAATACAGGTGAAAAGATATCAGATGAACCTTTCATTCTAGCTTCACAAGCACTTCAAGTGTACTACGTTCCTGAGGTTGATACTGAGTGGGCTGCTGCTGTTCAATCAATACCTAGTGGTTCATATAATTTGGATAATTTGGAGATTGAACATACTGATAATGATAATGGACAAGTTATGCCTTCTGTGAATGATCTAAGTGGCACTGTGACTGTGGATATTATCAATGGGGTTATCCCTTCTATTAGAACTGACATAGATGGTATAATTGTTGATAAAAAAATCTAAACATGGGTCTAGAAAGTAAGTATTGTTTAAATAATATTGCTGCTATAATTTTTCTAATGCTTTCTTGCAAAAAATAATGATTTATTTGTTTCCCAGTGATTGTTGTTTTGTTTGTCATCTTTTAGGAGGAAAAATGGCAAGCACTAGAAGAAACAATACTTGTGACCCTGCCAACAAGTATTTACAGCAGAGGAATTCAAACATTGCAATTCTTGATGCAAAGCTACAATCTCTTAATATCCCTAGATTGAGAGAAGAGCTGAATGATCAACCTAAGACAAGGAAAAAGGTTCTATAAGAACTTTGTTGTTAGTGATTGCATATTTTATGACAAGTACTTAATTATGCCACTGTGATACTTGCAGAGAACTCACACAGTTGATGCTGAAATGGAAGCCCGTAATTTGCGCCCAAGGCCACCAAGAAATTTTGTTGAGAATGCAAATGAGGAGATTGATGAAGATCTAGATTGTGAACCAATTGGGGATTTTTTTTGTGCCAACGAAGGTATTATAACTTGTATTTTGTTATATCTTCCAGCATAATCATATCTTGCCATTCTAGTTGTTTCTCATGTTTAAAGTTTCTTTTTACAGTTCAGACTAGTCCACACAAGAAAAGGAAAGGGAGGGGTATCACCAGAATGAAAGAAGTATTTGCAAGGACACCTGATATGCCAAAAGTCAAAGTAATTCTTAATGAATATGATCAGCCTGTAGGGTCAACTGCTAGGGAGCTTCCTAGTGTTATTGGTTGTTTGGTGAGGAAGATATCAGTTCAGTATTCTGATTGGAGGCTTGTTGATGAAGAGTGCACTTTGGAACGAAATAAAGGTAATTTATGGTGTTATGCATTCAATGTCAGCTGTAATTGGTGTTAAAAATAAGTGTGCACTTTGTACTTTTGTATGTGCAATGGTTGTTATCTGTTACAAAACTATGCTGTTTTGAAACTTCAGTGACCTATATTTAAATTGATTATGCATTTTTCCATGGAAAAATCAGGCTAAATATGATATTCCAGCTGATGGTAGGAATTGGGTTTTAACTACTGCTGGAAGGAAATGAAAGGATTTTAAGGCACATTTGAAGAAACAATATTTTGATGATAAAATCACAGATGAGCAACTGAAGAAAATGTATGGTGATAGAGTTAATGACAGTGATTGGGATTATCTCGTAAATCATTGGATGTCTCCTCAATTTGATGTAAGGCTTGTTGATATTAAATTCTTATTATATGCTTGTGGAACTTGAATACATCCATTTTTGCACAATCCAATAATTTCTCACTTAGGTTCGCAAGGAAATTGCCAAAGCGAATCGTGCTAAGTTGGTCATACATCATACATCAGGCACCAAGAGCTTTGCTCGTTCTAGACATGAATTGGTATAGTTATCTTTTTTCACTATCTTACATAGATATTTTATGCAGATTATTTATACTGAAAGCTAAAACACTTGTAGGGTCATGAGCTAGGGCGTCCTCCTCGACGAGATGAAGTATATATCAAAACTCATACAAGAAAAAATGGTGTTCCAACACAGAATGCAGAACCAATCATTGTAAGTTTTCATGCATTTTTGCTGAATTGTGGTAGTTAATAATGATGGTGTATAAACATTGATCTCCCATTTATGTAGAACAAACATAAAGAAATTGTTGAAGCCCGCCCAAAGTTGAGGGAAAGAACAATTGAACAGGGCGATGCACTTGCTGCTGCTTGTGGTGCAAAGGAGCCAAGAGGACGTGTGTGGGCTTTGGGTCTAGGACCAACTTCTCAAGACATTCGTATAGCAGGAATGAAGTGTTACCCATCTACAAAATTTTAAATGGAAGTTTTGGCCCATAAAAACGCTGAACAATGCATAGCTGAACTAGAAGAGCAAATGAAAAGGCAGGAAGAAAGGCATGCAGAGGAAAGGCAAAACTTTATGGAAGTCATGTCACATAATGGTTCTAATTCATGCCACCATGCGGTATAATACTATAACAATACATCAGCTATTTATTTTGGCCTCTAAATACCCTTTGCAGATTTATCTCATTATTGCTTCCATTTGTTTGTAGAGCCCAAGGTCTACAGAAAATGTTGATGATGCACATCATCATCATGCTCCTTTCCAAGAAGATGAAGATTATGGAGATAATGAAGACCATGACACATGTCCTGAGGACGGTGAATACTTGTTTGCACGGAGGCGTCCTACAGCCCTTGCTATGTAGTCTCATCAACATAGCCCCAACAGTGCAGCCCATACAGTGCAGACCCATGCAACCTCACCCCATCAGTGCAACCCCAACGATACAACAGCCCCTATTACGCAGCACCTTGCTCCCTTGTCCCGTCGCTGCTTCTCCAACAATGCAGCCCCTACAGTCCAGCATGGTGCAGCACATGAAGTGTAGCCCAATGCAGCCTCATCCCATCAGTGTATCCCCAACAATGTTCTTCCTGCAGTCCGACACGACGCAGACCAAGAAGTGCAACTCGATGCAGCACAACAAGCAAAGCCAGTGCAGCCCCAGGTTGGAATGAATGTGATATTATATGAAGTGGTGAGATCCGATGCACGTGTGGCTCTAGGAACAATTATTTCAATAAATCCTAAAACCATTATTGGAGCTTTAGCTCTTGGAAAGCAATATTGTGAAGTTGTGAACCATGTGCTGAAAAGGGATGCAGCTCTACCTCGCACTTATCCTGGTGTCGAAAGGATGGCTGATGCTCATAAGTTGCCGATTGCATGGCCATACAACAGAGTAACAAACTATCTTTGTCATCGTTTCTTGTTTTCTCATATATGACAAATGGTCAAACTTATAATTAGTGATATTTGTGACAATTGAAGGTTAGGCAGCAGACATCAAAATCAGTTAGCAAGGCATCAAAACCACCTTAAGATGTTTCAGGTATGTTATTCTTAGGTCACTAATCTCCTCTTGTGACAGTTGAAGGTTAGCAAGTTTGATGATGCTGATTAGAGCCTATACTCTATCGTTTTACAGTCTGGACTTACAGCAGGTGGAGAGAAATGCTAGAACTTAGGTAGGTAGTCTATATGTGATTTCTACCTTTTTCTTTTAAGAATGCATAAATGTTTTCTTATTTGTAATATGTGTGTGATTCATCAAGCATGGAAAAGCTTAATTGTTTGGAATCTAATGTTTGTACCTGACCAATCTGAATATAGAACTAATACATTCATGGCCATTAATACGACATGTTATACAATAAGAATGACCTGACATCCTTAAATAATTAGTATTGTTCCCAGTACAGCACCAGGGTCACTGGCGGAATCCTGATGGCATAAGCATATAAATATATATATGTCTCTATGTGCTCCAGGCCATCTATCTCATCTGGACCATACTGTACATACACATGTATAATTTTTCTTGCTGAACAAGGGATAGCTTATTATGTGTGGTCTTTCCTATTAATCAGCCATAAAGGAATTAGGATGTGTGTCAAATGAATAATGGAGGAAAAACTGACAGTACAACACTGCTTAGAGTTTTTCTGTTATTTGAATGCAACTGTGCTAAATGTAACTTGGTTTTGATGCCTATCGATTCTTACTAGTATATGCAGTTTCTTGTTTAAACTCTCGTTAAATTTTGTGGAAGGGCAAAAAGCATAGGAATCTTGTTTGAAGCAACAGATAAACTGTGTAGCCATCTTTATCTATATTTTTATGTGTACAATTCCTATAATTAACTTCATCATGTGTGCACTGTGTTTTTTCTTATTTAGGTGGGAGGGAGGCCTTAGAGGTGTGCATGATGTTGGATAGTCACCAGCAGCCATGTCACACCCGGTTTTCTAAAGAACAAAACCAGGCTAATCATATGTGTGCCCAGAAAGTCCACACATATGTCAGAATGAAAAAGTATCAGAAACAATGTTAGTATATAACGTATACATAGCTATATTAACACTTACATCAGAGTATCGCGAAACGGTGACTAAACTTCATGCTCCATTCTTATCAGGGATGGCTGACTAGTGGCTCCGTATGCCAAACACTTCTGAAAGACTTCTAAAACTCCACTACACCTTCATCCTTCTTCTAAGCAGCACCTCACTACACACTGAGGTGTGGGGGACATAGCAAGAGTGAGTCCATATCGAACTCAACAAGTATAACACAGGGTTCATGAGGCTCAAAAAGGCTAGACACTGTTTGACTGCGTTTAGCTTTTAGTCATCATATAATTAGCAATTGAGTAGCATCAAGATGAACCAATTCCCATTAATGAACCAATGATCAATTGTAATAAAGATAATGAATAGCATTAACATGAGCATAATAATAATCAATAGTAATTAAACATGATATAACCATGGTAATCATCTATCTGTAAATGTTCCAATGCCGCTCGTATCTATGAGTACGGCTAGTATACCAGTTTTTAACTCTGCACAGAGGTGTATACTTTCACTATGAGTCATAACTTCCAAATGCATGGGTTCGCGACTCCCCAAAACACCAGAAATCATATAAAGCCACTTAAAGGTTCGTCTAACAAGTTAGGGCCATTAGATTCACTCGGCAGGTAGATGTAGGAACCCCCTTTTCAAATGGCACACTTCCTTCTCGTCTATACTCATTGACTAGAGGCTGTCCTACACCCAACGTGGCAAGCCGTTCTTACGCCATTTAAGGTAACCACTAACAAGCTAGAAAAGGTCCTTTAAGCAACTAAAGCCAGAGCCATATAGCCCTCACAGCTGTACTATATGTCCTGGATGATCACGTATAGATAAGTCCTTATGGAGTGAAACCGGAGCATCAAAATAACCCACATGCTCTAGCATCCTTTTCAACAGCAAATAAAATCATCATTAAAGGTTGATTGCTTAATCCATTAATCAAAATTACAAAATCATTGTTCATGATTAAGCACTAGCAATAGCTACCCAAATGTATCTCCAAGATTGACAAGGAATCAAGGTAACAATCACTAAGTTATAATCTCTAAGGTTGTCAAGAAGGACACATGCATATGTATGATAATTTCAGTGAATAGGACAACAAGGATGATCCCATGTTATACTTGCCTTGATCAAAGCTTTCCTGATGATACTACTAGTCTAGCTCAAAATAATACTCCTAATCGTTAAGAAACTGCTCACCGTCTATACTCGATCATCAAGCATCAACACACAATCATCCGAGCAATCATACACGAAGCAAACAAAGAGACATAATTAAAATAGTACACCAACAGTAGCAAAACAGTATAAAAAGTTTGTAAAACTCTTATATACATTACTACGATCACACAGACGTAAAGATCACGAAATTCAGATTTAAAACGTGAAAGTTATGAACTTTCTAAGATTTACTATAGATAAATAATTACTTAAATATAAACTCAAAAATTAAATTTCCCAAACCTACTGTACAGCTATACTAACATGTAGAGCTCGCAAATACGAACCTAACGCAACTTGAACGGGTCAAATCGGAGTTAAAACAAAGATTTTATGCTCAAAACAAGTTTAGTGACAAAACTGTAAATAATATCATCTTCTACCATGGGCTCGGAGGAGCTCCGGTCAGCTATGGTGGAACCTCGCCGGAGAGAAGCAAGATAAGATGGGAACTCGATGAAACGGCGTTAGATTCATGTAAACGGATATACCACGGTGTAGAGAACGACGAGGGCTGCCTCTTGGTGGTGGTGGCCAGCATCGGGACGCGACGGTTTGGCCGGAAAAGCTCGTCGGAGAGTTCGCCGGAACGCAAGCCGTAGATGCAGAACTTCGGCGAGAGGTGGAGGGAGCTACGAGCGGCGACTCGCGATAAGGGTTGTACTTCTGAAACCAGGAAGTCGAGGGCTACGCCAGCATATATATAGTTGTAGGGTTTGGAAACTTTTTGGATTTTCTTAATTTCAGGATTATTTTAATTCCGTGAATTAAATAATTCCAGAAAATCTAAAGTTACCTTTTTGGCCGTGAAAAATAGCCCAGAGCTCAGAAAAATCACGGGAAAAATCGTGGAGACTCTTGGAAAAATAAGGAACTCAACTAAATAGGTTTGGACTCATAAAAAGATTGATGAAGAGATCAAGGAAAAAGATTAAGCTCACAGAAATTGAAAATTTAAATCCAGAAAATGCCAAAAAGTTTTCCGATGAGAAGTAAACGTTGTCCTATAGTATTTTAAAAATAATAGCACTCACCAACACCAAAGGCAAGCATCACACAAACACCACATTATCAAATTAATATAGAAAAGTTTAAAACCATAATTTTCTATATTTAAATTAGCAGCAACTTAACTTATCTAATAAATTTATTCAAATATTGAAATCATTTATTTTATTTAGTGTTTTTCATGCACAACCCAAAATAGGAAATTTTGGGTGTGACAATTCTACCCCACTTAACAGGAATCTCGTCCCGACATTTGGAGAGACCATGGAGGAAGATAAAGTTGATCTGCAATTCTTTACTCTTCCTTGATCAACTCTTATCCAATAATGATGCCACAAGCTCAAAACCCACTTTGTAAAGGTGTCCCTTAGGCCCTTATGATCTTTGTAGATGGTTCTAACAGGTTACCCACCCTGGGAAAAGATACCGGCGCTTGATAATGACTTTGCAACCATGTAGATAGTTGATGCTTCCAGGTGACGAAACAGAACATATAAACCTCTATCTTGTATCGTCTTTTAGTTCGGCAAACCCCTTAAGAAGAGATCAACTAGAGAACACCAAAGGATAGCTTGCATTTATTCCTGAGTGACAACTAGCATTGTGTCCTTCTGGCATCCCAAAGAGATTCATGAGCATATGCAAGAACAAGTAATCCTGCACTTCCTCGCGAGCTGAAAAATGGCAGTGCAGAAATACAGTTATAACTTGAGTTCTATGAATCTAATGATGTTGTAGCTTATACCGTTGGAAAGCTTATCAAATTTACTACAACTTTATTATAGAACACTTCTCCAGATTCTATAGTTAAGGTGACCGAAAACTGTGCACAACAGAAACTATTCCAGGTTACTGACAGCACAGATGCGTCGTCTTGTGATTTTCATAAATCCCAAACCATAATAGCTATCAGAGTGGTTCTGACGGTCAGAGAAAAATATTGAAGTCTATTATTGTACAGAATTTATCTATGATTTTTGGGCATCCAAAAATAGAGGTATAAGCCAAGGAAGGCAGACTGTTCTGAAAAGATAGGATAAGGTAGGAACGAGATTCAGAGAGACTAGAGAGATAGATGATACTGATATTCTAGTCTTCATGCTTCTTTGATTTGTGTTGATGAGATATAATACATGGATTGAGGATAGTCAAAAGATGACAAGAAAGATAAAGTTTAATCTTCAGCTCTTCATGCCTCGTCGATTGAGATATTCAGGACTTGCTGTTGTTGACAACAGATGCTACCCCACTTAACAAAGATTGAGCTAATTCTCAAGATAAAACCTTCTGAGCCACCTTCAAAACACGGGAATAAAGGACAACACACAAGCAACACATCAAGCAAAACAAGCACACAACACAATCATCGATACTACACGTGCTTCTTTAACAATGGTGGTCATCCTAAGGGAAGATTATGGATGAAGAAAGGCCATCGAATCTTTGAACTAGGTGGGATTAGAAAACATTTAGTAAAAACAACATAAAACAAAATCCAAGGAGGAGATACAATAGGACAAGGAAGAGGAAATAGTCAAAATCAATGAGTCAAGGGACGACAAAAATAGTTTTATAGTAAAATAAGTTTTAGAATACGTCCAGTGCTACTTGACATACGTCCTACAGTCAACACCGCTCTGATATCACTCTGTCACACCCGGTTTTCTAAAGAACAAAACCAGGCTAATTATATGTGTGCCCAGGAAGTCCACACATATGTCAGAATGAAAAAGTATCAGAAACAATGTTAGTATATAACGTATACATAGCTATATTAACACTTACATCAGAGTATCACGAAACGGTGACTAAACTTCATGCTCCATTCTTCTCAGGGATGGCTGACTGGTGGCTCCGTATGCCAAACACTTCTGAAAGACTTCTGAAACTCTACTACACCTTCATCCTTCTTCTAAGCAGCACCTCACTACACACTGAGGTGTGGGGGACATAGCAAGAGTGAGTCCATGTCGAACTCAACAAGTATAACACAGGGTTCATGAGACTCAAAAGGGCTAGACACTGTTTGACTACGTTTAGCTTTTAGTCATCATATAATTAGCAATTGAGTAGCATCAAGATGAACCAATTCCCATTAATGAACCAATGATCAATTGTAATAAAGATAATGAATAGCATTAACATGAGCATAATAATAATCAACAGTAATTAAACATGATATAACCATGGTAATCATCTATCTGTAAATGTTCCAAGGCCGCTCGTATCCGTGAGCACGGCTAGTATACCAGTTTTTAACTCTGCGCAGAGGTGTACACTTTCACTATGAGTCATAACTTCCAAATGCATGGGTTCGTAACTCCCCAAAACACCAGAAATCATATAAAGCTACTTAAAGGTTCGTCTAACAAGTTAGGGCTATTAGATTCACTCAGCAGGTAGATGTAGGAACCCCCTTTCAAATGGCACACTTCCTTCTCGGCTATACTCATTGACTAGAGGTTGTACTACACCCAACGTGGCAAGCTGTTCTTACGTCATTTAAGGTAACCACTAACAAACTAGAAAAGGTCCTTTAAGCAACTAAAGCTAGAGCCATATAGCCCTCACAGTTGTACTGTATGTCCCGGATAATCACGTATAGATAAGTCTTTATGGAGAGAAACCAGAGCATCAAAATAACCCACAAGCTCTAGCCCCCTTTTCAACAGCAAATAAAATCATCATTAAAGGTTGATTGCATAATCCATTAATTAAAATTACAAGATCATTGTTCATGATTAAGCACTAGCAATAGCTACCAAAATGCATCTCCAAGGTTAACAAGGAATTAAGGTAACAATCACTAAGTTATAATCTCTAAGGTTGTCAAGGAGGACACATGCATATGTATGATAATTTCAGTGAATAGGACAACAAGGATGGTCCCATGTTACACTTGCCTTGATCAAAGCTTTCCTGATGATACTACTGGTCTGGCTCAAAATAATACTCCTGATCGTCAAGAAACTGCTCACCGTCTATACTCGATCATCAAACATCAACACACAATCATCCGAGCAATCATACATGAAGCAAACAAAGAGACACAATTAAAATAGTACACCAATAGTAGCAAAACAGTATAAAAAGTTTGTAAAACTCTTCTATACGTTACTACGATCACACAGACGTAAAGATCACGAAATTCGGATTTAAAACGTGAAAGTTATGAATTTTCTAAGATTTCCTATAGATAAATAATTACTTAAATGTAAACTCAAAAATTAAATTTCCCAAAACTACTGTATAGCTATACTAACATGTAGAGGTCGCAAATACGAACCTAACGCAACTTGAACGGGTCAAATCGGAGTTAAACAAAGATTTTATGCTTAAAACAAGTTTAGTGGCAAAACTGTAAATAGTATCATCTTCTACCTTGGGCGCGGAGAAGCTCCGGTCAACCATGGTGGAACCTCACCGGAGAGAAACAAGATAAGATGGGAACTCGATGAAACCGCGATAGATTCACGCAAATATATATACCACGGTGTAGAGAACGACAAGGGCTGCCTCTTGGTGGTGGTGGCTGGCATCGGGACGCGACGGTTTGGCCGGAAAAGCTCGTCGGAGAGTTCGCCGGAACGTAAGCTGTAGATGCAGAACTTCGGCGAGAGGTGTAGGGAGCTACGAGTGGCGGCTCGCGATAAGGGTTGTACTTCTGAAACTAGGGCGTCGAGGGCTACGCCAGCATATAAATAGTTGTAGGGTTTGGAAACTTTTTAGATTTTCTTAATTTCGGGATTATTTTAATTCCGTGAATAAAATAATTTCAGAAAATCTAAAATTACTTTTTTGGCTGTGAAAAATAGCCCGGAGCTCAGAAAAATCACGGAAAAAATCCTTGAGACTCTTGGAAAGATAAGGAACTCAACTAAATAGGTTTGGACTCATGAAAAGATTGATGAAGAGATCAAGGAAAAAGATTAAGCTCACGGAAATTGAAAATTTAAATCTAGAAAATGCCAAAAAGTTTTTCGATGAGAAGTAAATGTTGTCCTATGGTATTTTGAAAATAATAGCAATCACCAATACCAAAGACAAGCATCACACAAACACCACATTATCAAATTAATATAGAAAAGTTTAAAACCACAATTTTCTATATTTAAATTAGCAGCAACTTAACTTATCTAATAAATTTATTCAAATATTAAAATCATTTATTTTATTTAGTGTTTTTCATGCACAACCCAAAATAGGGAATTTTGGGTGTGACAAGCCAACATATGACATTTTGCTTTTGATAAGATGGAGATGAGGCATTTTGTAGTGAATTAAGTTAGATTGTGCAAGCAACATATGGCTTGTGCCTGCCATTTAACCTAGCTAGGTTGTATGTGTCAGATGATATAACTATCATGGATCAGAATCTTAGATGATTGAACTTGATGTGATTGATGAGTGCTATGGGAAACAATGGATGTATGTGGTCGATGAATAAAGTGACATATTATGGATGTTTATTAGGTTTGGAATCTAGTTAATACGAAATTAATATTATATATAATTGTGCCAGCTCATAGAGACTGATTATTGGTTGCTAAAAAGTTTGATATCCGCAAACCATTGGTCGCTAAAATATGTAACAGATCATTGGTCGCTATACATATTTGCGTCCAGCTATCGGTCGCTATAAACCCTATCGGATACTATAGACTTATAGCGACGCCACTTACAGCGACTTATATATCGGTCGCTATAACGTTATAGCGACCGATGATCGGTCGCTATAACGGCTTATAGCGACCGTTTTGGAGACGCTATAGATTGGCTGTGGTATAGTGTCACTGCAAGAACCGAAGGAATGCTATGGTCAATGTGGCACAAACATACGAGATGGTTAGGACGAAACAAAAGGAGCAAAAGAGAATGAGAGAGCAAGAGAGGTAGAGCCGATGGTCATGGTGAGGCGACTCACGGCCATGAGCTTCACCTACACGGGTTGGCTTCGTAGTCCCACGAATGTCGTCCCCTGATTCACCTCCCACGAGACCAGGTCACGAAGGGCTCAAATTGTACGGGTAAGAACCATGTCAACATGATCATCGAGTCCTCAGTAGACTCGTCCTAGGACCGAAGATAGGGGCTAACGCTCGCAGTTTGACAGAGACAACTAAACACAAGGGAATGAACTACGCTCGGCATCATGGCCACGACAGGATGAATCCCACGACCGAATGATCAAACAAGACACAATTCCTCAACCGGCTCAAAGGCACGGTCCATAGACGACAACAAACAACACACAAGAACAAGAACTAAATGACACAACAACCAAATGGAGTAGCACATATCCATAGCATCACAAGAGATAGACCGGCGGTGAAGTCATGGCACAGGCAGTCATAGATATAGATAGATGATCATGTATGAAGTGCATGAACAAGTATAGATGATAGATGATATAATGATGTACGAACAAGTGAATGAAATGAAAAGCGGAGCTTTGCCGACGTCGAGGAAGGCGTCGGCTAGGTTAAAAAGGGTCGACCTTGCTGCGATGAGGAAGAAGGGCTGCGGCGGTGCGTTTCGGCAAACTACAGCTAGCTGCAGCTAGCTATGGCTTGCTGCGAGCTGGCTGTGACTAGTCCGCGGCTAGCTACGGCGGCGAGCAGCAGGAGGCCGGCACGGTCTGTAGCTCCAGTTCTCAGCTCCTGGTAGCGACGAGCAGGGGTTGCCTCCCTGCGATGGTGAAGGAACACGGCACGAGGGCCGGTCATCAGACAGGAACACCGACGAAAACAATGGCAAGGAGGAAAAAGGCGGAGCTTTTAGGGTTGGGGCCTCACCAGCTCTAGAGGAGCAGTTCTAACGAGATGACGGTGAGGCAGAGGTGAGCTCGGCCAGCAGCAGGTGACGGAGAGGCAGAGAAAGTTGCAGTGGTGCTCTGCTGCCTGGCAAGGATGAGGGTGGCGGTGGTTTTGGACGAGCAGGGCCGGCGGGTGTAGGGGTCGCCGGGCTCGAGGCGGTGCGGCTCCAGGTCATGGATGGAGTCGAGGAAGCTGCGAACATTGTGGTCGGCTACGATGTCGCGGTATGGAAGGAGGTGGCGGCGTGGTGACCATGGCGAGCTTGTGGCAGAGGTTGGGTCGACGTCGGGCACGGCAAGGCAGAGGCGAGGGTGGCTCGGTGAGGTGGAGCTTGGTGGCCATGGCCTACCAAGGCTCAGCGGGTGCTAGGAGGAAGGAGCGGGGGAGAAGAAGGAGATGGTAGTGGCTACAGGGAGCTCGTGAAGGGGAACGGTGGCTCGGCGTTTTATAGCAAGCGGTGGCTAGGGTTGGAGGCGCTCCAGTGATCACCGTCGTCTGTGCCACAGACGAGACACGCGGCACGCATCCCTCGACGCGTGGTACAAATGCCAAGGTGTCAGGGGATGGGACAGGCACGGGCGGAGCGTGTGGCGGCGCCGCCTGGGAGGCTCGGGGTCGCACAGCTGGGAGCGGTCAGGTGCATGTCTAGGGTTAGGACACGGCTTGGGTGAGCTGGCGGGCCTGAAGGGGCCGCCCGCACGAGCCTGCTGGGGCCAGCACTAGGCTACCAGGTCATTGCACTGTGTTGTTGGGCCAAGCAAGTTGCGGTGTTGCTGGGCTGCGCGCGCATGAGGCGAACTGGGTCATGTGATGGTGGGTTTGGCCTTGCGGGAGGAAGGGAAGGAAGTGGGGGAGGTGCTGGGTTGGGTTGGGAATGGAGAAGAAAGGGAAAAGGATTTTCCTTTTATGAATCAAGGAATTTTGAGATGGAATTCAAAAGAGATTTGAGGGGAATTCGAGATGAATTCGAAAGGGGTTCGAGGGGGATTTGCTACGGATTTGTGCACTCCAAACAAACCTCAAACTCAAGACCATAGGCACACTCCTACAATCAATTCTATATGAATGCAAACATTCGTTAGCGGGTTTGACTTAGGTTTGACCTAGAGACTACATGCTTCACACGATTGCAAGAAATTTTTATAAAAAGATCGCATTTTTGGTTGCTCGAAAATCCGGGTTGTTACAATGATAGAGAGGAAAAAATTGAGTGGGCAGCGAGGGTGGCCTTGGTAACCGCACTCTCCATGGAACAATGGAGGGAGGGTTTGAAACAGTCATGGCCAAGGTGCCCATGGAGGTAGGTGAATGTCGTGAAGAAATGCTAGCAACTTTGGCGGCGAAGATGGAGGCCACCATGTTCTTGACGAACAGCCCAATTGAAGGAGCCGGCATATAGAATGACAGCACCTTGGCTGCCTGGAAGTAGGAGAGGAGAACAGGCTGCACCAGGGTTGACCCAGATGGTGGCCATAGATGGATGGGGCATTCCAAAGAAGAAAGGGGCAATGGTGGAGTGGAAATGTCAAAGAAGATGGTCTTGGAAGGGGATGCTTGGTCTAGAAGCTTGGTCCGGCAAACATACCTGGGTTGGCGGCGCCGAGTTGAGGTTGTGGCTAGCAAGTAGCTCCTCATCGGACCCGGGGGCTGTGGAGGGTGGTTGTGGTTCCTTTGGCGGTGGCGGCGTGGATGCGAAAGGAGCCGCAATGAACCGTGGTTGTTCTAAGCAGCTGCCTTCGGTGGCGGTGGAAGCAGCCAGGGGCAACTCCCACTGCATTCCCCCGCGGTGCGTCCCTGGGGTTGGGTGGGCAGCCCTCCATTCTGGGTTCTCCTACTCGGGCATACATGGCCAAACTAGTCTGATTGTCTGCACTGAACTACCTTCTATGATTAGCGTAATATTGCACAAGCCAAAATGTTTGGTGTTTAGGGTCTGTTTAGATCCATTAGTTGCTAATAGTTATCTAGCTAATAGGCCACAACGAATATTAGCTACTAATATAGCTAGTTTGGTCCAAATAGTGAAATAGTTGTTAATTGACTACTCAGCTAACAATTAGCAAAACTATTAATTAGCAAGAACTATTTGATCCAAGATGATAATTATTATCAGCTAACTATTATCTCCTTGTATCCAAACAGACCTTATTGAGGAAGAATACAGAAAACGACCTTTATCATCTCCAGAACAATTTATAAGACGTAGTTTGGCAATGACGCGTAAAAAACTTTGATGTGGTTAGAGTTAGCTGACTTGTCCTATTAGAGATGTCCTAATATACAACAATCGGGAACTTGGCTGTGTGCAATCGCAGATACAGAAATTGTTCGCTTTTCGAAGAAAAACTAATTTTCATCGGTGTATAAACTAAACTAAACCACTCGACGCCGCTGCAATTGTTGAAGCTGGCTGCAAGTTTAGTTCATTGATACTCCCTTCGTTGTTTCAAATTGTGAATCAGTCTTGCTTTTTCAAATTGTGAATCTGGGCCGTCTGGAACTGTGTACTCACGGGGATGGAGATGCTCATGTCCATCAAGACTGTCAGCAGACGATGTGGGGATCGCTTGGACAAATGAAGGACGAGTTACCATTGCAAGTTGCAACACAAGTTGGTCCTGAGTTGCGCAAGTTGGATGGCGCTGTGGACTCACGAAGCCCCGGAATTTTGTCCGGAGATGCACCCTCTGCCTCTGATTGTCTGCACTGAGATGGTGCTTGTCTGCACCGAGATGGCCCATGAGTGGTGTGGAATTATTGTTACCAAGATGGGCAGATGGCCCATGAGCGGTGTGGAATTATTGTTACCAACAGGTAGGGCTAATTGACAATAGCACGGTTTAATCTCATTTGATTCGGTATGGTTTCGTCAAGGACTACACGGTTTGGACTCTTCACGGGGAGAGAGCAGATGGGAGTGGCAGTACATCTGGAGTGAGCTTGTCGTCGTCGACGACGACGGCAGCAGTAGCAGCAGTGAATCAAGATCCTGTTCGAGCACCTGTCGCATCATCGGTAGCTGCACCAGAGGTCAGTGATGATTATGCTCGTGATTACATCACGGTGGAGGATATAATTCAAGACATGGGCGATGATGGGGACGACGGTGTGAATGTCGAGGAGGCTACCGTGCAGGAAGCCGAGGATGTGCAGCTGTTTGAGGATTTAGTGAACCACATCGACGAGGACGACGTTGTGTTTGGCTGCCCGAAGTGGTTGGAGAATTTTAGAAAAAATGAAGAAGGCGTCATGTGATCCTCTGTATCAGGACGGTGGCAGTTGTCCGAAGGAGTGCACCACGCTCTGCTTCAACCTGCAGATGTTGATGCTGAAGGCTCGTCATGGGTGGTCTGACACTAGCTTCAACGAGCTGTTAAGTCTGCTTGCTACCACGTACCCAACGCCTAACAATGTGCCCGCCAACACGTATCGAGCGAAGAAGCTTATCCGGCCAGTGGCGATGAAACTTAGGAAGTTCGATGCCTGCCCTAACCACTGCATCCTATATCGAGGCAAGGAGTATGAGAACTTGATGAGTTGTCCACGCTGCGGCTTTAGTCGGTACAAGAGGAATGCTGGCTGTCGCGTGGATGCTGATGACGACGAAGCCTTGCTGCATGGTCCGAAGAGGTAGAAGGGGGCAAATAAGCCGAGCAATGCGATGAAGCATATCTCCACTCAGCAGGACGATGAAGAAGAGGGTTACACGCATAGGAAAAGTCCTGCACTATCCGTGTGGTACCTACCCGTGATCGATCGACTGCGTGCACAATTCGGGAACCCAGAGGATACCAAGCTCATGTCATGGCATGCATCAGCTGACCGTACAAAAGACGATGGCAAGCTGCGGCACCCGTTGGATGGCAACCAGTGGAAGGAGTTCGACAAGGCCTTCCCGGAGTTTGGCAAGGAGCCTAGGAACGTTCGGTTTGCGCTGAGTACCGACGGGATGAACCCCTTCGGCGAGTTAAGCAGCTCGCACAACACCTAGCCAGTCATCCTCACTATCTACAACTTGCCTCCCCATCTATGTCAGAAGCGCAGGCACCTCATGTTGACTATGATTATTTCTAGACCAAGGCAGCCCGGCAATGATATAGATGTGTTCCTGGAGCCGTTAATGGAGGACATGAAGATATTGTTTGACATTGGCGTTACCATGGTGGATGCATCCATCAAGAAGTTCACCCTAAAAGCCATCATCTTTGTCACCATCACCGATTACCCGGGTCTCTTTTCACTATCGGGGCAGATCAAAGGCAAAACTGGTTGCGTAGTTTGTATTGATGGCACCTGCTACACTTACCTTCAAATCTCCAAAAAGATGGTGTACATGAGGCATAGACGGTTTCTCGTCAGAAAGAACAAGTACAGGAAAAGTATTATGAATAAGTACTTCGACAATAAAGACGAGCCGCAGCTTGATGAACCGCCATAGGCAAGATGGGGGACAAAGGTGTATGAGATGGTTAAGGACATGGATCAGGTCGAATTTGGAAAGAAGAAGAAGAAGGAAGAGGTGCCGGCAACGCAGACAAGGAAGCGAAAGTGGGACAGGATGGAGGAAGGATCGACAATGTCCCCGTCGTTCCTTTCAAGAAGAAGTCAATTTTCTTCAAGTACCTGTCGTACTGGAAAACACTTAATACACCACATGCCATCGACTACATGCTCCTTGAGAAGAATGTTTTCGAGAGCACGATCGGTGTTCTCCTGGACATAAAGGGTAAGATGAAGGACGGCCTAAGGTCATGGATGGATCTTGTGAACTAGGGTATCAGGTCAGATCTTCACCTAGGACCGGCACAGAACGGTAAAGTTGAGATCCCGGGTGTGGCCTACAACCTGACAAAAGACGATCAGGCGGAGATGAAGACCCCGCCGCCTCTGGAGAAGTTGATGGAGAAGTCCCCTCAGGCAGAGATCACGCCGCCGCCTACGGAGAAGTTGGCGGAGATGAGCCCTCAGGCGGAGATGAAGACACCCCTGCCACAAAGCCAACCCAGCACAAGCAGCCAGTAGTGCCCTCCCCCGCCGAAAAAACCTAACGAAGATGAAGGCCAGGTCGGAGATGAGCTACCTTACACGACGGAATTCAAAAGGTACTGTCCATACGATCCACAAGACACCACTTCTCATCACCCTACTTCTTTTGACACGTACACTAACATTTGCATCGTACCGATTCTCCAGGCCAAAAACTCCAACTCGGATGAATGCCCCGGCCACTTTGAGAATGGGAAGTTCATGATAACCAATGCCCAGCTATCCTGCGAGGAACTGTGGGAGGTAAGGAGGTTCCACCTGTGGTATATGGAAGCGGCACGAGCCGACCTATCAGGTTTCACTGTCAAGATTCTGCGGGAGTACTTCCTATTGGATACAGATGTCGTACTCCCCATGGACTTCCACGACATGTATAGAGTACTACACCAGGATGACCTCGACATCGCCCAACTCACCATGTTTTCTCTGTAAGTAGATTCTGACTTTCCAACATCCGCTACCATTTATATAAGAACCTCGAACTGATATGCCATGATGACTTCTACTTGCAGGGTGATGGCATATGTAAGCAGAGAATGCAACCTTGGCATTATCTATCTCTCTCCAATGCATATTGCTGAGAGAGCCATTGTGGGTTACGAGATCCAGGACACCCACCCTGATCTTATTGACCTGACCAAGCGTCAGAGAGATGCCTATCGGGAAAAAAGCTAAACGACGCGAAGTTGGTAGTTGCAAAGTATATATTACGCGCAATGAAGAATATCAGGGGAAATGGGTGTATCCTGGCTGCATACCACTTTGGGTAAGTCAAAAACATGACTCTAAACAAAAGTGCCTACGATCTATATATATATCATGCAACGTGTGTTCTATTTCAATGGTGCAGTGCGGGCCTCACAGGCCACTGGGTTGCATTTATCATCTATCCTCAAGATGGCAGGGCTACCGTATTCGACTCGTTGTCAACCCCAAACAAGAAAGGGTACAAGCACTTTGAAGATTGCTTTAAAGTGTAAGCGATCGATCTTCTCTCTCGTGCATGTTTATCATATGTATTCAAATTGTTGTCATAACTTGCCTTTCCTACAGCGCTTATAAGGAGCACGTTGCGGATCTGCAATGTTATGATAGAAGAACAGAAAAGTGTAAGCTCAAGAATAAAAACAAAATCAAGATCAGACACGACTTCCCAGTACATATTCCAAAGGTTCAATTCGACTTTTAATTCTTGAACCATACTTATATATGCAATGCTTGTGTATCGTGCAGTGCTCCAAACAACCGTTGGGCTCGCTTACATGTGGCCTCTACACTGCGAGTATCTGAGGGAGTGCAAGCCGTTCAGAGACAACTGGCGGCAACTCAAGAAAGGACTCAACTGGTGGAGGACCGTGCAGTCAGACCAACACTGTTTCCGGCAAACAAGGGCAGACATATGTAAGTTCGTCTTAGACAAATGCGTGCACGAAGGCCAGCCATTCTTCAACATGGACAGTCCTTTAGGATTGGAACCCGAGTACGAGAAGCTCAGGTAGTGGAGCACCATGCTACGTCTCAAGGATTACACTTTCGACATGGATTTTGCTCAGAAAGGGTAGATGCCAATCCATGTGTTGATAACTTAGCTTTGATGACTTAGTTTCATGAGTTAGTTGCATGTATATATGACTTAGCTAGTTTCAACTTAACACACACACACACACTATATATATATATATAGTGTGTGTGTGTGTGTGTGTTAAGTTTGGATGTGTATATGAATGTCTTGGTTTCATCTGTGAAATCTGTCAAATTCAAATTAAAATGAATCTGCTGAATTTTTTTATTTTAAAAATATTAACTGAGGCGGGCCTCTTTATGTACCTGACGCGGTTAATGAGTTAACCGTGGCGGGCGTTTTTATCGCCCGCAACCGCGGCGGGCGGTATACCCGCCTCGGTTATTCCACAATTAATCGTGGCCTTCCATTGGAGGAGGGCGCTTCTGACCGCCGCACAAAATAAAAAACGCCCGCCGCGGAAATTCAATTCTGTAGTAGTGGCTACCACGCTGCCACCCCCAGGCTCCTGAGTTTGCACTTTGCAGCAAAAAATTGCAAATGGTAGAGGGATGGAGGTTTTGCATACCATGTAGATTTCAGTTTTCTTATATGCATGGATCAAATTGGATGGATGATTTACGACCGTGCACTAATAAAAATGCATATTTCTTGTGATTTTGATTGTTTTTTGGTTGATGCAAGGAACCATCCTGACATATGAAACAATTTCACCAGTGAGTTTGATCCTAACCAAAAAAAATCCCATGTAATTTATCTATTTATATTCCATTCTCTAAGTCGCTATGAAGTTATGTACTGGATTCCTATTTTAGTGTAAAATTATTGTGGTAATCCAATTTGGCTTATATGTTATTATACATTATATGTGTTGATTGTCACAATTAGTATGGTGTTGTATCACGCCTAGGCTCCATAAAGTTTCTGGCTCCGCCACTGGCTAAACCTTATATGAGAAATGGGAAAGAAATGGAAGGTATATAGATGCTAAAGAAACAAAACGAAGTGTGCGACGTTCTCACAAATGTAAATAAAAAATTTAAAACAAGTCTAGACAAACACGTCCTACGATTTTAGCTTTGGTTTTGTGATGCTTGCATAGTCACATCAGGTCGTTGCAATGCTATGTTGACATAGCAAATGACAAAGAGGTAACCTTCCCTTCTTGAGTGTAAAGTATATGTATAACACTACTACATAAATCTTTACCGAGGCGGGCATTTTCGATTTTCTAAGGTGGGCACCGAAAACTCCTCGGATCAAAGGTCACGTAAATCGGACCTTTTTCGAGGCGGTTTGATGCCCGCCTCAGTTAATAATATAAAAAAACAAAAAAATAAAAATACATGGACAGGCCCGCCGAGCCCATCCATAGGCCCGCCGAGCCCATCCATGGCTGCAGCATCCGCCCGTGCGCGCCGCCGCTCGTCGGGACCGCCGGCAGGTGGTGCAGGTCGCCAGATCCGCCACCCACCCACCGGATCTGGAGCTCGAGGTGGTGGAGCTCGCTGGATCCGCCACCCACCCGCCGGATCTGGTGCTCGAGGGAGAGGGAGAGGGAAAAACCACCGCCGTCGTTGGTGGGGGAGAGGTGAGGCCGCCGCCGTGCCTGCTCTGTGCACCCCTCCATGGCCAGCCTGCCGGGAGAAGCCCCGCGCGCCGCTGACAGTTGTGGAGGAGGAGGTGGGGCGCCGCCGGGAGAGGGGTGGGGCACCACTGCCTGCGCGAGGTGAAAGAGGGGTGCGGCTACGCGAGGTGAGAGGGAGGGAAGTTCCGCTTAGGGAGAGGAGTGTGGCTGAGGCTGAAAACCCTAGTCTCTTGTATATATATGTGACCTCAGAACTGGGCCTCTTGGGCTGGCGAGCTGGGCCTAATTTATCGAGGCGGATGGAGTTATAATGCCCGCTTTGGTTAATGATTTACCGAGGTGGTTACGTTAGGATGCCCACCTCAGTTAATATATATTAACCACGGTGGACATTTTAAGGGTGCCCGCCTTGGTTAATCAATTTTGCAAGGCGGTTTTTGTAACCGCCTCGGTTAATGCCAGGCATTAACTGAGGTGGTTGAAATTCCTACCCGCCTCGGAGGGTGTTTTCAAAAGGTCGCGGTAAATCTTTTTTGTAGTAGAGTAAATTATATATGCTTTCCTATCTAAGGTAAACAAATTTTAATGAGTAGCCAATGGCCTATCCCAAAGCAGAGCAGCGCTATATGATGTCGTCTGATCCTTAGCAATACGAGGAACAAAATAGATAGCGGCGGAGGTTTGGGTGTACTATACACAGTATAATAAAATGTGCAACAAGCTAGTTTTATCTACTGTTTACCAACCACACCAAGAACAAATAATTAACAAGATTAGGCTAAAGCCACATACATGGACGATGTTCCAAACATCGGCGACGCTATACAAGTTTCTAGCAGCCAAGTATCTATATGCGGGTTTTGGTAAATGGTATGACTCATCTAGATAAGAAATTGACCCAACTTGTACTTTTTAATTCTAGGAAGCCAGACTATGGCTTGTTATTAGTATTTGGAAATGCCAAACTTTTTTGGTTTTGATCAACAAATGGTATGCATGTTTAGTGCCTAAAATCTGTATATGTATATATTTGCATTTCACATATATATCTTCTAATATGATATTGATTTGGTAACAGATAATCATATGAGAAAATTCCTTATGTGCCAAAAAAACTTGCTCTTCCCAACTTAGCAACTAGACTTGAAATCTTCCTTGTCTGGTACCACTTGAAATTTTTGTTCCCAAACTGACACTACCATCTATTTTGGCATCATATAATATGAACTGTCATGTGGGGTTACACGCACATAGACGAGAATGCCATGTCTGCTTAATACAGAAATCGAGTCTGAAACTTGGATGTTCGCACGCGAGGCTAGCATCCTAACCTTAACTGGCCATGGATGGCGGTGGCTCCATGCAGCGCAGCCCTAGCGCCGCCGCTGCGGGCACTCTGTGCAGCCCTTCCATGGGCACCCCTAGTGTGGCTAGTGGGCGTCATGTGACCGTGATATCATTGCTCCAGTACTCAACGACACGGGCTAGTGGGCGGAAGGTGGCCGTCACAGGTTGCTCTGGATGGTCGGCACTCGCCAGGGCTCTTGTCCGGCAGCCAAGGGACACTTGCCTAGATAGTTGGAGAACAAGTGGCACAAACTGACAAACAGCAATAAAAGATGCTCCTCCAAATGCAGGAGCCTGAGCAGTAGAACCATTCTACATTAGTGCTGAAGTCACCAGCAATGGTACCTAATACTCCCTCCGTATCGGATTTAGAAGTCGTTTAGGACAGCGACATGGTCTCCAAAACACAACTTTGGCCTCTTGTTTTTATAAAAAATATTTATGGAAAAGTGATATATATATACTTTTATGAAAGTATTTTCAAGACAAATCTAGTCATATAATTTTTATATTTGCAAACTCAATCACTTAAAAGTTATTGATGATTTATATTCCCAATGTTTGACCCAAACCTTGTCCAAAACGACTACTAAATCCGATACGGAGGAAGTACATGCTTAGCTTAAGTAATTTTACAGAACTGTAAGGAAGAAGGATGGTATGGTTGCAAATGTTCTACGGACTGTACCAAGTATCATTTAGAAGGGGTTTAGTGAATGAAAATCTCAACTCTTGGTAAGACTTGTAAGAAAGAAGAATAGCTTATTCACCTTCCGGTCTATGTATAGGACTATGATTAGGCAAGGAGTCATCCCGAATAAAAGGCCACTTTGGAAATTAAGAGTACCACTCAAAATCAAGATTTTCCTTTGGTACTTACAACAGGAAGTTACACTTTCTAAGGACAACTTAGCAAAAAGCAATTGACAGGGAAGTGTCAAATGTTGTTTTTATAGTGCTGTTGAGGCTATTCAACATTTGTTTCTTTAATTGCCATTTTTGGAACACTGTTTGAAATACAGTGCGCATCACATTTGGAATTCAACCACCCACCAATTTCTCTAATATGTTTGGCTTGTGGCTAAATGGCTTTTGTCCTAAGCCTCGAAACCAGATTTTGTAACAGACATCGGCAATCTGTTGGCCCTTATAGTTGAATAAGAATGATGTATGGTTTTTAACAAGGCTAAGTCTCATAGTTATTTGTAGATAATTTTCAGGGCGACTTACTAGATCCGAAAGTAGTTCCTACTACATGTGACTGACCACGTGGCATCAACGTGGCTGACCACAGTAAGAACGAAAGGGAACACAACGTGGCTGACCACGTGGCAGCAAAATGCACCATGCCATCCAGTAAGCTGCGCTAGGCACGTGGCATGTGGCATATCTTGCTAGTCACCATGCCAAGTCATCGACTAACGTCCTAGCCAAGGTTTATAATTTCAGCGAAATATCGCCTTTTTTGCTAGGGTCCAAAAAAAATTTATGTCGGTCAAATTTTTTTGGTTAAATTCATCTTCCGCTCCAAAAGTACGCCAAACCACACTAAAATGACCCTTCATATCCTCTAGTCTTATCAAAGCCCTAAATTTCTTCAAATTTATTTAATTTTCTCATTCACGCATTCGATGGCACTAGCATATGCAGCTCACCCACCATCAGCCTGTGGTGATATATTGTGTTATTTCGTCGATGTTATATAAATTTGTGATGAATTATGGATTAGAGAGTTTTTCTAGTGAAATGACACCAATTTTTTTAAAAAAATCAATTTGTATTTATTTAAATTTGACCCGATATTACTGAAATTTCATATTTATCGTCGGGGACTGAATTTTTTTTCCTACTGGTAAAAAAAAACCTTGGTCCTAGCTGATTTATAAATCTCCTCTCTCCGCCTGCAACCTTCTTGGTATCAAGTAAAAACTTTCTCAGAAAATACACACGGAACAATGTGCGGCGACGTCATCCTCACAGAGCTGATCCCGCCGACGTGGCGCGTGGCCTCGAAGCCGGTGACTGAAGGCCACCTCTGGCCGGCGAGCCCCAAGAATGCCAGCAGCGGCAGGGACAAGAGGCATCACCATGAAGACGCCGACGTGCTTGAAGACGACGAGGAACACATGGTGTTCTCCTCCAAATCCGCCTTCTCCCCAGGTAACCAACATGGATCGTTTCTCTTTCATGTCAAGGTGCAAAAGTTGTATCTGTATGGACAGAATGTTCACGCGCGTCCTTGGGTTGATTTGGGCATGACGTTGGCAAGAACTCTTGTCTGTACTATAGGCCACGACGACGGCCGCGCTGCGCGGGCGGCGGGGAGCCAGAACAAGCGAGGCCGCCGCCCCTTCCGCGGCATCCGGCAGCGCCCCTGGGGCAAGTGGGCGGCGGAGATCCGCGACCCGCACAAGGGCATCCGCCTCTGGCTCGGCACCTTCAACACCGCCGAGGACGCCGCCCGGGCCTACGACGTCGAGGCTCGCCGCCTCCGCGGCAGCAAGGCGAAGCTCAACTTCCCGGCAGCCAGTGCGTGTGCGCCGACGCCGCGGCAACCCACGAACCGCGCCCAAACCGCAGCACCCTGCTGCTGCAGCACAGCCCGATCTGCTTCTTTGAGGAGAGAGGGAGAGAAGCAGACGCAGGAAGGGATTGCCGTGAAGCCTGAAGCTATGGACTCGTTCGACGTGGGCGGCTTCTTCGACATGACCTTCCCCGCCGCGCCGCCGGCCATGGAGAGCTCCTTCGCCGGCAGTGGCGGTGGCTCCGCGCTAGAGCTCGCTCACGAGCTGGCGTTGGATCCATTTATGTTACTCCAGATGACCTACTCGGGCAGGTACGAGTTCGATTCCCTGGACGGCCTTTTCGCCGCAGAGGCCGTGCAGCAGGAAGTGAACACCGACATGAACGGCGTCAGGCTGTGGAGCTTCGACGACTTCCCCGTCGATGGCTCTGTTTTCTGACATGCCCTAGCTATCAGCTGTACTCCTACTCTGTTGTAAGCATCTGAATTCATCACCAGCTCACCACGCTTTCTGTTCCTTACTGGCTTATTGCGTTCGTCCACTCCATCTCCCTTTGTCAGATTCTGTTTTCTTGGCAGGAAAGGACGCTGTTGGTGTTCAACCGTACCAATCAAACGGACGATCGACGCTGCTGGTGGCGACTTGGAGATTTCCTGCTACGAGACATCTGCCTGCCTGCTGTAATCATATATGTCATAGTACTGCATGTGTTTGCTCGTTAGATTCTGCATGTGTATGCAAAATAAGCTTGTGAACCTGGCTATATACTATATGGTATGGTATCGTGTTTATGAGTGTCCCCTGCCATGGTCTATCTGGTCAGCGGTCGGGTGTTCCAGGGGCCTTGGACGACACTAGAGTGTAGGATGGCGCATCAACATTCACAGGCCTCGTTTATGTTAGCACTCTTCTCACAACTCTGACAATAACAGGTAATCCGATACAATATGAGAGGAATTAGAGTTCAGGGAATGGAAGCAAGCAAGGGGATCGAGGAGGACTAGAGATACAAGCAGGGATCAGGAAAATCTAGAGAAGGAAGATGAACAAAGTCCGATGAGGACTTGCCGAGGAAGAAGAAGAAGTATTTGTCTTCTGATTGATTCATGCCTTTCCATTGCAACGTGTTCTCCTTTTTGTACTCTGAACCGGCTGAAATGGCACGGCCCAAGGCCTCTCTAGGCCACAGCCCATGAGCTCCCTGACCTCTCTCCTTGAAAAGCGGCTTGCCCCCAAACCATTGCTCGGAATCCATGTATGGTGATGTGACGTCTCATGACCACACCAGAGCATCCACCTGCACCTGCACCTGCCTGCACCACGGGTCAGCATGCACCTAAAGCTGCCACGTGCACCTGTCACGGGTCCTGCACCTGTAGTTTAGGAAACAGCTGGTTCTGAACTCCAGGCCCGGCCCTGGGGGTGCGAGCTGTGCCCCCGCACAGGGCCCATGAGGCCAAGGGGCCCAACCCCAAATATGCAAGTAGGCATATGCCCTACCTGCTAGAACCCCTCCCTCGCGTGCTACAGAGTTGCAGACGAGAGGCGAGAGGCCGCACTCCGAGCTGAACTTTTTCTCCAGTTGAAAAAGTACTAGAGAGAAAGAAAAAATAGAAAATAACTAGATTGATTTAGAAATAGTTCAGGTTCCTAATGCAAAGTGCCTCTTAGCTTTTCTTCTTTTCCCTGTAAAATGATCAAAACGGTTGAAATTTCAAAATTGCGTAATAAATTCTAGAAAACCCAAAAATGGTGAAATAAATTTTAGTAGCATTGAATTAACTATAACTACACAGTAGAAGTGGTAAATCACATGTTGCATACTTTATGTTTTCTAGATAAATACATTTAGCAAAACCATAGTCTATTTTTGTACGGAGTTTCTGTTCACAATAAATCCCAAAAAACAATCTCAAGTTAATTGTGTCAATTCCACACTAGGGTAAAAGTTTTACACCTATCAAGGCTTATATGAAAATACAGAAAATAAAACAATGTTTCTGTTGATTTGTTTTTATAGAGAGTATAACTAAATAAAAAATGATGAAGCTGATATAGTAGTATTCCTGATTATTCAATTCAATTCAAGTCAATGATCATGCAGATTAAAAAAAGCTTCTTTCGTCCTTTATGATTAGAAAAGCTTCTTTCGCCCAGGAAAAAAAAGCATACGTGCGCCGATTTGCCTTCGAGGTCCATCGTGTCGAAGCTTTCCAACCATCTCCGGCCATCTGCGCTCACGACCCCGCTGTATTAGAGGGCCCATCTTTGGAGCTTCGCTCCAGGCCCATAAATTGACAGGACCGGGCCTGCTGAACTCTAGCATGGGTACGGTATAGCGCGGCAAAGATGATGAAAAGAAAAAATTTAGGCTGCAACTTGCACATCTTGCTTGCCTCGATGTGGTTGCGACAACGACCTGGCTCAATTAAATACTAATGATGGAATCCGCCCTTGATGATGGCCTCATTTTGCTGCCCATGATTCTTCACAACGATTGGATCCTCGTGCATTGTTGCTGGTAAAATAAATATTAGCTGTCTAGGTCCTCCCAACACATCCTAATACTATGAAAAGAATATAAGTTCGGTCCTCTTAACTCCAACTTGTAGTAAGTTTTCTGCGTGAAAAGGTCGTGGCATGCTTATCCTTCCCTTGGCAAATTAAAGAACTTGCAAGATCAATACAACAATCAGTGACTAAGCATCTCTACCATCTTCAGACGTCTGTTACTGCCACTTGTCCATGCATGTGGAAACAGGGGGGAGCTAGGAATTTTATATAGGGGGCGGGGAGCGTACTACCAAAATACATATAGTATAATATAATGTAAATCCCAATATATTTAGGGATTAACTATATATTACATATATCACTAATACAGTTAATTACGCATGCAGAAAGTCTATAATGTAAAAATCTATACAAACAAAAAGTATTAAAGGAACTTACAAGCTTCAAGTGAATGGTACTCGATCGACGTGACTGAATTGTATCGAAGTCATCAATAAGTTTATCTGTTGTAAACTTCATTGCTATCTCCTTTCCAATATGAGTTATATATTAAGCAATTTCTTAGAAATCCATCTTCCATCTTATTTCGAAGTCTTGTTTTAGCAAGTTTCATTGCAGAGAAGGCACGCTCTGTTGTTGCTGTCAAAACTGGCAGGGTTAGCACAAGCTGAGTTAACCTACCAAGAAAATTATTATTAGAATTTAAAATAATAATCAAAACAATGAAACACTAGTAGAGAACAGACATTTGATCCTCGGCCAAAATGGGCTCTAGTCCCGGAATTTTTTGCCCCCGGGACTAGAAATACCTTTAGTCCCGGTTGGTGGCTCCAACCGGGACTAAAGGTCCCTGCCCAACGGCTACTGCGCCAGACAGAGGTGGCAGGGACCTTTAGTCCCGGTTGGAGCCACCAACCGGGACTAAAGGTATACTTTTACTCCCGGTTGGTGGCTCCAACCGGGAGTAAAGGTCTACTCCCGGGCCGTGGCTGCGCCCGGGGTTGGAAAGTTACCTTTAGTCCCGGTTGGATCTATCAACCGGGACTAAATGTTCTCCCTTTATAAATCGGCCGTCTCCTCCTTCCTCCCCGAGCCCGAGCTCAGCACATTTTGAAGCTCACTGGTGTTCTTGCTTCCTCCCTCCCTCCATTGTTCCTCCATCCATTCTTCGATTCCTCCGTCGATTCTTCAGTTGTAAAGGTTACCAATCTCATACTCTCATTTTTTACCATTTTCTTATGCCATTTTATTCACTATATATATTTATGGTTCTTTATTGTGGTTTTTTTTTCATTTGTAAGCAATTTGAGCTCAAAATCACTTTAAGCTTGCATATTTACATGAAAGAAGGTTAAAAATATCATTGTTTAGAGATGTAGATAATTTTATAGTTTGTTAATTTTATTTGTTTATAAAAGAAGAAATTTATAGTGTATTAAAAAATGAGTATAGAGAGTAGATGGCAACTGCTTCCGGGTCCTCGGCCTCTCATGGGTTTTCAAAGCAACTTAGGCCGGGCCTTCCTCTCATTCCATGTGGCAAGTGTCATGATGAGACGAAGATTGTGATGGAGTACCGAGTGAAGAAGGAGGGTCCCAACAAGGATCGTATCTTCTACAAGTGTCCGGATCGCAATGTGAGTTATTTTATCGTATTTAATGATTATGGTTAGTTTATACCTATTTTCATGATGGTTGTGATTAAAGTTCTAATTTTTTGTTTTAATTTCAGTGGGATGGCAGTGGACGATGTTCAGGCTTCTACTGGGAGGAAGAGTATGTTGAACTCGTGCAAAAATATCTTGCACAACAGGCAGATACGGCGGCTAATGAGGCAGTGATCCAGCCGAAGAAGCCCAAAGATGTTGCACAATCGGGGGATCTGTCTGTTTTAGTTGAGATTGGTCGCGAAATCCTTGTGCTCCTGAAATGTATTTTAGCTTTAGTTCTTTTAGTGGTAGTTGAGATTGTCTACATTGTAGCGATGCTTTCATAAATTTGTATCTTTTGTGGTGGCACGCATGTTGTATAAATAATTAATTATGATCTAGGTTTTAATATGATATTTATGTCATGTAATGCAGATGAGCCGTCATTGGATGTATAATGCTGATCGCCGCTCACAAGAGTTCATTGACGGCGTGCATTCTTTATTACGTGCGGCCAAGACAAACAAACGCGACGGTTTCATGTGCTGCCCATGTGCCATATGTAAGAATACAGTGGAATATCCTTGCTCAAGGACTCTTCATTCACACTTGTTCAAGTCGGGTTTCATGCCAAACTATATTTGTTGGACAAAGCACGGAGAAACCGGTGTTGTAATGGAAGAAGATGAAGAAGAAAAATGGGACGACAATGATATTATTCCTGATGGTGCGTGCCTCAATGATACTGCAATGGGAGAAGCTGAAGAAGAGGTAGCCGTAGAAGATGAGCCGGCTGATGATCTTTGTCAGGTCATTCGTGATGCACAAAGAGAATGTGAAAGTGAAAAGGAGAAGATCAAGTTCGAGCGGATGCTAGAAGATCACAAGAAATTGTTGTACCCAACTTGTGATGCAGGGCAGAAAAAGTTGGGAACCACACTAGAATTGCTGCAATGGAAGGCAAAGAATGGTGTATCTGACAAGGGATTTGGAGAGTTACTAAAAATCCAAAAGAAGATGCTTCCGAAGTACAATGAATTGCCCGCCACTACCTACGAAGCAAAACAAGTTATCTGTCCTATGGGGCTAGAAATAGAGAAGATACATGCATGTCCTAATGACTGCATCCTATACCATGGCAAAGAGTACGAGAAATTAGATGCATGCCCGGTATGCCATGCGTCGCGGTATAAGATCAGGCGAGATGACCCTGGTGATGTTGAGCATCGCCAAGGGCTATGGAACAGAAGAGGTCATTGAGTTCTGTGTTGACTTTATTCCCGACCTTGACTCGATTGGTGTTCCTGAATCGAGACATGAGGGGAGACTAAGCGGAAAGGGGACACTAGGGAGGAAAACATATATTGGTACGGATGATGATTATTTTAATAAAGCGCACTACATAGTTCTACAGAACTCCTCTTTGGTAGATCCGTATATTGAGACACACAAGGATCTCTTACGATCCGAGTTTCCAGGGAAGACTGAAGCTTGGATTACGCATAAGCACATGGAAACTTTCGGCGGTTGGTTGCGAAAAAAATGTCAAGGTGATGAGAGCATCCATGAGCAACTGTATTTATTGGCTATGCAACCATCATGGCATATCGTCACATACAAAGGGTACGAGATAAATGGGAACATATTCTACACAGTAGCCCAAGATAAAAGGAGTACCAACCAAAACAGTGGTGTCCGCATAGATGCCACAGACCCGAATGGGAATAAGCAGACATATTATGGACGCATAGATGAAATATGGGAACTAGAATATGCACCTACTTTGAAGATCCCATTGTTCAAGTGCTAATGGGTCAAGGTGACCGGAGGCGGGGTAACAGTAGACAACGAGTATGGAATGACAACAGTAGACCTTAGTAATATTGGGTACAAAGACGAACCATTCGTCCTTGCCAAGGATGTGAATCAGGTGTTCTATGTCAATGATATGTCTACCAAACCAAAAAGAGGGAAAAACGATAATGACTCAACCAAAGAGCCAAAGCGCCACATAGTTCTTTCAGGGAAAAGAGTCATCGTGGGAATTGAGGACAAGTCGGACATGTCAGAAGAATATGAAAAGGATGACCGAATTCCGCCCTTCAAAGTGAACAAAGACCCTAGCATATTGGTAAATGATGAGGACACTCCATGGTTACGAAGCGATCATAACCAAGGGACATACGTAAAGAAGAAGTTCACTGCTGTGCCCACTTGATGATATAGTGATTTAATATAGTGTGTGTTTGAGATATTATGTAATAATTGTGAATTCAGATGTTTATTATGTCATGTTTCAAATTAAATCAATGTTTGATTTGGTTACTGAGTGATGAAATATTAAAATATTAACGTTAAAATGATGTGAAAACAAATTTCCTGTCCAAAACCAATAATTTTAATAATTTTAATTAAACAATACATTTTGCATTAACGAAATAATAAATATTAGTTACATTATGTTTCATAATTCTAACAAAAAATAAAAAAAGTTAGGTTATCGATTTTTCCTATGTGCAATAAACAAAAATAAAATTCATATTTTTAACAAAATAATTTTATGCCTTTTATTTAATTTACTATGTATTTAATAAAAACTATTGCATTTCTATTGTATTTAACAAGACTATTCCTTAAAACAGGCGGGAAACGAAACTGCAGGCCACCTTTACTCCCGGGTGGGAAGCCCACCCGGGAGTAAAGGTGGGCTGCAGTTTCGTGGCCCGCCAAAAAAAGCCTTTACTCCCGGTGCGTGTTACCAACCGGGAGTAAAGGTATACCTTTACTCCCGGTTGGTAACACGCACCGGGAGTAAAGGTATACCTTTACTCCCGGTTGGTGGCTGGAACCGGGAGTAATTCTCCTCTGCTATATAACCTCCGGCGCCTGGCAGATCGATCCGCTCGTCTTCTTCCTCGTCGAACACCGCCGCCCTCTTCTCCTCGCACCGCGTCCGTTCGTCTTCCGTGACACCGGCGCCGCCGTCTTCTTCCCTCGTGCGGCCTCCACCGCGCGCGCCCGTGCCCCTCCTCCGCGCCCGTGGCTCTCCACCGCGCCCTCCTCCGCGCCCGAGGCCCTCCACCGCGCCCTCGCCCTCCTCCGCGCCCGAGGCCCTCCACCGCGCCCTCCTCCGCGCCCGAGGCCCTCCACCGAGGACATAGATCAATGTTTGTTAACGAAATTTTATCCAAATATATTCATGTAGGGTTTTTTTTGAAGGATTTGTTGTAGGATATATAATGGTCAAATAGGAACTCAATTTTGATACCCAGTTTGTAAACTAAGCGTTTTTTAGTTTATCAAAAATATCACATGTTTCTTCATTTGTGAACTTTGAATATACAGATATAATATATTAATGTTGCTAAAGTAATATGAGCATTACATATTTTTTTCCGGGAAGACTATCTTCAAACTTTATATCATAGCATCAGAGATCGCCTGTAGAAGAAGAAAATAAATTCTTATCATTTCGGAAATAGTAATGGCTATATGAGCAATAAGACACATATACTTACATTTCATAATGACTTATACTTATATTATTAACATAGACTTTTCTCATATGATGAATGACTACATGGTTGACGTACTATATATTGGTTTTGTTTTTTGAAGCTAGATGGCCGACCCGAGAAATATGGATGAGGAGGAGTTGATGATGAATTTGATCAACACTGGCACTCAAGTTGCCGGCGATGATGGTGCTAAAAATAACGTGCAAGAGGATGTAGATGACGGGAGTCAGTACTTAGCTCTTGAACAAAATGAGCAACAACATATTGGCCAAGTATATATTTTTTATTATTAGCTATATATATATATTATCATATGTCTTATGTGTGCTCATGACATTAAAAATAATGTTTATCATATGTCTTTATATATATATGTACATATATTAATTTATTTTCCTTTAATTCAAACCTGTAGACTCGATGGTTGGAGGAAAAGGTCATACGGCAAGACCAAATCAAAGCAATTCAAGAGTCTATAGCCGGATTTTTTAATGAGCAGGTCATCGATTCCAAGGGCGAGTTCTACTTCGACCCAACACTGCCATTGAAGCCAAGCTAGAGGATGAGAAGAAACTCGTTATGTCACAACAACTATAATGCAATCTTTTGTAATATATGCACATGAAATAATATAATGTAAAATACACATATGCATGCATGCATGTAAATATATATATGATGCATGCATATATATATATATATATATTTCTATGCTTGAATTGTGTGATTTAATACGTTCATTGTGCTTGAACCGAAACATACTATATGCACGTATAAATGTATAATTAGCAGCGTACAATACGACTTCGAAAACCTATTTTGAAAAGAAAACAAAAAAATGAAAAGAAAAGAAAAAAAAACCTTTAGTCCCGGTTCGTATTACCAACCGGGACTAAAGGTGCTGGCCATCGTGGCATGTCAGGAGGCACATTTAGTCCCGGTTGGTGTTACCCACCGGGACTAAAGGTCCTCCTTTAGTCCCGGTTCCTCACCCGGGACTAAAGGACCCCCCTTTAGTCCCGGATGCTTGCTCCCGGGTGGGGAACCGGGACTAGAGGGGGTTCCCCACCGGGAGTAAAGCCCGTCTCTGTACTAGTGAAATCAACTAAATTAAAAGAATAAATATTGCATACCTGTTGATCAAATAATAATCATCTGATTTTCCAGTTCCAGCTAGTCGACGACAAAGGTCAACAATTGTTGTCAAGTTCTGAAATCTAGGATTTGTAGGTAAATCAAGTTCATAATGTTGTAACTGATGTCTCAATGTATCTCTTTCTTGCTCTGAAAAATCAGCAATGGAGTGGAGAAAGAGAAATGCGAGTGTCTGTTACAAGTTTGTCTATAGGCAAGGATTGTAGCCTCTGCAAGAGATTTTGGATGGCTCTGTAACTGCAGAGCCGGAAACGCCTCCGAACGATCATCTATTCCTTGGAAGTAAAACCTGGAAGAGATGGCATGCAACATGGTTTTTTTCTGAAGAATCTGTTTCCTCGTAATCTGAACTGGGTCACCAGTTCATGTTGAGACAAGTCAGGCAAACAAAAATAGAGACGAAGTGTAGGTGATCCGTCACTTACATGTAAAACAAGGGCTGAGGGGCCTCGCTAAATTCACCTCTTTCTGCCAAAACCTATATAGTCGATGCTGGCAATTCTTCAGAGTTGAGGCATCAGCTTGGACAAGTTTCCATCTGACAACTGAGAAGAGCTAGCAAATGAGGAAATGTACATGACCCGGGATGCTATAAGTAGTAATGTCACTCCATGTGTGTACGCATCAAACCAAAGGGCTCCCAACACTTTATGCAAAATGGGGTAATGACATGGTCTTATACAAGTGATGTGGGGATGATGCACCTCGTGGTTCCCTTCTTTCTGCAAATAGCTGTAGGTGATGCAATTGTTCAAGTGGCAAAGTCTGTGGGAGTAGAAAACCCAGGGAACTCTCGGACCGCCGCCTATGGCCCGTGGACTGGAAAGTGCCCATGGTATTGCTAGCAACGATCTAACCCGCAAGCTGCCCGGGTTGTTGAAAGTCCCTAGTTTGGTTTTGGCTAATTGATGAAACCTATGACTAACCTTTGTATCTAAGTGGATGATTTAGATAAAGGTGGTCATTGAATATGAGACATGACATTAACTCATGTGACCAAGATGATGAAGACCGAGATGATGCTTGGCTCGATGGACCGGTTGTGAAGGTGAAGGGCAAGTCGAGGCTTCGAAGCGAAGGACCATGCGATGGTGAAGCTTGAGCAAGACTTGGCGCCGATGGACCGATACAACGGTGAAGAGCAAGTGAAGTCAAGGTCGATGGATTGAGACGGTCATGTGATGATATGAAGTGGATCATATCTTTTGGAAAAACAAAATGGACTCAAGACAAAGGTATAACCATAAGGCCATTTTGTTTTACACTCAAGACACCATAGAGGGTGTGAGTGGTTTAGGATCGATAGCCGAACTATTAAGAGGGGAAGTCTTATCAGTTATTTGACGCACGAGTGCCACTAGGTGAATTCATGAAGTGCATTGCATGTAGGGCCTAGTGAGCTAACTGGAAAACCTTCGAAAATAATTATGAAAATGCTAACACACATGCACAAGGTGGTGATCACTGGTTGGTGTTGGCATATTTACGAAGGCGATAGAGTTTGAGCGGTAGAGAGGGTTTAGGTCCCTCTCTCCCTCACGCCGAGCTTGCGAGGCGGGATTCAGGCATTTTCGATGACTTGAAATGCCTATTTTCCACTACGCCGGAAGTCGGAAAAGAAACGGAGACGAACGGAGGTCACAGTGGTGACCGGACGCTGAACCGGACGCGGTCACAGTTTGACCGGACATGTCCGGTTAGTTCAACGCAGCCGCGGTTGTTAGGGTTTACAACCGGCGCGTCCGGTCCCTCGCGGAACTGGAGCGTCTGGTCGGGCACCCAGAAGTGTAGAGCATGGCGTAGAGCTGATCGGACGCACGGCGCGTCCGGTCACACGCGATCGGACGCATCCGGTCGCGATGGTTGCTTACTGGACTCTAACCGGACGCTGGCACTGTCACGTTCGGTCGTTGTCTGGAGCGTGTCCGGTCGATGCTTCGCGGGCGCGTGGTGCTGTGCGATCAGCGCGTCCGGTCGGTTGGGCAGCGCGTCCGGTCGCTCGTTTGACCGTTGGAACACTGTGTCGACTGTTGAGATCGGGCGTTCGGGTTTGAATCTAGAGGGACACATGGATGGCGCAGGGCGATCGGATGCGGTGCAGCGCGTCCGGTCAGTTTCGACCGGCGCGTTCGGTCGTCCCGAAAAACGCCCAGTGAAGGGGTACAATGGCTCTATTCGGTTGGGATGCTTATAAATACTTGTTGGTCGGCCCTTGGGGAGGCCTCTTGACATTTCTAACACTCTTGTGCATTCTTTGAGCTAGAGCTTCTCCATCCCACTCATCTCTCTTGCTTGATTGCAAATCAAAAGTGAGATTGAGTGATCCTAAAGTGCATTGCATAGCTTGAGGGCATCTAGTGGCACTTGTGTGTGGTTTAGCCGGTGGATTTCTTGTTACTCTTGGAGAGTACCGCTCCTAGCCGGCTTGGAGATTGTTGGAGGCGTTGGCAAGAGAAGGAGATTGTTCTTGGCCACCTCCGATTGATTGTAAGAGGTTCTTATGTTTTCCTCGGCGGAGTGCCAAAAGCAACTCTATTACATTGTGCGTGTCATTGAGTTACCTCACTTGAGAGTGGTGTCTTGCGGTGCCTTGCGGGGCGTGTCTTGAGGGGCAAGTGACTTGAGGGTCACACCGAGAAACCATCTAAGTGTTGGTCGACACAACCGGTGACGTAGCTTGTCGGTGCACAAGTGAACACCGGGTGAACAAAAATATTGTGTCTCTTGTCTCTCAGTGATTGGTCTTCATATTGTGTTGTTGTCAATATTGATTGATTGTATATCATCTTGGTGATTGGCAACATCTTCACTCCATCGTCGGTATAAGATTCACAATCCTCTCTCTCGCATTTACATTTACTAGATTATCTTGTGTAGCTCTAGTGGTAGCCTTTGCTAGTAGTTGTTAGCTTGCTCACTAGTGTAAGTTTAGTGACATAGCCCTTGTGTGAACTAGAGATCATAATCTACTAGACTTATGGATAGGAGGCTTGCATCACTACCGTAGGCTAAGCAAAACTCGCTTTACGCCGTTTGTTATTCTAACAAGTTTGCTTAGTGGCTTGTGTAGGATTTTTTATAGGCTATTCACACTCCTCTAATCATCTAAGACTTTACAGTTGTTCAGTAGTGACTCTGTTCCGTCTGTAGGTAGCTGCAATTGCAAGTGATGCAACTAATGGCCTACTTGATACAAGGGCTAATTACTGGATAACTAAAAATTAATCAAAATTAGCTCTCGTGCATCCAAATAGAAGAGCTAATGGGTGGCTAATTATTTAGCTAATTCTTCAACTAATTGTTAGGCAACTAAGCAACTAGCTAGCCAAATATAGTTAATATCGAATAGGCCATAAAGCATGCAAGGTAAACGGAAAAACCGTGAAACTCCAACCTCCTAGACTGCCCTAGTGGACTGAAAAAAGAATTGTACGGCACCGCTATCGAATAAGCAATTAAAGAAAAACAAGGGGAAAGCAAAACACTCTATTGACAATCAAAAGTAGTCAAAGTGTATAGTGGACTCTGCCATGATGTTTCTTTCATCGAGCCGGTCAGAAAAACTTATTTGAATCATCTCATTTAAGCCCAGATAAAGAAAATAGTTTTTCGTGGGGCTACACTAATAGAAACGGAGCTAGCCGGTTTCTAAATTTTTTTTGGCGATTACAAAGTACAACACCCAGTTCCCAAAACTTATTTGTCAATTTTGATGTTACCATAGAGAAATCGTTTAATTAAGCTTGTTCTTTTTTTTTTGTCAATTTTGATGTTACGGCACAGAAATCGTTTTAATTAAGCTTGTTGTTCTTTTTTTTCCTTTCTTTTTATTTTGAACCAGCTTGTTCTCCTTTATTGCAATGGATTTTTTTAGAATTACACAGTATAATGTAGACTCCTACAACACGCACACGCGCACACTCAATCCTATGAACACAAGTACGAAAACCGTACCCCTATGAGCACCTCCGAAGGATTAGGCCGGCAGATCTTGAAATTCACGAAGTCACCATGAGTGCCTCGTTGTCAACAGGGACGTTGCCCACTACGGAAAGTATTGTGTCGTTAAATCTTGAGATAAATTCATGAAAATACGAGTATCCATGTCAAGTCGATGACTTGAACCCGGGTGGGCAGATAAAAAAAAACCCAACCAACTATGATCAGTTCAGATGATTCTGCAAAGTTGAAACTAATTAGGCCCAAACACTAACACTGTAGTGACAACAAGCCTACTTGTCACACCCGGTTTTAAGGACAAAACCAGATATACACTATATGTGAAATAAAGAAGTCAAATCTCACATATAGCCGCAGATAAGTGTAATATCAAAAGACAAATGCTTATTTAACATAACGCAATAGTATAAAATATACCTTAGAGAACAACACAGCGGAAAGACAACTCCGAACACCGGGTGTAACCTTCACTCCAGGATCAAACTAACTGGTTGATCACAAGCCTAACAATTCCAGAATCTAGAAATCTGGTACCCTTCCTGAGATGTGGAAAATAGCAAGAGTGAGTCCATGTCGAACTCAACAAATATAACATGGGGTTCATGAGGCTCAAAAGGTTTGACACAGGTTTACTGCGATAGCTTTTATTAAGTCATCTTTTAGCAATTGAGTAGCAACAAGTTTACCATAAGCCCAAATAACCTCATGATCATGTATACGAGAATAATGTATAGCAAGAAACAATAATCATTAGTGAACATCAATATCATCAGTGTTATCATTATCATCAATGTTCATCATTTATTCTGTAAGGGTCCAAGGCCACTCGTGACCGTGAGCACGACTGTTATAACAGTTTTACACTCTGCAGAGGTTGTACACTTTCACTGTGAGTCGTGATTTACCCTTTCGCCCGAGGTAGCTAATCTCTTGACCCACTTCCAAGGAAGGTCGGTAGGGTTCACTATGAAGTCTTTCGAAGGTTCGTCTAACAAGTTAGGGCCATTAGATTTCACTCGGCAAACAGATGTAGAGCCCCCCTTCCTGATGGCACAATAACACGCAGCCTATACACATGAGGATAGAGGCCGCACTATACCCGATTCATCAAGCCATTCTTACGCCATAAAGGAATACCTCTAACAAGCTAGAAAAGGTCCTATATGACTAAAGCCAGAGCCATTTTAGCCCTCACAGTTGTACTGTAAGTCCCGGATTTTCGCTTACAGATAAGTCCTTATGGAGAGAAACTAGAGCACCATAAAAACAACCAAATATGCTCTAGCCCTCTTGAGCCATGTTTCTATAAATCATCTTTTAAACGTTTATTGCATATACCATTAGTCAAGTTACAGATCATGGTTATTTATCTTGAGCGCTAGCATAATACTACCCAATGCAATGTCCCATGTGTGTCAAGGTACAATATACAAAAACTAGGATATCCTTAGGGGCAACAAGGTAGACACACGCACATGAATTAAGTATATTAAAGGTGAATAGGAAACAAGGATAATCCCATGCTATACTTGCCTTAAATCAAGATCCTTCTTCTGATCCAAATCTTCAATTAATAGCTTCTTGAATCTCCACGTAAATCTCACCGACTAGACTTGATCAATAAATCACCACACACACATCGAGCAATCATACACGAAGCAAATAATGAATAATAATTAGAACAGTACACCAACACAAGTGAAACAAGTAAAAAGGTTTTAAAGATGTTCTACACGTTCCTACGAACACACAGGCGCGAAAAACATGTTAATTGGAGCTACGGTGAAAGAAACGACTACCGAAAGATTTTGTTATATAAAACGGAAAATTATAGGTTTCATTTGTTTTAACTATATAAAATCATATATATAGGATAAAATACTTTTTATAGATATTCAAAAGTGACTTAGGCTAAATTGT
The DNA here is from genome assembly GCA_038087645.1 of Saccharum hybrid cultivar R570. Taxonomy (NCBI): domain Eukaryota; kingdom Viridiplantae; phylum Streptophyta; class Magnoliopsida; order Poales; family Poaceae; genus Saccharum; species Saccharum hybrid cultivar. The sequence continues at coordinate 4,585,375 of JAQSUU010000744.1, forward strand.
ATTTAAATTTAGAAAACTAAAGGAGAAATCAATAATATTTTATTTATAAATCTAGTTGCACAGTTATTAATCAAGTTAGATCTAAACTATGAAATTCCAGAGATTTTGATAAAGAAAACATTAATACTTGTACGTAGTTCATGTTGTTATAAATCCATTGCAATTTGAACGGACTAATTCAGAATTAAAACAATGAATTAAATGAGATTTTCTTTAGTAAAATAATAGATTAAATCTAACATCGAATCTTAAAGATAGAAAACCTAACCAACAGTAACACTAACAGTATAACAAGTTTGTAAAACTCTTCTACACGTTACTACGATCACATAGACATAAAGATCACGAAATTTGGATTTAAAACGTAAAAGTTATGAGTTTTCTAAGATTTCCTATAGATAAATAATTACTTTAATATAAACTCGAAAATAAATTATCTCAAACCTACTGTACAGTTCTATCATCATGTAGAGCTCGCAAATATGAATCTAACGCAATTTGAATGGATCAAATCGGAGTTAAAACGGAGATTCTACGACTAAAACAAGATCTGTGGCAAAACTGTAAATAGCTGAAAACGTATTTTTCTTTTTCCGAAACGAATTACGTTTTTAATTAATCAAAACGTATTTTCCGGTTTACGCTTTGGACTGCGGGTTAATCAATTGAAAAACACAGGGTCTCTTTTACAAAAAGTTCAAGCGAACCGGTATCTTCTTTTCTAGACCGTAGATCCGGATTTGGACGGTTCAGATTGAATCGGGGGTGAGAGAAAGAAAACGGCCAGCGGCCACAGTAACCCCGACGGCGGTGCCATGGCCGAATGGAGCCCGAGCTCGCCGGAGCTTGCGAAGAGGACCATCCCGAGCACCAATCGCCAAACCGAAAGTACCAAAAGAAAGAGCGCATCATCGCGACCTTACCCCGCGCGAGAACGAAGCTGGAGAGCAACCGGAGGGCGGCGGCTAGCTCGGCAAGGCGGCGGTGGAGGCGGAGCTTCGACGGTGGCCTTTCCGGGATGTCGAGGCTAGGGTTTTAGGGGCTCAATGAGAAGCGGGGAGGCACGAGGTTCCGTTTTATAGCCCGGAGGCGGCCTCAAGAAAGGAAAGAGAGAGATTGAGAGATCGATTCGGATCGGTGGAAGAAGGAAGGAGAATCCGGCCGACGTCGGGAGGAAGAATAAAGGAAGGTGGAAGGAGACACTGACAAGCGGGCCCCTCGTGTTAGCGGCTCAGAGCGACTGCGCGCGCGAGTTGGGCCGGTAGGCCGTGCCTGGGCTCGGCCCACGCGAGAGCAGGGCGCGGGAAGTAAGCGGGCCGCGGCCAAGGTAGGCCGAGACGGGCCGAAATCCGGATGAAATGAATTTCTCTTCTCTTTTTCTTTTTCCAATTTTTCAAAGCAAATTTTCAAAAGATTTTCAAATCAAATTTGAATTTGATTTAAACCACTCAATACAAAACTTCAAATGCAGCAGCATGAATGCTCAATCATGTTTCTACACTTATATTTGATTTTAAATTTATAAAAATTATTATTATTCTAAGTTTGCATGCTCACAAAAATACATAAAAATCATATTTTCCTATTTTTATCTCTTTCAAAATTTTAGGGTGTTACACTACTAGTACATTGTTGGGCTGGGGTGGCTTAGTGACTGGCGCGCTGGTAATGGGCTGGCCTCACTTGATATCCATCCCCCAACGTTGTGTCCTGTCTGGCCTGTCACAAATGGGCCTAATCATTTTTGACAGAGGCTGCTGCAGCTCGTGAATGAAGCCCAGAAGACAAACAGGCCATCACGGTGAACATATGGGCCCATGCACCCAGGTGGAAGATGAAAGGCTTTCTGCAGATTTCTGGGGCCTAAAATAAGCCCTCATGATGTCATGTGCCATCGTGTCCCCGACACCCTGACGAGTGGGCCCGGTGTCATGTCGTTTGCACAGGCAATTCCTGCCGATGCAAAGTGAAGAAGTGCGTGAGTGATGAAAGTTGGCGGCGCCATGCGTGCCGACGAAATGCAAATGCATGCGTTTACTGCGACTCAACCACCACCGTTCCCGATCCGCCCTCTTTTATACCAGCCGTCACTGCGACGCCGACGCACAGTTCCATCGAGCTCCACCAGCAGCCATGGCCATCATGTCGTCGTCGTCCAAGACGATACGAGCGCTGATGATGACCTTGGCTCTCGCCACGGTCGCCGTCGCTGCCCGTCAGCCGCCGTCGCCGGGAGTGTCCACCACCACCAACACCACCACCAACCTGACCCTCCACAACCTTTGCCCGTACCCAGTCTGGCCACTGGTGACCCCAAACGCGGGCGTGCCCTCGGTCCCCACCGACGCGGACGGCGAGCCGGCGGGGCGGCTGGAGGGCAACGGTGAGGGCCTAGCGACGCTAGCGTTCCCGCCGGGCGCGTGGTCAGGCCGCGTGGTGGCGCGGACGGGGTGCTCCGGCGGGAACGACGAGGAGGAGGTCGACGCGGGCCCACTAACCCCGTTGCGGTGCATGACGGGCGACGCGCCGCCGGTGACGGTGGCGCAGGTCAGCATGGCCGGTCCGGGCGGCGCCGCGGCGTACAGCGTGAGCCTGGTGGACGGCTTCAACGTGGCCGTCGTGGTGACGCCGCACGGGCTGCCGCCGCCGGAGGGCTCCCGGCGAGGCAGGCGGTGCCCCACGCTGGGATGCGCCGTGGACCTCGCCGCCCAGTGCCCCCCGCGCTCCCGTGCGCCTGGCGGAGGGTGCGGCGCCGGCGCGTCCGAGGCGGCGCTGTTCAAGCACCTGTGCCCTGATACGAGGACCAACGCCACGGACGTCGAGGTCACGCCCCAGGACTGCATCGACCCCGGCGAGATCAAGGTCGTCTTCTGCCCCAAGCCTGACAGCGTCGTCGCCGGCCACCTCCGCCACCTCTAGCGTCCGTGGCCTTGGCTGCCTCTCGAGTCGTCTCGTCTCCAGATGATGCATCCTCCATTGCCACGTGACCTGCACTTATGGTCAGAGAATAAGAGCGCTTAGTGCTGCAATTAGTCGTGACAGGTGTACTGTAGCAGTAGTGTTAGTCGTGTCATTAGTGACCCAACACAGTGGATCATGTATCGATCGATCTTTTAAGTATCTTGGCCACTGATGAGAGTAGAAGACCGAGCTGTTTAGTTCCAAGCACAAGGAGACACGAGGGCACATGAACACGGCGGACGTTTCCATCAATGGCATCCGACGGCAAGACAACAACAGCTGAGAGATCCCTCGTAACCATCGCTGCGAGGCTTGGCCGCTTGCCCTGCCGCTCATAAGGCACTGCACGGGGGGGCGCTCCGATCAAATCGACCATGCGCCACGGCGCCGCCGCTGCCTCAGCTGCTGGGCCTCTCCTAGATCCATCGCCACCGCCATGTCGCTGTCGTGGCTGACGAGCCGCGACGCGTACAAGTCGCCGGCGTTCATCGCGCTGGTGAGCGCGCTGTGCGTGGCCGTGCTGCTGCTGCTGCACCACTGCGTCCTCATCAACTGCTGCCACGGCAGCGACCGGCGCCGCCGCAGGCAGAACCACCAGCGGCACGTCGTCGGCGTCGTCACCACCAGCGCGCCCGTCGCGCGGCAGCGCCAGCACCAGCAGCCGCAGCAGCAGGAGGAAGAGGAGGAGGAGGAGGAGGAGGCGAGCATCAGCGTGGAGGTGAGCGCGACGTCGCGGACGCACCTCGTCGCCGCGGCGGTCGTGTGCCGGTACCGCCAGGAGGAGGCCTGGAAGGAGACGACGTGCGCGGTGTGCCTGGCCGACTTCGACGACGGAGAGGCCGTGCGGGTGCTCCCCGAGTGCATGCACTACTTCCACGCCGAGTGCATCGACACCTGGCTGCGCGGGAGCACAAGCTGCCCGATGTGCCGCGCCGAGACAACGCCCACGCCGTCGCCCACGCCGACACCTACCTCGGCGTCCGTGCGCCACCACCTCGAGCTCTCCGTCTCCCTCGAGGAGATCCTCGTCAGAACGTAGCAGCACTCGGACCATCTCCTCGGAGCACTGACGGCGTAGGCTGCGGCTGCGGCTGCGGCTGCAGCGGCGCGGCTCCAGTTGCTGGAAGCGTAGCGAGAAACAGGGCAACGAAAGGAGGAGGAAGGCGAAGCAGAGTGCTGGTTGCTCTGCTTCGTTTGTATGCATGGAATCAGAGTAAGGGTGGTGCATGGCGGGCATTTCTTCCATTTTTTTTTGATATAGGACAGGAAGATTTTAAAATTAGCTGGAGATATTTTTTATCTCTTGATCTCAAATTCAACTGCCATGTTTTTGCTAAATCATGAAGACTTAGCAAGATTATGCTTTGTTGCCACTATTCTTCTGGGTGGTGGTACCATAGAAAAATCTAGATATTTATAGGTGCCTTCAATTTCCATACACATGTGTTTATATTAGGGACACCCTCATGAATTAGTGCTACAAAGTGATTTTATTGAGAAAAATTACCCATTCGGATTTAAATTCCAATAAAATAAATCTTGCTCTTGTTAGCAATGTGTCGTAACTTTTCGCTCTTATGATACTAACGTACAACCAATGAAATCCCTACACCAAGAGAAATTTGGAGGAGGAACAGACAGGGTGTTTAGTTTCAGGATTGGGTTAGTTCATCTTGTCATTGCTCACATTTTTGTTTGATTTGTGGAATGAAATGGGTTGATGCATCATCACCTGGTTCAATAAATTTGACGAATGAATTCATGATGCACAATCTCGTCCAGAATAGTTTGATTCCCAAAACCAAACACCCTATAAGAGTTTCTGCTAATTACAAATTAAAAAGAAGGATCGGCTATGTTATAAAGACAAGGATGTTGGGGCTGCAATGTTGCATTTCACACATTTATCTTAGGAAACATGAAATGTGTTCAATCTTTCACTACGGACGACCCAAAGCGAACAAAATCCTACTTAACCTTTGAAAGGCGAGACCAAAAATAAGAGTCCTCGATTTCCAATAAACTTATATTAACCATTATAAGGATATTAAACAATCATTTGCCACGCAGAGCAGTATTCTTGTTATTCAAATCATGGAAACATAACCCGCATTGATCTTTAGGCTATCGCATAATACTCTATTTGGGACGGCAATATTATTCATTTATTGTGCTCATCACCTTGCCAGAAAGAATATCGAGCAAAAGTAATGAATTTTTGTAAAATACCCCTTTGTATAGAAAAAATGAAATTATATATATTATAAGGCTACTAAATCCTGAATTTATCAATGTTAGACGACCCCTACTTAGAGTTGCTTGCCTCTCCATCTATAGAGTCACTTTTCAAAACACTCCACCATTTTCCAATGGGTATTTACCAATTTTCTATAGTGAATACAAACACCTGAATATTTTGTTTGGAATTTACCTAATTTTCATCTAAAAATCACAGTACATTGTTCCATCGCAATATGGGTGTCACTAAAGCAGAATAACTCGCTCTTATTAATGTCTATTTGTAGACTTGACACTCGCTGAAATGGACAAAGTATTTATTTTATGTTGTAAGCTTGCTTTAGATCATGTTCTAGGAGTAGAAATGTATAATCCGCATATTGTAAAATAGATAAATTATCATCAATGGTATGTCACACTATTAAAGATGATAGAGGAGAAAGTTAACCTCCTTATCGAATGCCTTTTATTGTTTGGAAAAGCTTACTAACATCATCATTGGCATTTATCGAAATGTTTTTTTTAGCTTCCAAGTTCCTATAGACTCATCAAGAGTAAAGGAAGTCACCTCAGGTTCTCCAAACAATCCCTTTAAAATATTTTTTGTGATATATGCTTTTAAGTTAGCTTGTCCATCATTTCTACCGATCTTGTGATGAAGAAAGAAAAATTATCATTTACCTATGCTTGGCATTGGCTATCAATTGGAACTATCTCCCAGTAAAGATATAGCACGCTAATAGTATTTAATTTCCTATTAAATACTGAAAAAACACAAAGCGTGTTATATCTTAGGTTCTCCAAACAATGCCGTGCATTCATTTCATGATCGTACCATACATGATCGAAATCTCTTGTCAGACTGTTGTTAGACAGCCTCTCCCTGTCAGTGTCAGCAGTCAGGTGCTTCGACTAACACAAGAAAAGCACGTTAGTTGAAGTTGAATCCAAACCGTGTCCGTATGGGACGACCAAGGGTTGCACATACAATACGTACAACGGTTCACAAGAGAAGACGACAGTCATCAATTGAGCTTGTGCCTGTATCAGTCAGTCAGTCAGTGAGTTGATGTTTTCGACTCGTCGTCTTCTTTTATTACTCAAACTGAAGACTGTTAACCTGGTCCTGTTGGTAACAGCGCACAGAAACAACATGTACAGTACATAGAACCACGGCATGGAAAATTGACGCAACATACGCTAGTAACAACACATCACAACAATAGCACGGGATTTGGACATCGACCACAATCATCATCAGCAGTGGCAAGGAAGAAGGCCGGACAAGAACCGGGAGCACTCTGTTTGAAATTGAATTGAATCCACGGAGCAGATGCAGAGCAACTCCGCCTCCGCCTCCGCCCGGAGCACACCAGAGAGATGACATCAGAGCCCGCAGCAGTAGAACGCCAGCTGGCTCCAAGCGGCGGCGACGACGACGGCGGGCTTCCTCCATGAACTGGCGCGCCGCGTCGCCGCCGCGCCTTTGCCGCCGCCGCTGGTGCTGGGATTGCTGAGCATCTCCCACATGACGTGCACGTCGCCGTGCTCGCACGTGGGCACCTCCTTCCGAAGCCGACCCAGCCCTGCCCCTGCACGACATCCTTCCGCCGGAGGACCTCTGTGCTGCGGATTGATTGCGGTGCCAGCACTGGGACGACGACGACCACCACTCTCCTCCTTGCTTGCATATATAGGAATGAAAACCAATACGTACAGAATAGCACCGATGGTCCATGCAGATGCACCGGCGGCATGCTGTCTGGCTCACTGTTCTGTAACGGAGGGCCCACTATCGTTTGCTCAAATTTTGGAACTATCTCCCAGTAAAGATATAGCACGCTAATGGTCATTGGTTAGTGCAAGAGATTGAGCATGTTGTTCTCTGTCAATGCGAGTGATCTCAGCGGCACTATCTAAATTGTTAAAAATGTAAGGTGAGTGAGGTCGACATCCTTTTCTTTGTTTGTATATGAGCAGCCCACCCACAAAGAAAATTCTTAATATAGTGTTTAGTTTATTGTTACAACATTTGACCGAATTTGACATTTTACCGGCTTACTTCATATTTCCATGCCACGGTCATTGAAATCATCACAGACCAACCAAGTAAGTTCAAGGTTGACCCTTCTACCAACATTTCTACACGTACAGATCTATCTTAATCTTCTACTACAATAAAATAATGATGAAAACTAATACGTACGGAATAGCACGGATGGTAATCCTAGCTAAAAAAAGGAAACAAGGTACTGCAATTGCAAGAGCATCACGTACGGAAACACCCTAATATGCAAATACTCCCTCCGCAGTCCGTATAAAAAAATAATGTAATTCTCGCATTTCGAGAAACCAAATACTTTCAAATTTGACCAAATTTATACCAAAAAATACAACCATTTATGATAGAAAATAAATATCATTAGATTCGTTATAAAATATACTTCTATAATAAACCGATTTGGAGACATAAATCTGAATACTAGGTCAAACTTGAACAATTTTAATAGGAATGAATACATAATTGCATTCTTTCGTGGATGGAGGGAGTAACAGTCAGCAATTAATTATACTTACCACTAAGATTCCTCGGTACAATCGAGATGAGAGATCCAGGCATTTCCCCCTTGAGCAATAGAGGGACGTGTTAAATTATTATTACCACTAGGTCAATGGAAGTCAGCAGTTAATCATCACCAGTAAGGACGTGTTAAATTCAATGTTTTTCAAAATAAGTACTCTTTCTGTCCCTTAGCATTTGTCGCTATGATAAGTGCGCTAATCTAACATTGTTAAAGTTTGACTAAATTTGTAAAAAAATATAAGTAACATTTGTATCTCCAAATAAATTTATTATAAAAAATAGATTCAACGATTTATCTAATAATACTACTTTTTTATTATAAATATTAATATTATTTTGTATATATTTTGTTGAAGTTAAGTACTTTTGACTTTTTGTGAAGTGAGAACGACAGTTAAAAAGGGACAAAGGGAGTACAGGAAAACCCGGTTGTGGAAAAGCAAAGAAAAGGAATTATTAAACTTCAAATGGAAAACTCTTTGATCTAAACCTAATTTTTGTTTGGAAAAAACAAAAAAATGTTAATACTAATCTTCTAGACCAAGAAACCAGCACTCAACATATATATCCATACGCGTACGCATTGTAGTTGTACTACTTTTTTTGGTTTGAAAAAAACAAGACAGAATGAACAGATGGTAACCCTAACAATGAACCAGGTACTCCCTCCATTAAAAAAATAGAAATATCGTTTTTCAAGGAGTCAATAAAACTAAGTTTAATTAGGTTTGTAAAAATATTGCCAATATTTATACTTTCAAATATGTTTATACTATGAAAAATATTTGTCATGTTTAATTTAGTGATACTAGTTATGCATCATAATTGTTAGTAGTTTGGAAAAAGTCTACTTCACCCCAACTATTCAGGGTGGTCTATTTCACCCCTCAACTATAAAACCGGATTTTCTACCCTCTGAACTTTTCAAAACCGGTTGGGCGGTGGTTTTGCTATAGTGACAGTGGTTTTGCTACAGTGACACTAATGGTCATTGGTCAATGCAAGAGATTGAGCAAGTTGTTCTCGGTCAATGGGAGTGATCTCAGTGGCACTATCTAAATTGTTAAAAATGTAAGGTGAGTGAGATGGACATTCCTTTCTTTGTTTGTATATGAGCAGCCCACCAACAAAGAAAATTCTTAATAGAGTGTTTAGTTTATTGTTCCAACATTTGACTGAATTTGACATTTTACCGGCTTACTTCATATTTCCATGCCACGGTCATTGAAATCATCACAGACCAACCAAGTAAGTTCAAGGTTGACCCTTCTATACTAACATTTCTACACGTACAGATCTATCTTAGTACAATAATGAAAACCAATACGTACAGAATAGCACCGATGGTAATCCTAGCTAAAAAAAAGGTATTCGAAACAAGGTACAGCAATTGCAAGAACACGTACCGAAACACCCTAGTCACCAAATACTCCCTCCGTTCATAAAAGAATGCAATTCTCGCATTCTGAGAAACCAAATACTTTCAAGTTTGACTAAATTTGTACCAAAAATACAACAATTTACGATACAAAATAAATATTGTTATATTCGTCATGAAATATACTTTCATAATAAAATGATTTGGAGACATAAATTTGAATATTAGTCACTGTAAATTTAGTCATACTTAAACAATTTTAACAGGTACGAATACCATAATTGTATTCTTTTGTGGACGGAGTAAGTAATAGCCAGCAGGTAATTATTCTTACCACTAAGATTGCTCCGGTACAATCGATCAGAGAGATCCAGGCGTTTCCCCCTTGAGCAATAGAGGGACGTGTTAAATTATTATTACCACTAGCTAGGTCAATGAAGTCAGCAGTTAATCATCAGCACTAAGGACGTGTTAGATTGACTGTTTGTCAAAGCAAATAGAGGGAATCCCGGTTGTGGAAAAGACAAAGAAAAGGAATAATTTAACTTCAAATGGAAAAATCTGATATACGACGAAGATCACCAGCACTCAACATCATATATATAACCATACGCGTACACATTGTAGTTGTACTATTTTTTTTGTTTGGAAAAAACAAGACAGAATAGAACAGACTGGTAGCCCTAACAATGAACAGGGTACCCCCTCCATTCTAAAAAATAGAAATGTCATTTTTGGAGGAGTCAATAAAGCCATGTTTAATTAGATTTATAAAAAATATTGTCAATATTTATACTTTCAAATATGTCTATACTATGAAAATATTTGTCTTGTTTAATTTAGTGATACTTGTTATGTATCATAATTGTTAGTAGTTTTTGTATGTGCTTGGTCAAATTAAGGATTGTTTGACCTGCTCCATGAGACTTCCATTCTTTCTAGCCAGAGGGAGTAAAAAGGCAAAATACATGGCACAAACCACATACTAAGTGGAAATATGGAAATCAATTTACAAAATGTATTTTGGTTGTTAAAAAAATCTAAAATATAGCAAAATTGAGATGCAAACTATCTTTTGAAAAAATCATACGAAAATAATATATTTGAGTTACATATGCACTAAAAGACAAATACATGCATCTAAAACATCTAAAACCATCGCTGTTTGTATAAATTTTTCTGATTTGAGTTTGAATCCCAACTTTTGCACATAATTACATATTTTTATGCTCAATATGGATATATCAAATTTCAAAATTATTTGAACTACTAAGACACTTTTTAAAAATGATTTTCAAGTTTGCACGGTGGTTTCCAGCACATATTTTTTCCGGAGTAAAAATGTGTGCAGTTAATTAGTGATAGCCAAGATTGCTCCGGCCGGCCGGCACGATCGTGGGATTCTAGGAATCGGAGAGATCCAGGCTTTCTGGCTTCAGCATCAAGCCTCGTCGGTGTCGTCATTCAGCCGTTAGCTAGCTACCGTTCCCTATAAAAACAAACAAATATGACGATTGTTGCCTGGCCCGCCTTGATTCCATAACTCATCAGCAGGATTACAGTTTCGTCACTCCAGAGTGCCGACCAATCCGTCCATGGCCACCAACACCGGCGGCAACCCGTACTCCAACACGCAGCAGCGGCCATCGCATCACATCTCGCCGTTCTACAAGGTGGCCGCCGCCGCCGTGGTCACCCTGGGCCTCATTGCCCTGCTCGCCAAGCTGCTCCACTTCTGGCTCCGCTACCTCAAGGACGCGCAGGAGGCCGACGCCGCCGAACGCCGCCGTGTGCGCACGGTCGGCATCGGAAGCGGGGGCGGTGTAGTAGCGCCACGTCAGCAGCCGCCGGCGCCGGCGGCGGTGGCCGTGGAGATTGTGCGGGCGATAAGCCCGCTGGTTTGCACGTACCTGAGGGCGGACGGGTGGCCGGCGGAGTCGGCGTGCGCGGTGTGCCTGGCTGAGCTGGCCGACGGCGACGCCCTCAGGGTGCTGCCGGTGTGCATGCACTACTTCCACGCCGCCTGCGTCGGCGAGTGGCTGCGCGCGCATGATACCTGCCCGCTCTGCCGCGCCCCGCTCGCTCCTCCTGCCGCCGACAATGCCGCCGCCTAGTGAGCGATCAATGAGTAACCGCCATAACTAACTTGGGGACTGTCGCACGTGTAAATGTCCGTGTGTGTGTATAGATTGATTGACTGCGCTTTCTATACGTGCTCGTCAATGTACGGTGACTAATCCATACGGTCAGGACAAATGGATTAAATTTCATACTACGCTTGATCATGATCTCAACGTCCTGATCAAGCCAAGGCATATCCTCGAATGGTGACTATTCTGAGGTTTCCACATAGTGGACACGCGGCAAAGCTGGTGCATGTTCGTCGTTCCCAGCGTCGGTACCTCGTATGCACACACGATATATAAACCAAAAGAGCACGGTGCAGCTGTAGCTTTTTTTCTTAAAATATTATCACTAGAGGTCTTTTTTTTTATAATAACCGCACATTGGAAGTTAAGAGATGGTGAGAGTTGCGTGTACACATGACTACTAGGCCACCACCGGGGACGGAACCATGGTGGTGGAGTACTATGCTCTCGGCGTTTTGGAGGACGCGAGAGAATAGTTGATATAGGTTTCGGACCTGCATATATCGTGTGGTTAGATTCACCTAGCTGGTTGCGATTGATTTAAATCACCATCTCTTCCCAGTTAAGAAGTATCTTTGATCCTCGCACCATCATCATACTTAATTAATGGCAAGGATACTTATGAACATGAGATGTGAGACTTAATCAAGTGTTTGAATTAGTATAGTGCAAACATGGATTACTGATAATGACTTAATTTGAGCTAAAACTTAAAAGTAAGGATCCATCATCGGTAAGCTTTTATGCAAAGTTACTTTTGATACTTGCTATGGACCATCTTGTATCCCTTAAATCTTTTCATACCCTTCGAGTTTTTCTCTTTTTCTGGTTATGTCTTGCGGAATACAATTTAGTACTAACGGTTTGTTAACCCCTGCTACAGGTGAACATCAGCAGCAAGTGGTTTTTGCCCATGTTGTATGACGGTTCTAGAAGAAGATAGCCAGTAGTAAGTGTTGTGCTTTACCTCTCATACTTGTGCAGGATGATCTTTTGTTGTTTGTTGTACATTATGTTAGTACTTGCTACCCTACTATGTCTGAGAAGGCAAAAGCTTATGGTTTGTAAGACTTAAATAAATGGTTTGTAATACTTCCGCACGTTTACTCTGATGTAAAATATATTGTATCAACTATTGTAATACTGCAATGCTTATCTATAATGATCCTCAACAGTTGAACAAAGTGGATGATTTGGGATCCCCTGAGGACACCCTACATACTAATAGAATTGTCTGAGTCCCATGCATATTGGTCAGATGTCTCCAAGACAATGACAGCAGGGGTGGATCCATACGGGGGCTGGGGGGCTGCAACCCCCTCGTGAGCCTGATTTGTCCATTAGATAACTGTTACTTAGCCTGAAATCACCATTAATCTCTAGCTCTAGCTCTAAATCTTCATTATTTAGCCCCCCTTTGTCCCCATCCTGGATCCGCCCCCGAATGACAGTGCATGTAAATCAACATAACTTGGGGGGTTCTGCCACACCTAGCTTCTTATAAGAAAGTCTAGTTCGATAGAGTTGGTTGCTAAGTATACCTTGGTATGCCTTGTCCACTACGTAAATGAAGTATCCTATCCAATTTGAGCCTCCTGTATAGCTCCCCTGGCCCACTTCGTTCTGGTTGGGCCTTTTTGCTTAATAAAGACGGGCAGTATCATAGTAACAACACCAATGTTCCTAAAAATGATAATATTATTAGGTATCTACTCCTAAAATCAGGAAAATGATAGCTTAGGAATGAGCTCCCCGTTATATTTAATTGCCGCGCGTCTTAGCTCAATTGGCCCTTGGTTAGTGATAAGAGGGGTGACGTGTGTATCCAAAGGAATGATGCTCCTCTCGCTTCGGCACTTCGCCGACTAGGAATGCAAATGGTACAAGTATTATCCAATCGTCCGTTCGTCTATTTGAAGGGACTGACATGCTAGATTTTTTTGTCAATATCTTTGTCAGATGTCCAGATGACTTCTCAGATATCAAATACAAATTGGAATTCTTTATATGGATGATGAATGCAAATACAATCTCATCAATATCTGCAGGATATCAGATATCTAATATTTCATTCAAATGTATCTGAATGATATCCAAAAAAATATCTATATCTAAATTTAAAATTTTAAATATATGTTGAACTGAAAATTTTATTTTAAATAAATATAAAATATAAATAAATATAATAAATAAATATAAATTAAATATAAAATCCGAGGAAAAATACGAAAACAAATACGATATCAAAATATCGATTCGTATCCAATCCTTTTGCATCCCTATCGCTGACTCTCGGTGGCACACGGCGCGAGGTCAGGGCTCACCAATAGATAGAACCATGAGGGGAATAAGGGTGATGGATGAACAACAAAAATAACATTCTTTAATACTAAAGATATAGATATAGATAAAGATAGAGATAGAGATAGAGGTAGAGGTAGAGATACAAATATAGATACGGATACATACTGATATAGATATAGATATAGATATATCTTAAAAAAAAGTCATCTACCATGATGCTTTACAAGGGTACACACATTATATAGGTTGCAAGTTTGATTTCTTGTAGAAGTAGAGCCACTGCTAATAGTCATAGAAAAAAGATTTTTGATACCACGATCCTTTTAGATTTGGCTTATTATTTTTTTCTATCATTGATAGATTTTTGATATTTTAGATTTTCCAGTTATCAATTACCACAAATAATTTTCAAATACCAACCATGTAAAGTCACAGAAAAATATGACAAAAACAAGAACACAAGTGGTGGGACCTACTAGTAATAATCTCATAGATAAAATATATGACAAGGGTATCAGCAACTAGAAATCAATTTGTTGACGCTCATGTTGCACAAAAAAATTGCTTTCAACTATATTAGACATTGGAACTGATTCTTGGGTTCTTTAAAACTCGCATATAAAAATGAACTATTGAACCGTAACACACATTATATTTGCAAGTCGGGAAACACTGAAATAAGTGAATTTCGGCCAAAATCTTGTAGCCTACTGTGGCTATGGCAGGCCGCCTTGACAGTGATCTCTGCCACTAGCCATATCCGTTACTACTACGTGACTACCTTTCCAACCAAACCCTCACGAAAACCTGCAGCCGTGCATGCAGGGTCTCTGCTCTCTTCTCTGGTCGTCGCCTCCACTAGTAACTGATCTGTCACGCATGGTGTGCTTGTTACTTGGACATTTCTCTCTTTTGATGATGAAATCCAAGCCACAACTACCAGATTATGTCATATAGTGCTACTGCTTTAATTATTATTATTGTTTTCCATAGTACGAAGAGTAAAGTTCATTGCTGTTCCTTGAACCAATACCCATTTGGATGAATATGAGACTCAAACAAAGTTGAAGGACTGAAATGACATACTTTCTGAGTTCGAGAACCCGGATGACAAACTCCATAAGTTTGAGGACCTGTCATAGACTTTACTCTACATTTATTAACCAGTAGTAGCAGGCTAGCAGCAGAATAAATCAGCTGTACCCAGGATAGCTAGAGCCCATTCTATTCTAGCTATTCACTTCTTAAATTCCGATCTAGCAGGTTTTGTCTTAGTCTCGAGCAGATCGAGAGGTGAGTCGCCTCCAAATCATGTTAATCTATATATTCGACATGTGTGTATTTATATGTATATGCTCTTATTTGCGATTCATCGCAGGCACTGTACCTGTACGGCTACGCTATCAATTTTCAACTGTGTTCGGATTCTTGTTTCTGTCAAGGATTTCAGGTCTGTTTCCTGTTCTGAGAGGTTTGTGCTCCTTCTGTATAAATAAAGGGCGCGCTGGTACTGTTGTTTAAATTTCTCTGCTCTAGATCTACTATATAGGTGGTAGTACATGTAGTTAGAATATCCGTAGTTACAATCTGCAGTATGTACGTTGATTTAACAGATCTGCAAGATTTTATTATTATAACAAGTTTATATATATATATATATATATATATATATATATATATATATATATATATATATATATATATATATATATATATATATATATATATATATATATATATATATATATATATATATATATATATATATATATATATATAGGGAAGTGATCCATGGATCCATGGCAAGCAAGTTCGCAAGGAGGAGCACCACTGGTGCTGGACGTGATAACAAGCACAAGGAGGTTATGCGCGAGCAATCCGCTGTAGGCGCAATGGCAGAAGCTCCTTCTTACTGCCTGTTCCCAGAGGAAATAGGCCACAACAGTGGCAGCCTCCAGCTCCATGAGTTCTTCTCTGCGGATCGCCAGCAGCCAAAGCCGCTGGAGGTATCCCTCTTCATTTTTAATTAATCAATTCCTTTCCTTTGTGTATATATATCGTCCCTACTGCTGTAATACTACTAGCTGTTATATTTATCGTCATCTTTGATTTAGTTCTTTGCCAGATCTATTAGATATGTACTCCATATCTGTAAGTGGCAGCTTTGATTTCATTTGTTTCCTGCTAGCGCTAACTGTTACCTATTAATTACTTTCCCTGCTGATTGTATGTATTGTCATCTACGTTCCTACTGCTTGATTATCTGCTAATGTATTAATGCCATGATACAAGTTTTTCTCCTAGACAGCTTTGCTAATGATGATATGCCTTATTGAGTAACGTTTTCTCTTTTGATAAAATTTGAAATTGGTTCTTTTCTTTTTCTCTGTACCTGACAGCTGGTAAGTTGGCACACCTCTGTGCGATTACTCTAGCGTGCTTGCCTGATATCTATTGGTCATTTTTTTTTGAGACAAAGGCAAGAGCAAGAAGGGTAGCCGGTAGCCAAACGCGGTGTCAACACAGGACATGTGAAGGGCTGACCCACCCACGAGACGTGAAGTGAACAAAACTGCCACGAGTCATCGTTGCCGAGCGTGGTTGCAAAGCAGCCAGCAGCTCCAACTTCCCATGGCAGACCCAGACGAACCTAATTAACATAGACAAGTGGCTCAAAGCGAGAGGCCGCAACATGTCATTGTTGTCAAGCTCAAAGCAAAGAGTAGCTCCGAGTTCCTATCTTGATCCTCTGCCCAGCCCCCATCGTTTGCCAGACCTCTGAAGCATCCCAATCGATGAAGAAGGGGTGGTTTGCCTCGTGTCATCGTTGCCGAGCCATGTCCCCTGATGCAGCAACTTCGACTTCATGCTTAAAGTCCCCCCTCCACACGTAAAGTGGGCATTGAGAAGCGAAGAGTATCATCCAAAGGCGATCATGGCCAAGACGAATTCCAAAAATGACGCCTTCAGGAAGGGCATGACGGTGAGAATGCCAACGTCGCTCGTCCAAGATGAACCAGGCTTTCACACAAGGAAGATAGTGCTAGGGGAACATGACGCCCTTAACAAGAAGAGCGGTGCCCACGGGCGTCACCGTCACTAAGGCATTCGCCCAAAGGATCCCCCAACACAAACGTATGGCCAAGACCCTAGACCCTAGCCCGCTGTCACCACCGTCGTCGCTACCCTACTATCCCACAGAAACCCTTCTAAAGGGGCATCGGCGAAGACGCCAGACCCTAGCCTACGTCACCCGCCATCCCCTTTGACCGGGCAACACGAAATCGGGCTTACCCTACCGCGCGTGTCACACTGCCATACGCCGAAGCCATTGTCGGCTGTTGTCATCGACTCTGGCACCAGTAGCTAACGTTGCTAGAGCCACCACCAGTTGTCGTCGGGTGTACGTGCCCCACCACTGTGGGAGCCACCCCCAGCCCAAGAGGCACCAGATCTGGCCGGTAGGGTAGAGCACTGGGTGGACCAAGCCAGTACTGCCGCCTCCACCATGGCCACCACCACCAGTGCCCCCCGCCGTGGGGTGCCAGATCTAGCTGCCAGGGCAGTAGATTTGGCTGCCCAAACCCTTGAGCAGCCTAGGCCGGCACCGCCGACGCTTCTTTACGAGGAGGAAGGAGATCCCGACACCATTGCCACTTTGCACCTGGCCAGGCTTTGGCTAGCGTTGCTGGAGCCATGACCAGGTGGCCCTGCTAAGCCCCATGTGGCCTGAGCAAGGCCACACCCAGCTGGCCCAGCACAGCATGTGCTGCCAGGCCGCCGAAATGCGAGGAAAGGCCCCGCTGCCGCCATCCCAACAAGTCGCATAGCCCTGCTGGCGGCCTACTCTAGCGTTGATAGGGCGAGAGAGGGGTAGTTAGGGTTAGGCTTCCTAAGTCACCCATGTGTGGGTGGCGACACATCTCTTGGTCATTCAATTTATGTCATATATGTCGCTTCAAGAAAATTATAAAGAAACACTTAATGCATGACCGTGTATGTTAATTGAAGCATGATGACATACATTGAGTCATTGATCGCAGGAGAAGATGAAGAGAGCCACTAACTGAAGCGTTTGACAGCTGCTCCCCTCTTCCCCACCCCACCCCCAAAGACCACAGCAAAAGGGAACTAAGGTTGGGGGCACCATGATGGTGAGGTTAGGTGGAGGTAGGGTAAGAAGGTAGGGAGTGGATGACAGGGAAATATGGCGATGTGGTGGTAACCAGTGGCCAGAAAGGGAGGCACAACTATAATCTCTATTTCCATCGGGTGCTAAGGTAGTTGAATAGACCACCTCTAAAAGATGCATGGTCAATGTAAACGAGGACTTTGTAGAGTTGGTTGTAGTCCTCCTTATCTAAAAAGCTATTTCCATAGATGGGTGATTATATAAGTCACCTGCATGTGGAACTCCCTTCCAAAAAAGCAGCAACGGTGACATCACAACACATCCACACGCATCAGTCCAACAACATTCTTATGACGATTGTTTCTTCCACTAGCTGAACACCTTTGCGTGCTTCTTCTCTGTGCTTCATGACAAGGCCGTGCTTAGCTACATGTTGGAGAACTCGAGCACCTCATGAAGCTTCTCCTTGTTCTATTGGAAGAAATGAATATGGCATGATTAACAACACATGCAAAACAAATAGATTTTCCATTCATGATAAATCAAGATCGATCGATCTTACATGGAAGATGGAGTCTTCCTTGCCAACATGGATGAGGAGGGAGCTAACAAAGGCAACACTAATGCCAGTGGTGGTGTCGACCTAACTTGTAGCTGGACACTCTGCCCCTGAAGTCCTAGAACAAATGTGAGCACCACAAGAGAGATAATGTCAGCTAGAAATTCCTTTTGTTCTTCACTGTTGTGCTATGTCTACATAAGCCTCCATCTTCATCAGCTACCATCCCTCATTCTCACGATGCCTTCGTTAATACATTAATGGAGGCAGTCACAACTACCTCTATTAATATAGTAACATAGGTGGGCACCTTAGTACAACCTCTATTAATATATTAATGGAGACGTGAATTATGATGTCCGTCTCTATTAATCTCGTTAATAAAGGCGGTTGCCTTAAGCAAACTACTTCTGAAAAGACTAATGAACTGTGACACTTTTGTTGGAGGCGGTTTCCTTGCCCGCCTCAGTAAAGCCACAATGGCCGCCTCCAAAAACTATTGCAATAGTAGTGTAGTGTGTTGGAACTGTAATGAGGAAGTCAAATGAATGATGGCTGCAAATGGTGGTGGAAGCTTCAGATGAGGATCAAGGAGGTGGTGACTGAGGTGACCCTCGGGGACAATCAATGGAAGACGATCATTTGGTTGTTCCGATTAATGCACCGAATGTCTTATACACTGCGCACGCTCATACCCCTCATTGTTCATGATTATTCCCACCTGACATCTATTGTTGCTATATGCAAGGGGTACCCTTCCTACAGGGAAACATCAAGTCACACACCAATTGCAAAATGGAGGTAGAGACTGTTCATTATATCACCCATGCTACCGTAGCCGGAGTAAAAAGATACAAAGTAGAGTACTATAGGCTAGCCAAACTATTCTACATGGCCCAAGACCTAAACCCCTATATTCAACACATTACCATAATATAGATATTCATTGAATACAAGATAAAATACTCCCTCTATCTATAAAAGAATGCAACTCTCACTTTTCAAGCAATCGAACTATTTAAAGTTTGACCAAAGCTATATAAAAATATACCAACATTTATGATAGAAAATAAATACCATTAAATTACTTATGAAATATCTTTTCATAGTAAACCTAGTTGGAGACATAAATGTTTATACTGTTCACTACAAACTTGATTAAAGTTAAGCTAGTTTGGCTGGCACAAATCCCATAATTGTTTTCTTTTGTGGACGGAGGGAGTATTTAATAATACCTTGGGTTTAACTCATGCTATCTCAAAAACACTGAACATTTCACCAATCAAGAATACCCTAGAAAAATACCATAAGTGTATGTTTGGAACCTTTACTCGGCTTGCCTGGTAAATCAAGATTACCTTATAGTTGCATAGCAAAGCAAAGCATGCTTTAGTGTGTACTTATTTGGTTTCCTCGCCGATGCTTTTGCTCCTCCTCCAACGCCCTACCAAGTGACTCATATGGTTGTACCTCCATGCTGGCAGAGGTTTTCTCAATTCTAGAGGTAAGGACCACAACTTAGTTGTTGATCACTAGATCACATTAGGAGGAGCACAATCCAATCCTCCACCAATGTCTACTATAATGAACCACATCATATTCTTTATCGTTCTCACTTGTGTAAAGTAAAATTTTGTGAGGACACCTTCCATTGGTAATCGTAGTGCCAAGCTTGTAGAAAATAGAGGTCACTGTCTAGTTTGTTTGGTGGTCGATAACTCCACTAGAATCATAGGATGTAGACTATCTTGAGCTGCCAAAGAGTTCATTTTTGGCATCACTAGTATTTTGTCAGTCCCACCCAAAGAAGCTTAACGATAGCATCTTGGACCGTCATTTAAGACATAAGTTCTACAATCCTAGTGATGAAGCTCACAATGCTAACTTGATCCAACAAGGGAACCTATTGAACTAGTGCAAGATGATTTTTAGTGTTGTCGAACTCATTGTGGCCATCCACCTTTGACTCATAGACTTGGTAATTGCACCAAAGATTACCTACATACAAGTGCTTGCTTCGCTGGTCCTAGTGGACAAAGAAATCCTTGATGAGCTAAGCAGATTACCTAGCAAAGCAAGCTTTTTGCTCGCTCCAAACATGCCACAAATTTGGAAAATCATAGCAAGTAAAGGCCCATTGATGAGCTAAGCAGATTACCTAGCAAAGCAAGCTTTTTGCTCGCTCCAAACATTTCCAGAAAGTGCTGGCCCATTGTGACAACCCCGCGAGGTTTACCACACGCTGACAGCGGAGATTATCGAGTTTGCTAACAAGCTGTCATCAGACGCATTCGGAAACTACGTGGTGCAGCACCTGCTGGAGCATGGAGACCAGGCCACTCGGTCCATGATAGTGAGGAAATTTGACAGGCGCGTGATGAGCATGTGTTATCACAAGTTCGCGTCCAACGTGTTGGAGAAGTGCCTGGTGTTCGGGAGCCAGGAGGACCGGCAGCTCATCATAAATGAGATCTTCGGCGACGCCGGCAGCCAGCACGTCGACCATCTCGTGGTTGGTTACCTGTGGCAGATTTTCCTACTTGTTACTATACAGGAAATACAGAGAATATGATTCAGAAAATATATGTGTGTGTGTGCAGGACATGATGATCAGTCGATATGCAAACTTTGTCATCCAGAAGATGGTGGTGACGGCAGAGAAGCAGCAGGTGGGTCTGCTGTTGGACGTGGCCAGGAACAATGCAGACAACCTGAAGAGATACCCACATGGCAGACACGTCATCGCCGCCATGGAGAAGTTCCTCAGTGAAAAGGGTATGGTGGTATATACATGGCTTGGTAATGTCCCCTGTTGCAGAATGCTGGTGATGAGGTTCCTGCCTCTTCGCCAGCAACAAGCAAACACTAACCTGTCTTGGCTTCTTCTGGTGTTTATTTTGTTGTTACACACGCAGAGGGGAGGCCTGTGCTTCTGGTGAACAATGAATGAGGAGGAGAAGACTGAAGAGAGGATGGGCGGAACCTACCTCTCCTGTCAGCCTTCTGCGCCCATAGCCTCTTAATCTTACTGTATACTTTCTTTATGGATATCATTGTAACGATGTCTTGGTCAATTTGGATGGTTCAAAATGATGCAATCTTCAGACAAATACATCCCTCTATCAGTCACTGCAAAAGGATCTTTCGACAAGAATTTGCCTTAGTTATACTAAGAGCAAAGAGAAATTTAGCTACATTAATGAACCAATGGCTATAAGCCTATGTGTAATTCTTCAGATTTTCTTTTTGACCTTCTTTGTTTCCTGAACTTTTCTTGTAAAGACAGTATGTAAGTTTGTTTAATTTTTTTAATAAAAGCACAGTAGGGGGCAACCCCTCCTGTTTCATTCAAAAAAAATCTTACTGTATACTCCGTGTGTTTCAAATTATAGTTTGTTTTAGCTTTGTCTAAGTCAAACTTCTCTAATAGTCTAACTACGCCCAGCAGAATAGCAGATGATAAATGAATAAATCATCTGATTTCCGAGCACTATGCTGTTTGTAGAGAATTAGGAAAACACCTTGTACCCTTGGGTCAGGTGACCTTTCATATATATAGCCGAAAACGGCTTGTGTTACAAGTTACATGTCTAATATGAATGCAACACATATACATGTCTAATACTGTTGCCTTCTGTTCTGCTAAGCAAGGCAATCCGGTGGGTAGGTTACGTGTGCCTAGTCGTCGCCCTTTGCCTCTTGTTCTTTCTCGACTCATGTTTATTTAATTTAGGCAGCTGGAGTAGTAGCGTTCGTCATCAGTCTTAGGCAAAACTACAGCAGGTTTCAGTTGCACATTGCAGGGTTGCAGGTACATGGTACTGATAACTAATCCTAATTTGGCATATCAGGTATCTCATTTGGTCGTTTTGCACTTGCTAGTAATTACCTAAATCATCTATTGTAGTACTACTACCAATTTGGCTGGGCAATTATGCTTGCCTGATTGCCTCGTGAAAAAGTTATGAATTATTTTCTGATGCAACCAATTATAAAGGTGGACATCTTAAGCTGTCCATCTCCATAAATCCATTTTAGGAGACGGACACTTTGAACAGCCTCCTCTGAAAATCATCGATTAACGGAGGCAGACGTCTTAAGTTGCCTGCATACAGAAATCGATTTACAGAGCTAGATGTCCGAAGACGACCACCTCCGTTAATCGGTGATTATCGGAGGCGGACGCCTACCACCGTAAATGACTTTCGGAGACGGGCATTTTTCTGAAGCTGCACTGACCATTAACGGATGCGGCACCCGATCATGCACGTCTCTGTTAATGGTTAGACAGTGTCTTGTAAAATCATTTGTGTAGCAGTGCAGGCCTCAGGCCATCACAGTTGATGATGACGGCTTGCCCCGAAGCAATCATAGCAGTGTCCCATGGGAGGTCCATGGCCTTCCCATCTGCGGCTGCTACTATGGCAGGAGCGAAGACTTGCCTGCCGCAGCTCAAGCCCAAATCAAAACGAATCCATTCTGATGCCCGTAGGATGCAGGACTTTTGACCATTGATTACTCTACGGTATTAGCCATTGCATAACGGGTACAACACTGCTAAGCCCAAATCGAACCAAACCAATCCATTCCAACAGCTGCTAACCCCAGACCCAACCAGCCCACCAAGCTCCTCAGCCCATTTCCTCTCAAACCAAATTGACCCAGTAAGAAAACAAGACCATAGAGACCGGTTCAGAACAAAAACCATTAAAAGCTTTACACGTGCATGCACACTAGTACTTGTAACACCCGCAAAACCTTACAAAAGCATGCGAGCTGCTAGCGCCCCAATGTTTGATCGGATACCGATCCGTTATACAGTTACCATGGCCACACCCATGTGGGGGCCCTTGCCGCCCGGACGCACGTGTGGACCGCTCGCACTCCCTCCGCTTTCCATGCGCATGCACGTGGGACCATATGCACCCGCTCGGCGGTGCCCCAGCAACAGCTACTGCAGGCAGCTGCAGCAGGTGGGTCCCATTGTAACATGTGTAATACCCGATCAACTTTTGTAACATCTAGATAAAACACTTGTAATATAAATCCGAAACGGCTGAAACACTTGCAACATATGTTTGAAGCACTTGCAAAACACTAGAAGAAACTTCAAAACACATGTTTAGGGATTGCAAAGATTTGCAACATCCAAATGAAACACTTGCAATATACGTATAAAACACCAGAAACACTTGAAACATACTCTTCCAACTTGCATGTAAATGCAATATCCAGATCTACTTTTACAACATCCAGATGAAACACTTGCAACATACATCTCAAACATCTGAAACATTTGGAACATACTCTTAAAACATAGGTGTATAGCCATTATAACATGTGCAACATACCGATTTATTTTTGCATACTTGAAACATAAGATTGTAACATACGCATTTAGCGCAATGTTATCTTGCTGCTTGGACAAATGGAGGATCGTCGTTGTAGAGCTCGACGCCGGCACGGAGGTCGGCGACAGCTCGTGTAGCTTGCCGGAGGTCGCCCAAGTTTAAGCCAACTGCTACTGCCATGGCATGTGCCATCAGATGGAGTGCTGGTTGAACGAGAGCAGCAACTGAAGATCATGTATTGGACTGAATGATGGATGGATTCCCTTCCCTCTGCTACTCTTGCTACTGAGCAGCTCATGTTAAACTGTAGGATCATAACCGGTAGATCTAGCGGGTACATTTCTCTTTACATTTGGGATAATCGACATGGATACATATCCAACAGAGAGATCCGGAGAGAGAGAGAGAGAGGGAAGAAGAGGCCCATACCTTTCGGTCTTGGCAGAGGTGCAAGAAGTCGCCATGGCGTCGGTGTACGGCGTGGTGGTCCGGCGGCGTGGCAGTAGTGCTTCCCGCCGCTGGCAGTGCCGCCCTCTAGATCGGCTAGTGTTTGGAGTGGGGTGGCGGCTGGGCAGTGAACCTCGTGGCTTGAGCCCGTGGCCCCCACTCCCTCTTATATGGCACTGTGCGATGGGGGCCCACCAACCTCGTTGGATTGGATGCCCCCATCAGGACGTGGTCAAAGGGTCCGAATTGGTCGTTGGGCCAATTCGGTTGAGATCTATTCTAACATTCTCCCCTTTGATCTCAACTTATCATTTAACTTTAAACTTTGACTTTAATTGCTTTTACTTTTATTTGTTCCATCACAGATTAGTGTATAGAGCATGCTTCATCGTCACGGTCAATTGCCGATAGATTTAACAGCTACAATACATGTCTCTGTTCTGAAACAGATTCTTGAACTTTTGGGCCCTTTATTGTCCGGAAAGCATAGGCTATACCATAAACCCATGTCGACTGTGTGTTCTCTGAACACACTGGGTGGTAAGCCTTGGTAAGCGGATCCACAAGCTTTTCTTGTTACTTATATGTTCAATACCTTTTAGTATGATTCCGGACTTTCTCCTTTACAACGTATAACTTTAATGTCAATGTGTTTGGCAGTACACTTGACCCGTTGTTTTAGGAGCAAACTACTAAATGGTTGTTGCTGTTGACAACAATTATCAATTCCGGGTACAAGTTTCTTAATAATTTTGCCTGTCCCGCAGCCTTTATATCATGCTATACTATAACTTTGCATCACTGACGATGCTAAAAAACTATTTCTTTGGAGCTTTTCCACAATAAAACTCCAACTGCGAGTGTTAGCTACTATGTGGGTTTCACTAAACATCTCGCCAAAATTTAACATTTGTACCCACAACTACTTGAGAGTACTTGTTCTTTCTTTCTTAGCATGAGGCCGACATTCTTAACTCTATTCCAGTGATCTATATCTGGACTGGACTTTTGCCAAAATAACCCGGATATATGAACTATGTCAGGGCAATATCTTATCTGTGTACTCATTAAGCTTTCAACAGCTAGAGCATATGGGACGTCCATCTATAACAATCTCACATTGCCTTTTGGAACACTAAAGTTCCCAAAACTATTACCCTTGACCATGGAAACAGGCATAGGTTTACCCGCATAGGTACTTTATTTCTTTAGAAACTTTTCTTAGCATGCTTATGCGATAGTTCTAATACCCCTTTTCTTCTATCTCGGTGAGTTTCAATCCTTATAACGAGAGACATTTCACCGAGAACTTTCTTATTGAACCTTGAGGACAAGAGCTTCTTCTTCTCATGCAGTAGATTGACATCACTACTAACAAGTAAGATGTCATCCACATATACACGATTAGAAAATAAATTTCCCATTGTATAACTTTGTACAAATGCAATTGTCCTCTCATTTTCTTTAACCCAAAATTTTCAATTGACTCTTCAACTTTAAATGTCATTGTCTAGAGATTTACTCTAGTCCATAAGAGATTCCTACAGGTGGCATCCCTTATGTTCTTTTCTTTCCATGACAAAACCTCTAGGTTGTGCCACGTAATCATTTTTATACAAATCTCATTGGGAAATATCATCTTTACTTTCATCTGATGTAAGTCGGATCATGATGTGCCATTAGCACTCATTGTAATCTATTCATTCGCTTTGCGCAAAACACTTTTGATTCAAGTCGCGCTTTACATCTTTACACATTCCCTTTGGAGTCACATTTCGTCTTGTAGACCCATCACAGCCTACTGTTTTGGCTCCTTAGGAATTTATTCTGAATCCTAAAATATTATTGGTATCATCAATTTCATTTTATCTTTCTTTGCTTCTTGCCACTTAGACGAGTGAACGTCTCTCATGGCTTCTTCAAATGAGGTGGGATTATCCTCTATTTGAATTTCACTAACATAGACTTTATAGTCATCAGAAATATCTGATTTTCTTATTCTTTGAGATTTTCTAGAGCCTTAGCTACTAGCATTTCTTGATCTTTTATTGTCAAAAGACAATTGATTCTATAAGGTCCTATGTAACAAGATCCTTGTTTATATTATTCATCCTCCTTGTGGAGTTATGTCTCTTTGTACCATGCTCCCCCAGATTGTCCCATCTTTAAACTTTCTTATTTGGGGTTTAATCTACTAAAACTCATATGGCACGTTTAGCACCGTCTTAATAACTCTGAATGCGTCCAGTATGGATACTGACCGACTATGCTATCTTTATATAGGAACTGTAAAAGGTCTATGAATTTAGCTATTTCTTTACTTTAGGGGTATCGATGTTATGACCGTCTTACTCCCCCGACGATCACATTCATCTTTTATAGATCACTTTAGTATGCATCGCATTGTCTAAATTATGGGGAAGTATCTTTCTTAATTGTCTCATATTTCTCCCCCTCGAAATGTGGTATGAACTTTTCTACCACAATTTCGAAACTATTCAGAACTCTTGTGAATGAGAAAACTTTGATTACTTACTTCACCCACATGATTACATCATACAAATAAAATTATTTTTTAATTCTTATGGGAGTACTTTTTCCTCATTTCACTTCAAAAACTCAACAGTCTTTTATCATTAATACTTTCGCAAGTCACACTTGCATGTTATTCTTATCTCGAGGTTCGTCTATAACTTTATGTTCTCTTTAAACTTATTGAGTGCTTAATTACTATGACACAATAGAAGAACACTGTCAAGCACATGAGTCATCACAACTTTCTCCTGCCATGCAGGATAAGTACTATGTCAAACTTCTCCCGCCATGCAGGATTAATTAAGACAAGTACTATACCATCTTCACCCCGCCATGCGGGTATTTTCTCAAACTTTTCCGTCATGCGGGTACTATCACAAACTTTTTCCCGCCATGCGAGATAATTTTCTTGAAGGGACATAAATGTCAATATTGGCTCATATTCAATCATCAAAATTAGAAAAAAACCAAATACTCTTTAACACACATGCTTAATCTGACGTTGGTCAAATTAAACATGCATGTCACTTATTACATTTCATATCATGATGATTAAGACTAAATTTTTTTTAAGAGTACATAAAAGGCATCTTTAATGTTCTCTTTCTTGGATCAATATACTAGAATTCTTTTCTTTTGAAGCCATTCTTTAAAGAGACCGTAGTCCCTTACATAATGGTCTTCTTTCTGAAGAAAATTGTACTTTTCATCTTCTGGGTCACAAGTACCCAACTCATTTCCTTTTCACCCTTCAAGAATAAAGGCATGAAGTTCTTTGTCTAAAACATTAATCAATAATCAACAATAATAAGCATGAAAATAACCCTACATTGGTCTGGTTAAAGACATGCACATTAAACTTTTAAATCTTTAAGTTCTATTCTATATCACCATTGGGCAGAAATAGAACAAAACCATCAATCTTATACATCAATTCCACATCACCGTTGGGCAGAAATGGAATTAACATATGAAAACTCAATTATCTTATAACCCTCTTCAAAACTAAATTCTCCCGTTTGTTCGAATTTAATTTTGAAGATCATCATTATCATTGCAGCGGAAAACATGAAAATACATTACATTCTGCTCACTCTGGAGCATCTTTTGTTTCTTATCCATTCTCTGAAAATTGGTCACTTTGATGCAAAATTTATCAGAGATTTAAACTTTAAACATAAAACTCATAGAATTATAACATTGTTATCATCAACGTTGGTCAGAAAATAACAACATCATAATTTTCTTTAAACTCAAACTTATAAATAAACTTATAATATTGTTATCATCAACGTTGGTCAGAAAAATAACAATATCATAATTTATCTTATGCTATGAACCGATTATTCCCCCAATTAAAATTTTTCCATCAGTTTCAACTTTAACTGGAGGATAAACTTTTCATTATTCATTGAATAACTATAACTGCTCTTCAAATTAAATCCTCCCGTTGGTTCGAATTTAATGAGAAGACAATGATCTTTAACTTTGTCGCGGAAACAGTTAATAAATCACATAATTCTATTTTCCAGAAGCACTTTATAATGCTTTACTGAACAAAATTATCGTTGGATAAAATTGCACAGAAAAATTGCATAAAAATGAATCAAATTCATCAAATATACATTAAAACAGCTTCTGGAAAAAAAAGAAAAACTTGAATAAAGGTCATTTCTTTGTATTTTATCATTTCGGCCCAACAACGCCCTCGCCAGGTGCTGCAGCTGTGCAGCCTTGTGGCCCGAAAGCCATCTGCAGCGGCCCAGCGGTGCTCGCCGTAGCCCAGTACGCAATAGCAGCGCGCGGCCTAGTATGCAGCAGTAGCGCGCGGCCCAGTGCTCCGAGCCGGCAGCGCGTGGCCCTTCCCCGCGCCCAGGCCTTAACCTGGGCCTGGGCCGGGAATTCCCTTCCCCGCCTGGGCCTAGAGCCGGCCTGGCGGATCCTGGCCGTCCTTCATCATCCGACGGACGTCCGGCCGTTTCGCAGGATCAAAACCCCCAGACGGTCGCCGAATCCCAAAACCCTAGTTCATTTCGTTCATTTCTCCCTTTCGTTCTCAGCCCCACAAGCGGCAGCAACGGCGGCACCAGTGGTCACCAGCGCCGGTGAGGAGATAGCGCCGCCAGAGCTCGTTCCGGTCGGATCTCGTTCCTCTTTTCTTTATCTGCTCCTTCCCTTCTCCTCTGTCCTACCCTTTTTCTTTCTTTCTTTCTCCTCCCCTTCTTCATTTCGCCACAGTGAACAGCAAGGTCTTCCATGGCGACCGGCGGAGGAAAAACATGGCGCCACTGCCGGACTCCTCGCCGGCGCACGAGCTCGCCCTAGGTTGAGCTCGCCGCCGTCGAGCGGTCTGGGCGACGGCGCCCTGAGCATCTGAGCACGCGCGCGCCGCGGCAAAAACGCCGACGAGCGGCGGCTCCTACCGTTCTTCCCGCACGACGTCTAAAACCGCCGGCGGTGACGACTACGGGGCTCGGGTAGGTCCCCATTAACGCCGTCCTCTTCTTCTTTTACCCCTTTAGGGTTAGGGTTAGGGTGCTCTTTTCGGATCGAAATCCATCACTGTTTTCTTTGATTTCTTTCCCCGATCTACTCTCTAGATTAGGCTCTCTTCCTCCTCTCCGTCCTCATTCTTAGGGTTAGGGTTCGTTCTTTTCCCGATTCAAAAACGGGTGTTCTTTCTTTTCTTGATCCGATTCGGATCAATAGCTCTGGCTTTTCTTTCTTTTCAACCCAAAACCTAGATCTACGCGCTAGTAACCAGCTTTGATACCATTGTTTAAACTATAGGATCATAACCGGTAGATCTAGCGGGTACATTTCTCTTTACATTTGGGATAATCGACATGGATACATATCCAACAGAGAGATCCGGAGAGAGAGAGAGGGAAGAAGAGGCCCATACCTTTCGGTCTTGGCAGAGGTGCAAGAAGTCGCCATGGCGTCGGTGTACGGCGTGGTGGTCCGGCGGCGTGGCAGTAGCGCTTCCCGCCGCTGGCAGTGCTGCCCTCTAGATCGGCTAGGGTTTGGAGTGGGGTGGCGGCTGGGCAGTGAACCTCGTGGCTTGAGCCCGTGGCCCCCACTCCCTCTTATATGGCACTGTGCGACGGGGGCCCACCAACCTCGTTGGATTGGATGCCCCCGATCAGGGCGTGGTCAAAGGGTCCGAATTGGCCGTTGGGCCAATTCGGTTGAGATCTATTCTAACAGCTCGGTCTTGTCCCTCTGGCGGATGAATAAGTGTGCATTTCTGTTGAAGATGGAAATATGCAGAGTATAAACCTGGATCTTATTGTATTGTTAAATATATGTAGAAATAGTAGGGAGGAGAACATCATAATAACAGCATGTACTTGCTAGGAGTGTACCTAGGATAATAACATCCCTCTTCCTCTTGTTGTGGGATAATGTTGCCTTTGTCAAATTTGGAGATGACAAGTATAGGACGGTTGGGATGGACATTGGCTGCACGCCTCAGTGCCGCCTCCACTTGAACCACCTCTGCAGCAGAGGTAGCAGTCCACAAGATTTGAACCTCGACTTCCCGAAGTGAAGGGAGGTATTCGAGGCCAAAGTTGTCACTATAACAACGGTCTCTTAAGGCCGGCACATAGACGATAAACGAAAGCTTTTGGAGATGTGGCATAAAGGCTGGTGCTGCTGTGCTTGTATTACAGTTGGTGTTGTTTTTTCCAGGACCAAAGGGCATAGCAAAAATGTCATCTTGCCCATCCCATATATGAAATGAAAGGCTCTTGCCAACCTTGTTGGGAAGAAACCAGACTGTTGACAGATCCATTACGCAGTGCTACAGCTTCTGGAAGTAGCCAGCATCACTGTCACTTACATTACTTATTGTGGCTGAGGACCTCATGAACAGCTCCAGATAACGGAGCTCTGGCAACCCGCCAAGGATTTTCAGGTCCTTTTCGTCCACAGCACCAAGGTATAGGCTCAATTCGGTGAGATTAGGAGGACATGAAGGACTGACCCATGATGGCAGCTTGCAGAATTTGACTGTACGCATATACAATTCTCGGAGGTGTCGGGGGAGAACAAACCCCACTTCTTCCGAACTGGCTGTAGGAAATTTATCACTCAGGTAACAAGAAAATTCTAGATAATTGTGGTTGATGAGATCCCGTAGATACTCCACGTCTACCGGCACCACATCCCTCTCGTCCGAACTTATTGCCGCCAGCTCCTCTACCGATGTGGCTACGCCGTTTACAGCCAAATGCTGCAGACGTCGTGGGAGGGCAAACTCTGTTTCCCACTTGGCTGCAGGAATTTCATTATCATCAAAACTATGAATAAGTACTAGAGTCTGGAGCTTGGGGAGCTGCCGGAGAGACTCCAGGAAATCTCTCTCACTGTCCTCATCATAGTAGGTAGTAGCAATGAGCACCCTAAGTTCCCTTAGGCTACTCAATTCTTTCATAAGGCGCCTTGTAGACCACTTGACGTCCCGGAAATGTATACGCACTACGTAGGTCCTCTAGAGATGTTAGTTTCCCCACCGAAGCCACCTCTTTGGC
Source organism: Saccharum hybrid cultivar R570 (assembly GCA_038087645.1). Classification (NCBI taxonomy): domain Eukaryota; kingdom Viridiplantae; phylum Streptophyta; class Magnoliopsida; order Poales; family Poaceae; genus Saccharum; species Saccharum hybrid cultivar. The sequence continues at coordinate 4,616,552 of JAQSUU010000744.1, forward strand.
TGCGTCAACATTATGGCTAAATGTAACATGAAGGCACACCAACTGTGTTAGCATGTTGATGCTCGACGGCAATTCTACGATGTAAGATTGCGTCAACTCCAGCGTCTGCAACATCCTTAGAGCTCCTATTTCTTCTGGGATCTTATCAATCTTTGTCCCTAGTAGACTGAGATACCTCAAGTGAAGTAATTGCCCGATATGCTCAATACGGATAGAGGATCCACCGTTAGGTTTACATCCTTCTATAGCTAACACGCGTAGAATTTTGAAGCTGGAGAGTAGGACCGTAGTCTCAATAACACACGTATAGACGATAAATGTCCTCACTTTGGGCATGTCCACGTGGTTAGCCTGACTAGTGTGCCCAATGGTCCTATTGTGCTGGGATAGCCTACTACGTACAGTGCTCGGTTTTATTAGTGTGCCACGACCATCATCCATTCTATCTGATACCGTGAGAAAGTTTTCTTTACCTGACACCAAGCGGATGAAATCTAGCACCATATCATGAATACGACAACCATAGACACTGCCGTCGGGATTGCTCTCTGCTTCGATCATGCTTCTATTTATGAGATCATTGAAGTATCCCTCTCCAACATCAAATAACCTTAGTCCTTGTTTCTCTTGGACAAATCCTTTAGCAATCCACTTCCAAATCAATCCAAACATGATCTCAGATCACTACCGGAGCCGGCTGCTTTGCCGAGGGCGCTAGGCTCTCGGCAAAGCCTCTAAGGCCCTCGGCAAAGCCTTTGCCGAGCGCAGCTCTCGGCAAAGCGCCCTCGGCAAAAATCCGATCGGCAAAGGCTTCTTTGCCGAGAGCCGTTTATCGGGCACTCGACAAAGCCTTTGCTGAGAGCCCGACGCTCGGCAAAGCGCGAAATAAAAAAATACGAAAAAAACCTGAAAAAAAAATTTAATCGGGGGAGGGGCCCTGGCCCGCGTCCGCCCGTCTCCGTCGGAAGTCGCAAGTCGCGGCATTTTTCGCGCACAATTCGCGGCTACGCGGTCGGCGGGATTCGAACTCGTGACCTCTCCCTCACGCAATACCTCCTCTGCCACCTGCACTACACACTCACATGCGTCTATATGTCGTTTCGGTTACTCAAATATTATACTAAACCAAGTGAAAATTGATTGTTTGAGGCCCTAAATGAATTCAAATCAAAAAGTTGTCAACTACAAAGTTTCATAACTTTTCGAGCACTACATTTTTCATATAGAAAGTTTTTCCATCCGAGGTATTTTGAAAAATTTAAATTTTAAAATTTTGAATTTCAAACGTAGTTTTGCATGACAAGATTAATTCAAATGAAAAAGTGGTCAACTACAATGTTTCATAACTTTTCGAGATCTACAAACTTCATTTAGGAAGTTTTTCCATCTGAGGTCTTTTAAAAAATTCAAATTTTAAAATTTTGAATTTCAAACGTAGTTTTGCATGACAAGATGAATTCAAATGAAAAAGTGGTCAACTACAATATTTCATAACTTTTTGAGATCTACAAACTTCATTTAGGAAGTTTTTCCATCCGAGATATTTTGAAAAATTCAAATTTTAAAATTTTAAAATTTTGAATTTCAAACGTAGATTTGCATGACAAGATGAATTCAAATTAAAAAGTGGTCAACTACAATGTTTTATAACCTTTCGAGATCTACAAACTTCGTTTAGGAAGTTTTTCCATCCGAAATTGTGGTGCTAACATTGTTCACAAATCTTATATATCTCTCTTGTAGTTTCATGAAACTACATGAGAGACATATAGATTTTGTGAACAACGTAATTATTACTTTGTCGAATGAAGAAATGACCAATATAAAGTTTGTAGATCATGAGAAGTTATGAAACTTTGTAGTTGAAAACTTTTTTATTTGAATTCGTTTAGGGCACCAAAACGTGGTTTGAAAAATTGCTTTGCCGAGTGTTTTACTTTGGCACTCAGCAAAGAAGCCTTTGCCGAGTGTTTTTTTTTGGCACTCGGCAAAGAAACTTCTTTGCCGAGAGCCGTTTATCGGACGCTCGGCAAAGCCTTCTTTGCCGAGTGCAGAGGCTTTGCCGAGTGTTTTTTATTTGGCTCTCGGCAAAGCCTTCTTTGCCGAGCGCCCGAAAAAAAACGCTCGGCAAAGCCTCCGGCGCTCGGCAAAGAAGCGGATTCCGGTAGTGGATGTGAAGGCAGATCATAGTAGCTAAAGGACACTATAGTCAGTAGTTTCTGCTTGCTCGTTATCTTTAAGGCCAAAGCCAATATATTTGTAAAGCTCGGACCATTCCTCTCTTGGTTTGCCCACCAATAAACTAGCCATTGTGATAATAGCTAATGGTATATCATCACATTTCCTTAGAAATTTATCACATACCTCATCTGGCTGATTATCAACACAGTTTCCTTCATGGCCATATATTCTTGTATAGAATAACGTTCTAGAGCTGTTGTGAGGAAGTGGTTGTAGATTGTAAACTTTACCAGATCTTGTGGCAACATCCATTTTACGAGTAGTTACAATTATTCTACCTCCACAACTGTTGTCATCATCAATAGACAATTTGATTATGTCCCAAGTTTGTATCTCAAATATGTCATCAATAACGATAAAATACCTATCGACACAAGAGTGTGCAGAAGTTATCAATAACAATAATAACTTAATGGATACTTAAGTTATATAGAGCATACATCTATAAGATGAAAAAGCATGACAACAACTAGAGATAGACAATGACTACTCTCTCCAATCACAAAAAAGTGATGTTCTTGATATAGACACTATGCAAAAAAGATTTGTAGTTCCTGTATGCAAAATAAAGATCTTGTGTTGGGTAGTAGTCCTAATGTCAATAGTATATTAGTATTTAAGTCTTATAATGTCTATTTACTCTAAGGAATCTCAAATTTCACAAACATATAGCCACATATGGTTTGCACTAACCTCTCTGCTTTTAAGATGTCTAAATTTTCTTACAAAAGAATTATATGTGCAGTAAAGGTTATACTATCACAATAGATAAGTTAAATTATTTAGATAAAATGCATAAATTAGATATCTAAGTAATAACTTATGTGATATTAATAATTTCAAATAACTTGCTACTACCATTATTATATGAGTTATCATGGAAATATTTTTCATGATTGTTGAGACATAACATATATATTTATATCTCAATGCATGTATGTGTACTTGATCTGTAAGATGGCACAACATGTATACTTACTTTAATAAGTTTTTAATACATTAATATATAATAGAAGTGGTTAATGAAGAAATATATATGCTTATGGTTTTTTAATATTTCTGTAATAGAAGTTGTTCATGAATCAGTATCTTTAATAATGGCAAAAGTGGTAATTTAGATGCAAATTTAAGGGTTATGTACATTATATATGATAATAGCAGGAGGGTAATTAGATGCAAATTGAGATTTACTTTAGATCATATTTCTTATTGCATAGATGGGTAATTTAAATATTGATTCATGGGTTACATTATGTTAATTTTCTCAATCACAGAGGTGGGAAATTATGTAGAAAGCAAAATAAATCCAATGGCTATTAAAGTCCACATAATTGATGACCACATGTTTCTGTTTCTTTGAGAATTTTTAGGATTTTATTTTTTTCTAGCGTGATATCTTACTATTACTAATTGGAGGCCCCAACAGATCCTCTACGTTAATTCTCACAAGATACGTTAGGAAAAAAAGATAAATGCTAGAAATTCTTTACTATTACTGGTTGGAGGCCCCAACGGAGCCTCTACGTTAATTCTCACAAAATGTGCTAGGAAAAAAGATAAATGCTAGAAATTCTCATATTAATCAGAAATATCTAGCCAATAAATCTATAGGCTCTAGCGAGAAATTCTTACATTAATCATAAACATCTAACCATTAAATCTATATCTCATCTGTACCATTAGATCTATTTTGTTTTCTAGAAAATTACCCACTCTGCCATTATATCTTAGATAAAAAAAGAAAAAAAAAGATAAATCCATTATTTTAACCGCAGCACCTCTTCTAATCCCGCCCTAGTGGCGGCGTTGTTCCATCGAGAGGAGTGGCAGCCTCGCAGGTCATCTGCATCGAGACCAGGAGCCATGACCAAGAAGGACGATCGGGACTAGAAGCAAGGGATCAAGAAAGTAGTCCTGGCCTTGAAGTGTTGGGCCCAACAGCCAGATGATCGAAAGCCAGCCGAGGCGCGCAAGTACATGTACCGTACGTGTATGCATCCATGTTGACGCATGCATCTGCCTGACGTGAATGCATATGCGCGTACTTCTAAGCGAGCAAGGAGGCCATTCACGCATCCATACTCGGCAATTACGTGGACGTGCGGTCGTATGCGCGGGACAGATGTGAACACGCAGGCCGCAGGTGCCATGATGTCCGGCGTCCACGGCATCTAGATCAACACTGGCACCGCCCGCACGTCCAGACCAAAGGTGTGGTCATCTTGCTAGATCCCACATTACAATTTAATTTCTCTCCTATGAAGTACTAAATTTGGCCATCCCATAATTACAATTTAATTTGTCTTCTCCAAGTACTTATTTTATACTGTTTTGGTATGGTCAGTGAACTTTAGGTGAGATTAGACCAGGGAAAGAATCGTGAAAGATGAAAGCAAGAGTCTTGGATTACTTTGAACAAATAAGTCTTGATATAATCCTTATTGATCATGACTTATAATTTTTTTGTTCACTTCAATAATAAATCCATTAGATTACTTTGAGTTTACATGTTAATGATGCTCAAATATTAGGGACAATGATCCATGGAGTTATCAATAAAGCCTATATGGAAAATCTCAAACCTCTATAATTATAAAAGATAACTAACTGATCCCATAATATTTCTTTTGTAAATTATGCACCTCTATCATTACTAAAGACATTGTTTTGACCCCTAAGTTTGCATTCAAATTAACCATACCTCTAATTATGAAATATAATGTAATGTAATATATACCTATATAATTTGTACCTAAATTATCCATCTCTACCGCTACAAATAAATTAACAAAATCTCTCAAATCTACATGTAAACGCTAATATATGCTATTATGAAAAATAATTCAACATCCATAAGTACAATATATGCACAAAGCTATTTGAAATACACACTTCTGCCAATAGTAAGTTGAAAATATGCACAAAGCTATGTTCCACTACATAGACCAAGGAAACATGTTTGTATTAGGATGAATATTTATTTATAAGCTTATTAAGTGTGGAAAAATATCCTTAGCAAATCATATTGTAATGACTTACACTTCACTTTCTGTTATATTAATACTCATGATAATAAATTTTGCAAGTCATGCTCTCAAAAATGTTTAAACAGTTTGATTGGAACATAATTTAATTTGTAAAACAATATTAATGCATGATAAAATAATAAATTCAACATCTTGGGTGCCATGGTGCATGTTAAAACAACTTTTTGTGCCATTATGAGAACTAAGGGTAGCCTAGTACATAGAATATTCTTTTAATAAAATAAAAAATGAAAATTTTGACTAAGCGATGAAATAAGCATTGGAATTTCAAATTAACACGTGATCAAAAGCTGAAAGTTAAAATATAGATTTTTAGGATATCACATAAAGCGAAGAGTTTATATAATTTACATTTATGTTTCAACTAAACACATATCATGCTAGAAAAAAGATTAATCCTAGAAATTTTTACTCATGAAACCGCTAGAAACAAAAAAACATAGAACCTAAAATTCTTAAAAAAACCTAAAACATTTTGCCATTACATTGGTAGACTATAATCACCTAAAAATAGTCATTGTGAGTAATTAATAAGCTCAAAATTTAGGTCATATCGTAAAAATATAGATTGCAGCTAAAGCCATCGTAGTTTAAACAAATGTTTCAACTAAATGTATATTGGAGATAAATAGAGGTGCTATGTAAAGAAAAAAACCGATGGATGTGGATGGAAAGTACATAAAATTAATAATTGATAGATTATCAAAACAGAATATAGACTATACAGTACGTATTATAGCTATTATTTTAGAACACTAGTGAAGAGAAAAATATTTAATATAACTAATTTTTATTAGTTAGTGTCTCCTAAGATTCTAACCCGTTGCAAGAGCATGGGTTGACAAACTAGTGGATTTAGTTGAAAACTAATCTTAAATTATATAAACTCTTGTTGCATCCATTTCATCATAGATCTATAGTTCAACTCCAACTTTTTATTGTTGCAATTTTTTATCCACATGTTAAGATGGAAACTCTAGTTATTCTTGTATCTTTAATCTAAAATTTTCATTTTTTATTTTATTATAAAAGATTATTTGTCCTAGGTTATCCTCTTGGTTCTTACAATAGCATAAATAGTCATTCTATCTAGGTGGCACTCAACGTTTTGAAATTTTTATCACATAGATATATGTGTAATATAATTGTTTTGTTGAACTTTGAATGCTTAGAATTAAATTACCAATATTGACATCAAGTAATGCTTCATTTAAAATGTGTAAACTTATTTATTACCTTATCAACTTATGAAATTTATTATCATGTTGTATAATATAACTTAAAGTGGTTTGTTAGTATTATTGCTATATATGTTGTGTATTAAGGGAACATCATCCACGCTTGATAAGCTATTAAAATAAATGTTTGTCCTAATATGAACTCCCTCAGTTCCAAATTTTAAGTCGCCATAGCTTTTCTAGATACATAGATTTGCTACGCACCTAGATATATATTCCATCTATATACATAGTAAAAGTCATGTATCTGTAAAATCTAGAATGACTACTTATAATTTGGAATGGTGGGAATACATGTTTACTTGGTGTACATGGTACAAAATACCACTATGCTCCTTTTTAACTTAATTGTTGTAGAAGTATGTAATTTAAAACTATATATAGCATACTTTACAAGTATTGAATTATTTTTTGTAATAGCCTTTATTAGTACTTATATGGACATTTGAGAGATATTTATGTTTCTTTTTATTGAGGCTGAGCTGGATAAATATACTTTATATTTTCTTCCGTAATGGCATATATGGTAATATGAATGCAAAGGTAGTACTTTACATTTTCTTTGATAAGGGAAGATGTGGACAATTTATTATTAGTGGGTTATTTAAAATTATTAAGCATTTAAATCATTGAGTTAGACAGGTCGAAAACATCACATATTAGGGACTGGAGGGAGGGAGTATTATATATAGTACAGCAAACAGAAAACTTGAATACTGTAGCTGATGCGTACCTCTTGTTTTCAAGCAAGAACTCTCGAAGTTCGTCAATGAATTGACTTATTTCATGCAACAGTGCAAAATTGAAACGCATGTACTTTTTGATTGTTTTTTTATTGATAAACGCATGTATTTTTCCTTATCAAGTTTCAGAAGAATCCCCTGGACGACTTTCTTTAAGTCAGGACCACGGCCAACTGAAGTAAAAGCCCCGCAATCATAATCCCCTCTAAGCTTGTTGTAGACAGCCTTTGCAATAGTGTCTTCCCCAACCCACCTGGTCCAAAAATTGATACTATCTTCATCTTGGTATTGGACATATCTTCCTCCCGGAGCATGGACATGAGCTCACTGCTTGACTTGTCGATGCCAACGAGCTTGTTCTCTTGTGTGTACATGGCCGCGAGACGAGGATCAACAGTTGACGTAGTGGCTGGCCTAGCCACTATATCTTCAACCTTGAACCTGAGACGCCGGACTGTCACCTCCTGGAGATGACTCATGATGTCCTTGATGTCAGTGATGATACTGCGGCGCGCCATGCTCTTCTTCCATAAGTTGGTCATTTTCTTGAGGGGTTTGAGCAAGCTCTCCTGCTCAGCAGAATCAGGGCTCTGGACACGCACAAGGAAGGCGTCGAGGAGGTCCTCCAAGTCGTAGGACGTCTCTCTGACGTCTCGTTCCCAGAGCTGTACCTGTTCGTCTAGCTGATCCCATGGCACCCCGGCCATCTTGCCAAGCATGGCTTGTGCGCCCTGTAGCTCCGGAGTGAGGGAGCTGATGCGCTCCTTCACACCGATCTGCATGTTGTGCTCCTCCTTGAGTACCTGTCCGAGCTTGCAGACAAGGCTGCCCATCACGCCCATCAGGTCTGCCATGCTTCTTCTACCGGTGCTCTTATCGCTCGCTCGCTTGATGTTGATGGTGGCGTGTGGAGTGGTTGCTTGATAGTACTAGCGTCGACCGCAGCATATATATATACATAGGCCTTTTTCTTTCTTCGGTACTAGAATTAAAGTGAAAACGCATAACAATTCTCTTAGGGGGTGTTTGGATCCCTATGACTAAAATTTAGTTCCCGTCACATAGGATGTTTGATACTAATTAGGAGTATTAAATATAGACTAATTATAGATAAATAAAGAGTAATTCGCGAGATGAATCTATTAAGCCTAATTAGTCTATGACTAGCAAAAGTGCCCGTGCGTTGCAACGGGAGAGAAAAAGCTATCAAACATTAATAAATAATAAGGATGGGAATGTTACGTATATATTTGTCTTTTACTCTTTCTATTAAAATTTTAAAGTTATAGTGTATTTTGTGATGACCATGACATCTATAATATAAGTTAATATTGACAATAGTATCACAATATCCTATTAAGTCTATGGAATTAAAATATTGTCTTGATAGATTTTTTCTTCCGTTGCGAGTCATAGAAATACTTACTCATAAATACATCATAACTTAAAGTTTCATACTATACATGTATCGGTAGAGCTAGATATACCGGAAGGCAATAGGAGTACAAGGAAGCAATGTTCTAGGTAGTTTCTAGGGTTTTTATTTTTGTCGGGATCTTTGATTGGTGGTGGTGTCAGTCGTAGTTCCTCATTGGTGTTGTGGCCAATAGACCTGAAGCGTCCCTGACATCCTCTACTGGAGTGTGGAGCTAACCGTCAGAACCGGAGTTCCCATTGTGTTGTGCTCGGATCCGCCTTCCTGTTGGCATCCGACGCACACCAAGGACGTGCCCTACATACCGAAGGAGGCTGACCGGCAGGCCTAGGCATGTCCTTGCAGTCGCCGCGCGTCCATCCTTGTCGCCTTGCGTCACATCCCGAGTGTGATCCTAAGTTGGGAGTGGCCGACATGGTCTCACGAGGGTGAGGGGACAGAGTCCGGCAAGGCCTGTCACCCTACAACTCTACTCGCGTGTGAGATTCATAGCATTTGTCAAATTCTAGGGGAATAATATTCCTCACGTCGGTCGGGGTAGGAAGCCTAGCCCGAGCAACGCGAGGGCATCTGCAACTCTCCTTGGTCGACTTCCACCTTCAACTGTCAAGAACCCCCGTGGCCCCTGGGTGTGCTCGTGTATATATTTATTATTTATTTGGTATTTACAAGAAAGAATGGGAGATATTCAAGATTTTGGTTCACATTTTGATTAGTTGGACCTTGGTTGATCTAGATTCCAATAGTAATAAATTTTGTTACTAATCAGAATGATTTGTTAAGTAAGGGCTGAGAGTTTAAAAATTCATGTAATACATGTATAGGAGATAATCCAGATCCATCTAATAGAAAAATAAGATAAAAAGCCACAGAACGTGCGGCATGCATGAACGTTGAATATATCTAGATCCATGTAATAGAAAAAGAAGAAAAAAAGCCACAGAACGTGGAGCATGCACGAACGTTCAATATATTGTGTTATTTTCTTATTTCTGTTTTCACATTCACATTTAGCTGAACATGAAAAGTAAAATTAATAGAATGGAAACACGTGACGCTTAGTTGAATGTGATGTGAAAAATAAAGAAAACAAAATGGAAAAATAAAACATAATTAAACGTAAATGGAACCAGAGAAAAAGAGAGAAAGAAATTAAAAAATCCGAATAGAAAAAGGAAATCAGAAAAACATAGGTGACTGACAAGGACTCAGGCTCATAAGTCAGAAAAATTTATGAACGGCCAGGAGCCCTTCTTCCTAACGCACATGGTCTCAAGATTCTAGGTAAAAATAGGAAAAAAAATCTACTCGATGTGGTTTAATATTAGAAACAGATTCCTACTCTTATCCTTTTGTATTTGGTTTAAAATTCCTATTCATATTAAGATATATTTGGATTATTAGGATTTGTAGGTATCTAGGTTACATTAAGAATATGTTTTGGAATCGGACTCTGTATCACGCTAGACAAGAGCTATTGTAACTCTATGAGCACGAATCATATAAGCCTACACGGAAGAAACTCTCGACTACCGGTAGTTAGGAGGGTGGATGAAAAGAATGGATGGACGAAAAAAAAGCTCGAAATTTTGCCTCTTTATTATTAGGTATAGATTTGCTCATGTGATGCTACAATAAACATATGTTAATCATAGATTAATTAGGATTAATAGCTCGTGAATTAGTCACGTCTTATATATGCAAGTAGTAGTTTTATAATTAGCTCATGTTTAGTTCCCTAATTGACATCCAAACATTCGATTTGACCCGGGCTAAACTTTAGCTCAAGGATCCAAACACCCTCTTACTTGGATATCTACAAGCTGAGCATCTTAATTTATTATGGAATTTGGTTGAGATGACATTAATCTGACTCAGGCCTCGATCGTTTCTACTGGATTGGCCCATTCCCAGGCCTATTTCGGGTGGATTGCTGCGGCCCGTTTTCAATCCGGATGGGAAATAAAATGTGCATTCGTTTTGGGCCGCCCTGGAACGAAAACTGGCTTGGAACCAAAACTGGCTTCTCTTTTTCTAGTCTCCATGGCCCGGAACAGAACCAGACCTCCTATCATCCGGATCCAACTCGTTCCTGGGCTAGGAATGAGTGACAGGCACGGTTCCACTCATTCCTAGGCTGGAAGAAATCTGCTCCGGTATTAGATTCTGAGCAAACGAACGAGGCCTCAGTGTTTTCTAGATGACGATCGGAGACGAACCCGTGTGCGAACCATCCGTCCAAAGTTGCTTGTCCAAGCATAGCATAACACAAGTCGCAGATAAATTAAGCGCACCTTGTTCGACTATATACCTTGTCCATATTGAATAGTTGGCTGTTGCCAGTTCACTATCTACTATGTAAAATATTTGTTTAGACGGCTAGTAACTCATTTCCATATGCTTTTAAGTAGTGTAAAGTGTTGACTGCTGTTAAAATTCCAGATCACTTATGTAACCTTCTATCTACATGTCCATTTCATATTATTTTTATCAAGTGCGATTTAATCAACCATTAACTCATTGTTAAGGGCATATGCTTAGGTGTCTTTCATTTGCATATATCTCTATATGTTTCACTCAAGAAAAAATGTTTCTACAGAAGTTTAAAAGAGATGGAATTTTTGCAATCTGAAGCAGGGCACAAATTTGTGGTCTGTTACATGGCAAAAGCATGGGCACAATTTTTTCAATTGCAAACAGCCTTCATCAGTCGTCCACTTTTTTTTAAGAAACTACGTGTAGAAACTAGTTTCCACAGGCGGCCTATGGATTGAAGCGGGCGGGCCTGCTGTTTCCCTAGACAATTTTATATATGTAATAATAATCTAGGCAATTGGCCCACAAATGGTACGTCATAGGGGATGCCATGGAAACTCGTTTCCATTAGTGCGACCTTTCTGCGAGCGTCGTGTAATGACCATCTTCTTTCGTCCAATTGGTGATTTCTTTAGTCCATATACTACTATTACTAAGATACAAAAGTTGACCCGCAGCATGCTCGTATTGGTGATTTCTTTAGTCCACATATAAAAGTTGAGGTATATGTGGCTATACCATTAGGTCACAATGAAGTACTATTAGAGTTTATTAAGAGACACTTGTCCTATTTATGGCCGATTTGCTAGCGTTAGATTAGGATGTTTATTCGTGATTATTGTGTCCTTGTCCGTCCATGTGTGTGATTAATATGCTTCGGCTAACCAAAAGATGTCTTGCCTTGGAATAACAACTAATACTCACTCCGTCTAAAAAAAGTGATGTTCTGTGATTTAAAATTTGTCCCAGAAAAAATAATGTTTTGAGTTTTAGACACGTTGTTAGCGCACAGATCTAGCATCAAATTACCAATTAAGATGCGCAAGTGTTTGTTGCCTGCCTTGGATATCTGCATGCTTACATGCAGCGTGTTTTAATTAGGAAGTAAACCACGCGACAGTCCTTGTTTTAGGGAAGCATGTATAACATACTAAGGGTATTAGGGACATTTCTTTTCTTCACTAATCTGTCTGAAAAATCCTAGAACATCACTTTTTCTGGGACCGAAGTAGTAGTAGTACCAATTAGGGGTACAAATGTCATTTGTCTATACTAAGTTGGTAATCTGTTTGAGAATTTCTACAAACAAACTCTTTGTATCTAGGACGATAGAGAGAGCAGTAACATTTTGTTATGCAAAATTCGTGGGCCGGGAGTTGAATTTCCATCGAGTTGACTAATACATTACTGCGTTGACTAGAACACACTCCATGTACGCGCGCATGGTTATCCGTCAAGAGGTGTTTAACCGTTCCCTGGTTTTCACCCCCAAGAGAGCTCTATAAATAGACGCATGTACAAGCACGGTAGCCACACAACACAATATATATAGAGGGAGACGATGAAGGTGCAGAGGATGGCAGAAGGGGTTGTGTTGGCAGCAGCAATGCTGCTGGCTGCAGCCATGGCCGTGCCGCTGACGGACAAGGACCTGGAGTCCGAGGCGAGTATGTGGAGCCTATACGAGAGGTGGCGCAGCGTGCACACGGTGTCGCTGGACCTCGAGGAGAAGGAGCGCAGGTTCGAGACGTTCAAGGAGAACGCTAGATACATCAACGAGTTCAACAAGAGGAAGGACGTGCCGTACAAGCTCGGCCTCAACCAGTTCTCCGACTTGACCCTGGAGGAGTTCACCAGCATGTACACGGGTGCCTTGCCCGAAGACGTGGACGCCAACAGGGACGAGGACACCAGCCTCGCTAGTGCCGTGACGTCGTCCGACGAGCAGACGCTGGTCACCGCCGGCGACGTGCCGGACGTGTGGGACTGGAGAGAGAAAGGAGCTGTCACTGCCGCGAAGAACCAAGGAATGTGCGGTACGTGCGTAGTACTTTTTGTGTTGTGTATGTATGTATTCGCTCGTCGGTTCAAAGATACATCGACCAACAAGCATATATAAATTATATATACGTACTATATGATATGATATGATATGGCGGGATGCTTGCAGGTAGCTGCTGGGCTTTCTCGATGGTGGCTTCAGTGGAGGGAATCAACGCGATCAACACAGGGACCCTGCTCACACTGTCGAAGCAAGAGGTGCTCGACTGCTCCAGCTACGGCGACTGTAATGGTGGGTACACGTACGACGCATTTCAGCACGCCATCGACCACGGGTTAGCCGTAGACAATCGCGGGAACCCTCCGTACTACCCTCCCTACGTTGCCGAGAAGCAGGACTGCAGATTCGACCCGGTGCGTGCACATATATATACCTAGACTAGATCATTAATTTGGATGGCGATATATACGTACGTACTCCATCGATCTACTACTAATTATAGCTTTTACATGATGAGCGTGCGTGCAGAACAAACTTCCGGTGGTGAAGATCAACAGCAGGAAATTGATGAGCAACACCAACGAGGCTGCTCTCAAGTTTCGCGTGTACAAGCAGCCGGTGTCCGTCCGCGTCGACGCCAACAGCGCCGACTTCCAGAGCTACAAGGAGGGCGTCTTCACTGGGGCCTGTGGGACGAAGCTGAACCACGCGATGCTGGTGGTGGGCTACGGAACCACGGCGGACCGCACCGACTACTGGATCGTCAAGAACTCGTGGGGCAGCAGCTGGGGCGAGAATGGCTACACACTGATCTCGGCCCACGGCGTTCTGGGCCGCGAGGCGCAAGGACGGTGCGGGATATCATTGACGCCAGCCCGGGTGCTAGAGGTGAGAAGGTGCTCCTCAGGCCCACCTTGGGCATTGAGTGTGAGCTCGACCTTGCCCTGGGCCGGGACGCGGTCGTTAGCCCAGTTCGGCGCATGATCGACCTGGCCCAACTGGAGCTACCAGTACGTGCACCTTCACCGTCGAGGCCGCATCAGGCATCGCCGCCTGGTAACTCCACAGTGCCTGGTTCCCCCCACGCCGTCAGCCCTGCCGGGAACGGGCCCCTCCAGGTCACTTCATCGTTCGCGGACTCCCTCCGGTTGCCGCTGGACGCGCCAATCCTGCAGACGCCGCCTCCTACGGCTTCCTTCCACAACGATGATTGGGTGCCACGGCGTAGCATCCGCCTGGCGGGGAAGGCACCTTTCCGCGACCCTGACCCTGAGAGACAGGCCAAGCGCGTGCTGATCAGCAAGTGGTCATCGACAGCGCCAGCGCCCAGGACGGATGCCTCTGTCGATGCTAAGTTCCGGGAGGCATTCGCCCTTCCACTGTCACCATCGAAAAGGAGTGCGATGAACCACTTCTACCCCGCGCGCGGTGGGCGTGGGCGTCGCGGCAGCCAGTGCTCGCACCCGGCTGTTTCTGGCCTCTAGGCTATTCGTCAGAGCCCCTGTCGCAAAGTTGTTTCACGATGAACAACAACCACCTGCTCTGCTGGAACGTGCGCGGTCTTAATAGCCGCGCACGACGTAATGTCGTGAGGACCGTGGTCACGCAGCAGCGCGCCTCTGTTGTCTGCGTGCAAGAGTCAAAAATTGAGAATTTCTCTGTATCTATGAACCTAGAAATAACGGGCTTTGACTTCGACTACATCAGTCTGCCGGCGACTGGTATCGCGGGAGAGCGCTCTGTGAGGGACGCGCTCAACGACTACCGTTGGACGCGCGACATCTCCGGGGCTCCAACTGCGGCCGTGCTGGCTGAGTACATCCGGCTATGGGACGCAGTCGAGCTCGTGCAACTGTCCCCGCGCACGCCGGATCGCTTTGTTTGGAAGTGGTCAGCCACTGGTAATTACACCGCCTCCTCGGCATACCGGGCGTTCTTCATCGGCATGGCGTCCCTTCCGGGAGCACAGCTCATCTGGAAGGCCATCGTCCCCCCAAAGGTCAAGTTCTTCTTCTGGCTTGCCCTCCACGGCCGGCTGTGGACGGCGGAGCGGCGCCGACGGCATGGGCTTCAACAAGACGGAACGTGTGTACTCTGTGACCAGTCGGAGGAAACCACTAACCACCTTCTGTGCTCCTGCACGGTGACGCGCGAGCTTTGGGTTCGGCTGCTCTCCCCGGCTGGGTTCCTACACCTTGCACCGTTACAGGGGTCCACGCTGGTCGACTGGTGGTTGCAGGCTCGCGTGGGCATGCCGGCGGACGGGCGGCGCGCATTCGACTCGCTTCTAGTCACATCGTGGATTCTCTGGAAGGAACGCAACAAGAGGACGTTCGAAGGTTTGGCTCGGTCGACGGCGCAACTGTTTCGCGCGGTCACCGACGAACTAGAGGAGTACGTCGCCGCTGGTTATCACGGCTTGACGCCACTTCTGCTGGCCATCGGTCAGTAGGTCGCGGGTTTCTATTTGTCGCCAAGTAGTCCAAGTTCAGTTACAACATACAGCTGCGCCGTTGAAGCCGGCGACATGTGTTTAGTGTCCGGTATGTACAACATGGCAGCTCGCCGTGTTGTACAACCACCGTTGTTTCTGTGTTGTTAAATTCTCTCGCATCGCTTAATGAGACACGTGCATAGCACGTTTTCGAAAAAAAAGAGAATGGCTACATTCGCATGAAGCGTGACGTGGGCACCAAGGAGGGTCCCTGCGGCATATACATATCCCCCATGTACCCCATCAAGAATTGACCCTGCCGCCCGCCACCTGCTGCTGCTGCTACTGCAGACAGATGCACGCTAAGTTGCTTACGTGCCCAAACTCAAAGCATATATAATAAATATAAATAAATAAACGAGTAAGCAACAGCCACATAAATAATTAGTGTGGAATTTATATGTATATGTATGGTTTGAATAAAACAGTGTCTCTGGTCGGAATAAATCTTTCTCTTATTGCAAGCAAGGTTTTCATTATCGGAAATTAAAATTTATCGGACGTCATGGATAAAGAGGATAAACAAGATATATCGGAAATATCGGACCAAATTCAAAAAAAAATCAAAAAATTTGTAGAATTTGACTTGAAACTATTCCTATGATATTAAACATCACTTGTTCACAAATCAAAACAAGAATAAATCATTATAAGTGTTGGATCATCGCGTGGCTGATTTTGGATTGTCTGTGTAGAAACAGGAAAGATAGGAAAAATTTGGCTGATATCAAATTTTATCGGACCCCGGAGATAAAAAGGAAATTTCGGAAATATCGGCGACTTTCGACCGATAAAAAAACCCTGATTGCAAGTTTCATTACAAGATAGTAGTAACTACTTCTCATTTCTTAGTTATGTCTTTGAATTGGGAGTACGAGGTTAAAAGAGGTGTTAATGTCTTAATTAAAGAGCACGTTTCAAACGCAATAATTTCACAGGAATTGTATAGAAACATTACACTATGTAAATAACAGCCATATCTACCTGCGCCCCCTACAGACCCTGGAAGAATGCGCGTCTGTGATGCGCGTTCCCAACACACGTCTGTAGAAAGTCGACCATCGGGGTCACCAGTCCGGCGGGATCAACACGTGTCTATAATAAGCAATTATTATAGACGCGTGTTTGTAACAAACTTCTGTAGTTAGACGACACATCACAGACACGTGTTGAGCTCCAGACGTGTGTAATAAAGACGCGTCTGTAGTATTCGTAATTGGAGCAGCTGCGTGCTTCACTATACGCATCTGTGCTATATGACAGACACTTTTTAATAAGGGGCATCTGTAGTTAGATTCCATATTATAGGCGCGTTTTACCTTACAGACGTGTGTGGTAAAGACGCGTCTGTAGTATTCGTAATTGGAGCAGACGCGTCCTTCACTATACGTGTATGTGCTATCTGGCGGACGCTTGTTGTGAAGGCGCGTCTGTACTACTTGTATACTTAGCCTTTGGCACTTGCTAATGGGCAGGTTCTCCCACTCTGCACGAGTGGCTCAGGCCGGGGGCTTGCTCAGCTCAGCTCAGGCGGCGCGCGGCCGCCTGCGAATCTTGGGGGGGGGGGGTGGACGTGACTTCTGAGGCGGGCAGCATGTGGCACTCTCAGGCTGGCGACGGGCAGCTACTGGGGGCGCGCGTGGTGCAGGCGGGCAGAGGCCGGGGGCATGGGAGGCATTGTAACAACTCGGGTTTTTGTGCTACCAAAAATACGAGTTTTTTAAAATTTTTCCTACAATGCATGAATCATGCAGTGGCTAGGTCAAACCTTAGTCAAACCTAGGGGAGCTTGCTGATAAATCGGTGCATTCATATAGATTGGTTTGTAGAGAGTGCCCTTGTTCTTGAGTTGTTTTCGTGTCTTGAGTTTTGGTGTTTGGAGTGCACAAGTCATAGCAAAATCCTCTCCTTGAGTTCCCCTCAATTCCCTTCGAATCCCTGTCAATTCTCTTTTGAATCCATCTCAAGTTCGTAGCAAGTTCGTCCCGAATCCTCTCTGAATATATCTTAATCTCCTTGAATTACAAATGGAAAAACCCTTTTTCTTATCTACACCATTCCCTTTTCTTTTCCCTTCCCGCAGCCCATTTCTTCTCGTCTCTCTCCCTTCCCTCCTCCTGGACGTGGCCCACCTCGTGCCCTTGCCACCTCAGGCCGCCAGCATGCCTCGCCCCTCCCTTTAGCCCAGCTCGTGGCTGCCACTCGCGAGCCCACCAACGTTGTGGCCCAAGCCACCTCCCTTCAGGACTGCTCATTTTCCACTTCGACCTAGGCCTCGACCACGCCCCGCCGGCCCATCTCACAGGAGCAACGTGCCCCTCCTGGGAAACCCTAGGAGCGCCCGCTCCTGGAGCCAGCCGCCGCCGCCACCTGGGGTTGGAAGACTCCGATGCTAGCGCTGCAGCCTGACCTCACCCATGACCGAAGCCACGACCTGGCCACCCGGGAACTGAAAATCCCATGCATGCTCCTATGCCTCTGCCATGTGGGCCCTACGTCCGTGTGGTAGCACCCCATTGGCCAGTCAACCCACCACTACTCCCGTCCGAGCCAACAGAGCACAGGGCAGAAAGCCAGAATCCTATCATCGCAGCCTTGTCCCATTCGCTCCCCCTCGATGTCCGTGCGATGCACTCCATGCGTCCCAGTGTATGGACGCCGAGCCATCTCACCGTCTGCGCCATAGAGCCCTAGCCTCACGCCTATAAGAACCCTAAGCCGCCACTACTCTCCCAGTAGATGCCACCAGTCCCCTCCCTGCTTCTTGACCACGCCGTGTCCCCATGGCCACCACCGTTGGCGAGCCACGCCATGGCCATGGACACACCAAGGACCGACCCCTCCCTTTGGTGGCTTCGCCACGCTGAGCTAGAGCCCTACTGACCGCAGCGACGTGACCTCAAGCCAGCGATGCTATCTCCACCCGTCCGCATGGACACGCCCGGCGTCCTCGGCCTCCTCCTCGGCAAGCACGCCGTGCCTTCTCCTCCAATTCACTGCCAGGCACGCCACCACCGTGCTGCCTCCGCTGCCGTGGTGACCGTCTCCGATGTCATACCACCTCGCCACGTCGAGCTCTCTGCCGACCTGCGTTCTCGCCATCCTCCAACATGGCCGCGCCATCCACAGACCACGTTGTCGCAATCTGCACCACCTCCCATCGTGAGCTCCTTCGCCAGCCCCGCGACGACACTACTACCTTCTCCTCTGAACCGCAGCACCACGACCGCATCACGCCTCCCTTCTCTGTCCGATGGGAGCCACTAACACCATGCCCTCATCGTCCCGCAGCCGGCTGCTGCCTGGCCACGGCCGGCACCACCGCGCCGGCCAGGATGCTGGCCACAAGAAGCCCAACCAACCGCGGACGCGCCACGGCCGACCCGATGCCCTAGCTGCCTTTGCGTCATCCATCTTCATCGGGAGCAGCCGCGACCGCGGTGCTAGGAGCCACTCCGCCGAGCCCTTCCTCGACCTGCGCAAATCGCCATCACGCCGACGTTGGAGCCACGCCACCACCGTGACACCACGCCCTTCCTCGCCGTAAAAACGGGCAACCAAAAATACGAGCTTTTTAAAATTTTTCCTGCTTACGTGTGAAACATGTAGTTTCTAGGTCAACCCGAGTCTAACCCACTAACAAAACGTTGCATGCATGTAGAATTGTTGTAGGAGTGTGCCAGAGTTCTTAGTGGTTTAGGGTTTCATGTCGGAGTGCACAAATTCGTAGCAAGATCCTCTCAGATCATTTCTAAATTCATCTCCAATCTCATGAACCCCTTCTCAATTTCCCTTGGATTTTATCTCAACATCTTTTGGATTTCATTTCAAATTCCCTTATCATTCCCCTGAAATTCCATCTCGAATCTCGTCTTAGTTCTCTTTTAAATTTCATCTTAATCCCTCTTGGGAATTCCCTTCTTGAATCCTCTTTCGAACTCATATCAACTTCCTTGTTTTATAATTCCTAAATAGGAAACCTTTCTTCTTTATCTCATATCCAGCAAGCTGCACGAGCTAGCTTGTGCATGCTAGTGTGCTTGCCTTGTCAAGTACGTGAGCTCCCTCCACCTATCCCATGGCCTCCCTTCGTGCCGCACGGACGGCCAGCTGGCTACACGAACTAGCATACGTGCATTCTCCTATGCCCAAATGTCTGGTAGCGTGAGGCACCCTTTAGATGCAGCAGCTCCTTCAGTTCTTCGTAGTTAGCCTCACTACTACAGATTCAGTCATCAGTGCCGGCCACATCACTGCCAAAATTAGGACAACCGGCAGTGATGACTCTTCACTGCCGGTTCTAGGCTCTGACAACCAGAAAATAATTAGGGGATGCGAGAACCGGCAGTGATGACAACTATCACTGCCGGTTTGTGCCTCCCGCCGGCAGTGATGACAACTCCACTTATCACTGCCGGTTCAAGCCAAGAACCGACAGTGATTTGATTCTATCACTGTCGGTTCTAGGATAGAACCGACAATGATGAGCCTGACAACACAAAAAGGTTGTAGCCGTCATCTTCTTCCTCCACTCTTTTATCCCGAGAACAGAGGCGCGTGTTTGGGCCACTCCCTCCAATGTTGCGGTCGCCCAAATCCGTGAAGCTACCACTTGGATTTGGAAGAATGGCTTGATCTTTTTGCTTTAAGGTTAGTAACCAGCCTCCATTCCTTCGATTTTGTTGCTTAATTAGCTTTGTTTTGATGGCTATAATGCTTGATTCTCATTCTTATTTCTCCATTCTTCTACAGAGCACTTTTCTAATTCATGGCTATAATGCATTGTTAGTATGTGATGTTATAATTGGTTCTTAGGAGTAGAGTAGATTCTTTTACAATGTTGATGAGCAAATTAACCCATGTGCCACCAAACAATGCATTATTTGGAGCAGTAGTGGCGGATCTACAGGGGCTGGGTGGGCTCCAGCCCCCCTAATGACTTGATTTACTACTAGAAACACTGTAGCAAAAATCTCAAATCACCATTAAATCTTCATGCAAATCAACATCTCCATTGTTTTTAGCCCCCCCTTATTATCATCCTGCATCCGCCACTGGTTTGGAGCTACATTGTTGTTCATGATCATGTCTCCAATTTTAGTATTTTTTTAAATTAATGTCTCTATTTTTATGTGGCATGGAGTAGAATAATTGTTCTACAATATTGTGCAATAATTATTTTTTATGGGGCTGCGATTTTTAATTTATATGGGCATTGTTTGGAGCTACATTGTTATTCATGATCATGTCTCCAAATTTAGTCTTTTTTAAATTAGTGTCTCCATTTTTATGTTGCATGGAGTAGAATAATTGTTCTTCAATATTGTGCAATAATTGTTTCTTATTAAAACTTTCCTATGTTTCCTTTGCCCGACCTATTTTACCTGTGCAGACATGGATCGAGGGTGGATGTACGATCTGTCATGTACAGACCAACGGTACTTGACGGGCATCGACGATTTCATCAAGCTCGCTAGAGCCAATGCTAGGGACTCATAGCTTGTATTCTGTTCATGCAAAGAATGCAAGAATACGAGAAAATGGGGCGACGTGGAGCATATACGATTGCACTTGATTACCAGGGGGTTCATGAGAGACTACACGATTTGGACTTTGCATGGGGAGGTTGGTCAAAATGTTGCACAAGAAAACAATGATGATGTGCCCATGCCTAGCGTATCCCTAAACGCATTTCTGCCTATTGATGATTACCAATGCTACACAGTACCTGTGCCTACCAACGATAATGTGTTTAGGAATACATTAGTTGACGACACAGAGGAAAATGATGGCATTTCACAGTTTCTACATGATGTACATGGCGGATTCCTTAGTGCTACACAGTTGAAAAAACTGGAGATCATGAGAAAGGATGCAAAAACACCATTGTATCCGACCTGCCCAATAAGCAAACTGGAAGCCAACATCATGCTATTAGAGTTCAAATCAACGAATGGATTGAGTGATAAAGGCTTCGATAGCTTGTTAGGTATACTACATAAACTGCTCCCGAAGGGTAGCGAGTTACCATAAAAGACTTACCTGGCCAAGCAAATGATTTGCCCAATCGACCTCGAGGTTGAGAAAATACACGCGTGTTCCAACGATTGCATATTGTATCGTGGAGAAAAATACAAAGACTTGGATGCGTGTCCCAAGTGTAAAGCTCCCCGATACAAGCAAGGGCCGTCAAATCAGAGAAGCAAGACCAGAGGAGGGCCCATAAAGGTCGTATGGTATTTTCCTATAGCTCCACGAGTGCATAGGTTGTTTGCAAATGCAAAGTCAGCCAAACTGTTGCGTTGGCACGGTGAAGAGCGTAAGAAAGATACAATGTTGAGGCACCCTGCCGACGGGTCGGACTGGAGGACTATCAACACTATGTTCTATAAGAACATCGGTGGAGAGGTAAGGCATCTTTGGATAGGTTTGAACACAGATGGGATGAATCCGTTTGACCAGGTTAGAAGCAATCATAGCACTTGACCAGTGACGCTATGTATATACAACCTTCCACCTTGGCTTTGTATGAAACGGTCATACATCCAGATGCCACTACTAATCCAAGGGCCAAAACAACCTGGTAATGATATCGATGTGCTTCTACAACCAGTGATCGATGAACTACTACAGATGTGGGAGACGGGTGTGAAGGATGTTTGGGATGAGTACAAAAAAGAACATGTCACGATAAAGGCTATACTTATCGCTACAATCACTGACCTGCAAGGGCGAGGTTGCTTGTCTGGAGAGAAGACAAAAGGATACACTGGGTGTGTCGAGTGCTTGGACGAGACTGATGCTATACATCTACCAGAAAACAAGAAGATGGTCTATATGGGACACCGTAGGTTCCTACGAAGGGATTACCCTTACCGCAGGAATAGAAAAGATTTTAATGGGACTACTGAGAAACGTGGACCTCCAAAGTATCGAGATGGGAAACAGATACTTAAACAAGTAAGCAAACTCACAGATGTTGTCCTTAGGAAGGGGGAAGGTGCAGTACCAGCGTCAGCCGGTAGTATCTGGAAGAAAAAATCAATCTTTTGGGAACTACCTTATTGGCCACTTTTGAGTGTACGTCACTATCTTGATCTAATGCACATAACTAAAAATGTGTGCGGTAACACACAAAACATGTTGATGAGCACCAGGGGAACAACAAAGGATTCTCTCGTGACACGCTTGGACATGCAACACCTGGGCCTCAGGAAGGAGTTGCACCCAATAACTCTTGAGGATGGCCACTTGAAACTTCCGATGGCATCATGGACACTGAAAAAGGAAGAAAAGGCCATGCTTATTTCTTTCTTCAATGATCTCAAAGTGCCAACTGGTTACTGTGCGAACCCGAAGAGGCTAGTTAACATGAGAGAACTTAAGTTTAACTATGGTTGTATGAAGGCCCATGACTGTCATGTCATTATGACTCAGCTGCTCCCAGTTGCCCTGTGAGGTATCCTCCCTAACAAGGTTCGTGCCCCAATCATAAAGTTGTGTTCGTTCTTCAACGCGATCTCTGAAAAGGTCATTGAAGGGGCCAAGCTAGACCAGCTGAAGCAGGAGATAACCGAGATTCTATGCAGGCTTGAGATGCATTTCCCACCGACTTACTTCGACATATCAGTGCATCTACTTATTCATCTTGTGGACCAAATTAAAGCCCTTGGCCCAATGTACCTACACCAGATGTTTCCTTTCGAGAGGTTGATGAAAGTTTTCAAGCGGTATGTTAGGAATAGATTCAGACCAGAAGGGAACATGGTAGAAGGATGGACAACGGAGGAGGCCATTGAGTTCTGCACATATTATATGGACATCAATCGGGTCAGAGTTCCAGTATCTCGTCACGATGGAAGACTAGGGGGCAAAGGAACGATAGGTGAGAAAGCTGTCAAAATAGTCGAAGTGGTTTCCTTCAGACAGGCACACTTCGCTGTTCTCCAGCAGGCCGATGGTGTGATGGCATACATTAATGAGCATAAGCAGTTACTGCAAAGTAAGCACATCGGTAGGTCACAGGCTTGGCTTGAGAAAAAACATAAGGAGGAATTCGGTGACTGGTTTCGACGCCGCAGGCTAGGAATGGTGACGGGATGTCATCTAGATCTCTTAGCTCTCGGACCTTCGACTACGGTGATGATGTACCAAGGTTATGATATAAATGGTTTTACATTTTACACAAAAAAACAGGATGGAAAGAGCACCAACCAAAATAGTGTTGTTCGTTTCGACGCCCACGATGAATACGGCACGGTGGAGGCAACATACTATGGTTTCATAGATGAGATATGGGAGCTAGACTATGGATGACAGTTGAAGGTCGCTCTTTTCCGTTGCCAGTGGGTCCGGCTAGATGAAATCAACACCGACAATGATGGGTTCACTACCGTTGATCTATCCAAGACCGCATACAGAGATGACCCCTTCGTCCTTGCAAAGGATGTTTTGCAAATCTTCTATGCAAGGGATAACAATACAAAGGGAAGACTACAAGTAGTCATGCAAGGCAAAAGGAAGATTGTCGGTGTTGAAGGAGTGACGGACGAAGAAGAGTACAAAGGTTATCAAGAAATGGCTCCTTTTGGGGCAGGCATTACCCTACCTATCCTTGAAGAGGGTGACGAACCTGCTTACCTCCGGAGTGATCACGATGAGGCCATCATAGTTAGAATATCATAAACTATGTAATCCTTAATGAAATGTTGTTTTAGTAATTTGCATCGAATTTGAGATCATATGGAGTTGTAGAGATTGATGAGTTCTACCACTATTATTTTGGAACTTTGTTGATATAACGGATGCCATGTTTCCAACAAAGTAACATAACTTTGTGTGAGACAGAGCACTTTATGAGACATGCCTAATAAAACTTTCTCAAATTGAGAAATGACTAAAATAAAAGTTGTAGACATTCATGAGTTCCACAACTTTGTTGTTTACGACTTTTCCATTTGAGATCAATTGGGGACCCAAAATGTTTAAAAATAATCAATATCACTGCCGGTTCTAATAACCACCCGGCAGTGATGTACCATATCACTGCCGGGTGGTTATTAGAACCGACAGTGATATGGGACATCACTGTCGGGTGGTTATTAGAACCGACAGTGATATGGGACATCACTATCGGTTCTAATAACCACCCGGCAGTGATGCGTGGGTTATATAAGGTGATGGCACGCTCCAAGGCCAGTGCACGACATTTTACGCGCTCGACGCTGTTCGCCAGTGCACGCCGCCGCAGCCCGACGCCGCCCTTCACGACGCCATCCCCTACCGCTTCCTCAATGCCGCCGTCCCCTACAGCTACGCCGACGCCGCGAGGAGCTCCTCCACGTCGCTGTTGAGCGCGCCACCCCTGCTTACTCGGTGAGTGCCCATAAGGTGTTCGATAGAATGCCCACCTCATCATTGACAGAAATATGATGGCTGCGGTGACCATACAAGTGTACTATATATGTAGATGCTTCAAAATGTGTGTTATGTATATTTGTTGCTGTGATATATTGATATCCTTAATTTTACGTGCTGATGCTAATGGTTACAATGACTACATGTAGTACCTTAGCCATATTTATCAGTTAGATTGATATTTGTCCCTTAAATCATTGTCATGGATAGTATGTTGCCAGCAGGCTTACCATATGCCTACATGGAAGGACAGTAGTATCCCTCGGCTCTGAGAGGCAAATAAGGTTTCTATTTTTTTAATTGCCTGTCGAAATGCATGTCCAGAAACATGACTCATCATCGCCAATTCACCACCCGTCGCCGAACTAGTGATACCCCACAAGCAGAGAGCACTGCAACAGGAGCGCCGCAGGATCCAACTAATGGTGGTGGTAACAATCAGGACGATTGGAGCCCTAGCCATTATCTGTAGCTAGACCAAGGAGACGAGGTAATAACTTAGGTCATACCTAATAACGCGATAGTAAGAAATCACGCTAGATAAGTTTGATGGGGACTTATTTATGAATTTTGAAGCAGGTTCTGCCGCAAGAGCCAAGTGGTGAGGGTACCAGCAGGACTAAGCGTGGTGCAACAAAGCTTCCTCAAATAAGTAAACATTGGCACATCTCTGAGTTCGACCAAGTAGGGGAGCCGGTGGAGCCTCTTAAAGCATTAGGCCCATACAAGAGTGTCATCGGGGCACTTGTAAGAGACTTTATCCCGATCAAATACAGGAAATAGACTGGTCGTGAGGATGACCCATGGAGGGTTCCAGAAAGTGAGAAGGAGCTAGTTTGGAACAAGTTGAAAGGGTATTTCACTTTTCCTAATAACTATGACGAGGCGACAGTCAAGAAGAAGGCCAAGGAAATTATGGGTCACTCGTTCAAGACTTTCAAGGGAACCATGTACAAGTTAATCAAGGAGGACAGAGAACCAAATTTTGAGGGAGGTCAATACAACAAGCAGAGAGACTTTTGGGAGGAGTTCAAGGCTTACAAGCTATCCGAAGAGGCCAAGGCATCAAGCGAAAGAAATAGAGCAAACTCGCTTAAGGCAAAGGATCCTCATCGCCTAGGATCGCGTGGCTATGTAAGGAAGATTCCGGAATGGGAAATGGAAGTCCAGAAACTAGAGCAGCATGGCGTTAGGCCTCAGACAAGCGATTGGCAGCCCAGATCAGTAAACTACCTACTCGCAAGGGGGCATAATACAATAGTGACGGGAGCCTTAATGCCAGTAGTGAACCCGTCAGCAATCTCCTCCAGAGGATTTCAACCTTAACCGAGGAAGTGAATAGAGGTAACCGCAAGTCCGATAGAGAAAATGACGTGCTCACACAAGCACTTGGAAACAAGGAGCACCCCGGTCGCACTAGAGGAGCCGGGAATGTTCCTTGGGTGAAAGCATTCGAAGGTGAATCTTCATCCTATAGGAGCCGGGCGAGGGCTAGAACGCAAAGAGAAGAAGAGCTCTAAAGGTTTCGAAAGGAAATCGAAGATATCATGGAAGCACGGATAGCTGCTCAAGTTGATGCACGAGTTATGTTAGCTATGCAATCCATGTGTTCGACACAACCGCAGCCTATCCTGACTTTGAATAGCCCAGTGCCCAAGGGTCGTAGTAGCTGCGGCTCAACCCCTATGCTTGACGAAGAAGAGGTCAATGCTCCTCATCCGGTGGACAACATTACTGGACCTATTAATGTCAGGTTGTACATCTGTCAGCAGTGGACAAAAGACAAGGTGGCGGTCGGACAAGCATTTCCAAGAGGAGACGGCATCATTCATGGCAAGCCAATGCCACCCGGGTATGCCAGGGTCAGCATTGATAAGATCTTGGATAAGAAGTACAATAAGATACACATTGATTTCCCAGTGGAGGAAGATAGGCCGCGTCTTGTTCACAACTTGGGCACTCATGTGCCTTGGCGCAAACGCTTCATCAAGCTGGATGAGCAGCTATCTTCGGATGATGAGGATGACAGTGAATCATCGGCATCGCCGCCGCCAAGAGGTTTCTCTTCTCTGCAAGATCCTCATTCTCCCTCTCCTGCCTCGAAAGAGAAGACACCTCCTCCATCACCAAAGGAGAAAACACCTCCTCTACCTCCTCCACTGCCAAAGGAGAAAACACCTCCTCTACCTCCTCCACCTCCTCTGCGAAAATCCAAAGTGCGATCAGGTTCGACCTCGCAACACAAGAGGTCATCAGTTTTGGTTGGTAATGCTCCCCAGACAAGTAAAAAGAAGGTGGATGCTAGCATTACGAGTAAGATGAAGGACCCGACTATGGAGCCTCCAAGCAAGAAAGCCGCCGTTGCCTTCTTTAATCGAATAGCCAGTCTACCTAAGTGGAGACAACAGACCGAAGTTGAAAGGCAACACAACAAAGAGAGTAATCAAATCAGAGCTAGAGAAATACACACCAAAGAATTGCTAGAGATACAGAACTTGGCCAACAACATGGGCATATCCATGGAGAGGGCCACGGAGTTGTATTACGGAACGAGAGATTTTGAAAAAACCACGATCGCATACAAGTATTCAAGAGGCAATCCTTTGGTTGCCACCGAACAAGAGTATAGAGATTTGCCAACATACATGTGACAGTTGCATGATTATTACTCCCTGGATACTGCCAACGGAGACTGTGTCGGTTTTGAAGTTTGCATCCCTCCCGGACTGGTTTTTAATCATTCTGAAGAAACGGTGCATATTATTTATTATGAACACCTCTTTCAGCTCTTCCAACGGCGCTCGCTTGATACGCAGATTTTGATGATATGGTCTATGTAAGTACCCTACCCTCACAATGTTATAATAAACTACGTGATTTGGATTTGAATATATCATATGTTTATTATGCAGGTGTATGGCAAAATGGTGCCTAAAGAAGCAATTGAGCAATATAGACTTCTTGGATCCCATATTTGTAAATGAGACAACATGCACCGCCCCTGTTGAAGATGACTATGTACCAACAAGTTTGAAGATTGAGTTTGAAATGATGTTCAGAAACAACAAAACAAACGTACTCCTACCCTACAACTACGAGTATGAGTTCTCGACCCTTATTTTAGTGTTTCTTTTCTTGATATGTCATTCAATAACATGGACTTTGTGATTGCAGCAACCATTTCATCCTCGTAGATATCTATCTTGAAGATTCACATATCGAGGTGTGGGACTCAAAGAAAAAGCCACTTTCTCTTATCGACCCCCTAGTCAAAGTGCTGAATAAGTAAGTGAACCCAATATCACAATACTTTCTAATCACATAGGATATTGTAATGTCCTTGGTCTTCACACTTCATTTACAATGTAACATAGAATGAAAGGCATTACCTAATTGGAAAAATCTCGATAGCAAGATGCAAAAGCAATGGAGTGCCCCATTCAGTGTAAAGTATATGGAGGATCTCAAAACCCTAGATCAACTGATGGGGAACAACGAATGCGGGTTCTATGTGATGTGGGCAATGCTAAAATACTTTGGCGCAAAAACAAATAAGGGAGATGACATGGTACGTAGGCATCCCATTTCTATTGTTTTGTCTTACGTTTGTGCATCTCAATATCATCTTGCTTCAATTACAGCGCAAAGCAAACAATCACAACCAGTTGCTAGATTTTGAGATGAGAGGAATTCAAGAGGAGATAGCAAGGTTTGTGATGGACGAGATATTGACCAAGAAAGGATCATTCTCCATTGCGAGGACTAAGAAGTACAAGGCGCAGTACGGAAGAGACCACATTGATAGGCTATTGTAATGCAACTCTTAATTCGATACTTAAAGTTTTTTTTTGAAACTTTTGTAATATAAATGTTGATGGGTTTGTATTGTCGCTGATCAACAACCACCTTCACATCGATATCAAATTGATCGATAGCAACCACCTCCACCTCCCTGACCTCCCACCCCACCACCTCCCCTCGAAATGAAAATAAAACAATTATTAAAATGCAAATTATGAAAAGTATATCACTACCGGTTCAAAGAAAACCGGCAGTGATAATATAATCTACACAACCGATTGGTTAAAATAACCGGCAGTGATGGCTCAAGTATCACTGCCGGTTTGTAACACGAACCGGCAGTGATACATGAGCTATCACTGCCGGTTTGGCATAACCGGCAGTGATGTGATCAGCTCATCACTACCGAGTTGGTTATGGCAGTTCAAAATCCGCCAGTGAAGGGGGGTTTTGAACCGCCAGTGATGTCCTTCTCTGCTGTAGTGCCTGCCAAGCCACAGCAGTGGGCCACTAGCCCAGCGCCAGCACGAGCACAGCAGCCCAGCTCCCCTCGGTCGGTCGCGTGCGAATCACGCGTGGAGATGCCGCCGTCTGCTTCCGTCTCACGTACCAAGCAAACCACAAAGCCACCACCCCTGGCCCTGGTGCATAGTCCTGTGCAGAGTTCTGGGCCCCGCTCATCAGCCACAGCAGGGGAGAAAGCCGGGAGCCTCCGTTCCCTTCAGTTCCTCGCCGTTTCCTTTCTTTCTCCGTACCGACGCTGTCGGCCTCTTCGCTTCTCGAGGCTAGAAGCAGAGCAGCGCACCTCCTTTCTCCATCCACTGCTAGAGCCTAGCAGGAGCCAGCTGCACCTTCCTGCTCCCTGACGCCCGCAACGCCAAGCACGACCTTTCCCCCACCTCGTCGGGACACGCTGCAACAGCAGCACCGCCATAACCGTGTCGCTGCCCCTGTCCCCATCGAGTGGTGACCGCGATGCCCCGGCGACCCCTCCTGCGTACGAGACCACCGCAGGTGAGTTTTCAAGCGCCAAAGCCCTGCCTTTATCCACTTCTGTCGCCATTCGTACCTAAGACCGGCCGTCGTGCCGTGTTCCACGTCTTGCAGGGAGGCCGCGCCTTACTTTGTCCACTGCGCATGACTGCCCGTTTTGCGCCGCCCGAGCTATGATGCCTCCTGGGTGCTTGCACCACACCCAGGCAGTGGCAGCTACACCCCGGTCACCTGCAGCCACGCTCGGCCAGCCACAACTTGTTGCTACAGCTGGCCATGGCTCACCGGACGCTCCACCGCAGCCCTCGCCTTCAAGGTCGGCCTTTGAACCTAGCCAACGCCATCCATGACGTCAGCAATCTCTTATTAACTCCTTATCTATCATCTATACCTGCTCATGCACTTGATACTTGATTTATCAATATCAATTGTCTACACATGTTCATGATCATCTTCGTGTTATCGATGAATGCCTGTGCCGTGCCTTCGTGCCGGTCTACATCTTATGCTTGATGTCTCTTTTGTGTCACTATGGATATGTGTTACTCTGTGCCGAGTCATTCGTGTGTCATAATTCTTGTGTGTTGTCATGTGTGCCTTTTTGTCTGTGGACCATGCCTTCGAGCCGGTCGAGAGAGCCTGTGCTTGCTCGTTGCGATCACGAGTTCGCCTCGCCGTGGTCATAACGCCAAGCATGTCCTTTCTCTCTTGCTTTAGTTGTCTTCATCAGATTATGAACTTAAGCTCCTATCTACATCCCTAGGATGCGGTCACCGTGGACTCGATGTCGATATCGACGCGGTTCTTACCCGCATGTTTCGAGACCTCCGTGACCAACTCTATTGGGATAGGAATTAGGGGACAACCTTTGTATGTCGATGGATGCCAACTCGTGTAGGTACAGCTTGTGGCCGCGAGTTCACCTTGCCATGACCATCGGGCTCTACCTCTCTTTCTCTCGTTCTTGTCCTAACTACCTCGTATGTTTGTACCACTTCTAGCACGGCATTTCTTTGGGTCTAGCGATGACAACCGCATCACTACGAGCCACAGTAATAGCCTTGTGTCGTTTAGTTGCACGGTTGTGGTGCCCTATGAGTTGGTTTGGATCGTGGATCGTGCCTCCTTTCATCCAACCTTCGTTCGTTCCATGATGAGTTGGTCAAAGGAGTGCGGGTTCCATTCTTTCTTCTTCCTCTCTTGTTCTCAATCCCCGTCGATCTAGTAAGATGTGGATTGAGCCTTTGGCTTGTTTGGTGTTTGTTGCTCTTTTGATTCCACTTCCCTGATTCCCGTCGTTGCCATGGCGAGTGGATCTGAGGAAGGTGAATCTTGTGTTCCCCTCTTTTGGTTCTATCATGCTTAAGCTCTTGTATGCTTGTAACTTCTTTGACCGTAGCATTTCTATGGTTCTTACGGTGACAACCGTACCGCTAAGAACCCTGGGGATGTCCTAGTGCATTTAGTGCACCTGGGTCGTAGTACCCTACAAGTTGTTTGGGCACTTGTGTTTTGTTGTGTGTGTCGCTTCCTTCGATGCACCGTCTCTTGCCATGGCGTGTATATTGGAAGAAGTAGACCACCTCTCTCTTCTCTCTATCCCCGTTCCACCCTCTTTTGGTTCTCGTCAAGTTACAATGGCGTACGGATTGAGAGAGAATGGAACTTCTCTCGCTTGTAGTCTTTCCGATTCTCGTCAGTCTCCATGACACTCGGATCGAAAGCCGCGAGCTATGGTGTTTGCTTAGGATGAGTTAGGGCCTATGCCATTTCTAATTAAGCCATACAGGTCAACACGATCGACCCGGGAAGTACTGGCTAGGCTAAGGCTTAAGCTTGTGCTTAGCAAATCACCACTCCTGTTCTTTGGCCCAGGGATCGGACATCCACCGAGAGGGCTAAGTTGTTCTTCCTTTTGTGTTCTTTTAGTGCACTTGTACTTTCTGTGCCATGTTGCCTCTCTTTTCGCAGTCTTTCTAGGTCTAGTGGTCTGATTGCACTTTCGCTTGTCGCTGTATCGAGGTAGTTGCGTCAAGGATAGCGATGATCGGATCGGGACTGTTGGAGGAAGGGCATGCAGATGGAGGAAGGACCATCTAGGAGTACGACCACAAGTGCACTGAGGATCTTGGATATGACATTTAACAGGTGTTCCACATCCTACTGCATCAATTTAAGTCTTAGTCTGAACATGTATGTATGACAAATTAAGCATAAAGTTCTATATGCTAAATGATAACATAAGAACTTAGCTCTAATTCATAAGCATAGCTATATTGATAAAATAAGAACAAGAACAAGATGAAGAACATAACATGAATCACAATGAAGAACATTATATTGATCATACCAAATATCTTCAAGATGTTCTTGATCTCCAAATACAAGCTTTGCCAAGCTCCTAATACTAAGAATAGTACAATGAATACAAGTGTGGAGGGAGAGAGGCTCTTGTGTGTAAATGAGGAGGCCTCTCCCATCTATTTATTGCAAAGCTATGGTCGGTTTCTCTGCATGTGCCCATGTAACCATCATAGGGGAGACCACCAGGAAGCGCCACGTGGAAGGGCTAGCAAGGTGGTGCTACTAGGGGTGTGGGCACACCCTGGGTGCAGCCGCACCCAGGTGTGGCCTCCCCGTGACCGCCTTCCTCTGGTTGGTTGTTGCGTGGGCCTAGACCTCCCGTGCGCTAGTTTTCAGCCCACAGGTAGGTGGGCTTCTCTCCTTGTTTCTCTTCTACGCTTTGTCAGAAAGCGTATTTTAGTCACCTTTTCGACCGTATTCGTGTATATGTCTTGTAAAATAGGTCAAAATGATAACATAAATGTGTATTTCATGCTTAGTTCTCCTCTTTTTGTGTCTTATTTGGTGGTTGAATTTGGTCGATAAGGACCGCCAACAACAGTGTCTTTCTTTTCCCTCAAATTCACTCCTATTTTGTACTTCAATTTGAATTTTGATTCAAATATATTATTGAGGATATTGTCCTTGATACATTTCAATATTTTAAGTTGTACCTCTACTTGTATTTTTCAATCTACTAAAAAATGAATCTTTATTGTTACAACTTGGATGCCCGACATCCTCCTACTCCTACGTGACCATCACCTCTGCAACCCCTGACCTAAACAGGGTTTTGCGAATCAAGCCGAGCGCTGCTGCCGTGTCACACCTATTTTTTAGGAACAAATGGAATGCATAATCTTATGTGCGCCCAGAGATCAATCACACATAAGATGACAAATATAAATAGTATCATCACAAATGTTTATTACATAACGAATATTATCATAGAGTCTTCACATAATTAAGCGGAAACATAAGATATTCTTGTGGTAGCTAGCTCCATTGTACAGGCACGTCAACTGGTTGACCACAAGTCTAGTAATCTTCAGGAAAGTAGTAGTAATAATCACTATTTGCACATTCGGGAGTCCATCCTGGGGTGGAGGAATGCAAGGGTGAGCACAAAAGCACTCAACAAGTGTAACATGGGGTTCATGAAGCTCAAATAGGGTAGATACTGGTTTGACTGCATGTAGCTTTTAGTTGATCATGTTTTAAACAATTAAGTAGCAACAAATAGGTGATGTTCCCATAATAAACACATGATCATGTAAAGAAAATAATGAATAGCAAAAACAAGTACATTAATAGTGATCTCTATTCCATAAGGGTCCAAGGCCGCTCGTGACCGTGAGCACGGCTGATATATCAGTTTTACACTCTGAGAGGTTGTACACTTTCACTATGAGTCGTGATCCCCAAAAGTCCGAGGTCATGACTCCCTATTGGACGGTTAAGTTTCACTATGAAGTTTTCAAAGGTTCGTCTAACAAGTTAGGGCCGCTAGGTTTCTGTTCCCTGTAAATGTAGAGCCCCCCTTTCGTATGGCACAATGACACGCAGCCTATACTCATAAGGATAGAAACCGCACTACACCCGACCCGGAACACACCCCTCTTGCACCATAAAGGTAACCACTAACAAGCTAGAAAATATCCTCTTATATGACTAAAGCCAGAGCCATGTAGCCCTCATAGCTGTACTGTAAGTCCCGGATGTTCGCTTACAGATAAGTCCTTATGGAGAGGAATCTAGAGTAAACTCTAGCCCTCTTATTCCCTGTTGCTAAAAATCATCTTTTAGTGTTATTGCATATATCATTAGTCAAATTACAAGATCATTGTTGATGTGAGCACTAGCAACTACATAATGCTATAACCATAGGATTCAAGTAACAAGATCAATACTAAGGCATCCTTAACAAGGAGACACATGCATAATGAATTAACTGAATTAAAGTGAATAGGTAACAAGGATAATCCCATACTATACTTGCCTTGATCTAGCTGATCTTGTTGATCCGGTTCGTAATAGTACTCTTGATCACCAACAAATTGCTCACCGTCTATTCTCGATTAACACACCAACAACAATCATCTAAGAGCAATCATACAAAGCAAACAAAGCTACAATTAGAATAGTACATCAACAGTAGCAAAATAAGATAAAAAGTTTGTAAAACAAATCTACATCTCACTAGGATCAAACAGACGCGAATTGCACGCAAATCGGAGCTAAAACGAAAAAGTTATGACTTAAACAAGCTTTTCTTTATTAAAGTAATAGATTAAATCTAATCTCAAAATTTAAAAGTAGAGAACCTACTAAACAGTAGTACTAACATGTAGATTATAAAATTACGAACCCAACGCAACTTGAACAGGTCAAATTGGAGTTAAAACAGAGAAGTTATGGCTAAAACAAAATCAGTGGCAATTTTGTAAATAGCTGAAAACGTAATTTATTCATAACCGAAATAAAATATGCTTTCAAATGAAGAAAACGAAATCTGCAAACATGTTTTGGACTGCAGGTTAGATTATAGAAAACCGAAGGGGCTCTTTTGCAAAAGTGGCAGCCGAACCGGTATCGGGCTTTCCTGGCCGTTAGATTTAAAACGCGCAGCTCGGATTAGACATAAGGGAGAGAGAGGGGAGCCGCCGCCCACCAACAGTGCTAGCACGGCGGCGAGCAATTGCTCACTGGAGTTGAGCAATGCGGCATTACAGTATGTAATTGGATGAACCAAAAGCACAGGGAGATAGAGAAGATGCCCGCGAACTCACCAAGGGCGAAAACGGGGTCGAAGACGTACGGAGGACGATGCGTGGCTTCCAATGGCGGCGGTGAGCTCCTGTACACGGCGGTGATGCTCAATTAGCTAACCAAAGCGAAAAGGAAGGAGAAGAAGGGACTCGGCGACTTCGGAGTAGCTTCACGAAATCCGTGGAAGGCTTACGGTGGCAGTCGAGTCGACGAACTCGTCAAACCGACCTTGAGCGGCGGCGGATACTTGAGTTGCGGTGGCTAGCTCGTCTCGAGGTGATGGCTTCGGGTTTAGGGTTGGGTAGAGAGGCGGCAGCACCCGCAGCTACTTATGAGGGGGCTAGGTGTGCGGTACAAGGCAAGCGGAGGGTCGAGGCGGCATCGGACTCCTTCGAGGTGTCCGGCTCGGTCACGCGCGGGAGGAAGAAGATGACGACGCCGACAAGCGAGCCCAGGGTGGCAGCGACACGGAGAGAGAGGAGAGAAGGGCGAGGCGGCTTCGGCCTCGGCCGGTTGGGCCGGCCCACTACGCGGCGCGTGGGCAGGAGAAGGCAACTAGGCTGCGGCTTTAGCTGGGCTGATGAACGACCGGTTGAGGAGGTCGAGCGGGCTAGCGGCTTGGGGAACGCAGGCCGAATGCAGAGGGGGCAGCAGCAGGCCTTCGGGCCAAAAGCTGAGAAGGGAGAAGATTTCCATTTTTTCCCTTTTTTAATATTTCAAATGCATTTTCAAATAATTTTTGAAACCCTTTTCTCTTGTAATAAAAATCAATCATCACAAATAAAAATATGGAGCGGCATATATGCACAAGCATGTATCTAACCTTATAGTTGATTTTATTTATCGGAAATTATTATTTCTCTAGGTTAAAATGTTCATAGAATTGCGTAAATAAATTCAATTGTCCTATTTTTAAAATGATGCAAATTTTAGGGTGTTACAATTCTACCCTCTTAAAATGAATCTCGTCCCGAGATTCGGACGATGCTTACTCAAACAACTGTGGATACGCTTTTCTTAAATCTTCCTCTCTTTTCCATGTAGGCTCTGCTTCCGAATATCGACTCCACTGAACTTTACACATCTTTATAACTCGGCTCCTAATAACTCTTTCCGCTGTCTCTAAGATCTTTACTGGATACTCCTCATAAGTGAGATTTTCCTTAACAGTGAGTTCCTCTAGCGGTATTTGTTCTTTCGGCACACGCAAACATTTCTTTAACTGAGACACATGGAACACATCACGCACACCTGCTAAGCTCTCACGCAATTCCAATTGATATGCCACTTCACCACGCCTCTCTAAGATCTTAGAAGGACCGACATACCTCGGTGCTAACTTTCCTTTCTAGTTAAACCTTTTCACACCTCTCATTGGTGATACTTTTAAGTAGACATAATCTACTACTTCAAAAGTCAATTCTCTCCGTCGAGTATCAGCATAACTTTTCTGTCGTGACTGAGCTGCTTTTAAATTGTTTCTAATCAGTCTTACTTGTTTCTCAGCATTCTTAAGCACATCGGGACCGAACACTTGACTTTCTCCTGTCTGATTCCAGAACAACGGAGTTCTACACTTCCTACCATACAAAGCTTCAAAAGATGCCATCTGTAGACTTTTCTGATAACTATTATTGTAGGAAAACTCTGCATATGGCAAACTCTTATCCCAACTAGTACCATACTATAAAGCACAAGCTCTCAACATATCTTCCAATATCTGATTAATCCTTTTAGTCTGCCCATCCGTCTGAGGATGATATGCTGTGCTAAAATTCAGCTTAGTCCCTAATGACTCTTGAACTTTCTGCCAGTAATATGATGTGAATTGAGTGCCTTGATCTGACACTATCTTCTTTGGAACTCCGTGCAAACTTACTATGCTTTCCAAATACAGTTCCGCCAACTTTGCACTGTAATATATTGTTCTGACCGGTATAAAGTGAGCAACTTTAGTCAGACGATCCACTATGACCCATATTGAATCAAAACCTCTCTGAGTGCGTGGTAACCCTACTATAAAATCCATACCAACTGCTTCCCACTTCCACTCAGGTATCTGCATCGGTTGCAACAATCTTGCAGGCCTCTGATGTTCAGCTTTAACCCTCTGACACGTATCACATAGTGCAACATACTCTGCAACATCTCTTTTCAAACCATACCACCAATACTTCTCTTTCAAATCCATAATACTTCTTTCATCGCCAAAAAAAACTTAGATGGCTGACACCTTCTGTTTCAATGATTAATATGGTACTAAATTTATTAGTTGTTCCTTTTAGTCTATAAAGATGTATTTTATAGCACTCTGGCAAAATGTAAAGATATTAGATGGATAAATAAATAGTAGGCAATATTTGATATGAAGCCTTCCAAATAATCTTGACCTTTATACTATCATTAAAAAATAAAAAGTACAGATATTTCTTCTTTTCTTTTAGTTGTATATATAAGAAAAAGCTTTGGAGTGACCTTGTGCATTAGATTGTTAACAACCAATGATATTGCTTTGTCCTAATTTAGTATCTATATTTGGGATTAATATGGACCAGTGCATGACCATAACAATCAACAATATAGATCTTTACCTAATCTCTGTGTAATATCTGATATGAATGTTTAATTTAAAGTCACCCATTTATGTTGATACAACCAAATGTGTTGGTCCTTCCCTTTTGACCAGACAATATGGTCATCTATAGCCGTTGAGACCCGTAGCTTACATTACTGATGAAAAAATAATTTCAAGGGACATCGTATTTCATTTATAGAGGTGGGTCTTATGGAGGATCACCTCTAGAAATCATCTAGTGCGCAAATGGGCAAATAATTTATAGTGGTGGGCCAGTTAAGAGAACAAGCTCTAAAAAATAAGGCTATTTTTAGAGGTGGCTCTCTAAAGAGGTCCCCAGGCCCAAACCCATGTAACAAACCCTAAATACAAAACTTAGTCTCCCTTCCCTCTCATTCAATGATGTGCCTCTTCCAATGCCCCTCCGCCGCACCTGTCTCACTGTGACCCATCATTCTCCTTCGAAGAACCAGCTACTTCTACCGTCTCTATTGGCACAACGCATGAGACCATCCTCAAGCGTGCGCTACTCATCTCCATGGCCACCTTTGCACTTCGCCTCCTCTATATTGCCTTTCTCGCAATCTCGCTATTCAATGCAAATATGCTAGCTAGGTGATGTACCTAACAGCCGCCATCAAGCCCACCATCACTATGAGGACCTGGCGCTAGGGGTGTGCATAGTTAATCAAATATGAGGAACCGAATGGATCTAATCGAGACCGAACCTGAAATAACAGATACTGGTTTTTTGTTCTTAATTGTGTCCCAAGAAGTATCTAACCAAATTAACTCTGGTTAACACCATCTTCTCCATCATGTAACCAAAAACAGAGGAAACCGAAATATACATAAACTACTATAAAAACGGCCATTTTTATTTTCAGAGGTGGTACTTTTTTTTTGCGTGTCTCTGTAAGCAATTATAGGAGACATAAGAATTTAAAGGATACTTAAAAAATATACCTGCCTCTGAAAATGGATTTTCAAAGGCGCGCATCTTAAACAGGCTGCCTCTGTAAACATTGGATTGTTACATATAGATTCTCTTCTTTTTTAAAAAACAATACGACATTTGCTTCTTTCTTCCAGGGAACCGGTACTCTTTAATTTTTATATCAATTTACAATGAGATATACTTCCTCTGTTCTAAATTATAAGTTGCTTAACTTTTTTGGTACATCACTTTTGCTATGTATATAGATATAATATATGTCTAGATACATAGAAAAATCTACGTACCAAATAAGTCAGAGCGACTTATAATTTAGAACAGAAAGGTTTTAGTACTTCTTCCATTTCAAATTCTAAGACGTTTTGGTTTTCTAGATACATAGTTCTTGCTATGCACTTAAATAGCCACTATATAGATATATAGTTGAAGCAATGTATCTAGAAAAGTCAAAACATTTAATAATTTGGAACTGAGAAAGTATTAATTTATCAATGTGTTTGCAATGGTGTCTCTACTGACCTGATTTCGTTTATTAACAAATCTATTATGAGTGTTCAAACTTGACTCTATGGATTTACTGAAAACGGATCAAAGGTGTCAAGTATACATGCATGTCAGTACTGACTTCAAAGGATACTAACAAATTGTAGAGATCATTTCCCGGAAATTTCTATGAGGACGACGTACATATACATACACAGATTTGCCATTGTCAGGATGATGCCATTGCCCTTAACCATGGATCCATCGGTGGCTACAAAGACACAATCCTCGCAACTCTTGTCAGCCCCAGCCACCTACAAAAAGAGACGACTCCATGGTCTAACCATGGTCTCGTACTTGTTGTCAACTCATAATTCCATGGCCACCAACACAAACAATGGTGGTGCAAGCCACAATCACCTGTCATCGTCGCAGGACGGCAGTCCGTACCGGCACACGTACTACTCGAGCCAGCAGGATTCCGGCCAGACAGACGACGTGGACGGCAATAAGGTAGTGCTGCCCATAGTGTTCGCCATCTTCGCCGTCATCATCTGGGTCCTCTGCACCAGAGGCGTTGTCCGGACGGACACGGAGGAGCAGGAGGCGGCCGGAGGCGGGGCGACAACACTACTGTGCGTCAGCTGCAGAGCAACGAAGCCGGCGACAGCTGGGTCGACAGGGCACCGTCATCGACGGTGGCTGGCGCCGCCGCTGTGGAGATGGCGCCGCCCGTGCGGGCGGCCGAGCCACCGCTGGTGTGCACGTACAGGAAGGCGGACGGGTGGCCGGAGGGCTCGTGCGGGGTGTGCCTGGCGGACCTGGACGACGGCGAGGCCGTGAGGGTGCTGCCGGCGTGCATGCACTACTTCCACGCCGCCTGCGTCGGTGAGTGGCTGTGCGCGCACGCCACCTGCCCACTCTGCCGCGCACTGATCGTCGCTCCCGCCGACGCCAGCTAGGCCTGTGGTGCCGTGGTGGTGGTAATCAACTCCGTGCATCCAAGCTTGCAGCTGCTCAACATTTCTCTTAATAGGTCCATTTAGGAATTGGTCATGTATACGGTAAAAGTTAGCAGACGGTATATTCGGAATTTCCAGCCTCAGAACGGAAGCTGTTCCATATCGATTTTGACTCAACAAGTGCTAAGATATATCTCCCTCTATCAGAAAAGTGCTTCTTAACCCTATCTATGCATCCTAATTAAACGGCTTTGTAGGAATTCCATCAATTTCTTTAGAAAAATTGAGATCCTTAATAAAAATATAAAGTTTGGTATCCTCTTGAACTCGTAAGAGCATCTCCAGAGGTTTAGTATAGTTAGTTTAAAAAAGAAGAAGTTTAGTATAGTTTACTTGCTAAACTAATAGATCTAGCAAGTTAATAGAAGAAATAGCAATCATAAATTGTCCTTCTCCGTCAATGTCTTATAATAGTTTCCTAAACAATTTTGCATTGGGAACCCCGAACTATTTCTAACCAACCAAACCATTTTTTGAGTGTTTGGTTGCATTTGGCGGTGTTGGGGTAGTGGCCGAAATCGAAAGAAAATTGAATTAGGCTCCCGTTCACCCCCATCTAGTCATCTTGCTTGTTTCTTCACCTCACCTATGCTTTGGCATGAGACAGACGAGAGGATATTTTTAACCTTCATCCTAGCCTTCCCTCCCACGGGAAGTCGAATCCAGGACCTGATGAGTGCTACCAGAGCCTCCTAACTAGTGCAGCTAGGATCCTGATCGCGAATTAAATTCCTAAAAAACTACAGAAAGAAACTATGCATAAATGACGGATGTCTTATCTATGTTTCATTTCATTTATATGATGTGGAAGTCTTGTAAACAATGCCATAAAACTGTCTGTTGAGATTAACCTCATAATTCATATTCCAAGACATCATTTTTATTGATATGCCACCTGATTAAATAGCAATGAAACTCTCATCGGGACCGGCCTTACAAAGGTTCGTGCGATGGCACCACTACCACGTTGTTTTTAAGCTCAGAAACTCAAAGCCCTCGTGCACCCATTTTCTCACTGTAATCGTCAAACTCTATCTCTAAGAGGGGTCTAGTTGGATTGTTGTCTCGGCTTGTTAATGAAAATGTCTTGGGTGCTGGTAGTGTTACTTTAACACTATCTTAGTAATTAGTAGGACAATAGATTGTCACCTTTTTATTTTTAACACAATGTGATACTTTTTTCTTCGAGGCAACCTTTATTTAATTATCACTGCTTTGCACTGAGAGATCAGAGAAGTAACAATAAAGATTGTATATTAGTAGTATTTGTCAACGTGTTTGCAATTGTGCCGTAATGGTCAAACTTGACAGCACGGTTTGCAATGTAAGTACTATCTTTAACCAATTATAGGGTGTGTTCACTTCGCGAAAAGTAGGTGAAAAGTTACTGTAGTATCTTTCGTTGTTATTTGGTAAAATTTGTCTAATCATGAACTAACTAGGCTCAAAAGATTCGTCCCAACATTTACAGACAAACTATGCAACTAGTTATCTTTTTTACCTACATTTAATGCTCCATACATGCGTCGAATGATTCGATGTGATAGGTGGAAAAGGAAATATTTTGGGTTGGGATGGGAAGTGAACAAGGCCACAGTAACGCATCGGTGGCATCATTTCCCAGGAATTTCAATGATGACGTACGTACATGGTTTTAAATTGGGGGCTATAGATCCGTCGATGATGACGTAAATACAAGGTTCGTATGCAGATTGCCATCATCATCGTGACGTCACCACCCATTGGCCGCCATGGATCCATCGATAGCCACAACGGCACACAATCCTCGCAACTGTCGTCAACCCCAGCCACCTACAAAAAAGAAACCTTGATCCTGTAGTCAACTCAGTCATAATAAGGTTACTGAACACGGTGATAATAAGCAAAGGACCACCTGCCTTAGTTGCAGGACGGCCGTCCGTACCGGCAGACGTTCTGCTACAGCCAGAATTCCGGCCAGGAGCACCACAGGAACCAGAATATGTTCCTCATAATGTTGGTTGCCGTCGTGGCCATCATCTTGCTGCTCAGGTTCCTCTACTACGACTGCCGGACGACGGACGCGGAGGAGCAGGAGGCCGGAGGTGGTGGGGACACACTGGGCCAGCCGCAGCAGCAGCTGGAGAGCAACGAAGCCGCCGGCGGCTCGGTCGACAGGCACCGGCATCGACGGTAGCGGGCTCAGACGTGGAGATGGCGCCGCCGGTGCAGACGGCCGACGTGCCACCGCTGGTGTGCATGTACCGGAAGGCAGACGGGTGGCGGCGGGAGG
Organism: Saccharum hybrid cultivar R570; assembly: GCA_038087645.1. Lineage (NCBI taxonomy): Eukaryota > Viridiplantae > Streptophyta > Magnoliopsida > Poales > Poaceae > Saccharum > Saccharum hybrid cultivar. The sequence continues at coordinate 4,658,698 of JAQSUU010000744.1, forward strand.
GCTCGTGCGGGGTGTGCCGGCAGACCTGGACGACGGCGAGGCCGTCAGGGTCCTGCCGGCGTGCATGCACTACTTCCACGCCGCCTGCATCGGCGAGTGGCTGCGCGCGCACGCTACCTGCCCGCTCTGCTGCGCTCCGCTGATCGCTTCCGCCGACACCACCACCTAGGCCTGTGGTGCCGTGGCGGTAATCGATCAACTCCTTGCATGGATACTTCCAGTTGCTCAACATTTCTCTTAATACGTACATTTAGGAATTGGTCATGTACACGGTAAAAAGTTAGCAGACGGTTTATTCGAAATTTTCAGCTTGAGAACCGAAGCTATTCCATATTGATTTCAGAAACGCTTGGTTGAGGGCATCTGAACGAAAGGATGGGCCTACCCGTGTGGCATGATGACCAAGAAAAAATAGGGCAACGTGTTACAGTCACAATACATGTACCGGTCCTTTTCGCGGGTGAGCGCATGAGAGCACATGCAACCACTTTGCTTGGCGTGGGGTGCACCCAAAGCATATAATAATCTTGGCCTGGAGCACAGCAAGAGGTCCACCCGCCTCCGTCTCCATGTGTTGTGCTGACAGTGCTGTGTATATGCAAATGCAGTGGCGCCATGCGGCATGTGGGGCCCTTCTGTGTGTGGTGACAAGAGAAAATGACTGGCATTGGGAGTTTGTGAGGGGAGTGTGGGGCCCATATCTTCATGTGTCATTTGCTACTCTTATGATAGGTGATCGTGGGCATCGAGCTCCACACTGGCGTATGCGTTCCACGTGTATGTTTTATTTGGATATTGCATATGTTATAATGGTTATACATGTATATTGCAAGTGTATCTTCCAAATATTTCAGATATTTCATCTGGATGTTGCTTATGTTGCAGTAGCAATATGTGTATGTTGCAAGCGTATGTTTTAGCTGTTTTAGAAGTATGTTGCAAGTGTATTTTCTAGATGTTGCATATATTGCAGTGGCTGTACACATATGTTGCACGGGTATGTTCTAAATGTTTCACATGTTTTAGACATATGTTGCAGTAAGTGCTTCTTGTTTCATGTATTTTCATTGGCAAGCACGGAACGAGTGCAGGCGGAGATGGTCCCTACGTGCATGGGCACCAGCATGCATAGCAGCAACATGCATACTTAGGCGCATGCAGCAACATGCGTAGCATCACGAGGTATGCGTAGGCGCACAGCCGCAGACGCAGACATGCAATTGTGCAGTAGCAGGCACAGGCGGGAGCGTGCAGCAGGCCGCAGGCGGGGCATGTTGCAGTAGCATGCATACTGTCTACTACTCCTATACTTACTAGATATACACAATCTCTCTAATTGCCAAACCACTTTATTTGGCTTGGTGCTGCATGTCAAAAATGCAATGACTTCACTAAGCCTTCCCATGGAGCGTGCCCGGTCCATCCCAGAGGCAGGACAACATTGGTAGGCGCATAGCAGCAGCAGGCATAGGCGATCGCGCGCAGCAGGCAGAGCAACAGCAGCATGCACAGTAGGCAGTATAGGCACGGGCATCCGGACGGGGGCTAGCATAAAGACATCCGGGCGCTAGCCACGCCCTATCGATTTTGACTGCAAGTAAGCAATCTTAGAGTATCTACAAGAGTTTAGTAAAACAACTCCCTATTTTGATATTTTAGCAAAAAGGAAAAAGTGTCCTCCAACATTTTGGTAAAAGAGCTCTTTAATAAAAATAATAAATTTTGCAAATATCCTATTCAACTCATAAGGGCATCTCCAGAAGTTCGGTATAGTTTCCTTGCTAAAATAATAGATCTAGCAAGTTAACAGAATAAATAGCAAACCTTAAATTTTGTCCTTATCCAACAATCTCCTATAACAGTTTCCTAAATAATTTTGCATTGTGAACCGTGAACTATTTCGAACTAACCAAATCAGTTTTAATAGTTTCTTTGTCTCTTTCAGGTTGCCACCATGGTTTTAGTGTTGATGTCGTATTTTTATTTCACAAGCTCAATATGTTTGTTAGGTGTCGTGCACTACAGGAAACCAGGACTTTGCCCAGTGCTCAAATCTTTGCCGAGTGCCAAATATCGGGCACTCGGCAAAGACCACCTTTGCCGAGTGCCGAACTCGGCGAAACTTGGCACTCGGCAAATAGGGCTTTGCCGAGTGTCTGGCACTCGGCAAAGCCAAACTTTGCCCAGTGCCAGGCACATGGCAAAGTTGGGCACTCGGCAAAAAGGCGCCCGGGGATAACGGTACCCAACGCCGTCCTCTTTGCCGAGTGTCTTCTGTTTGACACTCGGCAAAATATTAGCTTTGCCGAGTGCCTAGGGTTAGCACTCGGCAAAATATTCACTTTGCCGAGTGCCAAACCTTGGCACTCAGTAAAATATATTTTTTTGTTTTTTGTCACTAACTTTTTTTCTTAGATTTGTATTTGTACCATGAACAACATGTTCAAATTTGGCACAATTTCATTGTTGTTTGCTATATTTCTTCACTTTATTTCGTTTTCTTGCAATTTTTCGGAAAATGTAGGTTTGAAGTGCAGGTGCATCGAATAATAGTTTTGATCCATTCCAAAAATATTATTCTTGTTTGTTAGTGTCACTTTATGCTAAATCTAGGAACTGTCTCCAAATTTCGATCAACGTGCTCACGGGGCAACGTCGCAAACTTGCGTCATTGCGTGCGAGTGGTTATTTAATTCCATAAAATTCAAACGAATCTCAAAAATCATGAAACTGGGCGAGATGTCGTGATATCACATGCATATGCGGTGGTAAAAATTTGAAAACATTTGGAGATATCACATGTGATGATGTCCTGGTTTGTGAACACCATACGTGATGACGTCCTTCAAACGTTTTTAAATTTTTACCACCGCATATGCATGTGATATCACGACATCTCGCCTAGTTTCATGATTTTTGGGATTCATTTGAATTTTATAGAATTAAATAACCACTCGCACGCAAGTTCGCGATATTGCCCCGTGAGCACGTTGATCGAAATTTAGAGACAGTTCCTAGATTTAGCTTAAAGTGACACTAACAATCAAGAATAACATTTTTGGAATGGATCAAAACTATTATTCGATGCACCTGCAGTTCAAACCTACATTTTTCAGAAAATTGCAAGAAAACGAAACAAAGTGAAGAAATATAGCAAACAGCAATGAAAGTTTGCCAAATTTGAACATTTTGTTCATGGTACAAATACAAATCTAAGAAAAAAGTTGGTGGCAAAAAACAAAAAAAAATTATTTTGCCGAGTGCCAAGGTTTGGCACTCGGCAAAGTGAATATTTTGCCGAGTGCTAACGCTAGGCACTCGGCAAAGCCAGGACATGATTTTTGTTAAATTTTTTATTTTGCCGAGTGCCAGATCTGGGGCAATCGGCAAAATACTTTCTTTGCCGAGTGACCCGCATCTGGCACTCGGCAAAGAGTTTTGAAATATATAAAAAAAACTAGACTCACTCACGCACACCACACGCACACACCACACACACACGTGCGCGAGCCCGCCCCGCCGCCGCCGCGCCGCCGCCGCCGGAGGCTCCCTGCGCGCCCACACCGCCGATTCCCCACACCCGCACGCTCGCCCCGCCGGCTCCCCGCGCCCGCGCACACCCCGGCCCCACGCCCGCAGTAGGAAGGAGGAGGAGGCAGGAGGAAGAGGAGGAAGGAAAGGAGGAAGGAGAAGAAGGGGAGGAGGAAGAAGAAGAAAGAGATGAGAGGAGGAGGAGGAGAGGAAGGACAAGGGTGGAGAAGGAGGCAGGGGAGAAGAGAGGAGGAGGGGAGGAAAGAAGGAGAAGGGGACAAAAGGAGAAGAGGAGAAGAAAGGTGCCGCCTCGGTTCGTCGACCCTCACGCCGTAGCGATCGTCCCCGTTGTCATCGCCGGCCCTCGATCTTCGCATTCTCGCTGGCAAGGTATGCCCTAATGTTAGTATTAGTTAGTAAGTAGTAGTGTTAGTAGTAGTAGTTAATTAGTAGTGTTAGTAATAGTTAGTTAGTCGTAGTGACAATAGTGGTTGTAGTTGTTGTTCATAGTTTTAGTGTTAGTAGTAGTTATTGTTGTATGTATGTGGTTGATGGCCTTCGTGCCTATGTTTGGTATACATGTGGTTGTTGGCCTTCGTGCCAATGTTTTCTGCAGGTTTTGGGAACCTCTCCGTGCAGGGGAGCTGCTGCCAAAATTTTCAATGGAGTCTAACCATTTGCCTTTTCTTTGCAGGACGAGGACCGTTGGGAGGCACTCGGCGACCCCGATCGTCTTCGTCGGTGTTGCGGTTCTGCCTGCACCGCGTCGCCTCGCCACTGTAGCGACTCGCCACCACCCGACTAGCCTGACCTCACCGACACCCTAGGTATAACCCATCTTCCATACTTGTATCTCGTGTAACCCTAGTTAGGCGTCTCCCGTCCGAAAGAGATACGGTCGTTGGTATGCAGATCTTTGCATACCAATTTCCGTACTTGTTTCGGATTGTTCACATTTTTTGGACAGCCCGCGGATGCGTAGATGGGTTGGTTTCTATGGCCCGCTCCTATCCAAGATAGAGTTTTGGCACCACCTCCTCGTTGTTCTCCTGATACACAATCTCCCTGCCACCACGTGTATCGGGAGAACAGCGGGGAGGTGCTGCCAAAATTCTGTCTTGGATAGGAGCGGACCATGGAAGCCAACCTCATCTACGCATCCTCGGGTGGGATTAGGACCTATCCTTCACCTATTAGATGTATAGTAGGAATGCCTTGTGGATTTACTTGCAGTTTTTATTAGTCGCTTACATATGCATGTGCCAGAGGATGGATAATCGTGAGTGGATGTACACGGGCCACGCAAGTATGACCCCAGAATGGATGACCAAGACCAATGCTTTCCTGGAGCATGCATTTGGTGAGGCTGCTAAAGGGTCAGCCCGGATGCCGTGTCCGTGCAGCAGATGTGGCAACAAGAAAAGAAAAATTAAGAGGCTCATGGGGGAAGATCTTATCAAGCATGGATTCACGGCAAACTATACCCGTTGGATCCACCATGGTGAAGCCAATCGTATTAGAGAGGAGGTGGTGAGACAGCGTCTCGAGGATTATGATGGAGATGGCGGGGTAGCAGACTGGATGGATGATATTCAGTAGGCACAGTTCGGTGAAGGATTGGAGGAGAAGCCAAAGGAAAGCACAAAGGCGTTCTATGATATGCTGTCTTCAGCGTAGAAGCCCTTGCACGAAAAGACAATTGTATCACAGCTGGATGCAATTGGACGCATCATGGGGTTGAAGTCATAGTTTAGCATGAGTCGGGAAAACTTCGATGGTATGTTGGCAGTTTTTGGATCCCTGCTTCCGGAGGATCACATCCTACCAAAGAACTTGTATGAGTCACAGAAACTTCTTCGTGCACTTAAGATGCCATATGAGCTGATCCATGCTTGTCCGAATGGATGCGTCCTTTTTAGGAAAGATCACAAGGGAGCAATGCACTGTCCAAAGTGCAAATCCTCTAGGTACCTAGAGGTCGACACTAGTGATGGCAAGAAGGAACAGCTGAGTATCCCTACGAAGGTCCTACGATACCTTCCTTTCATACCGAGGATCCAACGGCTGTACATGACAGAGGAGTTTGGGAAACAGATGACATGGCACAAAAATGGCAAAAGGTACAATCCGGACAAGATGGTACACCCATCGGATGGCGACACCTAGACCCATTTCGATGGCATACATCGTGTTAAAGTAGAGGAGGCTCGCAATGTATGTGTAGCGTTGGCAACAGATGGGTTTAACCCGTATGGATTGTCCGCGGCCCCATACACTTGTTGGCCCGTGTTCGTGATACCCCTGAATCTCCCCCTCGGTGTCATCTTTCAACCCAAGAACGTATTTTTGTCGCTGATAATTCCTGGACATCCGGGGAACAATATGGGTGTGTTCATGGAGCCTGTGTTCGATGGTTTGATCGATGCTTGGGAAAAGGGGGTACTGACATACGACCGAGCTACAAAGAGGAACTTCACAATGCATGTGTGGTACCACTACTCCCTGCATGACTTCCTAGTGTATGGCCTATTCTGCGGGTGGTGTGTTCACGGGAAGTTCCCATGCCCAATATGCAAGGCAGGTGTGACGTTCACTTGGCTGAAGAGTGGTGGCAAGTTTTCTTCATTCGACCAACATCGTCAGTTCCTCCTCCTTGACCATCCATTTAGATGAGACATCAAGAACTTCACGAAAGGTGTTGAAGTCACCGATCCTGCACCTCAGATGATGACCACTGCCGAGATTCGCGCTGAGATAGAGGCTCTCAAAGTTGATAAAGAGAAAGGTCGTTTTGATGGATATGGTCAGTACCACGTGTGGACTCATAAATCGGGCTTGACTAGGCTTCCCTATTTCAACGATCTTCTTCTTCCACATAACATTGATTTAATGCACACAGAGAAGAATATCGCTGAGGCGCTTTGGGGAACACTCATGGACACAGAAAAGTCAAAGGACAATGTTAAGGCAAGAGTGGACCTGGCAGCACTGTGCGATAGACCAAAGCAAGTGATGAAGACTCCCGCGCCTGGCAAGAAATGGAAAAGGACTTCGGTCGATTTCGTTTTGAAGAAGGACCAAAGGAGGGAAGTATGTCAGTGGGTTCAGTCGTTATTGTTCCCTGATGGGTATACGGTGAATCTGAGGAGGGGAGTGAATGTGTCCACTTGCCGAGTGTTAGGGATGAAGAGTCATGACTTCCACATATGGATTGAGCAGCTCCTTCCAGCGATGACTAGAGGTTTCATCCCCGAGCATGTGTGGCGCGTCCTAGCAGAGTTGAGCTATTTCTTTCGCCAGCTTTGTGCCAAGGAGCTATCTCGGGCCATGATTGATGACTTAGAGAAAGTGGCACCTGTGTTGCTCTGTAAGATGGAGAATATCTTCCCACCCGGCTTCTTCCTCTCAATGCAGCATCTGATTTTGCACCTGCCTCACGAGGCACGAATGGGGGGCCGTGCAAGCCTGTTGGTGCTATCCAATCGAGAGATGTCTAAAGGTTCTTCGAAAAAAGTGTAGAAATAAAGCCAGAATTGAGGCATCCATGGTAGAGGCATTCATTCTTGAGGAGGTGTCAAACTTCACAACATCATACTATAAGGATAGCCTTCCCTGCGTGCACAATCCAATCCCTCGTTACAACACCGATGAGAGGTCATCAAATCTTAGCCTTTTCAAAGGTCAACTTGGCAGGGCAAGCGCTTCGAGCACCAAGACCTTGTGGAATGATGAGTGGCGCACTATCATGTTGTATGTGTTGTTGAACCTTGACAAAGTGAACCCTTATGTGCAGTAAGTTCTCAATGAGCTTATTACATACACCATCACTATCGTCTATCTATCCAACCCCCTTATCTCTAGGTTTTCAGGGAATTTCTGAATACATACTGCACAGGAAATAGGGATCCTTCCCCTCAAGAACAAGATAGTCTTCTCAAAGATGGTGTGCCTGATTTCATTTCATGGTTCGAAAAGACGGTACCATCCAATTTACATCGTTCCATCTATGACATCCCACTTTGCTCCTACGAGAGAGTAATGATCTATCTGCCCTCACCTTATAGGCACGCACGGATGCGAAAATGGATGAAGAGTTGAAATAGGTTGGCAAAGGCTTCCCCTATAGGGTCAAGTCATTCACCATATATGATGTGAATGGCTATCGCTTCCACACAAGAAGCCACGAGCTCAGTCGGCCCAATCGAAAAACCATGAATATTGGAGTTCGTACGCCCGGCACCGATGACCGTGACTACTACGACATAGTCGAAGAAATATATGAGCTCAACTTTGAGATTCGCGGAGGTCATAAGCCAGTCATATTCAAATGCCATTGGTTCGATCCCAATGTCACGAGAAGAGCCCCTAAGATTAGACAAGTTGAAATTCGACAAGATTCCCTCTATCAAGGAGACGATGTCTATATTGTGGCTCAATAGGCCACACAAGTTTATTATCTTCCATGGGTGTGCCAAAAAGATCCCACTCTTGAGGGTTGATACCTTGCACAGTTGGTATCACCGCATGGCAAAGTGCCTGTCCCAAATGATGAGGATTACAACTTTGACTCAAACACATATACAAGGGAGTTCTATCAACTCGAGGGGCTAGATGGCACGTTTGACATAGACATGTTTTCTCTGATGGGCATGGAAGTAGACAATGACATTGATGAGGACGATGGAGGTGAGGACGATGGAGAAGAGGTGCAAAATGCCAAAGACTTAGCACTGCTTGAGCGATTACGGTTTGGCGTTGCCATTGATGACAACAATGGAGATGAGGCAGAAATGTTAGACAATATTGATAGTGATGACGACACTTATGATCCGGCCGCTGCCGATCCTGAAGATTATTTCTAATTCATGTAATACTATATTTTTATTATTTTCTAGTTATGTTTCATTCATTTTGCATCTCTATATTTGTCTATATTGTGCTAACGGGTTTACTCTTTGTATTTGCAGGCACTCGACAAAATGTCGGGCGGAAGGCGGACCCGGACCTGCAACTCGCTCTACGCGAGGACAACTCAGGAGGCGGAGGCGGAGGCGGAGGCGAGGAGCCGTCCGGCCCACCGCCCCCGCAGCCATCCGAGGAGGGCGGTGCAGTCGTCTGTCGTCCCCCCACCCGAGGAGGACCAGACGATGACCACTGATGATGAGGACCAACAGCTGGCCCCCCAGACAGGAGGGGGTGACACTTCCTCTGGGGGTGGCGAGGGGTGACACTTCCTCTAGGGGGTGGCAAGGGGTTCCACTTCGAGCACCTCATTGGTACCATACTTGCGCGGGTCCTCGCAGCTCCTGGCGCGGCCGATCCCATCTTAGAGGAGGCCGGTGATTCATCCCAAGGGCGACAAGTAAGTATCCGTTCATTTTGCATCTCTTCTTGTTCATATGCTGAAAACCGAACTGCGGACTAACAATTCTTCTTACTGACTCCTGTAGGAACTGGGAACTTGTGTCTGGGGGCAATCATCGGCAGTGCAATGGGATCCTCGGCAGCCTGATCTGCCTGCACTACCCTAGTTTGGTCACCCACGCCTAGGTTGAGTCACCTCCCTCGACGTGGGACCACTTCAACTCCGCCGTGTACGGCACCGTACAGGAGCGGATCAGGCGTGAGTTCTGGGTGAGTCTACATCACACAACGAATCTCAATACTATGAATTCATTAGACGTTCTTGAAATAATGAAAGGATATATTATGTCTGTATGCAGGACTTCTTCATGTTGGAGGAGGGGCATGACCCTGCCTGGGTGACGAAGGTGTAGGACAGGGCATGCAGGGGCCGAGTCACGGACCTGCACTACGAGGCGAGGCTGCAGTGCCACATCAACCACTCGTGCGACGTCCTTGGTCGGTACCCAGGGAAGATTGAGGCCAGGACCATGACACTCACCAGGGAGCAGTACCTCGCAGTAAGTTATAAAACATTATTACTGACTCATTCCATGAACAATAGGTAGCCTTCATTTTATATTCTAACATTTCTAATACTTGATGGCATGTAGATGTGTCCTTCTTGGTGCGCCACCCACAGAGACTGTTGGGCGGCCATCGTGGACAAGTGGGTCTCCGATGAGTGGAGGGAGAGGCACGCCCTCCGTCGGGAGTGCCGCCTGTAGATGGGTGGGGCGGCGCACCACCAAGGCAACCGGCCCCTCAGTTCATACGCTCAGGCCTAGGTACACGCTACGCACTTATTTATTTATTTGTTCTAACGCTCAATTCTCATTACTTCTAATCATCTTTGTGTTTTCCTCGCAGTCCCAGTCGCATGATGGCCAGGAATGCAACGAGTTCATGGCGTACGCCATGGCACACAAGGGCAAGGCGACAGCCTCGGACAACGTCTACAACCCGGAGGACGGGCCCGACGCGTACAGCAACACGAGCGTCCATAGCAAGCTCACTGACTACGCCTCGGCAGCCCGCGAGCAGCATGGGAGGACTTCGACCCCGCCACCTAGCCCCTTGATACCGACCTTGTGATGAGGCTCGGAGGAGGGAAGCAGCATGACCGGTACTAGATGGCCTCCAACTTGGTCGACTCGACCTCTGTGCCCAACCTCGCCCAGATCCGAGCACAGAGCACGAGCTCCTCTGTCCCCATTCAACCTCGGCAGGCGAGCACACTGCAGCAGATGGTGGCACTCCAGGTTAGTTCTATTTCATTCGTCGTTCATTACTTTTACACATGTACCTTGCCTTTGCATTGTGTTGATGCAAAAGTAGATCTGCAAACACAAAGGGCTAATACCCGAATTCGATATCCAAAGCGTGCCAGTCGATTTGACCTGTTAATCGACAAGGATGAAGATACGAGCACTTTGGTCCTGACAATAGCGATACGCCCGGAAGTCACGGCCAAGAGGTACTCACGCGGAACTCGAGGATTGCCGAAGATTGCACTGGAGCAATGCAACTCGCCGAATCGATGAGAACTCGTAATAAAAAAGAAAAAATACGTAAATTGACGAAGTCATCGAAAGTAGATGTAAATAAGAATAAAAGTTGTTTTTGATATATTGATTGATGTCTCTTACATTGCCCTTCACCCTATATTTATACCCTGATCTACAGAAACATAACCAGATACGACTAGGACACTAAATCCACATCTATGGAAACACACGACTTTGACACAACTCAAACTCTATTAAACATATATAAGGAATTTAATTCCTATCTTATTCCATAGTCCGTCTCCGTCACGATGGTATTCTCATCGACTTCCTTTTTATCGGTAAAATTCCTGTTCCATCGGCAGCAACCTTCAAACCATCTTTCATCGGCATTAGCAATAATACCCTTAACCCTATCGGCAACATTTCAACTTGAACCCATACGCCGTTACCACTCATAAGCAAACCCATTTTTCATCAGCTATCAATCTACACAATAATCTTTCCCCTGCTGATTAGCCTTTCTTGACCATCTTGACACGTGCTAAAAAACGATGTCAACACATGCCCCCCAATTTCGGAGTATAAGATATTAATGCTCCGAAATTTACTCCAGATAATGCCTGCCATTACCTATTTTTCAACCCATTCTCCAAGCATAACATGATCTGTTACCAAATTTAATCAAATCTAAATCTAATCCATGTATCTCAGTAAATATCGCACATTTTTCCCAAAATAACAATCCATTGGCAAGATCTTATCATAGCAACATCACCATTTTAAAACAGAAAGATCCTGTATCAGAATATCCTTCAAGTCATGATTACTTGCCATGCCATCAAATCTTCTGCACAATCCCTTGATTATCGTGCGAACAGTTACCATATCTATCTGAACCACCTTGATCCATCCGCGTACGTCATAGAGATAAGTCAAGAATACCCCTACCCCAAATGGCCTATAAATAGATTTCTCCGAACTGCTCAACTGGTACCTTCAAACTGCAACCTTTAGCATTCTCTCTCCGGCGGCAACCCTAACTGCGCATCCTCAACCCACCAGAGCTCACTCCATCGTCATTTTCCAATCACCAGCTCGTGCCCTCATCCTTCTCGAAACAATGGCGGTCAACTTCAACGTCCCTGTGGTTCGTTTTCATTACTTTTACTTCGACCCTTTTAGCCCCTTGCGAATTCTTACAGTTGGTATATTTTTTTTACTTCTTCCATTTTCTTGATCTTCCAAACTCAGGAACTCCGCAACACACTGGTTATTCCAACCAATCAACCTCCCCTCCATTGCCTAGGTCCAATGGGTGATCCAGATCCAACTGACCTGATCAACGTAGAAGCTAATCGAATTCCTTTCAAAGCTCAAAATTTCTCTTTGAATCTATGGAAAGATACATTTCGATCTTGGCCCAAACCTACCAGAGGGTGGAAAAACTGGTACTTGAGAGTCAACAGATCAATGCAAGTGTTCTGGGTAGAACGGAAGATAGATCAATGTATCAAGCTATCCATTGCCGATATGCAAAGGAATGAATCCATGATGATAGCTGCCGCTTATTTTTTGTCAGATACCACAAACACCTTCATGTTCGGTCATGGCCCATGTGCCCCTACTCTTGCCGATGTATATATGCTCACCGGCTTGGATATCTCAACTGTCGATGAAGGCCACATTTTTGGTAGAAAAACTGAGTATAGAGTAAATACACGCAACATTGGAGGTTGGACAGGATACATCCAAGAGTACCAAAAAACTGGTACTGTCAACCAAAGGGAACACGCCATATTCCTGAATATGTGGTTGGAGAAGTTTATCTTCTGTGGTCGATCGGTAGGACCAACTAACGCCTTCCTTCCAGCAGCGGAACTCTTGGCCAACGGTATCAGATTCCCACTTGGCCGATACCTCCTGAGCTCATCTTACTACCTTCTCCACCAAGTGTCCCAGAAGCTTCTACTTGGTGAACCCATCGGCAATCTGGGAGGCCCGTGGTGGTTCATCAATATGTGGTTAAACGCTCACATGCATAAACGTCTACAATGGGATTTCTTTGCCCAAGAATTCCCATGAGAGATCGCCGAAGATTACATCCTTGGAGACGATGAATCGGCAACACGCCCTCCTCTCAACTTCGGCGAAGCCATAATCGTCCTTCCTGGAACAGAATCCAATGAAGATCAAATTGGCAGGTTTTTTCAGAATTTCTACCATGGTCTCCCTCGTGATCTCAGAGCTTGGGTACCCTATATCGATGAGGATAACAAGTTCCCTCTTCTTTTCAATTTTGCCGATAGTGATCTGAACCAAGATAATGATCTTATGATGGCTATTATTACCCCCAGAGCAATCCCAGTAAACACATTTGGCAGCGGGAAGAATTCCCATATCACTTATGAATTCTACAATCCATCGGTAGTGTCTCGCCAATTAGCCTTTGGGCAACTGCCGATCAAACTATGCTTTGCCGATGTAATTAAGCCCAGAGAAATTATTACAACTGGGACTGAATGGAGTAGAGTAGTAAGACTTGCTCCTGATGCCGATATTTCAAATGTTGATCTCTCCACCTGGTCACCAGCGTCTTTCATCACAGAGTCATATACGCAATGGTGGCAAGAGTGGAAAGAACAGTTGTTTTCAACATCCGTTCATACATATCGGCACATGATCGATCCCGACTACGCTTTCCCTAACGATGCAGTGAGTTCCTTTTAACTTTCGTCTCTCTCCTTCCTTTTATATGTATATTGGTAACTAATCTTCCCTGAAACAGGCCGATAATCCAGTTTCATCAATAAGCAAAAGTGGAAGACCCTTCAACCTCCACCCTATTTCTCCAGCCTCAACAATTGGCTACAACGCCCCTACCTTAGAGGCCCTAACCTTCCAGAGGACTCGTGCCAAAACTATCACCTCCAGACCAAGACTAGCAACATCCAAGGCCACTCCAATGGCTACTGCTTCAAGTCTAATCAAGGCTTTTAAGGTAATAATCTTGCTTACTTTGTTTTTCTGTCGATGCATACTATATTAACATATAACTATCAGGACGTGAGAGCTGTAGCCGGATCGTCATCAGTAACTCTTCCAATATCAAGCACCACGACCTCTACTCCTTCTTCAGAGGTATTCTTTTATTTTTACATTCTTTTTGTTAAATATCCAATCTTATACTCATTTTTGCAGCAACAAACGGGCACATCGGCAAGCACACTAAGTATGCAAGCTCCCCAATCAGCACATGTCAATGCCCCCCAGCCAATTGTCGCTGAGGTCCAAACGAAGCGCAAAGCTTTAACCGATGCTGAAGCTCAACAAAAGCGACAGAAATCTACACCAGCTCCTTCATCCGTTCTAACACTTCAAGGGCTGACTACTGATGAAGTTGTAGAAGACATTCCATCGGCATCCCCTGTCGATCCTTCGCATGATCTTTTTCAAACCGCTCCTTCAAGCCAAGTTCAAGAAATTGCCCTGAAGCAGGTAAACCGATTAACTGTTTGGTTTATAATATCACCAGACATCACAAATAGGATTCCTAACTCCCTTTATTTCACAGGAACAAGATTCTCTCGATAGCTTGTTTTCTTTTGCTATCGACATCTCCGATGATGACGGAGAAGAAGCGAGCTCTTCCCTGGCATTGGGAGCAATATCGACAGATACCTATGGCAAACTAGAAGTTCTCCTAAATCTGCTGCAACAAGATACTGCTCAACTGGTAATTGATTCAGATCCTGCAAGGACCATCTTTAAAACACTCCGTGGCCAAGTCCCTGCCGATGTTGAAGAAATCATCTTCCCAGCAGTCCATCTGGAGAGCAGACAACTTCAATATCAAAAGGCTATTCATCGTATTGCCGATAGAGCAGCTCAGGCTCAACTTAAGGAAGAAATGCTACAGCTGAAACAAACTGCCGATGAGAAGCATAAAAACATCAGCAACTTGCAAGCCTCCGAAACTGATCTTGAACAGAAAATTTTAGACCTATCGGCAAAAAGGGCGGCTCTGCTAGCTGAACTGGAAAAGGTTGAAACAGCCCTGACTCAGGTCAAGCAAGAAAAAGACCATCTTCCTGACGCTATCAAGACCCTTCAACAAGAACGAGACCTCCAAGCTCGCAAGGCCCTGGTTCTCAAGAAGAAACTCAAGCCTGTAGAAGGAAGTGCCGATGAAGATGCCAAGGAATTAAAAGAAACCGATGAAATTCGCCTGCGTGCGATATCAGCTATCCATGCTTTGTTAAATTAACGCATCGGCAATGATTGATACTTTGTTTTGACTCTAGCCGATAGGATTGTTATCGGGAATTACTCTTTTATGCATCCATCCAGATACTAGGATAATATTTCTTTAAATATTTTCTATTTAATGCTCTGGGAAATACAATTCCTTCAAGAGTTTCAAGAATATATGCATTACAAGGAACAGATTGATTTATCCGATATGGACCTTCCCAATTAGGTGACCATTTGCCAAACTTAGAACTTTTAGTCCCAATCGGTAAAATCAATTTCCAAACCAATTCTCCATCGACAAATTTCTTTACCTTCACCTTCTTGTCATACCATCTAGCTACTCTTTTCTTATTCTCCTCGATGCTAACTAAAGCTTTTAACTGATGACTTGCTACATCTTCCAACTCATCCTTCATAAGGATATCATAATCATCGGCTGTCAATTGATCTTGAGAGCGTATTCGCCTAGAACCAATTTTAATTTCCCAAGGTAAGACTGCATCAAGTCCATACACCAACTGATAAGGTGTTACCTTGGTTGCACCATGACACGCCATCCGATATGACCACAAAGCTTCATTTAATACTGTATGCCACTTCTTAGGATACTCTTTAATCTTGGCTTAATAAGCTTGATAATTCCTTTATTAGATGCTTCAGCCTGACCATTAGCCTGGGCATAATATGGTGAAGAATTCAAAACTTTAATCACCATTCCTATAGCAAACTCATCAAATTCACCCGATGTAAACGTAGTGCCCTGATCGGTAGTGATGGTTTGAGGAATGCCAAATCGGTAAACAATATGCTCCTTCACAAAATCAATCATATTAGCCGATATCACCTTTTTTAAAGGAATTGCTTCAACCCACTTTGTGAAATAATCGGTAGCAACCAGAATAAACTTATGCCCTTTACTCGATGGTGGATAAATCTGACCGATGAGATCAATAGCCCAACCCCGGAACGGCCAAGGCTTAATTATAGGGTTCATAGCCGATGCGGGTGCTCTTTGAATATTACCAAATTTCTGACATTCCTGACATCCTTTAAAATATTTAAAACAATCTTCAAGAATAGTCGGCCAATAATATCCATTTCTTCTGATCATCCATTTCATCTTGAAGGCTGACGGATGAGCCCCACATACTCCTTCATGAATTTCACCCATCAGGCCTTTTGATTCCTCTATACTAACACACCTGAGTAAAACTCCATCTATGGTACGGTAATACAATTCATCATTGAGGAGTACATACTTGGTAGCTTGGAACCTTATACGTCTTTCAACCTTTTTAGATGGATTCTTTAAGTAATCAATAATTTCCTTCCTCCAGTCATCGGTATCAGCTGCCGATATTAATATTTCTTGAACAGGTTGATATCCTGAAGCATGCTGAGCCAATCGGTTAGCCTCTTCATTATGCATCCGAGAAATATGTTCCAGATGAAAACTCCTGAACCCTTTTAATAATTTCAAACACTTTTCATGATATGAAATTAGAATTTCATTTCGGCATTCATAAACCCCAGTCAACTGATTTATAACTAACATAGAATCATCGAAGATCTCAACAGCATCAGCACGTACTTCCTTGAGCAATTCTAACCCTTTTATTAGGGCTTGGTACTCAGCTTGATTGTTTGTCGATGTAGCAACAATCGGCAATGAGAACTCATACTTTTTCCCCTGAGGGGAAATTAATACGATACCAATGCCTGCCCCTTCACCACAAGTAGACCCATCAAAGAAAAGTGTCCATGGAGCAATTTCCAGGGAATCCACCGTGTTGCAATGTTGAGTAACGAAATCGGCCATAACATGTCCTTTAACTGCCTTAGCCGATTCATAACGTAGGTCAAATTCTGATAATGCTAAAATCCATTTACCAATCCTACCATTCAATATCGGCATTGACAACATATACTTGACCACGTCATCTTTGCATATGACAGTACATTCAGCCGATAGTAAATAATATCTCAGCTTAATACAAGAAAAGTATAAACATAGACATAATTTCTCAATGGCCGAATACCTGATTTTAGCATCTATTAACCGTCTGCTCAAATAATAGATAACACGCTCCTTTCCTTCAAACTCTTGAATAAGAGCTAAACCGATAATAGTATCTTCAGTTGATAAATACAATCTGAAAGGTTTTCCATGTTGGGGTGGAACTAACACCGGAGGATTTGTTAAATAACTCTTAATTTCATCTAAGGCTAATTGCTGTTCATCCCCCCATTTAAATTCCTGATCGGCTTTCAATTTCAATAATGGACTAAAAGCCTTGATCTTACCTGACAAATTAGATACGAATCTTCTGATGAAATTAATCTTACCGATCAAGGATTGTAATTTAGTTTTATCGGTAGGAGCAACAATCTTGTTGATTGCCTCAATAGATTTTCTACTAATTTCAATACCCCGCTGATGCACCATAAAACTCAAGAATTGTCCTGCCGATACACCAAATGCACATTTATTAGGATTCATCTTTAATCCAGGTTTTCTTGTGCACTCCAATATCTTCTGTAGATCGGTTAGATGCTTTGTGATGTCTCCAGACTTAATTACTATGTCATCAATGTAGATTTCCACCAACGTGCCGATATATTAATGGAAAATAAAGTTCATAGCTCTTTGATAAGTAGCACCGGCATTTTTCAAACCAAATGTCATAACTATCCACTCAAATAATCCCACATGTCCTGGACATCTAAAAGCAGTCTTAGAAATATCTTCTTCAGCCATGAATATTTGATTATAACCTGCATTACCATCCATGAAACTGATAATCTGATGCCCTGCTGCAGCATCAATCAACAAGTCAGCAATCGGCATTGGGTATCCATCCATCGGTGTATCCTTATTGAGATTCCTAAAATCAATACAAATACGAAGTTTCCCATTTTTCTTGTATACAGGAACTACATTATAAATCCACTCTGCATATCGACATTGCCGAATAAACTTTGCCTCAATTAATTTAGTTATTTCGGCCTTAATATCAGGAAGTATATTAGGATTGCAGTGGCGTGCTGGCTGCTGATGTGGCCGAAATCCAGACTTAATAGGCAACCGATGTTCAACTATAGATCGGTCTAACCCGAGCATTTCAGTATAATCCCAAGCAAAACAATCTTTATATTCTTTTAACAAATCAACTAGTTGCTGTTTACACTTGGAATTTAACTTAGCGCTAATAAAAGTGGGCCTTGGCCCATCGCCTTCACCAATATCTACTTCTATTAAATCATCTGCCGATGTAAATCCTTGACCTAATTTTCCATCATCGGCAAATCTATCCATTAAAACTCTTCTTCAGAACCGACTGCTTGGATCAGTAGAATTTCGGAATCGGCAACCTTGAGGAACTCTTTTTCCCAAGCTTCTCCTGATATGCATCTAGTCCGCTCATAAGTGTCTGATTCTGCCGATGCAATGATATAAGAAGAATCACCAAGAACAACTTTAATTTTGTCTCTAACCCATTGTATAAGACACTGATGCATTGTAGAAGGAACACAACAATTAGCATGAATCCAATCCCTTCCTAAAAGCAGATTATATGCACCCTTGCCATTAATAACAAAGAAAGTTGTCGGTAAGGTTTTATTGCCAATGGTCAATTCAACACACACTGCCCCTTTAGCTGGTGATACATTGCCTTCAAAATCCTTTAGCATCATATCAGTCTTAGTTAAGTCTTGATCTCCCTTACCAAGCTTCCGATACATCATATAAGGCATAATATTAATTGCAGCCCCTCCATCAATAAGTATCTTAGATATAGGCTGCCCATCAACTCTGTCTTTTACAAACAAAGCCTTGAGGTGTTGTCTCTCATCATCGGCAGGCTTCTCAAAAATAGCCATCATTGGATCTAGTGTTAATTGAGCTATTTGGTCAGAGAAAACAACTTCTTCTTCGCTATCAGATAGAGCCAAACATTCCATCGGCAACATAAACACCATATTGATATCTACCGATGGGCTTTTATTTTTGTGCCTTATCTGCCACTGCTGATTACCAGATTTCTTATTGGAGGGACTTCCTTCTTGGTAAAAGTCTTTTTGACGCTCTCGCTGCAATTTCCTCTTCTGTGTCTTTGTCAAACCCTCTGGACACCATTGAGGAAGTTTAGTTTTCCACACTGGCTGATAGGTGCTGGTTGTCTCTACACGACGTATATTAGGATCCCTGTAAAATATTTCTTCATCAGGAACTCTTGTATTTGCCATCTCTTCAAGTTCCTCTTGGTTTCTCAGAAAATATGCACCGTGTTTACCAAGCCTTTCATGTACACTAAGCCTGCCCCCCAGCCGATCATATGCTGATGCTCTCCTTCTGATCGGCTCATTAATAGACAAACCTTGATTACCAGATCGAAATCTCCTTATAGGATGATTAACTCCATAATAACCATTGCACTCTGGGCAATCTTCAACAGTAGGTAACTTAATACCTTTCTCCCAACAATGAATAAAAAACGGACAATTCCAATGATCCTTATGCCGATTCCATTCTTCTTGACATCTTTCCTCTTGCTGTTGTCGATATCGATCCCTTCGCTGACGCCAGCCTTCCTGTTGTCTTTGAATAATCATGATGCCAGATCGAGGAGGCTTTCCAGAACTGCCACCTTCTGTCAATAGCCCCTTGCCTTTTGCATCATCGGTAGTTATACGATGTTCGGGATCTACTGATGCATTCTTTTTAGCCGCTTCTGATGTCAACACCTTAATTTTACCTTCAGTATTCAACATATTTGCTAGAAAAGGATGTTGATCAATTTTCATCGGCTTTTGAATTTTGGAATTGCCAAATTTTATTCTCCCAGACTCAATAGCTAACTGTAATTGTTGTCTAAATACTTTGCACTCATTTGTACTGTGTGAAGTTGCATTATGCCATTTGCAATACAGCATATGTTTCAATTCTTCTGCCGATGGGATCACATGATTAGGTGACAACTTAATCTGGCCCTCCTGAAGCAAAAGATCAAATATCTTATCGGCTTTGGTGACGTCGAAAGGAAACTTCTCCGGCTCTTTGTGACCAAAGGGACAAGATATCGGTTTTTTATTCTTAACCCACTCAGCCAAACCGATAACTGGTTTTTCATCCGAATCAGAATTTTCTACTTCTTCGACAAATAAAACTTTCTTATTCCAATTCCTTTTAGGTTCAAAAACCCTAGTATCTTGATCAGAAATTCTTTGCACTAGATGACTTAGGCTTTCGAACTCCTGAGAAGCATATTTATCCTTAAGATGTGGCAATAATCCCTGAAAGGCCAAATCGGCAAGCTGCCGATCATCTAACACCAGGCTATAACATTTGTTCTTTACATCTCGTAGCCTTTGCACAAAGCCTTCTACCGATTCATCATTGCGT
This sequence comes from Saccharum hybrid cultivar R570, assembly GCA_038087645.1. NCBI lineage: Eukaryota > Viridiplantae > Streptophyta > Magnoliopsida > Poales > Poaceae > Saccharum > Saccharum hybrid cultivar. Next base: position 4,678,798 of record JAQSUU010000744.1, read on the forward strand.
TGTTTCATCTTTACTAAATCGGTAAGCTTCTTTTCGTGAACCCCAGCAAAGAAATACTTATGAAATTGCTTTTTCAGATCAGCCCAAGTAATAATAGAATTTGGCGGTAGTGAGATAAACCATGTAAATGCTGATCCAGATAGAGATGATGAAAACAAACGAACTCTTAATTCATCTCTACAAGCTGCCTCTCCACATTGAATAATAAAACGATTAACATGCTCCATGGTTGATGTATCATCCTGCCCAGAAAACTTGGTGAAATTTAGCACCTTGTAACGATTTGGGAGAGGAATTAAATCATATGCCGGAGGATACGGAGTCCGATAAGAATAAGTATTAACTTTGGGCTTGATCCCAAACTGATCCTTCATGATCTCTGCTATTTTATCAGCCCAAAAAGCATCAACATCTTGTTGACGATATGGTTGAATCTCCACTGGAGGTACTTGCTGATACCCTTCTGCATATCTTTGTGGTTCACGATCTCCAACAATTGGCATATTTGTTACTATCTGTGGTCCATTAACCTGCTGAAAAGGGTTCATCGGTTGAGCTGCCGATGTTTGATTCTGAAAAACAGCATGCATATGACCTTGATGAACACCTGTGGTTTGCTGATTCGGCTGAACTGAATGTTGAGTGGGAAACTACCCTGGCCAATTATTAGCGTTCATCGGAACAAAATTTGCCGACGGTTGGTAACTTGTTTGTATTGCCGGATAATTACAATTAACTTGAGGTAAAACCTGGACTCCAGGTTGACTTACGATTGGAGCCTTCTGTTGCATCGGTAACAAATTTGCCGATGGACTTGAACTAGATGTTTGTCCCAAAGACACCTGGAAACCCCCTAGAGTTGGTTGTACAGTAGTTGCTGTAGTATATTGAGGTACTTGAGCTATCGGTGAACCGACCGATAGCATAGGAGCTTTTCCCGTTGCATCAAACACTTGAGGTGATCCGTGGTTAAAAGCAGATGGCTCTGGAAGCATACCATATCTCCACCAATTAGCAGGAGTCTGATTATTCTGTGGTACATGGCCTGATAAAACCGATGCTGATAGATCTATATTAAGCTGAACTCGTCCTGATAATGCTGAATCCGGACGCATCGGTGTAGATTGTACATTAGATAAACCTGCTGATACCGGAAGAGAAGAAATCTCTATACCTGCAACGGCCGGGGGAGCCGATGGAGCAATAGCAGATGCTGATTCTGGTTGATGATAAGCAGGTCCAACGTAACGAGGTAACGTTTGCCCTTCTTTAAAAGTTCGAATCACAGCATTATGAACAGTATTGGACAGCACATTGGAATGATTAATTAAAGCATGATTCACTGCAGAATTAACCATCTCTTGAAGTTTACCCGGATCAGAATCAAAGGTAACTTGCCGAGGCAACAGCAAGTCTTGCTTCTGGATGACTTGTCCACTTTTGTTCAAACTGAATGACTTCAAGCAGAGCTGTCTGTATTCTTGTATAGCTCTTTCCATAGCCTGCTTCTGATCATCCTTAAGATCTTCTTCTGTCACCGCGATGATGTTCCCCACATCGATCTCAGTATTAAGCATCTTGACTAGATCTGTCCCACCGAGCGTGCCAAAAGATGTGTTAATGCAAAAGTAGATCTGCAAACACAAAGGGCTAATACCCGAATTCGATATCTAAAGCGTGTCAGTCGATTTGACTTGTTAATCGACAAGGATGAAGATACGAGCACTTTGGTCCTAACAACAGCGATACGCCCGGAAGTCACGGGCAAGAGGTACTCATGCGGAACTCGAGGATTGCCGAAGATTGCACTGGAGCAATGCAACTCGCCGAATCGATGAGAACTCGTAATAAAAAAAGAAAAAATACGTAAATTGACGAAGTCATCGAAAGTAGATGTAAATAAGAATAAAAGTTGTTTTTGATATATTAATTGATGTCTCTTACATTGCCCTTCACCCTATATTTATACCCTGATCTACAGAAACATAACCAGATACGACTAGGACACTAAATCCACATCTATGGAAACACATGACTTTGACACAACTCAAACTCTATTAAACATATATAAGGAATTTAATTTCTATCTTATTCCATAGTCCGCCTCCGTCACGATGGTATTCTCATCGACTTCCTTTTTATCGGCAAAATTCCTGTTCCATCGGCAGCAACCTTCAAACCATCTTTCATCGGCATTGGCAATAATACCCTTAACCCTATCGGCAACATTTCAACTTGAACCCATACGCCGTTACCACTCATAAGCAAACCCATTTTTCATCAGCTATCAATCTACACAATAATCTTTCCCTGCTGATTAGCCTTTCTTGACCATCTTGACATGTGCTAAAAAACGATGTCAACACATTGTTTAAACGTTGGTGATTGAATATTGCAGGCCACTGTGCAGAGGATGGAGGCTGAGAGGGAGGCCGAGAGGGTCGAGAGGGAGATGGAGAGGGCCCAGAGGGAGGCCGAGAGGGCCGAGTGGGAGGTCTTGAGGGCCCAGAGGGCGGCCGAGGCGCAGAGGATGCATGACATGTTCTCATTCATGTCGAGCCTCAGCACCACTCTACCGGGTGTGGTGGTGCCCCAGTCGCTGCTCACTCCAGTTGTGCCTCCTACTCCTCTGGCTCTAGGCACTCCGGTGAGTATATATATATATATATATATATATATATATATATATATATATATATATATATATATATATATATATATATATATATATATATATATATATATATATATGGTTGATCATGTCCTTTAGCTTGTGTAGATACTAATGAATTCAATTCTCCTTTGTGCAGCAATAGTCGTCGGGTTCGAACCCGACTCCTTCGCCTCAGCACACACACCTCGGCTAGATAGGTCCACCACTGCACGGAGGTGCCCCTTCAGGCTCCCATTGGGATCAGTGGCAGTAGGTGGTGCCCCTTCATGTTTCATTGACTTTTCTTGATCTAGGACTTGTGTTGGATGAAGACTTCTTAGATGTTGTCATGGAAATGCACATTGGATGTGCGTGTGATGGATTATGCAGGAGGATGTGCTTGTGATGGATGTTGGATGTGCTTGTGATGTATTATGGATGTATGTGATGGATTATGTATGCGTTTTGTGTGATGCTAAATGCCTGTGTGCTGTCTCATGTATTATATATGAGTTTTGCGTGTTTGCGTCGAAGGAAAGCAACAAACAAAAAATAGCAAATTTCACAGCTTTGCCGAGTGCCAACACTGGGCAAAGAAGGCTTTGCCGAGTGCCAGGGGTGTGGCACTCGGCAAAGCTGAAAAAAAATGCTGCAAAAGCAGCCACTTCCCCAGTTTTGCCGAGTGCCAGGGCCTGACACTCGGCAAAGAGGTCAATTTTGCCGAGTGCCAGCTGGCACCACTCGGCAAAGACTATTTTTAAAAAGATTTTTTTAAAAAAAATGGTTTCTTTGCCGAGTGCCAGTCCTTGGGCACTCGACAAAGACGGCGTCAAATGTTGACGGCAGTTATTTTTTTGCCGAGTGCGGGCTTGGCACTCGGCAAAGACTTTGCCGAGTGTCGATTTTTGGCACTCGGCAAAGAAATTTTTGCCAATAAAATCTTTGCCGAGTACGGCACTCGGCAAAGCCTTTGCCGAGTGCTTGGCTGGCTTTGCCAAGTGCCCCCAGCACTCGGCAAAGAGGGCATCTGCAGTAGTGGTGGCTGAGGGTCTCTTATCCCTGCTTTCTCTTATTGTTCCGGTTTGCTTTGAGCTGTCTACCACTGTCTTGGTGGTTTGTAAACTGTGCCACAAGAGATCTCTCGTAATAGCGCCATGTAATTTCTTCATAAAGAAACACGAGCCAAGGCATCACCAAGGCATGTTCGGTTTTGTTTCCAAGGCATGTTCATGAAAAAAAAATTCAATGACTATAACATAAACTGTATGCAGACCGTTTACCGTTTTTACAGGTATATAGATAACAATTTATAGGCGTCATCATGTCACAGGTACAGATTTTAGTATTTGCCAATGTGTTTGCAATGGTGTAATCATGACAGTATGGTTTACAGGTGTAATCATTTCACACGATTTCATTTCATAACAAATCCAAAATTAAGTGTACAAACTTACTGTATGGTCTCTAGTGAAAACGGAGGTGATAAATATATATGTACACAAGTACTGTCTTCAACGAATATATATAGTGACAAATCGTACAAGATCCTTCCCGGGAATTTCTTCCATGAAGACGTACGCAGTAACGCACGCCATCACCATCATCGTGATCATGTCATGTAAAAAATGGATCCATCCATCGATGGCCACAAAGAAACAATCCTCGCAACTGCCGTCAACCCCATCTACACCTACAAAAACACGACGACTAGCTCCTTTGATCTCGCAGTCAACTCATAAGCCACCTACAAGGCTACAAAACCGATGATGGATCATTCCATGGCCACAACCACGAACAATGCCGGTGGAAGCAAGAACCACCTGTCGTCGTTGCAGCACGGCAGTGCGTACTACAGCGAGAATTCCGGCGAGCCCGGCGACGCGAAGGATAATGTGATGCCCATAGTGTTCGTTGCCATCATCGTCGTTGTCGTGCTGCTCAGGCTCCTCTGCTGTGGCCTCGGGAAGGACGCGGAGGAGCAGGTGGCCGGAGGTGGGGACAGAGTGGGTCAGCCGAGCAGCCGAGCAGGAGGATTGGCCGACAGGGATCCTTCGACGGTGGCCGCCGTGGAGGTGCCGCCGGTTCGGGCGGCCGAGCCGCCGCTGATGTGCACATATAGGAAGGAGGACGGCTGCGGGGAGGACTCGTGCGGGGTGTGCCTGGCGGAGCTGGCCGACGGCGAGGCCATCAGGGGGCTGCCGGCGTGCATGCACTTCTTCCATGCCGCCTGCGTCAACGAGTGGCTGCGCGGTCACGACACCTGCCCGCTCTGCCGTGCCCCGCTCGTCGCTGCCTGTCCCTGCGACGGCAACTAGGCGTGGCCATAGCCATGAACTCATTCGGTGCTTTTCAGCCGGTCAACAGTTTTCTCTTACTATAAGTCACAGTACTACATTATTACTACGTACTAGTGCATAGTACTAAGTATATACTACAGAAATACATGAAGTTACGAGTCTGTCTATCTCTCATTCGAGTGTTCTAGAGGCCGGGTGCACTTGCTTTTTCTTTCACTGGTCTTCTTCCTCCTCCCGCTGCCCCCACCCCCTGCCCTGCTGCGGAGCGGTAAGGTCTCGCCGGTGCTCCGCCGTCGCGGCTGCATCCGTGAAGCTCCGGCGAGACCATACCACGCCGGCGGTGGCCACCCTCTTCCCCTCCCTCCGCCCTCTGCCCACCGCCAACATCTTCTCCAACTCAGGCAAGCTCGGCCGCCGCTATATTCTCCAACTCCGGCGAGACTCCCATGCCCTGACTTGGCTCAGATGTCGCTACTACCGTCAGGGCCCCTAAACCGCCTGGCCACCATCCCCACCCCCGGGCCAACCCCTTCTATAGCCGCCAGAGTCGGAGAAGAAAGAGGGGGAGCGGCTCGCTGGAACCCAAGCCACCACCGCCATCATCTTTGTCTCCGGTGGGCACAGATCCAGGAGGAGGAGCCCGCATACCTCGCACTTGCACCGGTGCCGCTAGAGGGGAGAGAGGGAGGAGCAGCTTTCTTTGCCGGGGTTGGGCGCGAGCCTAGGCTGTGGAGAATCAAGTGTTGGATTTTTCCAAAACACTCAATTGCCAAAGAAACATGCAATTCTAGCACAGTGTCATGGTTTAGTATCCCAAGTTTAATTAATTATAGATAAAAATATTAATATTTATGGTATCAAATAAACACCATTAGATTCACTACAAAAATATTAATAAGTACTAACTAGGTCCCTGCATTTTTATTTATTCATTTCATAATTATTGTCATGTTTGATTGTTTAATGAATCGTTTTCTTGTAAAGCACTCTCTGAGGCAGAAACAGGTTAACAACTTTGTGTTTGCGAGCACCTCGTTTCTTATATGTTCACACTAATCATATATTCATATTTTTTTCTTTCGTTGAAGCTTGAGTGGAAGAAGGCAGTGGCGGAGCTATATTTATAATTAAAAAAAAACATACGGCATCTCAGAACGGCTCTGCGACTCATCAGCACTAGCAAGACCAAAGCCTTTTCAAACTTGTTCCAGCCCACGTCACGCGGACCTAACGCCTGACGTGGGCCACGCGGCCTGCGGACACATGAGGCAACCGGGCCCTCAGCAGCCGAGACGCCTGACGACGCTTGGCTTCCAAATTTCAATACGCGTACATTTGGAGAAACCCTGCCACGGAGCCTCGCCGCCGCCGACTGTCGTATCAAATCACACGAATCGAGTAATCTGCACAGGCACCCAGTTGCAAGCACAGGACGTCATGACTTGTGATGAAGATTGTCAGATCGAGATTCGTCTAAGCTGCTCCGCTGCGGCCAGCTCGCTGCGCCTGCACGACTAAAGTGCAGAGTTCGACTGCTGGCCACTACGGTGAGATTCAATTTTTGCACTTTCATCTTCCATTGGAAAATATGTAAGCGAAATATGGATTCGTCCAACATCAAAGAAGGCGGCTACTGTTCTACTGCAATGAAGTCAGAGAAGTAATATTGCAAGTCTCTTACTTTTTTATGCCTATACTAGCAAATATGCTCGTGCGTTGCAACGGAAACAAAAAAACATGAGAATTGAGATTAGTCTTGTGTTTCTATTCATTTTATAATATCTGAATGCACGCTTTTATAACTCGTATTGGAATTGATGGCTTGGACATCTATCCAATGATCACACCATGCGTTTCAATTTCTCTTAGAGTCGGTCACCGTGACTGACTGTGGACGCATGCTACGCTAACTCTTATGTGTGCGAGAGACTTGAAGATATTAATCTGTGTGCGAGACACTTGAAGATATTAATCAATGATCATGTTAATATGTTATACACTCTAATTTATTCTAGCACGTTCAAGAGAGATTTTGAAGATTTTAATCAAGATACAATCTAATTAATTTATTTTAGAATTACATAAACATGCTGTGTTTTAACATTAAATATGGATATTTATATCACATATATTGCTAGCATGGTAGGAGCTCATTTGTGTGTACGTATTTTAATCAAGATACAATCTAAACTAATTTATTTTAGAATTACCTAAACATGATGTGTTTTAATATTAAGTATGAATATGTATATCACATATAGTGCTAGCATGGTAGGAGCTCATCTGTGTGTACGTATATAAAAAATAGACAAAATTCAAAGATCATATTTTTGAGAGGAAGAAAAGAAAGAGGATGTATCAATGTTTAGTTTGGCTGACCAGCTTAGCTACAGGGGAAAGGTTTTAAAAATGGAAAAATCAAACCGCACACTATCCTACCAATTGGCTACGGAAAAAAAGAGCACGGCCTTATCTTCTTGCTCCACGTACATTCCACCGGCATGGCCGCGCCGCTTCTGTGCTCGCGGTACCTGCTCCTCGTCTGATCCGTACTCCTCCTCTCCTCTCCTCCCTGCTCCTCATCTTCTCCGTCGTTGGGCGGACCAGGCCTGGCCTGGCTGCACGGAGGCAGCGGCGCAGCCGCCTCTGGCTGGCGCGCACGAAAGTCCTGGCCGGTGGCACGGGCGCTCGTAGGTGCGCGAGCAAGGGGCGGCAATGGCGCGGGCGCCCTGGCCAGCGAGCGCAGAGGCGACAGCGCAGGCGGACTTGGCTGGTGCCACGGAGGCGGCGGTGCGATGCCCCAACGGCCTGGATACGTGACCCCATCCTCTTGGATAATTTGGGCTCGTTTGGCAGAGCTTCAGCTATAATTAAAACAGCTTTAGCTGTGGCTTCGTGAATGGAGCAGATTCAATGTGGAAGCTAAAGCGTTTTTTAAACCGTTTGGTAAAATAGCTTCTCTACGTAGATAAAAGGATAAAATTATGATGTTACCCTTTTCTTTTTTTCATTCCTATTTTTTCCTTTATTTTATTTTCCTCTCTCTATTTGATTTCAGTTAGTACTATTTTTCTTTTGAGGAAAAAACACATACATTGCGTTATCCGCTCGCTTACAAGGACCACAATATTCATCCGTCCCGCACGCCCTTTCCTGTATCTCTCTGTTTCTTCCCTTCGAGTGTGAGCGGACGAGCCATGGGGCCTGAGGGGCATCGCCGGCGTGCGCAGCGGCGGCAAACGAGCGGCAAGGGAGCTGAACCGTCCGGTGCCACGGAGGAGCTGTGCGCATGAGCTGCGGAGGGAGCCCCGCCGGCCTCGTCTGCGCCGTCGTCATCTCGTGCCACCAACGCCTATGCCACCGTCGTCCACGCAGGCCGTCGTCATCTCGCACGGCCGCACCGCGCCGGGGCAAACAAGGAAAGGAGCCACGCTGGACCCACAAGATGGAGAGGGAGCCGAGCGATGCTGGTATTTTTGGCTCCTCTTCTCTCTCCTTGCCCCTCTCAGCGGGATATCCGGAGTTGTGCGTTGATTCGATTCTTTCTATTTTCCTCTTGCATCCATTTGTGTATGGATGAGAAGGAATTTGATTCACGGAGTGGTGTGAATCCAAAATATAGCGACATTGTGTTGCCTGTTCCGATTTCTAGTTGGAAAAAAGTGTAAATACCTTTCTCGATTTGATTTGCAGTTCTTTCGTTCTCGGTTCAGTTTGTAATTGATTCACAAGTTGTCTCTTGTGGATTAGTTGGGACTCCCGACCAAAATTAGCCAGACGATATATTATACGTAACTAGGTAGTGGATTTGTTGGCTGGTTATATTGTATTCGGTTTGCATAAGGAGATCGTGCGGTGAGATGTCTCATGTTTTCCCCTTTCTGATTCTGGATTCATTCTCTATTATGGTCAGGCGGAGGGGGTGGAGGCTGACAAAAAAATAGAGGTGGAAACAAAAAAGCTGCAGAAATTTTCACAATTAAATATTATGTATAGATATTTTAAACTGTTAATATGCGTTTGAACCATGTATCATGTAATTTGTGGATGTTTTCAACTTAATCTTTGAATTTAATATTTATCATGTTATTTACTGTATGTTACCGAATTACATTGTAATTTTTAAAATTATCACTGAATTACCAAATGGTTTTACCGAATTGCAAGTGAAATTTTTCAGATGGTATACCCTAACATAAAATCCTAGATTCACCACTGGAAAAAGGAGAAGGTCCTATGAATAGGACAGCTCAATGCAACTCAAGAGGCATTAGCAGTATTAATTTTTGAGCTGGTCATAGATTCCAAAAGCGAATGTTTTCTATGATGAAATTAACTCCTTTGCTTGCTGAAGAGCTAGATTTATTGTAATACACAAGCTTTGGTTAACTTATGTATAGTTTCATGTACAAGCTTTGAAAATATATATAGTTTATGCATAGTTTCATACATTTTCATACCCTTTGACAGCGCTCCCATAGATTTGCTCCCCGTGAGAATCAGCAGAGCGATGCCAAATGCCCCTGTGCGAATCGCTCCCACTGCTCCCTGATTTTTGCACTGTGGGTGGGGAGCGGAAAAAACCCCGCTCTCCACCGCTCCCCACGACTCCCTCGTCTCTCACATCTCTCACGTGTCCGTCGCGCCCCTCTTTGTCGATAGCACGTCTCCGTCTGAGTCTCCACTGGCAGGTTGCCTAGGTCCAGCTGCCGCCGTCGAGCTCGCGAGATCGACCCCGCCATTACCGAGTTCACCGAGATCCAGCCCGCCATTGCCAAGATCAAGGCCGCCACAGCTTGTCGAGACCGAGGCCGCTGAGCTTGCCTCCTCCTTGCGCCCCACATCTTGCCTTCTCCTTCCTCTAGCAAGGTGGGAGCGGGAGCCATCGAGGGACCTCTACCAAATAGCACCACGAGCATTTTGGAGCCGAAGGGAGCTAGAGGGAGCTGAAGCAGCGGGAAGTGGGAGCGGAAGCGGGTTGAGAGCACTACCAAACTGACCCTTTGTGTGTATATATATATATATATATATATATATATATATATATATATATATATATATATATATATATATATATATATATATGCTCGAACAGAAACTTATACGTATGGACATATATTAGTAGCATAGAATACGTATACAAAAAATTAGTTGAAACAAAAAAAATTGAATTGAAAAGAAACCATAAAAGAAGAGGAAACCATAAAAGATCGACCCCGCCATTACCGAGTTCTCCGTCTGAGTCTTCCTCACCCGTTCCATGCCAGAGGCGCTCCTCCTCACCTATTCCATGCCAGAAGTGCTCCTGTCTGCACCAAACTTGTACCGCAAACCAAAATCGTGGGTCCACCTACCATTCGAGAAAATGACTCCACCTCACCCATTGCACGCCACAAGGCAGGAGCGCTCCTCCTTACATATTCCATGCCAGAAAGCACTCCTTGAGCCACCGCTTGCCATACGACAAAATGGCTCCTCCTCACCCACTCCATGCCAGCAAGCGCTCCTCCTCACCCACTCCATGCCGGCCAGCGCTCCTCCTCACCTATTCCATGCCAGAAGCACTTCTTGAGCCAGAAACATTAACACCCTGCACTTTGACCAAATCTAAAAACCACTAAAAATTTGAACTTTTTAAAACTTTGCATAGGAACCCACACATATAATTAATTAACCTAGGAATTAGTATAGATAGACTAACATAGGAATAAAACTATAGATGTAGAATTGAGTGCTTGAGGTTTGTTTGCTTGTTGAACATATGGTGGTACACCTTGCATGCATTCATACTCAAAATTCATATTCAAAATGCATTCAAACGTAGTATAGGAATCCGGGAAAAAGAAAAAGGAAAGGAACCCTCCCCTCGGCCCACGGCGGCAGTAGCAGCAGCCCACTCCTCCCGCTCTCCTCCTCTCCCTCCCTCTCCCACGACTAGGCCGGCCCATTGCTGCGCCCCGGCCCAACTCGCGCCCGCCTCCTCCTCTCACTCTCTCTCTCTGGTGCCTGGCCTCGCCACCATCGCATCGCCCCCAGCGAAGTTATAGACACCAGGATGCCCTCGCAAGATCTTTTCTCGACCCCACCTACACCTCTCCCCTCTTCTCTCTCTCTCACTGCTCCTCCCTCGACACGCGGCGGCGAACCCACCTCGCCGTACCGCCATGGACGAGCCTGAGCTCTCTCGACCGCACGCGTGGGCAAGCCCCCCCCTGTGGCGAACCAACCTAGCGGATTAGGCACGTGTGCGCACCACGGGTGAGCTTGGTGGGCGAGAAATATCTTGCCGCCAGAACCGACATGGCCGGCCAATAAATAGGCCCGGCCATTGCTGCTCCGACCTCGGCCTCTCCACCACTAGCTCTGCCACGAGCTGGAACACCACATCTCCCCCTCCTTTTCCCCTTTCCCTTCTCCTCCTTGCTCTGCTTTGACTTCCCCCAAATCGGGAGTCACCGGCGCCATTGAAGCTGCCTCCCTCTTCCTCCTTCTCTACTGCGCCACCGGTCGATTGGTTTAGCAGGTGAGTCCCCGAGCTCCTCTTCTTCCTTTTGCTGTAGCTAGTTGAGCGTTTATCTCTCTGTGTGGCTCTACCGCCGTGCACCGCGCCCCACCGAGCCACCATAGCCACCGGCTAGCCGATGGCAAGGCTCGGTTGAGCAGCACAGTACCCCGCCACACTCACCCACGTACATGCTCACATAGATAGTTGATAGGCTTAGGGCCTCTAGGGCCACTTTCATTGCACGGCGCCGCCGCATTTGTTCGGCGAGCCGCCGCCACCACCACGGGCGCCCGCTGCCGTCGGCGACCTCACCACCAGCTATGGCGAGGCCCCCTGCACACCGTACACACATTCATCACCATCACCGAGCACTAACGCCGCCGGCGAGCCCAACTCTGGTGAGCCTAGTGCCGTTCCCCTGCTCCACCACCATGATGGCCACCTCCATCCAGCCGCCATCCTCACCCACGCCCTCTCCCTCTCACTGACACGTGGGACTAGTGGTAACAGCGCTGCCGCCGCTGTTCCGTCCTGTTCGTCCCCTCTCCTTCTCCTTTTCTCTCTCTGTCACATGGGCCGTAGCCCTGATGCCATCACCGCTCCGACCCCACCTGTCAGACACACACATACCACACACATAGCACTAGGTACACTTAGGAAAATGCTAGGTACACTCGGTTGGTGTACATAGAGAGTTATAAATCCAATTTTCTAGCTTAGAAAAATTCCCAGAAAATTTGTAAATAAACTAGATGCATTAGGGAATTTAATCATATAGTTTACACCCATTTTCATGCACAAGAACATATATGTAAAATTCCATCTAGTTAATTAGCTATAGAATAAACTTATAAAATGCATAACTTTTGCATCCTAGCTCCTTTTTAGGTGAAACCACTTCTAAAATTCATCTAAAATCTAGCTCTACGCATTCATCCTAGTGCCACCATATTGTTCTATGTTTGTTTTCCCTTTTTCTTTTGTGTTTGGCAGTAGTCTTATACGATAGCTACGCCAATAGACGACGGTGACTACCAGGAAAGTGAAGACCCCGATTATGTGAACGTGTTGGAAGAAGCCAACAGCGAAGGCAAGTCCTAGCTCCCTCCTCTCTCTTCCACCATCTTGTTGAACTATCACTAAATGAATAACTTGCTTAATTATTATCCTGGATTCTGAGCTCGGTTATGGTGAAATGATTAATGTTGAATTAAGATAAATGGTTATCTTGTTGATTTATGAGCTCCACAATATAGATGAATTTAGGGATAATAATTAATGGAACTTAAAACTTGGTAAACCTAAAACTAAACATCGACAGGGGTGAGCAGGGATAGCTTATGCAGGATAAGTTATCTTGGCAGGAATGCGTGGATAGGTTCGCGGGGAGATGCTCATCTCGGTCACATAAGGACCGGTTTGCAATCCCTCTCATCTAGTGCAATGTTACGTACAACCACATGTCTATATGGGTAGACTTGATCCCACACTCTGTAGATAGAAGTACAATTTCTACTAGAAGGTCGGTGAAGGCAGCGGAATATCAGGAGCTGACACGGATGTGGATCTTCCGTGGTCCGGTTAGCGTGTTTGCTATGTGATCTTCCACGTTAAGCCCCTTGACTTTAGCCGCGTTTGAGCCCATGATTATTATTATTGATTATTTTGATGATTCGGTATCATCGGTAGTGTTATGTTGGGGTGATGTGGTATCGTCCGAGATTATATGAAGGGATGATGTGGTATCATCCGAGATTATGATATGGGACGATAAGGTATCCTCCCGAGTTTTAGTGTGTTTTCCAACCCCTGAGAAGCCGTGGTAGAGTTATATGGAAGTCTAGGGTAGCACCCAAGCGGGTACGGGGTCTTGTTTGGCCTATTTCAACCACTGATCATGGAAGGGATTGTGCCTATCATGTGGGGAAATGTGTACACCTCTGCAGAGTTACTTAAATCTATTCGAATAGCCACGTCGTTGGAATGGGCAGTTGCTAGGATGGGATATTATGATTAGCTTTACTTTTATGTGTAATGAAACTGGTAACTAACGTGAAATGACACTAACCACGGGACTAGCTGGAAGGGTAATGCTCCACTAGACTCAACCATTAATTATAATCACCACCACACCTCTATTTCCACCCTATGTTTAGGGCTTGCTGAGTACGTAAGTACTCACCCGTTGTTGACTCACAGACTTCGGCACTGAGGAAGACCAAGACTATGACAAGGAAGTGCACCATGAAGATTAGGAGTTATGCGAAAAGTCCAAACATAGGAGATGACATCAAAGCTAGGGTTTCAACCGCGCTCAAGCTTGCCTGTGGATTAGGTTATCACTACGCCGTAGAATATCATCGTACTAGAGACCACCATGAACAAGTGCCGCCTCGCAGCAATAGCTTTCCGCTAGTTATGTAAGCCTACGACTAAGCCTTCTGGGCTACTGTTGTAAGATTTTTTTTTAGTTATCAATAAAGCTCGGAACCTTTCTTGTTTAGCTGTATACCACTTCTGTTGATTTTGTGCGTACTTGTGCGTGATCCTGGCTCAAGTTAGACGCACCTAGGACCAGACAGGCACTTAATTATTAATTTATTTCATTATTAGCAACATTCTATGCTAGTCATACATTCCATGCTAGAACTCTCTTCCTGCCTACAGTTTGGTGCAGACCGCACCAAATAGACACTTGAGCCGGTCCGCCTACCATACAACAAAGTGGCTCCTCGTCACCCATTCCATGCCAGGAGCACTCAGCACTCCTTGAGCCGCCGGAACCAGCCAGACAGGCACTTTATTATTACTTTCTTTTATTATCAGCAACATTCTGTGCCTCTCATACATTCCATGCTAGAACGCTCCTCCCGCCTACAGTTTGGTGCAGGCCCCACCAAACATACACTCGACAAAACGCTCCTCCGCCCCTACAGTTTGGTGCAGACCGCACCAAACAGACACTCGACAAAATTGCTCCTCACCCATTGCATGACAAGGATATGGCTCCTCACCCATTCCATGCCAGGATCACCGGCCTCCTCACTTATTCCATGCCAGAAGCACTCCTTGTGCTGGAACCACACCAAATAGGAACTTAATTATTTCTTTCTATTCTATGCCTGTCATATGTTCCATGAGCTGTATTAGTTTCCTTTTTTGTTACCAACATTCTATGCCTGTCATACATTCCTTAAGCTGGAGCCACACCAAACACCAAACAGGCACTTAATTATTACTCTGTTTATTATTACAAACATTTTATGCCTGTCATACATTCCAAACAGACACTTAATTATTTCTTATGTTTTATTATTTTATAGGGCTGCAAACAAACGAACCTTAGCTGTGAACTCTCAACATCAGGGCTGCAGGGCATGAGGCGTTGCCAACTGTGGAGTTACTGCCCTGTCCCCTCGTTTTACTTTATAATAGGCAAGCGGTGTATCAATGCTTCGTGGCTTGGAGAGCAGGAGAGGTGGGATTAAGCGACCTGCGCTGCTACGATGCTGCTTTCTGCTGCTTCGTCTGTACACTGTGGCATGTGAAGCCGATCTAGGCTGGTTGTGTTGGCCCAAACAACCGAACAATGTGATGTGCTACACGCAGGAAAAGACAGTGCTCCACTAAAAAAAAGAAAAAGGCTAACGGCTAACCAGACAACAGTCAACAGGACACCTAGCTAAAGCCCATGTTTATTTGGCTAATTTGTATTATTTTCTTTTGTATATATGTTTTTTCCTTTGCTGATGCATGAAATTACTTTTTCAATTATATTGTGACAAATAAAAATATATTCTTATCTTAACAATGAAAATGTGAAATTAAATGTGGTTACAAGCAATGAATTGTTTATGAAGAACAATTTGAATTCCTCGTATAAAATGACGAGTAAAATTTACAAGTCATCCACAAAGTTGTCTTGAGATGTCATCTAGCTCCCCAAAGATCCAAAATATATACTTTGCTCTCTGAAGTTGTAACCGGTCTACGTAGCATGTTTATTCAACGCTTGTATGGATCTGATAGATGGGACTCATATGTCAGCGGCAAAGGCTCCACCATAGAAAAATCCAATCTTTTTCATACGACCTCCCATGAATATGATTTTTATATCAAATTTTTTGCCCTCGATGAGATCTACAACTTTCTAGTTTTGCATTTTTTTTCATTTGAGAACTGTAAGATGCTCAAATAAAATAAAGTTTCAATATCATATTAATCGTGTACTAAGTCATGCCACCTTAAAAAATCATATCTTTCTTGTATAATGTCGGATAAAGGTACTTTGTACATGAAAATTGTAGCCCTAGATGAGTTATACCATTGAGTTTTGTCATTTGAGATCATTAAGACACTCAGAAATTCATGTTTCTTGTATGATGTCGCATAAGGATTTTTGTTTTATAAGAAGGTTGTAGTGCTCGATGAGATGTACAACATTCTAGTTTTGTGTTTTTTATTTTGAAGATGTTTGGATTTTTTTAAAATATTTTTCTAAATAACTTTAAATAAAAAAATCAAAACTAGAAAGATGTAGATCTCAACGAATGCTAAACTTTCTTATAATAATTGTGGTGTTAGTATAAAGTCAGAACATAGCATGTAAAACTTTTGTGCAATTAGACTACAACACATCTTTCACGTGAATGAATTTAGCTAAGCGATAGCTTTAAATTTCGTGAGAATTTTCAATTAGCCCAATCCATTCCCTCTTGCACGCGATATTTTGATCCTTTCACACGACCAGTACAAATACTGATACTGTTTAAAATAGCTATAGCCTGCTATGACGCCAACTATTGCTGGAGATTTGTTATCTTACATCTAGTACACGCAAAACCAAATTAACTAGATGGGTACACGAGCTAGCTAGCTACTTAGGTTCCCGTTCCCATGTTCCGACCGCCTTTGGCAGTTGTGGGAGCGCGGCAGAGCGGGTAGCTGTCGTGCTCGTGCAGCCATGGCTCGATGCAGGCAGTGTGGAAGCAATGTCTGCACGCGATCAGCACCCTCACAATGTCGCCGTCGGCCAGCTCCGACAAGCACACTGAACACGTCTGCTCAGCCCACCCGTCCGCAGACCGGTACGTGCACTCCAGCGCAACCGCTGGCGTTGGCGCCGGTGCCGGCGCCGATGGCTGCGCCAACTCTATGTCTGCCGCCACCGTAGGCTGCTGCCTGCGTTCTCCAATACCCTCAGATCCTGCTGGAGTGGCACAACATACGCCACAAGCCAATGACGATGAACAGGATGGTGATGCTAAACAACACTCACATACCTATTCTCACGCCCGGCGAGAGGCTGGAATCGTGCCCCTGCAGCTGCTGCTGCCGCCAGTTGCCCGCTGATAGCGGGGTAGCGTGGAGGACCAGAAAATGCCGATGTCCTCCTGTGGTGACCAGTGCGGGCATTGTGTGGCAAAGGACGAGACAGCCATGCGGCAGATTCACATGAGGTTCACGGTGATGTACCAACTACAATGTCTATTAAGAATGCAACTACATCATTTTTTTAAAAAAAACAAGAATTCAGTACATCTCTATCTCTATCTCTATCTCTATCTCTAAAATCTATCTCTATATCTCTACTTTCTATATGTACTACTAAAGAGAGGATTGTTTTTTTTTTCTTTTGTTGCTTCTACAAGCCTCCATCAAGCATATATAGAATTTAAAGCTAGTGAATTGATATCTGGTAAAATGCTACGTCCGCAAAAACCGATGACTGCTACCTGCAAAATAGCACCATTCTAAGAATATATAGTTCGACAAAAACATTTCTTTCACTACTACAGATTTCATTTTCGTAGCACCATTTTCACTGCCGGTTTGTACGAATCCGGCGGTGGTAAAGTTTCACCGCTTGTTCAAAGGCAGGCGGGGCACAATTGGGCGACAAACAACTGGTGGTGGAAATTGTTTTCATCACCGGTCACCATATGATCTAGTGGTGAAAATTGTTTTCACTGCCCACCAGTTGCCATATGATCCGATGGTGAAAATCATTCGGGTCATCGGATCAAATGCCGACAGTGTGGTGAAAACAATTTTCAAAAGGTGACTGATTTAGAGATGTATCCGCTTTAAGAACAGCTTGTTGGTTTCATTATCGACCATGTCTTGAATCCAAATGGAGACTATTGCGTTATCTTTTTTTTAGAATTACACAGTGCAATGCAGACACTAACAAATCATGCACACTCACCCCTATGAATACACGCATGCAGACCCTACCCCTACGAGCTTCATCGAAGACTGGGCCGGCAAATCCTCGAGATTGACGAAGTCACCACAGGCGCCTCATTGTCGACGGGAACGTCTTCTACCACTGAAAGCACGTCGCCATTAAATCCTTGAAAAATCGCTCCATGGGGAGTCGAACCCAGGACCTGAGGTGCTACTGAGGCTCTTATAACCACTACGCTACATGCCCTTTTTGCGACCATTGCATTATCTAATTAGGGTGCAACTCTAATTCATCTTGTTCACCCGACAATCGCATGTTGTACATATTTCTGTTTTAGCTTGGACTTGTGTCCAAATTTATACCTTGTGTTCTTGTGAAAACACTATGGTCGGATTTAATGTATGGACTCATGACTCGAACCAGATGTATATTTTGAAGCATTGTGTAGGTCTTAGAATTGATGTTATATTTAAATTAGTTTTCTATGAATGTATTATTACCACTGGCACTAGACAAACCATTGGTCATATGGTAGAACATGCGGTGATGATCAGGACATCACAGCTGAATCAATTGGTGCACGAGCGGTGATGACCTCTTCGTCATGACCAGATCAAACGACACACTAGTGGTGATGAGCTCTTCATCACCATCGGATCGTATACCTCAACGGCGCTAAAAAACACTTCATCACCTCCTAAACAAACCACACGCCAGAGATTATGAGCTCTTCATCACTGCCTGATCATATTGCTGACCAACGGTGATGCCCATCTTCATCACCACTAGATCGTATGCCAGAGAAGTGATAATGTCCAGTTCGTCAAAACTGGATTGAATGCTAGACCGGTGGTGGTGGAAATGACATCACGATGGCGATGAAGTTTATCACCGCCTATTCCGAACCTGTAGTGATAAGCTTTGTTATGTTATCACTGGCCACTTTTACAAATGTCGGCGAAAACATGAAGATGGGTTATGAACCGGCAGTGATGAAGTTTGTGTAGTAGTGTTTAGACATAGCAGGGTATGTCTACATTCAATACAACTAGTTCTAATACTTATTAGTTTTGTAGACATCAGAATTTAATGTTTTGTGTCATTGAATTCTAAGACATCACACATTGTTGACATATTATTAGGCGTGTATAGCAAGAACCTACCCAAGTGATCAACACTGACTCAACATAGATGCTCACATTTCCTTTCCAAGAATTATCCCAAAAAGGTTACATAACACGTTATGGTGCATTCAGTGCTCAACATGTGCTTTGTGTGGTGTATGGACATATCCAACATTTTACTTTAAGAAAGGCGACCATTTAGATGCCTTATGATGGATTTTTGTTCGAAAAAAGATCTGTTGGATTTTTAACCGTTGGATATGAAATTTACGGTCCAAATCTCCTTCTCCAACCTCACCTTTTTCCTTTTTCTTCCCGTAACCACAGAGACACCCAATCCACTATTGCCACTTCTTTCTCATTTGTTGCGCAGCCTAGCCTCCTTCGCCTCCAGCTTTGGCAGCGCCAAGCTGCTGAATCCCATACCCCGCAACCACTCCCAAGAAAATATGTCGAGAAATTGTTGATTCCTGTTGCGCTCCACCGCCTCCTCTATCTCCTTGTTCACCTCCAGCAGCGCCGCCGCCACCTCCACAGCCGCAAACCCTAACCACTCAAACAATGGAGACCCGCCATGCCTTCTCCCCGGCTTCGCCCAACTTCCTTCCACCGCATTTGTAGCAGGCGGTGGTAGGTCGCAGCATCTCCATCTCTTTCCACCACCCGCCACACCTTTGTTGGGCCAATTGCCTCCCCTAGCATCACTCTACAGCCGAGAAGCCACAAAATCCCCCAACCTCTCATCATATCGCCTAAACTCTAACGCCGCTAACCAGAACCAAGTCCACCGGAGTTGGTCCTCGTTGGAGAAAAAGGATAGCTCACTGCTCACCAGAGAAGATGGAGGAAAGAATCTCCTATTGAATTCTTTGGTAAGTAATTTGTCAGATTTCTCCCCACAAATTTCTTTCAGTAGAGCATATTTCATCCAGTACTACATTAACCTTGTTATTTCAGGAATTATACTATATTATATGAGTAACAATTTTCAGTTTGACTTCCTAGAATGCAAATCATCAGGACAGAAATAGTAGTAATGAACTAATAACTATGCATGCTAAAATGTACCATGATACTAATTTCGTAATTAAATGTTGAAACATGGAAAGTTTTTGTACGCTTTGGGCAGTCTCTTATATTAAATTATTATGGTTACAAGTTCCATCTACAGACATAGTATTATATAATCGGAAAAGTTACTTCACGACTGGTCATGAGACGTCGTGACCGTACGACTCCCTCTTGCGCCCGTGGCCCGCGTGAGCCCTCCTCACCGGTGCGGCTTCTCCCTCCCTCCCCTCTAGTGGCGGTGGCGGCGCTGGCAAGGTAGGCCGATTCCTTCTTCTTCTTCTTCTCCTCCTCCTCCTCCTCCTCCTAGATCTGTGAGCACCGGAGACGAAGATGACGGCAGAGGTGGCTAGGGTTCCGACAAGAAGGAGGTCGCTGGAGAGGGAGAAGAAGCCAAATCCAGCGGGCTATAGAAGGGCCCGGCCGGGGGAGGCAGGCAAGCCAGGTGGTGGGGTAGGAGATCGGGCGGTTTAGGGGGCCTGGCTGTGGCAGTGGCAGCCAAGCCAGGGAGGGGCGGGGGCGCCATGGCCGAAGCTCGGAGTTCTGCATCACCGGCAAACTTGGCCATGGTGGCACTCCGACGGGAGGGGAGAGGGGAAGAAGGCGGCCGCCGCGGGCGCTAGGGTTTCGGCGAACCCTAGCGCCCGTGGCGGGGCGGTGGCCGGTGGTGGAAGTGAGGATAATGGCGAGGGAGGGGGGAGGAGGAGGAGCACGGGGAAGGAGAAGGGGCTATGGAGGAGGACGGTCACGAGGTAGATGACGGGGTCAATAATTGGAAAAGTGACTTCGTGACAGGTCATGAGACATCGCGACCGTACGACTCCCTCTCACATCCACGGCCCACGCGAGCCCTCCTCACTGACGCGACTCCTCCCTCCATCCCTCCCTCCCCTCCGGCAATGGTGGTGGCGCTGGCAAGGTAGTTTGGTTCCTCCTTCTCATCCTCCTCCTCGTCCTACTAGATCTGTGAGCATCGGAGACAAAGATGACAGCAACGATGGCTAGGGTTCCGGCAAGAAGGAGGTCGCCGAAGAGGGAGAAGAAGCCAACTCCGGTAGGCTATAGAACGGCCTGACTGGGGGAGGCAGGCATGCCAGGCAGTGGGGTAGGAGATTGGGTGGTTTAGGGGGCCTGGCCGTGGTAGCGGCAGCCGAGCCAGGGGGGCGGGGGCGCCATGGCCAGAGCTCGGCATCACCGGCAAACATGGCCATGGTGGCACTTAGGTGAGAGGGGGAGAGGGGAAGAAGGCGGCTGTCGCGGGCGCTAGTGTTCTAGCAAACCCTAGCCTATGGCAAGGTGGTGGCCGGTGGCGAGCGCGAGGATGACGGTGAGGGAGGGGGCGGAGGATAAGGGGCACGGGGACAGAGAAGGGGACGGGGAAGGAGGCCTGTCGCGAGGTAGACGACGGGCTCACGCGCTCGTGGAGCACACGACCCGTGGCGCATTAACACGCTCCTTATAGAATATAGTCCTATCTGCCAGCTACCTTTATCTACGTTTCTTATACCATTTCTGCTCCGTAAGGAGACCACGACGCCAGTTGCTTTAGCGGGTACTGTATATAGTACTACTGTTCAGCGTATATTGTATCGAATACTGTGTAGTAATGTATACATTGCTTTTCTCTTATTTTCCTCTTTTCCTGCTAGACTACAAATCTGTTTCTTCCCTCCCCGCGCGAAGTGTGAGGTTACCTATTATATGGATGAGTCCAGAAAAAAAAAATTATGCGACACAATCTGCTTGTTTGACGCATGTCCCAAGGCCCACCTGTCCGAACGACAATCAGCCCCGCGTGATCGAGCCGATAGGCCTGAGCCGATACTGCCTTGCATGCGACACCTTCTACCTTGCAGGACACGTGTCACACGATTAGACGGTGTCGCAGCAATGGTGTCACATAGAAATATTTTCCGATGAGTTCTCTACTTTCTGCCCTGGGAAGGCACGTAACCGTCGGATTGGGCACAGATAGCTCGTGATTGGGAGGAGTTTTTTTGCCCTCCGTCTCCAGTTTGGCGCACTAGGTGGGGACTGGGGAATGTGGAATGGGTAACAACACTATATCGCATTGCTTAGTCCGGTTCTGTTCCTCCCTTCTATTCTATATAATAAAAAAGTATATATAATCGTAGAAATATTCTTGTTCAGAGTTTCAGAAATGGTATGCTTATACATATATCTAAACTATGTTCTTGACTTATTGATCAGCCTCGCAGTTGCAAGATCATCGCCAACCTCGCGTGACAATCTCAATCTGCCTGGCCATTTCCTCTGCCTGATCAATTGATGGCCAGAATGCCCTTACTGGCTGTGGCTGCGGCGGGAGGACGCCGGCGTCTCGTCGATCTGTGCGCAACAGCTCCCACGCCGTTCAACTGGCAGGAGCCGCTGGGACAGAACGGCATCCCACCATGGTCATCATTGCCAAGTGAGACCAAAAACCAGGTGTTGTTCGGCGCCTCCTTCTTGGTGTTCCTATTGGTTTGCTTGGGTGTCTGCTGCCTCTTCTGCCGCAAGGACAAGGACGATGAGCAGGACACCAGCACGTTTGTTCTTGGACCGTGGAGCATGCACAATGACGACGGCGAAGCTGTCAGTGCTCCACCGCCGCCAATGCAGGAGCAGCAGCCGCTGCCCGAAAGCGGGGATGGCCGCGGAGCACAGAGCAGCAGCAGCGAAGGTGACAGACTTCCGCGGCGGTGGCGGCAGCGGCGGCAGCCGCCTGCCGTGGCGGAGGTACCGGCGGCCGAGGTGGAGTTGGCGCAGGGTGACGTGCAGTTAACGCAGGTCGGCGTGGAGTGGTTGCTAGCTAACTTGGAGTTGCTGGCGCCGGCGGCGGACGTGGACATGGCACCAGCGGCAGACGTGCAGATTGCGCCAGCGCCAGAGCCGGCGCCAACGCTCAAGTGCACGTTCAGTACAGCGTGCATGCACTGCTTCCACGTGCCTGTCGGAGCTGGTCGATGGCGAGAAGGTGAGGGTGCTGACGGCGTGCATGCACTGCTTCCACGTCACCTGCATCGAGACGTGGCTGTGCGGGAACGCCACCTGCCCACTCTGCCGTGCCCCCGTCATGGCCGTCCCGGCCAGAGGCCGCCGGCGCCGGCGCCCGGCGGACCCAAACCTGAGCCTAGCCTAGCTAGGAATCAGGTGGTTTGGACTTTGGACGAATTTCTCCTACTATGTGTTTTTGTCTCTCGCCGAGATGGAACGACAAATCTGTATGTACTTTGGTTAAGATTATACCCGTCCGACTGAGATTTTAATAATTCGACAGTGCTATCTATTATCTACTTGTGCCATTGTGTGATGTGCATCGAAGATAAGGAGGAAACCTTCGAACATCTGTTTCCATGGTGTGATTTTGCAAAATGCTGTTGGAACCGGGAAATGTCTCGCCGCTTGTGTATGCGTCCGCTGGTGTTCATCCCGAGCTCGTCTTCATCCCATCAGATATTTCCTCTCTGCTGCACTTTCCCCACCTGGTGCGGTGGTTCACTTTCCCCTCTCCTCCAAGCGATCGGTTTAGAGTTGATGGAGCCAGCAAACTAAGGATCCGCAGGTGGAGCAGCTTCCCATGATCTGTTCTCCAAGGTAATCTTGGATGCTTTGTATTTTCTTTGCTTCTCTTGATATCTCCTCCAAGCTCAAGTGTTGATTTCGGGGCGGAGCTGTTTGGCTGGTGGTTGGGGTTGTGGGGGCGTCGGAGCTCTGTCCACACCCTACCACGCCGCGGCAGGGC
This sequence comes from Saccharum hybrid cultivar R570, assembly GCA_038087645.1. Lineage (NCBI taxonomy): Eukaryota > Viridiplantae > Streptophyta > Magnoliopsida > Poales > Poaceae > Saccharum > Saccharum hybrid cultivar. The sequence continues at coordinate 4,702,380 of JAQSUU010000744.1, forward strand.
AGTGGCTGGGGCGGGTGGCAGTGGCAGTGTGCTTGGTGATGTGTACTAGGTCTAAAACGGAACAAAATGTTTTTGTAACTCTCGATATCTCCTCCCTCTCTGGCCAATCCCTCTCTCCCTCTCCAGATTTGGCTGCTTTAGAAGGGGCGTTGGGGGAAGGCAGGCTGGCCTGGCGGTTGGCATGGCCGTGGGGTGGCTTTAGGGTTCTGGTGGCGGTGGTGGCGGTTGGGCCAGGTCGGGGTGGGGGTGACCATGGCCGGATCGTGCCGCAGAGGAAGGAGGCGGTAGGGGAAGACCGAGGCCTTCGCGGCACCCCTATGAAGAAGAATAGTGCAGCGAATATGAAGAAGAACAGTGTAGAAAAAAAGACCGAGGCTTGTTCGCTGCTAAACTTGAAAGTATTTCGTTTCTGGGGCTAGGAACAATATATGGATGTCCGGTACTCGTCAAACTCCGATGCCTTCTGTATCTGGAAGTGGGAACAATTTTTTTGTGTGTTTTTTTAGATCTCACTCTGTCGAGTGTAGATGTCTATATTTATTCATGCGTTTACCTGTCTGATATCTGAGAGTAAGAACTCAAATCTTTAGTAGACGTCTAGTGTGCGCACTAGATATGTCTCTTACAAATGTAGTGCAGTTTTGGTTGGAACGAATAAAGATTTTGTAGATTTCAGTCTGTATGCACTTTGCATTGTCTCAGCACTAGATATGTCTCTTACAAATTCGATATTGATTTGGGATTCAGAAATATCTTAAATCGATAATGCAAAATTCTTCTCTTACTTTAGAATAACACCGCTATATATAGTGCTTTTACATACTGTTCTTGGGTGTTTGACAAGCATGCTTTCTAGTACATGTCCCTGTTTGTTTGATTGTTTAGTCCTGCATATACATTTGAAGTTAGTGCCCCTTGTTGTATCTCAACTGAATGACTGCAAACAGAGATGTTCTTATATTTCTCACTCCTATGTCTTATAAGATTTTTTTTCAGAATCATTGGATGATTACCATCTTCTACCTTCTGTTGCAATCTGTGGTGCAGATCTAGAACTTCAATCTCATGAAGTTTTCAGTGATTTTCAGAAAGAGGTGATGTACCTCAGGGACAGAAGCTGGACAATTCTGTCAAATCTGAGAAGAAGAAACAGCAAGAAAGAATGGTACTGTGAAACATGAATTTCTGGAGTAGTTCTCTATATTTATTTCCATTGTTTATTAGTTGGAACTCTAAAGCATATCGTAGTCATCATACGTCCTTGGAGGTTTACTTCCAATGGATTAATAAGGTTCATGGCTTTATATGTATTATTTTATTTTTATCCATGCTTTTGTCATGTAGTATACTGTACACTTTGCTAGCCAGAAAATTTGTTGTTTGGTCTTCTTCCAAAAGTGGGTTGAAGATTATGTTTTTCTTGCAGCGCCTAATCGTTATATCTGCTCTGTCAAATGTAGGCTGAAATAGAAAAGGTTAAGAAAAGAAGGGAAGAAAGAACTATTGAAAAGGCACATCATGAAGAGGAAATGGTTTGTATTTGACAATCATAATCTCTTTTACAATAATTTTGTAAGTTTATGTTTATCATTTATTACATTCAGATAGTTTTTGCATGCTGTTAGTTATGTGTCTGCGATCCCACCTAAAATTTCGGACAGGTATAATGTTCAGTTCATGACTAACCTACATGACATTGTGCAGATGTAATGATGACCAAAACACTGCTGAAGATCTGAGTGCCCAGACAACTCACTTAGGACTGAAGGCCCCAAGTAGTAAGTTTGAAAATTGCACCACTAGTCCGCCATCCCAGTTTTTGATAATTTATCTTACATCACCACGCCACAATACATGCTTAGGGAGGTATTAAATGACTGGCGAGTGGATCCATTACAAATAGCAATCCTGACACCAGTTCAGAAATGTACGACGTTGATCTTGAGATTCCAGTCCCTGAGAATTTGCGAATCTCTCCAGATATCAATAAAAGTGGGAGTGACAGCCTCTCTCTGTCACCTGAAGTCACTCTTTTGGGTATGTTATCTCTAGTCAATCAATTCATTTCTTTTGTCGATGATATTTCCACTGAAACATAGCTTCTTTATTTATTTTTTTAATTTATGTCAAAAATTTATGCAGGAGTTCCTCCAACTCCACAATTGGTTGATGCAAGAGCACTTGGTTTGTCTATCGAAGCAAGTCACTCAACACTTCAGTCATTCTTTGGTTCCTGTCCATTTCAACTGGAACTCAAGCACAAGGATGTTCCTTTGAAAACTATTTTGGAAGTGATCAGAGTGAGTTCAAAATTGACAGAAGAAGACAAAAAGAGGTAATCATATATGTACCTAGAACTCAATTTTGTCGTTTAACAGTTGATTTCATAGCATTGTAAGATTTAATGTTCAGCATTTTGCACAGCTTGAAGGTACCGGTACATTCATAATGTGCCAAGGAATTTAGAGATCGATGGAGAAAGCTTATACTTAGCTTTCTACAGGGACACAGATTTCAGACCTGATATTATGACTGCTGTTGACTGCTGTTATGAGGCTGTACCACCAACTCGATGATGAGATGTATCAAGCATGCCATGAGAACCGGTGCAGACACTATCTTCTAGCAGACTGGGCGGTGAGCCTGTGACATGCTTGCAGGTTTGGAACTATTTTTTTATGTAAAAGGTGAAATGTTATTCCGGTGTCACTGTTACTCTCAAATGTGTGTTCAAGTGTCCAAAGTACTTGTCTTGTCATATTCTGTCACTTGCCTGACTACTCAACATGGTCAAGCAGACCAGGAACATTGTAACATCCCGGATTCCATAGACACCCCGGGATGCCACTAAACTTCACAAACAACAGCCGCACATAACCAATAAAGATTTTGGCGGCACTTCCTTTATATTTAAAAACAACACGGAAGCAAGATATACATATAACCAAAAGAACCAAACTAGCATTAACGAACATCCTAACACAAATATGAGGTACTCCAATGAGAATGTTTAATAGCCACACATTAATCATTCACTTTCAAGTCTAATGAACATAACCAAATTATTAAGTGTTAAAACACGAAGTCTCTAAATGAAGAACTGTGTGACGTGCAGCTAATCCCCTTCCCTTCCAAGCAAGCATCAAGTATCTGGGTTGAGTAAAGCAAGGGTGAGATGAAACATCTCAGCAAGCAAACTTGTTTTGACTAGCTATTTAAACCACAAGTTGAATTAAATATCAATTTAACATAGAGTTTCCACTTGACATGATATCAAAATAAAATGAGAGACTTCCAATTTGGAACATAGCCAGATGATAGAGCTTCAACATGGACAGATCACTTCCATAATATACTTCATGAATGCATATGAATGCAATGCAAAATGACTCCTGCCTGCACACCCAACAAGGTGTGGAGCTGCATCCCATGATGATGTACCGGTACGGTCGTGACCATAGGTCAACGACATAACTTCCAATGCAAATGAATGATGCAATGCACTTGGCACGCTGCAGTAAAATTAACATACACCACCAATGACACTTCAACTTCAAGGTTGTGGTCTAACCACATATAGCAATATGGAATAATAACATCACCATTAATAAAATAAGACCACAATTAAGTAAGGTTGACCGCTACATTCACTTGCCTCTTTACCGAAGGAGATCAAAAGCACTAGCGACGTTCCAAAGTGCTACCACCTAATCACAAGAAATACTCAGTACAAACACAAACACACAAGCAAATCGAACAACAAAAACGCACTAGAGTGCCCCAAACCCGATATTTAAGCATGTACCGTTTGCGCTACCGATCAAGACAGCAGCACTAACTCTTCTCTTTTTCGTAAACTTTTGACCACAAATCCAAAAACTCCCAAAATTTACCAGATTATGTGAAACTCCGTTATATACAACTTTTGTATTGTAAGGTTTTGCATCAGAGGTCTCCAAGATGGTGTAATTAACCATGGAACATAACTGAATATTTCTGACGCCCAACACAGAACATCAAAATTCAAAAAATCATAACTGGAGATATACTAATTCAAAAATTATAAACTTTACCTATATGGAAAGCCTAACAAACACCCTACAACTTTTGTTCATATCAAAAGATCAAATTATTAAACTAAGACGGTGAGAAAACTGCTTAGATCTAAAACTGTCCAGATTTTACTCACTGAAAAACAGTCAAACTGTAACAGCGATATCTCCAAAAATATAGATGCTATGAAGATGTTCTTGCTGTCCAGAGAAAGATATTGATGTGGTTTACATCTTTGTATTCAGTCCCAAAATTTATTGAAACCTCTAAGATGCCCAAACATAATGATGAACAGGGACTGCTCATTCTGACGGAAATTTCAGAACATGGACGAAATTGATTTCGAGGATTACTCCACTAAACCCCATCCAAACAAGCACTTGAATCCACAAAATTTGATCAAAAGAAGGGGGATTAATATTTGGCTTCTCACCTAGGGAAACCACAGCAAGCATGACTCCGAAACTCCCAGTGACTACTCCTTCCTCCCCTTCTCTTCACCTTCCCGTCGTCTCCAACTCACAACATCCTCGCCGCTATGAACTTCTTGCCGTGCCGATCTACGTCAAACATGGCAAAACCCTCATGGACAGCAAGAGAAGCAAGAGATTGATGGGGTAGCCAAGATACAAGATAGATCCTAACCGGTTTTGCAGGAGGAACAAAGGCCATCACGGACGGCACCGACGACGGCGACGGCGGCGGCGGTGAAACCCTAGGCCCTCCCCTCCTCCTTTCTTCTTTTTCCTTGGAAGTGGCACTGCAGGGTAGGGTGACTCTGGCCAGCGTGCACACATGGTTTGAGGACGAGGAAAACAAAAGGACTCGACCAGGCATCCTCGGGTTACTATTTATGGTACTGTAGGAGTCCTTTTTTTATTCCATTAAACCTTGTAAAAATTATATCTTCATCATCCAAACTCCAAACGATGCGTATGAGTAGTCAAACGGAAAGAATTCGACGAGATCTATGCATTTATGGTCTCTGATCATCCATCTGAGTGATGGATAAAAAATTATTTTTTTGCCACTCATTAAACCTCATGTTTAAACTTTTACCACATTATGTTTTCCAACACATGAAACATATTCTAGGTGTTACATTCTACCCCCTTAAAAGAATTCGGCCCTGAATTCCTCCACTTATAAGCAAACAAAAAGTATATAAGACTCCTCTCAACGGCAGCACTTGTAACTTGGCCAAGACCTCATGGTATGAAGCAAGGAACTACTACTAAAAGGACTTCTGATCTAGATACCAAGCAAAAAGCACTTCAAACAAAAACACAAACACCAATGAATGTCACCCATATATATGCACTGGGACAACCAACTCGGAAATTTTGATCATCTATGAACAGTCAATGCTTGAACTCAAACTCAAGGTCTTAATAAGGACATTCCAATAGCATAGAGGTTATAAAAAAATCTAACGCCACACTTTCATACTTTGATGGGTCATCATACAACAGCAAACTGACATGTAAAAAAAATCCACCACAATTGTCAAACTTCCCTACAATGACAGAGAACAAGATGAGAAAATGCTGCCTTGACAAACACAGAGCTTACTTCTAAGACAAGCCTACAGTGGCCCTTCTAAAAAGCTGCCTTCTGACTTCATTGATAAAATGGTCAAGCCACTGGACGTTTGATTCCCTGATAAAAGAAACAAACTAAGAAATTTCATAGGCTCCACTAGAATAAACAAGCTAGGCGCTAGACATTATCATCTTACGTGCTCCAATTACTTGACAAAGCAACATCTTGGGAACAACCAACTACAACATAGCAACTGTACATCACACTTAATTTGCCTAGAGGATGTTACCAGACTTCTGGTTAGAACAATAATCAAGTAGATGATGATCCGTGACTCCATGGGTCAACATTTGCCTCAGACCAACTAGTAGCTTGAAGTGGCACCATGAACTATGAAGCACAAATTCTTGCCAAAACTATCTTTTCTTTATACACCGTAGACTATGTGTCCATTTATGAGCAAAGAAAACACGCTTGCTTCCTTTCACCTCAAAACTTTTCCTCATGGAATGAGACTGACTAGCATGACTACCAAACTCTTAAAAGATGCATACATGAAAGGGTCAGGTGTAACCTTAGCTACTCTCCAAAGGGACAAACACTATATCAAGGTTGACCAACTTGCCAAGCAAACACAACAAAGAAAAACTTTGATCCAACCTACAAGTTTGTCTTTGTCTTATAGGCACAAGCACAAACATATGTGAATAACATGTAAAGCATCACTACACTCCAACCCATTGAGCAAAACAAAACGACAAGTGCTATTTTCGGCTAGCAGCAACATAACTTTTTGATATTTATGTATCTTTAAGTATACAAAAGCAATGATAGTAAATAAATACATATTCAAAAGCTACAAAATAAGGTCTACAGCTTTCATGAAGACACACTATTTTTATTCTGAATTTAAGCATACCTAAACTTCAGTTGAATTCAGATAATGAAATTTGCCTTGAATTCTAATAGTCATCGGTATAACATTGATATCCACTAAAACACTAGCCCAACAATTATGAAAATTTACCATATCATGTAAAATTGTCTTGTACACAACGTTTGTTCTATAGATACTTTTAGTAAAAATCATCAAGATGTCCTAATTAAGGTAGTAATATCGAACACAGAATTTGACATCAGAAACCAACAACTCACTTCAAAAGCATATATCTAAAGTTATATTTCAGATATGACAGTGAATTATACACCGTTAGAAAGATACTGAAAAACACTACAACTTTGGTATACATTACAAAGACTAGTTTGACCTTTAGCATTGTCAAAAGCTGGATCAATCTATTACTGTCCAAAACAACATGGAAACGACAACAGCTATAGTAAAAAACATAACTCTCAAACCTCAGAGCCTAAAATCGTGAAATTTCATGAGCAGAAGGATGAAGGAAATATCTATAAATTTGGTGTTCAAGGGTTTGGCCAATTCGGCCTCTAACAAAGACAAAAATGGCAATGAACAGAGACTGCACAACCTCATAGATTCTCAAAACGTGGACATGATCACTTATGAGAACTACCCCATCTAATCCAATGAAAAAAATAACCAGGGTATAAATCTAATCCAAAACAAGGGGGTTAAATAAGATTCATCTCACCTAGATCACACCAATAAAAAACCTAGGGTTTGTGCAACCCCTTTTTCTCTTGTTCACTCCTCTTCCTTCTTTTCTCTATCCCTCCTCCCTTCTCTGGTTCTTCAATGTCAGCAGCAGACAACATGGATCCAAAGGCTTGGAAAAAAAGAAATGGGAGTCCTGGGTGGATTAGGGGCAAGGGAAAAGGAAAAGGAGACACAGGTGAAACGGTCACCAGAAACGCTCGCAATAGTGCCAGCTATGTTACTGTAGGACGAGTTACTGTTGGCCTATTATATATTTCCCTTCCATAAATCTTGTATCAGCCATAGCTTCACAATCTAGACTCCAAACAACACATATATAAGCTAGAAAGATAAGTAGCGCGCAAGTTAAATTGTGTTGCAAAGACATGAAGTCACCTACACAGATATATTGATCCAAAGATTGTAGCCAAGAAAACAATGATATAATGAGCACACACATAAAGAATGAGATCAGTTCAATCAAACAACGCTGACAGCTAAGGAATCAAATGAGAGAACTTCACATCTCTGAATAATGTAAACATCATCTTAATGATGATAGGCTTGCGAAAACAAAACACAAGGCCTAAATCAACCAACTCCAACTTTGTATTCATACATTAACAAACAAATATGACTCCTAGAACTCAAGGGCTACTCCACTTCGTTAACTGAAAACATATTGAAAACCAAGGCATAGACATATGGCAAATTGTAACAAAATAGTCATGCCACAACAATTCCTTCAACATCGAATCCAAAATGTCTTAAACCTTCTCTTAACTTGAGCATCATTCAAAGGACAAGAAACACTAGTTAACAACCACTATCTTTATAGACTTGGACATACACTACATCCATCTTAGTCCCATTGGTTTGTACCTTCAAGGGAAATTCGAACAACACCCAACACTATGGTTTGTGCATAGCAACTCCATATTTCCCTAGAAAAAAAGCATTGTGTCAATTATGATTGGTTCACTAAGGATGTACCATGAACCAATAACAAAAGTTTGACTTGGCCTTAAGAGGCACAAGCATAGAACAACACCACTAACACCATATTAGAAAGTATGTCATTCAACTTGTGTGATCAGAAGAAAATTTGATACACTCCTACTATTAAATCATTTGAACCATTCTACTAGGCGAATTCAAAGCCATTAAGATTCACATCAAAGCCTTTAAGACTACTTCAACACATAGACTAACCAAACAAGACTACAAAGCCTCTATGGCTTCCAGTTACATTCGAAGCATCTAAACTACTAACACCAAACACAACACTAGGCTTAAACAGTAGGAACCTCCACCTGAGTCTATTCTCACTTCATCTTGAAGACTACCATTAAGATGAACTTTGAATTGCGGGTAAACAATCCTACACCAAACTAAGGTCAAGTTGAAACATTGCCACTCCAATGTATAGGACAAGGCACACAATGACCCACCCATTTGATATATTAAGAGCAAATAGTTACAATGCAGAACATGGTGGCCAATCCATCTATCATTGAACCATTTCCTTTGAATAAAAAATAGCTGGGTCAACCTAACACTCGAGCAACCTCACTTAGCAGTGCAGAAAAAGGCATTGTGGGGTCCCCACTCCACCATATGCACTACTAGACTATAGCTACTCTACGGGTTTCCAAAACCTTTTCCTACCAACAAAAACAAATAGAACATTTTAGGATCTTCACCACTCAAGCACTAACAACTATGGCGTCTTAAAAGTACATTTATGAAACATCATGACAAAGAAACTAGACAAGAGTATATTTGTAAGAACAACTAATATTGTTAAAATCATATTTCAACAGGTACAATACATGAGAAGATCAATTAAAGCAGACATCACCCAAACAAATAAAATTTGCAATCGATCATAATCAGCAATAGTGATGATATACAACATAAACATCAAGGCAACTTAAGCAAAAACAAACACCTCAATCTTCAAAGCTATGCATCATATACAAACCCCTACCCACCCTATATGTGCAAGTGTGTCATTTTAAATCTTATTTTCCAAGAATCTATAACCTGCTTTGGTACCAAATGTAACACCCCGGATTCCATAGGCACCCCGGGATGCCACTAAACTTCACAAACAATAGCCGCACATAACCAATAAAGATTTTGGCGGCACTTCCTTTGTATTTAAAAACAACATGGAAGCAAGATATACATATAACTAAAAGAACCAAACTAGCATTAACGAACATCCTAACATAAATATGAGGTACTCCAACAAGAATGTTTAATAGCCACACTTTAAACATTCACTTTGAAGTCTAATGAACATAACCAAATTATTAAGTGTTAAAACATGAGGTCTCTAAATGAAGAAGTGTGTGACGTGTAGCTAATCCCCTTCCCTTCCAAGCAAGCATCAAGTACCTGGATTGAGTAAAGCAAGGGTGAGATGAAATATCTCCGCAAGCAAACTTTGTTTTGACTAGCTATTTAAACCACAAGTTGAATTAAACATCAATTTAACATGTAGTTTCCACATGACATGATGTCAAAATAAAATGAGACTTCCAATTTGGAACATGACTCTGTACCAGTACGGTCGTGACCATAGGTCAACGACATAACTTCCAATGCAAATGAATCAGGCAATGCACTTGGCATGCTGCAGTAAAATTAACATACACCACCAATGATACTTCAACTTCATCTTCAAGGTTGTGGGCTAACCACATATAGCAATATGGAATAATAACATCACCATGAATAAAATAAGACCACAATTAAATAAGGTTGAATAAACCAAGGTCACAATAAGGTTGAATAAACCAAGGTCACAAGTTTTTGATATCAGTGGTACGACATTCTTATAGACAATAAGTTGTAGGTGATGAAAATAACAAGCCAAAACGGTAGCAAACCACCGCTACATTCACTTGCCTCTTTACCGAAGGAGATCAAAAGAACTAGCGATGTTCCAAAGTGGTACTACCTAATCACAAGCAATACTATGTACAAACACAAACACACAAGCAATTCCAACAATAAAAACGCACTAGAGTGCCCAAAACCTGACAATTATGCATCTACTATTTGCGCTACCTATCAATACAGCAGCACTAACTCTTCTCTTTTTCGTACACTTTACACCACATATCAAAAAACTCCCAGAATTTACCAGATTATGTAAAACTCCATTATATACAACTTTTGTATTGTGAGGTTTCGCATTAGAGGTCTCCAAGATGGTGTAATTAACCATGGAACATAACTGAAGATTTCTGACATCCAACACAGAACATCAAACTTCAAAAATTCATAACCGGAGATATACTAATTCAAAAATTATAAAATTTACCAATATGGAAAGCTTAAAAAACACCCTACAAATTTTGTTCATATCAAAAGATCAAATAATTAAACTAAATGGTGAAGAAACAGCTTAGATCTAAAACTGTCCAGATTTTACTCACTGAAAATCAGTCAAACTTTAACAGCGATATCTCCCAAAATATAGATGCTATGAAGATGTTCTTGATGTCCAGAGAAAGAAATTGATGTCCTTTATAACTTTGTATACAAGCCCAAAATTTATTAAAGCCTCTAAGATGCCCAAACATAGTGATGAACAGGGACTGCTCAGTCTGACGGAAATTTCAGAACATGGACGAAATTGATTTCGACAATTACTCCACTAAACCCCATCCAAACAAGCGCTTGAATCCACAAAACTTGATCAAAAGAAGGGGATTAATATTTGGCTTCTCACCAAGGGAAACCACAGTGAGCGCGGCACCAAAACTCCCGGAAACTACTCCTTCCTCCCCTTCTCTTCACCTTCCCGTCGTCTCCAACTCGCAACATCCTCGCCGCTACGAACTTCTTGCCATGCCGATCTGCGTCGAACATGGCAAAGCCCACACGGACAGCAAGAGAAGCAAGAGATCGATGGGATAGCCAAGATATGATGCCGTGCAGATCTGCATCAAACATGGCAAAGCCCGCACGGACAGCAAGAGAAGCAAGAGATCGATGGGATAGCCAAGATACCATATAGATCCTAACCGGTTTTACAGGAGGAACAAAGGCCACCACGGACGGCACTGACGATGGCGGCGGCTGCGAAACACTAGGCCCTCCCCTCCTCGTTTCTTCTTTTTCCTTGGACGTGGCACTGCAGGGTAGGGCGGCTTTGGCCAGGGTGCACACGCAGTTTGAGGACGAGGAAAACAAAAGGACTCGACCAAACCTTGAAAAACTTATATCTTGATCATCCAAACTCCAAACGATGCATATGAGTAGTCAAACGGAAAGAATTCGACAAGATCTATGCATCTATGGTCTCTGATCATCCATCTGAGTGATGGATAAAAAATTATTTTTTTGCCACTCATTAAACCTCATGTTTAAACTTTTATCACATTATGTTTTCCAGCACACAAATCTAGGTGTTACAAACATATATGGTCTGTTTGTAGTCTACCAACTCTGGCTTGCATCATCTTTGTTCATGTACAGTATGGAATTCCATGATGTTCTTCCTATTCTAGCAACCTCCACTTCTTCTATTGTTATGCTGATGTATGATCCTCAAGTACATCTCCAAACTGATAGGAATTTCATACCATATGTTTTTTTTTGAACTGAAACCGTGGGGCAAAGCCCCCCGGCGGCTTATATTAAACAAAGAGGAAAAAAGGAGTTACAGAAGAGAACTTACAACAGGGACTAAGCAGCAGCTAGACAAGAGAAAAGAAACAGGAGAAAGCCAACTAACTAACCAACTATCTAACCAAGGACCAGGCTAAAAACAAAAGAGAGAGACAGCAGCAACTATTTACAGAGCATCCAACCACGAATGCACAGATTGATGAAGACTTTGCTTGATCCTGAAGAGATGAGCATTAACTTCTTTCTTGAAAGAGGCCTTCTAGGAGCTTAAATTTGGAACCTCCCCATCAAAAATTAGAGCATTTCTTTCATTCCAAATACACCAAGCTCCAATCATAAAAATCTCCATGAAGAAAGGCTGTGGGAAATCCTGTTTGGCAATACATAGCTTCTCATGAATATTAGCATTATAATCCCAGGTGATTCCCAGAGCAAACCATCTGCTGATCGAGGAAGAGCAGCCAAAAAAACAGGTGTTCTATTGTTTCCTCTGAATTAGTCTGACAGGGGACACAATTGTATCCCTCCTCAAGAAATTTGTTCCGACGTCTCAGCATGTTTCTAGTATTCAACGTATCATTCAATAATAACCAGGAGAAGAACTTTATTTTAGGTACACACTTGGCCTTCCAAATCCAAGTGATGGTTCTGTGAGGCTTCAGCGAGGAGAACTGATACTGATAGTATTTATTGGAAGAGTATCTCTGCTGACCCCAAATAAAACTCCAGACATCCAGAGCATCAGGAGGGACTGGTGACAAAAGGGAGAGATCATGTTGTAACTCTAAGAATTCATTGTATGCCTGTTTGCTCATTGGACCCCTAAAGCAATCAAGCAATGATTCTGCACTTCTAATCTTCCAGAAGGAGATTCTTAGTTCTTTCGCAAAAGCAAATAAACTGGGAAACCTTTGTGAATAAATTCTCCCATCAATGAGATCATCCCAAAAACTCACAGTATCTCCTTTATTAGGATTACAGCAAGCCACTCCTCTATATAAAACATGCAACCTGAGTAAATCCTTCCACCAAAATGAGCCTTTTTCTCTTGCAAGGTGTGGAACCTCATCTGTGTAATACTTTCCCCAGACCAGGCTTACCCATTGAACTTTCTCCTTTCTATAGAACTTATCCAGTTGTTTTAACAGAAGTGCATCATTCTGTAAGCTTAAGTTGATAATGCCCAGCCCACCCTTACTCTTGGGTTTCCTAACCAGGTCCCATGCAGCCAAATTGTACCCCTTTTCCTGAAATCACTTCCCCTCCATAGACAATTCTTCCTATGTTTATCAATGATATCAATCACTGTGACTGGGAGCTTTAGTGAACACATATAATAGGTTGGGAGAGAGGAGATCACAGAGTTGACCAACTATAGCCTTCCAGCATAAGAAAGAAATTGTGAACTTGCCGAGAGCCTTCTTTCAATTAAGCATATAAGTGGTGCATAATCCTTGACTTGGGGCTTGGTGAGACCCATGGGCAGCCCGAGATATGTAAAAGGAAAACTTCCAACCATACATCCAAAAACACCAGCCAATGCAGAAGCCTTTTCTTGCTCCATGTTGATTGGAACAAGATAGGATTTATGAAAATTAATTCTGAGCCCACTAGAGACTGATAGCATGTGTAGAATTTCTTTTAGATGAATCAACTGATCTTCACGCCCTTGCATTATAAGAATGGTGTCATCTGCATATTGAACTATTGGGAAGGGCATATCCCTATTCTGAGGAAAAGGAGGCAGTAGATTTCCTTGCACATACTCATGGTTAATAACACTTTGAAGAAGATCAGCAGCAATTGCAAAGAGGAGAGGGGAAAGAGGGTCCCCTTGCCTGACCCCTCTTTTGCATTTGAAGTCCTTCCCAGCCACTCCATTGAGGACATAGAAGAGGTTGCAGAATTTAGTATATCCTCTATCCACTTTATCCATTTGGAGGGGAAGCCTTTTGCTGCTAGCATTTCTAAGATAACTGCATGCTCCACAAGATCAAATGCTTTTTCGAATTCTAGCTTTAGAATAATTACTTCTCTTCTCGAGTGGTGACATTGGTGAAGGTACTCAAATGCCCATCCTAAGCAATCTTGGATAGTCCTTCCCTTTATAAATCCATATTGGTTCTCATGGACCACTTGCAATGCATGGCTTTGTAACCTGTTGGCAAGCAGTTTGGTCAAAACTTTGAGGGAGGAATTCAATAGGGAAATAGGCTTGAAGTCACTGACACTTTCTAGATTTTGTTTTTTGGGAACTAGTGTGATATAAGATGAGTTGATGCTCTTGATATCTGCTTGGTGAAAATAAAAATCCTTGCAGAGGTTATACATGTCTTCCTTGATAATAGGCCAAGCCTTTTTAAAAGAAAAGGCTATTAAACCCATCTGGGCCAGGAGCCTTGTCATTTGGGAGGTCAAGAATGATGAGGTCAATCTCCTCTTCACTGAATGGCAGACATAGACTATCAAGGTTGTTGCAAGGCTGAATGACTTCCTAAAGATTAAACTGCATGGATATACCAACAAATGTTCCTAACCTTCTTTTGAATTATTGATAGAATAGAGCACTTTTCTCCCCATGATCAGAGACCATTATGCCATTGTCATCCAAAATCTGACAGATCACATTCTTCCTATACCTCTCAGTGGCCATGGTATGGAAAATTTTTGTGTTTTCATCACCAAACTGCACTAATCTCTAAGTAAATCTCTGTTTCCAGTAAGCATTCTGCATGGATAGAAGATTCCTGATATGAGTTTTAAGTGCCACCCTGAAAGAAAACTCCTGAGGAAACAAATTTCTGAGTTCTTCCAGTTTATCCAAAAAAAACAATGGTGATGTTACAGTAGGATATCAGTTTGGATAGATTAGAGAAATTTTTTGCCCAAATCTTTAACACTCTTCTGAGAAGTTTGAACTTTGCACTAATCACCTGTGCACTATTGGTACTCCTGGTTGGAGAAAGCCAGGCATGGGAAATCTGATCAATACAACCAGGGTGACTGAACCAATAGTTTTCAAATCTAAAGATATTAGCCTTGGAAATATTTGTGCCTATCTAAATTTTACAAGGCAGGTGATCAGAAGTGATCCTAGCAAGAGGAAGAACCATGGTGTGAGGATACTGATTGGTCCAGGCCACAAAAGTAAAAAACCAATCCACTTGCTCCAGAAGTAAAAATCATACCATATGTTGATTTCATTTTTAATTGGTTATACTTTCCAGAATCATGATGCTTTGAACACTATAAGCTGGACTCTTTCGATAGGAAGTCAGTTAGATGTGGATGACCTCTGCTTATCTCATCTTTCATTCTTCAAAATCTCATTGCTTTGTGATAGTACTCAAAAAAAATTTGGGCATTTCCCTATTTAATTTCAGTAATCGTTCCATCAATGTGAAGCCAGATAGGTACCTTGTGTCTGCACAAATAGGCATATTGGTTGCCAATATAACATCTAAAATGTTCTGGGTCTATTCTTGCCTTCTAACTTGTGATCATTAGAATCAGACCAAGCCTCGGTTGCTCAAAAAAAAACCTTCATCTAGATGTTGGAGGAAGTGCACGAGCAAGTAGATCAGTACCAAACCCTAGAATCACTACAAATACAAGTATAACAATGCAAATCACAAGGACACAAGTGAGACACCGATTTATCCCGTGGTTCAGCTTGCCACTAAGGCTTACCTATGTCCATGTTGTTGAGGTAAGCCACTAAGGCTTTGGTCTCTTTCAACCTTATCCTCGTTCTCAAGTCAAGAGAATGAACTCTTGAGATGAGGGGTGATTTTAGTAGCTAATTGAGGTGATTACAAATCTCCCGAGGCTGCTACACAAGTTGGCAAGCTCCACGGGCGACGTTCTAGCCAGCTAGGAGCAAACTCCAAGAGTAACAAACATAATCCACCGGCTTGAACATGAATCAAGTGCTCTAGGAGATGAAGAACAGTTGGGGCCGCTCTCTAATGCAGTTTGGAGGCTCAAATTCTCTTGGATTTGCAAGGGAATCAAAGGGAGATGCTTGAGGGGCTCCAATGGTGAGTGAGGGAGAGAGAGAGAGCTGCTCTGGTCGCACCTGGGAAGGGAATGGTCGAGCTGAAGAACAGGTGACCGTTGTGGGAGAGAAGGGAAGGTATAAATACCCCCTGCTCCCAACGGTCAGTTAAGTCATGGTAGTGCCACGCCTCCAGCGTGGCAGCGTCTCACCTGCCAAGCAGCACAAAAGATAGGATTGCAAAGCTTGCTATCTTGGCAAAGGTTTTAAGGATATTTGGTGGGTAAGTGAGTACTTGCTTGCACATTAAAGCTTGTGCATTGTATCCCCTTTATAGTATGGTTTTTCCTAAACTCAAATTCAAAATACCAAAGAATTTAAACAACTTTGAGTTGGTCACCGCATCCTTTTATAATTGGGTCTCCACCATCGATGTATTATCTTCATTCCCATTATACCTTGAGCATGTGACATGAACCATTTAAACACATGTGAGTTCAATCCATGGCTTCAAGTCCCTTCCACTAATGATTGGATCCTCAACACAGTATGACTCCACATAGCTTGATTAGTTTCTCGACTCAATGCAAGTACTCTCTTCTTCACCTTAGCCATGGTACCTCAATCCTCAAGCCATCACTTGCCCTTCACCTCCACTTAGTCCCTCAAAGCCCTTTCCTTGCTATCTTTACCTTATCAAGCCATACTCAAGTCACGTCATATTAAGCATCCATTGAAAAACCATTTCTTCACTATTGTGATCCTTGCTTGAATATCTTCTGGATATAAATGTTGAGATCTATCAAGCTTCAGTTTGACTGATATAGAGACATATATGGATCAACATCAATATGGTCAAGCCAATTCACGATTCCTTATATCCCCTCCATTTTGGCTTGACAGTCCTAACACTCGCTTCAATGTCTATTTTCATACTTCTAGCTTGATCAAATCCATGCAAATTGATTTTCTAAATCTTTATCCATACAAACAAACCATCATAGAGACCGACTTATATCCAATATGAGTTGCGTCCTTTGTGATATAACCTTTGCTTGGTATTTCTTCACTTATGCATTCTTGACTCAATCTTCAATCCTTGATCAAAGCTAATCTACTATCAAACTCTTCTTGTTCATGCAAAGCAAGCCATTATTGAGAACAATCCAAAATCATCAACTTATGTCTCATTTACTATTTGCCAAATATGCTTGCTTTCTCATGATACTATGATATCCCATAATTTACGAGCCATTTCACTAATTCCATTTGCATTGTTGTCTTCTGCTTGAACTAGATTGTTTCCATATTCTTCCAACACAACAGTACACAATTTTGGCCTTGATTTGAACATTACGTGGAATATCATCAAGTTTTCTTTCTTGTTGAACCTATATACACTTCTCATTTCACAATCCGTAAGTGTATGCAATAAACTCAATTTCATGTTCAACACTTAGCAAACTTGTTAGACCTTTAATTGTGTTGTCATTCAATTCACCAAAACCCACAAATGGGCTAGATGCACTTACACATGCTCTGCTCCACGGCCACTTCTACATCCTTGTTCACCTCCAACAGCACCACTGCCACAAACCCTAACCACTTGAACAAAAGCAGCCTTGGTGCTGGCACCGGCTTCACCCAACTTCTTTCCACCACATCTGCAGCATGGCCATGGTAGGGTGGCATTGCTGTCCCTTCAGCCACCCGCCATGCCTCTGCTAGGCTGGTAGCCACCCGTAGCAACACTAGCTCTATAACAGGGATGCCACCAAATCCCCAACCTCTCGTCATACCCCCAAAACCCTAATTCCATAATTAACTAGAGCCAAGTCTGCCGAAGTTGACCCTCGTCGGAGAACAAGGATGGCTCATAGCTCACCAAACAAGAAGGCCGCAAGAATCTCCTATTGAATTATTTGGGAAGGAATTTATCAGATTTCTCCCCAAAAAATCCTTTTAGCAGATATTTAGCATTGTCGTTCACTCGAGCGGATATTTCCTATGTTGTTCAACAGATCTGTCTACACATGCATGATCCTCATGAACCTCATTTGGCTGCCCTCAAGCGGATTCTACACTACATTCGAGGCACTCTTCACTTGGGCCTTTTGCTACAACCATCTACATCCACAGATCTTGTGGTCTACATTGATGCTGACTAGGCCGGTTGTCCAGATACACGCAATTCCACCACGGGCTATGCTATGTGTCTTGGTGACAACCTCGTCTCCTGGTCCTCCAAGTGTCAGAATACCATCTCCAGATCCTGTGTTGAAGCTGAGTACCGTGCAATGGCTAATGGTGTCGCCGAGGCCACTTGGTTGTGCCAGCTCCTTCAGGAGCTTCACGCCCCTTTGCACCCCGCTACATTGGTGTATTGTGACAACATCCGCGCGGTCTACGTGTCCTCCAACCCAGTTCAACAAAAGCGCACTAAGCACATTGAGATTGATCTTCACTTCGTCTCGGAGCGAGTTGCAATTGGTGATCTTTGTGTCCTTCATGTACCAACTTCGTCTCAGTATGTGGACACCTTCACAAGGGACTTCCTTCTTCCATTTTCACGGAGTTTAGGTCCAGTCTGAACATGTGCAGTGGCTGACGATCAGACTGCGGGGGCGTGTTAGCGTGAGGCTTATTGGGCTACTAGCCACATGGACCTAGGCGCCTAGGGCTGTTATAGTAGGTGATTTGGTATTAGGTAAGGATCCTCCTGATTGGGTATTGATCAATAAACCTTAGGTTGTCCTTGCCTATACATTGTACAACCCTTGTACTCCTGATAATCAATCTATTATTATTCCTAAGCCATATCTGTTATCAATTTCTTCTAGTACCACGTTGACCTTGATATTTCAGGAATTATAATATATTAAATGTTACAATTTTCCAATATGATTTCCAAGAATGCGAACCATCAGGACAGAAATAGTAGTAATAAACTAATAACGATGCATGCTAAAATGGAACCATGATACTCTTAATTTCCTAAATAAATGTTGCAACATGGAATGTTTTTATACGCTTTGGGCACTCTTAAACTAAATTAGCTTAGGTATTTTTACAAGTTGGCACATGGGAGAAAGACCAGTTACAAAATTTGCTGCACATTAAAAGGAGAAAACTTTTGTTCATGTTCTTGATTTTCCAGTATTTAAGCAATTTATTTTTCTACTAAAAACCAGCAAACCATATTTCGTGGCGGTGCAAGTTGACTCCCGTGAAAATGATCACTCTCATGAAAATAGACAATTTCGTGGCGGGATAGTCATTTCCATGGTGGTGCGTGGAGCACTCCCACAAAAAACAACTGATTTCCATACAGTATGTGGAGCACTCAAATAAAAATGAGTTTTCGTGATGGGATTTACATCACCATCATGAAAAGCATTATTTTCATGTGTGCTTTGCACTCACAGAAAAATTGTTCCCCTCATGAAATCTCCGTTTTTTGGTAGTGTGTTTCGCGTACTAGGTGGTAAATGTGGAATGGGTAACACTATATCGCATTGCTTCATCCGATTTTGTTCCTCCCTTTTCTATAAAATTAAAAAGTAAATATAATCATACAAAGATTTTTGTTCAAAGTTTCAGAAATGGTAAGCTTATTCATATATATAAACTATGTTCCAGAATGATTGATCAAACTCGCAGTTGCCAGATTACCGTGGACCTCAATCTGTGTGACAATCTCAATCTGCGTGGCCGCTTTCTCTGCCTGATCAATTGATGGCTAGAATGCCCTTACTGGCTGCGGCTGCGGTGGGAGGATGCCAGCGTCTCGTCGACCTGTGGGCAACTCCATCCTTGGCGGGCAACTGGCAGGAGCCGCTGGGACAGGACTCCGGCATCCCACCATGGTCATCATGGCCGCGTGAGACCAAAAACCAGGTGTTGTTCGGCACCTCCCTCGCGGTGATGGTCAGCGTTTGCTAGGGTGTACATTGCCTTTTTCTATCGCGACAAGGAGGATGATGAGCAGGATACCAACAGGTTTTTCATGGACCGTGGAGCAACAATGACGATGCCGAAGGTGGCAGTGCTCTGCCACCACCACCACTGCTGGAGCAGAAGCCACCCAAAAGCGGGGATGGCCATGGACCGCGGAGCAACATCGGCGAAGAAGGTGACAGACCTCCGTGGCGATGGTGTGTGCGTGTGCGTGTGCATGTGTGTGTATGTGACTTTTTAGTAGTGCTTTTGCACCATTTGCTAGGAGATTTGAGCTTGTGTTGTTCCTTTGTTAGCATGTTGTTTTATGTCAAATGGTTTGTCTATTACACCAAGGCCAGCGACAATCATCTCCTTTTTGAAGACGTCATTGAAGAACCTCTTGCTGCTGCTTCACCATGGTCAGCCTGTTTCAACCCCTTGGCACAAGGCTCGGGCGAAAGCCTTGCCAAGGTCCTGTAGCATCGCCTCTTGTTGCTTGGCTGACGATGATTATGTTGCAGCGTCATCTTCCTCCCTAGAGGCATTGTCGAAGGGTCCCAGTCCCTTGGTGTTGTAGTTTTTCTTTTTCTCTGTTTTTGTTGTATTTGTGGACAGGCCACAATGTTGCCCTTATGTTGAGGCTGTTGTTTTGGTTTTAGTCCGGTTTCTAGAATTAATTGGACGACATGGTTTTTGCCTCATTCCGTCTTGTCGATGACAAATCAATATATCGAGCGCACTTGTGTGGGCGCAAGCGCGCTCGACTGTGCACTCTGGCTAGCCACACAACAGGACTGGTAGCTAAAGCTCATGATGATTTGGGTAAATTGTATACTTTTGTTTTCTATATATGTTTTTTCTTTCATGATGCATATTATTACTTTTCCAATTATTTTGTGACAATTAAAAATATATTCTAATCTTAACTATAAAAACGTGAAATTAAATGTGGTTACATAACACGTTGTGGTGCATTTAGTGAGCATGTGCTTTGTGTGGTGTATGCATATCCAACATTTTACTTTAAAAAATCGACCGTTTAGATGGCTTATGATGGATTTTTGTTGGAAAAGGATCTGTTGGATTTTTAACCATTAGATATGAAATTTACGGTCCAGATCTCCTTCTCCAACCTTACCTTTTTCCTTTTTCTTCCTGCGGCCACAGAGCCACCCAGTCCACTGTTACCACTTCTTTCTCCATTTGTTGTGCCCTCGGCCTCCTCTGCCTCCGGCCTTGGCAGCGCCAAGCCACCGAAGCCCCTGCCCCGCAACCACTCCCAAGCTAATCCAACGAGAAGTCGCCGTCTCATCCTGTGCTCCACCGCCTCTCTACCTCCCTATTCGCCCCTAGAAGCGCTGCTGCCACCGCCACCACCCCCACCGCAAACCCTAACCACTCGAAAAACGATGGCCCCGGCACCGGCTTCGCCCAACTACCTTCCACCACATCTGCAGCAGGCGGCAGCATAGTCGTCTCTTCCATCACCGGCCACTCCACAGCTATGCCGACAGCCTCCCCTAGCATCACTTTATAGCCGGAAAGGCACAAAATTCCCCAACCTCTCGTCTACCCCAAAACCCTAACGCCCCTAACCAGAACCAAGTCCGCCAGAGTTGGCCCTGATCGGAGAACAAGGATAGCTCATAGCTCACCACAGAAGAAGGCTGCAGGAATTTCCTATTGAATTCTTTGGGAAGGAATTTGTCAGATTTCTCCCCACAAAATTCTTTTAGCAGATATTTAGCATATTTGCTCCAGTACTACATTGACCATGATATTTCAGGAATTATACTATATTAAATGATACAATTTTCAATATGATTCCCTAGAATGCGAACCATCAGGACTGAAATAGTAGTAATAAACTAATAACTAGCATGCTAAAATGGAACCATGGTACTCTTACTTTCCTAAATAAATGTTGCAACGTGGAATGTTTTTATACGCTTTGGACACTCTCTTAAACTAAATTAGGTATGTTTACAAGTTAGCACGAGGGAGAAAGACTAGTTACAAAAATTCACTGCAGAGTAAAAGGAGAAAACTTTTGTTCATATTCTTGATTTTCAGTATTTAAGCAATTTATTTTTCTACTGAAAACCAGCAAACCATATTTCGTGGCGGTGCAAGTTGACTCTCATGAAAATGATCACTCTCAAGAAAATAGACAATTTTGTGGTGGGATAGTCATTTTCATGGCGGTGTGTGTAGCACTCTCATGAAAAACAACTGATTTCATGACGGTATATGGAGCACTCTAATGAAAATGAGTTTTCGCTATGGAATTTACATCAGCCTCATGAAAAAGTTTATTTCCTTGATAGTGTGCTTTGCACTCTCACGGAAATATTGCTCCCCTCATGAAATCTCCGTTTTCTGGTAGTGTGTTTGAAACACTATGTGGTGAATGTGGAATGGGTAACACTATATCGCATTGCTTCGTCCAATTTTGTTCCTCACTTTTCTATAAAATAAAAAAGTATATATAATTGTACAAAGATTTTTGTTCAGAGTTTCAGAAATGGTAAGCTTATTCATATATATAAACTATGTTCTTGATTGATTGATCAAACTCGCAGTTGCAAGATTACTGTGGACCTCAATCTATGTGACAATCTCAATCTGCGTGGCCGTTTGCTCTGCCTGATCAATTGATGGCCAGAATGCCCTTACTGGCTGCGGTGGAAGGATGCCAGCGTCTCGTCGACCGGTGGGCAACTGCATCCTTGGCGAGCAACTGGCAGGAGCTGCTGGGACAGGACTCCAGCATCCCACCATGGTCATCATGGCCGTGTGAGACCAAAAACCAGGTGCTGTTCGCTGCCTCCCTTGCAGTGATGGTCATCGTTTACTAGGGTGTCCACCGCCTTTTTCTGTCGCGACAAGGAGGACGACGAGCAGGATACCAGCAGGTTTGTTCTTGGACCGTGGATCAACAATGACGATGCCGAAGGTGGCAGTGCTCTGCCACCACCACCGCTGCAGGAGCAGAAGCCACCCGAAAGCGGGGATGGCCGTGGACCATGGAGCAACAGCGGCGAAGAAGGTGACAGACCTCCATGGCGACGGTGTGTGCGTGTGCGCATGCGTGCGTGTGCGCGTGTGCATGTGTGTGACCTTTTAGTAGTGCTTGTTGCACCATTTGCTAGGAGATTTGAGCTTGTGTTCTTCCTTTCTCAGCATGCTGTTTTAAGTCAAACGGTTTGTTTGTTACAACTTATTCACTATATCATGTTACCCATCCTTTTTTGTCACAACACTCTGCATCTTTGTTTGACGATTCACTTGTTCTGCTGGGGCCGGGTGTGAGATCTGCATATACACAATTTGTTGAGCAGCTGTGGTTTAGGAGAACTAGTGTGAAATCTTTTTTACTGTCCAATATAGGGTTCAACGACACTGAGAGAAAGTACAGAGGTGAAAGGTAGCATATGCAAATTTTAGCCATTGGATAGAAAAATGTCTTGATGGAAGCATCAGCAGAATATAAGTTGCAATTGCTCCCTTCATTGTTGACCTCATAAGGTATTTGGTGAGCATTGTTTGGGAGTTTTTGGTCTTTATGTTAGAATTGGGGATCTTTGTTTATCATCTGACCTAAATAAAATCTATGCATCACCTATTTTTTTTCTAGTATCACTGGTACTGCTGATCTTTTGTCTTGGTTTATTGTTTCACTTTTCTTTGCATCAAAATGTTGAGAAACTACAACAAATTAAGAAGAGCCCAAACTAGGTAAAAACAACCAAATACAATAGAGCGACTAGACCACAAAATGTTGAGCAACTACAACAAACAAAACAATAAAAAAGTTAAGCTAACAACTAAAAACAACAACACAAAGACTGCACAAGCTGGTTGAGACATCAAAATGAGTTGTACAACAAAGCCACACCACTACTCCTTTAGCAAAAAAGGCACTGGAGTCCAAAAACAATTTTACTCCACAAATAACCCAGCACCACATACCACCAACAAACACCAAGTCGATGCATTATCATCACTGCTTGCACCACCATAAAGTCCCACACAAAGCAAACAACTGCCACGCAAAGGAAGTCGCCCCAAGCTATGCAGTTGCCGCATCAACGTTGCTGCTTGCGCCATCTGTTGACATTGTCATGCTCATCGCCAACAGTGTAGCTTCACGCATCCATGTTGCCTTCCCAAATATGAGACACACGAAATGAACTGCCTCCAATTACAAATCTAAAAGGCATTCACATAAGCCAAAAGCAACAATGCCCTTCTATTGGCCATCATGTGCCGCCACAGGCCCCTTGGCAACTTTGCGGGCACTTCTAGTGTATGGCGCCACTCTGCTGTCGCACAACATCTACTGCTCAGAAGCCCTCCAATCATTGTGCAATGCCCTTGTGAAGGCCATCTTCCACCACCGCTAGTAGCATGACTTGAAAAATAGTCCCAGATATCATTAAAGATCCGAGAAGGACCATGATGTCTTAATTTGCGGGTTTGGAAAAGCAGAAGTGACAGCCTTTGGATTTATGCATGTAGTTAACTTAGAATAGAAGACATATACTTGTAGGGCTTGGCAAATGACTAGAAAGCCTTGCAGCCATGCTCTAGCTTCCATTGCAAAGCTTAGTAGAGAGGTACAAAGATGCAATACTTTGTCCATGAATACTTCTCTATTGAAAGGCTGAGAAAGGCATATGTAGGTAGTTTCATTCCAATGACATCCAAAGACATGTGGCCACATGGTGACTTAGTCTACAAAGTCCACAAGCCTAAATTAACAAGGAAACCTAGGAGACCTATAAAGTCTAGGTTCAAGGCGTATGATGAGGTTGGAAGTAGTAAGAAAATAAGATTATGTTCTGAGTGCCATGTACCAGGACATTTGGCCAAGTTTTTTCATGGAGGTCTCACTGCTAGTCAAAAGAGAAGGCTCAATTTTTCACAACAAGGATTGAAAGAGGACAGTACCGATCCAATATGAGTCATGCATTTCTGGTCGTTACTAATTGTTTGCCTCATTTAACCATTGCTAATTTCAAATCATGCTTAGTCTCTTTTTAGTGCAAGTGCAAGTGCCACTTGTTGGGGGAGGATGAGAAGAAGGGGAATGGGAAGAGGAGGGGGAAGAAGCTAGGAGAGGACAACAATGGCCCAATGTGAGCCATGGTTGTATTGCTACTCACTTCTACATATTTTTGATCTAATCATTACTAAACAACCTATTTCTCTGTCCAAGCTCTACCAAAATGGGAAGGGAAGGGGCAAAGGAAGAGGGAGGGGAAGAGGAGGAGAATGAACAGGAGTAACAAACAGGAAGGCAAGCTAGTTTGTTAGGTCTCTAGGTGGTCCTTGAATGAGATGCTTGTAACTAGACACGTATCGCTTTTGTTCAACATCTAATGCAAACTTTTTATTTTTGTGGACACGTTTGACATGATGCATGCAAGATATTGAAATGTGTGGACATGTTGCTTCCCCATGGTTGTTGTCAAGTTTTCATATGTGCTTAATATTGTTGCCATAATGCTATAAAATTGTTGTCAAGATACCGCTAAAATTTGAATATTTTTAATATCAAATCTGAATCAAAATAATTGCAAATTCTGCCAAACATATTTGACCAAATGCTGTATTACAAATTAGGGATAAAAACACAAATAGCCCAAAAAGACCATGGGCAAAATCATATGGGTATATTTGTCCTTTTGTACAGAAGTTAACATCGTTAGGAGGATAATGGAATAGGGGCAAAGTGGTGCTTCGTTTTGGAAAACGCAAGGGTAAATTCACAAAGCTAAAAAACAGGAGCAATATCACAATTTTGATACAAAATAGAGGTGTGAATGCAAGAGCCATGTATTTTATAATCAAGTAGTATAACTTCGGCGTTTTTAGTCTGCTCTGACCTTTAGCTGTGAGAAAACCCGCTGCTAACTAAATGTCCATAACTGGAGATTTATTTGTTATACACCGCCTAAGTGATGGTTTAGTGGTTTCAATCAGCTAACCTTAAACTTTGTACGCATGCATGTACCGATGTTACTAGACCATTTTGTGGTCTAAGTGAGCAGAAGTTGGAAAATTTGAAGCCTTATTTGTACAAATATCTAAAAAATTTTGAATCAGTAACTTGAATATGTTGGCGCACATCGTGGCAGAGGAGGTGGCAGAGCAGCAGTATTCCACCATTCGTTATAATCCATAGATTAAAGCATCTGAAAATTTCTGATCCGATCATAATTGCAATTTCTTGGTTCGATTCATTAAAACCTTTCTATCCTTGTTATTTGAACATTTGAAGGCCACAGAAATTCAATGTTTGGATCGGGATTTACATGTCGCCAGGAATCATTAGAATTATTCCAATGTTTATTCCAATGTTTGGACCAGGATTTACTAAAGGAGCCACGATAATACAAATTTGGAAAACGTCCCAAGATAGGGAAACCTTTTTACATGCTTCCTATCCCATATTCAATGTAAATGAGAGTAGGACTATCCTCCGGTGGTGCCCTTTTTAAAGAAACAGGTAGAGAGTTTCTTCTTCGAGCATCATCGTCTCTTGTATACAATACATGCATATATATACGTATATATTTATTTGTTCTTGATAGATGGATGCAAGTTTGTCGTGATGGATGCAAGTTCTTCTCAATTTGCGTGGCCGTTTCCTGGTCTACTGATACTGGTTGCCACAATGCCCATCGTAATGGCTGCGGCAGGAGGACGCGGGCATCTCGTGGACCACCTCCCGGCGACCCCGCCATCAGCCGGCACGAAGGATTCCAGCGGCGGCGTCATCGTCGGATGACACGACAGGGAACGTGGTGTTGCTCGTCTTCTCCTTCCTCTTCACCCTCTACGTTTCCTGCTATATCCGCCACAAATTCTGCCGCGGCGAGGAGCAGGAGCAGGGGACCGGCAGGGATAATGGCCGTGGACAGCGGAGCAACCGCACCGAAGCGCCGCGGCGGCAGCAGCGGCGGCCTGAGGAGCAGGGGCAGGGGACCGGCAGGGATAATGTCCGTGGACGGAGCAACCGCAGCGAAGCGCCGCGGCGGCAGCAGCAGCGGCAGTCCCCCATGGCGGCGGCGCCGCCGGCAGTGGACGTGGAGCTGGCGCAGGAGCCCGTGCTGGAGTGCACGTTCCTGACGGCCGACGGGTGGGAGCAGACGATGTGCTCCGTGTGCCAGTCGGAGATGGCTGACGGCGAAAAAGTGAGGGTGCTGACGGTGTGCACGCACAGCTTCCACACCACCTGCGTCGAGCAGTGGCTGCGCGACCACGCCACCTGCCCGCTCTGCCGCGCCCCCACCGGTGCCGCAGCGGTGCCCAAAGGTCGCCGGCACCGGCCGACGACATAAAGTCTTGCAACTACTAGTCGCTGGTTCTACTTCGACCTACGTACGTACGTTGGATTGTGGAATATGCAATGTTCGTAATCAAGTGGCATACACCTTGGATTATGGTTGAACTCATCCGAGTCTTCTACTACTATGTTTCTTTGTCTCCACTGATGGAAGTAACTCTATCCTACTTCAATTAGTTGGTGAAACCTAGCCATTAGTTGTTAATAATTGTTATATAACCTACCATCATATCGTCTTTCTCCATGCTCGCGCCGATCATTAGCAAATAAATCATCGACATCATCATATGTCGGCTCAGTTTCTTTGAGGTGCACCACTATGATGATGAATTAAAAAGATTGTCAAAATTGAATATTACACTCACTACAAGAAAAACCCATATACATGACGGTTCATCGGTGCCCAGACGGTGACGATGGCAGGGGCGGCGCTCCACTCCCGGCGAGAAGCTGTGGGGCAGGTGCTGGGGACGCGGCCGGCAGCCACGCGGCAGCTGCGGGGGGCTTGCTGCTGGCCTAGGGCTCCTTGCGGCTGCCGGATCTACAGGGTGGCGACGGCCGACGGCTACTGCATCCAGCTGCTAGGGCCGGCCAAGGGAGGCTGGGAGGGGCCACCGTGGAGCGCGCAGCAGCACTGGCATAGTGCCCGAGCGCCAGCGTGCAGTCAACCAGTGCGACCAAAGGTGAGGGATTTGATTTCCCGATTAACGATTCAGATCCTCCCCAACTGTACTTGTCTATGCCTGGTATTGTGCTTGATTTAGGGGAGTAGATGATTGGGGGAAGGAAGATGCAATCTGCCTGGGCTTCAACATCTGCATCCTAACCAATGTTGGTGTGTATCAGGATCTGTTTTGTTTTCATTATTTGCAGTTTTTTTTCTTGTGGGTCTGAATTTCGTGAGAATTTTTGCCATCATCTAATTTATTTTAGAGGAATGACATACTAGTGTAACATCTGCAACAGAGACCTAATAGCATGAAGACTGTAACATTATTTGTTCCTGCATCTCTGAACAAATGTTAATTTTGGGTGATTAGTGAACTGTGCCAACAAATTGTACAATCAATATTTCATCTTTAAGTTCATAGTTTATGCGACATGCTTATTTGCAGATGAATGGATAAACCATTCCGCTTTCAAGCTACAGGTGGTATGTTGAATTTTGCAGGACTCATACACTAAAGCATACCTTCTCTGTTCTAGTAGCTTGAAATGTCTTATTCATTTGAGAGGCATGGATCTAGTGCTAGCTTGTCACTGGACTAGGCGGAGGAGTGCTAGAACGTGATTGGGAGAAGCAGAGTAGCATGGATTTTCAGATCCTATTGAATAAATGCCTGTGTCAACTCCACAAGGTAATTAACTGATGGGGCCGAGATTTTTGAAACTTTTGTAACACTGAAGTTACTGAATTTGAGTTCCTGTAATGAGTTGCACATGACTTTGCTTGATGAGTGGCTGCTGAACTTGTACATCTTTCTTGGATGCAGTAATGATGGGAACAAAGTACTCTATCTATGTCCAGCCACCGGCTCCGGTATGCATCTGATCTCTAGTTTCAGCTAAATTATTACTGCTGCTGCCCTTAAATAGATATGTTACGTGTGACTTGCTGAATTATGACAAGTTAATTAAATCTTTTCTGTCAAATCAAATGTTCTCAATTATATCTATCTCTGGTGGGCTTCAGTCTTTCATCTTAGTGTGACCCAATCCTATTATTATGCAGATTACAGTTTTTAATACAATAACACAATTCCTGATGCTTAGTTTTTATGTTGAATGCAGAAAAAATGGTTTGCCACAGGATTGTCAACTCCATAGAGTGGTCAAAGATTTCTTGTTGGTTTTCTACCACACGCTAGTACTGCAACCATCAGTTTTATTTGCTAGTACAGAGCTTGACTAGTGCCTAGAACAATCCACTTTGATTGTTTCCTGATAAATAGATAGCATTTGTTTTTAGAATCTTTGCTCAGAACTAACTTATTTAATATTCACATTGATTTTCAGGTAGCTCCTGGAGATGCTTGGTAGCATATCATATGGACAACAAGGCAATTGAATTCTTAGAGATGAAATCTTAGTTCATATGTTTGTTTATTTTAGACTCCCTAGAGCTGAAGTTTTAGTTTTATGTACTTGGTTAGTTGGCTGTGAATTGATTGTCCTCAAACTATACGTGACAATAGTGGACATTCCAAGAAATGAAAGAATCAAAGTTTCTATGATTGGTGTATTATGAGATGTGCTGCATGTTAATGCAGTGATGATTTCGCACTAATATGTGATGTTCTTTTTCGTCACTATAGTTTGGATCTGGGCTTGGACATGGGCTGGGTATAATAGATGAACAACTAATCCATGATGAACTCAAATGTCTATCTATGACGGTTCATTTCATCACTATTGCCCTTTGCTATTGTTGTGATCAGTTCATCCATGACGAACGAAAAAACCAATCTGTGACGGTCTATTTTGCTCTGACAAATGTATGACGTGGGATACATGACGTTTTTCGCGATTGTCATCATGAGTTAATTGTGACGCATTTTTTCTCGTCTGTGATGAAAGTAAACCGTCATGTATAAGGAAATTTCTTGTAGTGACTGAAACACTTACACCACCAAAATAATAAACAATACATAGCTCGTTCTTTGCCCAGAACACCTGTGAACGTCTCCAGGAAGACACGTCTGGAAGACACACAGCTGGGATATGATCGGCAAGACAATCTAGAATTCTAACAAATCTCATCAAAAGACATGCTGGCTAGTAATGGGTAGAAGAGAGCTTGAGATTGAAGAACACTACTATTGTTTCTATTTTTTGATTCAGTTGTTTTGGGTTTCTAGTGGCGGCGGTGCCACGGCATCTAGATTGACATGATGTCACTGGAAGAAATAGGTTTAAAAAAACAAAACAAAACACCTACCCACCGATGAGCCTGATCCTGAGCCCATCGCCAAGCCCGCTAAGCACGTCGTGTGCCATCGTCATTGCCGGATCCACCATGACGACCTTGGCCACTGAGGCTTCATCGCCATGCCATCAATCTGCAGCACCACTGCTGTCCCACCCTCCGCCCTCGGCCGGGCTGCCATCGATGCTCCAAATAACTACGAACCATCGATCTGAATCGCAATTGTCATATATTACCTCCTAAGAGGTAATAGGATATATAAGGAAAATATCTTCCTGTTATATCTAATATGCATGAATGATCTTAACTTCCCTAACATGATCTCAAGTTTTTAATAACGTGGACATGGACACACACATGCATAGCCGTGGGACACACACTTCAAAAATGTGCAGCCTTATTTTATTTTGTTGTATATATAACACAATAATTTATAGTTAGAACTAATACATAGTTCTTTGTATTTATCCTATTATAATTCTTAGTTTAGAATGCTATAGGGCTATTTCATGGTACACATATATAGATGTATATAAGTTTTAATTATAACGTGACAAACTGATATGGATCATAACATAATGAGAGGTATGTAACAGTTGCAAAGATTACTATAAATAATTTAACTTTCATGCCTAATGTAAAATGACACTGGTGTAACATTGTTTTGTAACGAAAAATATAATATGTGACCCAACATAATTTTGTAAAATTTATTTTATTTGTTGAAACATGACGAATGGACAGGAAAAGTGTGTAGCCATTCATCGCAACAAAAAGGAAACAAATTGCATGTACACATGCAGATAAAAGGAAGGCAATTGGTTATTTAGTTTTCTTTTTATTAATTATTTTATTTGTCATAATTTTCAAGGGCTTGGATTTATTTGAACTCTTACCTCTTACTATGTAAGAGTTGTACCGTACCATAGCAAAGCCCCCCAAAGAAGGGTCCCAAAGACACATGTAGATCACTTCAAAAAAAAACCAAGCTTGCTTGGGTACCAAATAAGAAGTGAGGGGGCTCATGAGATAGGAGGAGATTGGAGGCTTTGCAAGCATGTGGGTCCATATTTGGTGTGCACCAAGTGTCAACAATATTGCCAAGCATGTGAAAGGTTTTCATACACCGAATCTAGCTCCCCTCCCAAGCAAAGGTACATACTCAACTGCTATCCTTCTTGTGCCAATTTGTTCTGTCTCTTGTGCCTAGGTTATAGCACTTGTCCTCTATAATTGATAGAACTGCCAATGTGCACATCCTTGATTAGCTATTCGATCTAA
Organism: Saccharum hybrid cultivar R570; assembly: GCA_038087645.1. Taxonomy (NCBI): domain Eukaryota; kingdom Viridiplantae; phylum Streptophyta; class Magnoliopsida; order Poales; family Poaceae; genus Saccharum; species Saccharum hybrid cultivar. The sequence goes on from JAQSUU010000744.1 coordinate 4,733,737, forward strand.
GTGCACAAACTTAAAGGCACGAGATCCATAACCTATGGCCTAAGGACTAACCATGCTTCGAGTTTTCTCTTGTGTAGTCCTTGAAAAGGAGAAGGGACAAATTGTTGAAACTCATGCTTGACAAGTGCTTAATGAATACCAGTGACCGCATCTAGTCCATCATGGTTTGTTGAGTAAGCATGCTACCTCCTTTGTTTGTTGGTAGAAAAATTTATGCTAGTATATATAGTTGTTGCTCCTTGCGACTAGCAAAGAGTCGTAAAATCACCCCCAACTTGGTTTTTCTGATGTGGCCTCTAAAGAGAGACGCCCGCCTACGTCACTCAATTTACATAGGCAAGATTTGGCCATTTAGCCTCTAAATGATTTGTAAAGGCAGCAAATAAATAGCTTGTCTATGTAAATCAAATTAGCAGTGCCGTAAAATTTTCTTTAGCAGTGTTTATAGGACTTATTACAAATACAAATAGTGCCTTGCTTGTAATCTTTGATCATGTTATTTGGAGATAAAATAGAGCAAACTAGACAAAGTTAATATAGTACTTGCTATTGATTCTCTACCTCTTTTGACTCGATCGACCATCCTCAGATATAGTAAGGATTGTGTATCTCACGTATCCTGTCCCCTCCTCAATGCTTATATTCTTGTCACGCTGGTGTCATATCTTCCACCACGCGACCAGAATATAGGATGCGCATGTGTACTATAATTTTTTTTAGGAAAAAGGATTTTTTTCTATTTTTTAATTTAGGAACCCTTAAGCCTCTTACATATATTGCTTTTGTTTCTCGATCGATAAAATAGAAACTACGACGATCTTCCGATTTTCGTGCAAGGACGACTACTACCCCATCGATCGATCGATATCGATCTACTTAGAGTAGCGTAGAGACGAGACGACGATGGATAGCAACACGACAGCCGGCGGCGGCGTCCCGCTCCTACACCTGGACCACGCCACCGCGTCGGCTCTCCAGCACCTGGTCATGTTGGCCCTTGTCGTCTGCGTAGTCGTCGTCATCATCGTGTTGATGGCCTTCGTAATCAACTACTTCCGCGGGCCCAAGGAGAGGCTGGAGGAGCCTGCTGGCTGCTTTCCCGGCGGCGGCGACGACGTCGGCAGGGCACCGCAGCAGCAGCTGGTGGCGGCAGAGGCCGTGGCCATACAGGTGGAGCGGGAGGGCGATGCGGTGCCCGTAGTGATCATATGCAAGGTTGATGATGGTGGCGGGCGGCGGGAGCCTACGTGCGGGGTGTGCCTGGCAGAGCTCGCCGGCGGCGGCGCCCTCAGGGCGCTGTCGCCGTGCAGGCACTGCTTCCACTCCGCCTGCGCCCGCGAGTGGGTCCGCCTCCACGCCACCTGCCCGCTCTGCCAATCTCAGGTCACCGCCGCCGCGACGGTCTGACGAACAAATGGTATATACCCGTTTGATGCAAACTGCGCAGTATTAATTATACTCCATATATCTCTATTGACACTCAAATTTGGCTTAAGTTGTATTTCATGAATCATCGAGCAGCCAAATTGGACTTATAGATTGATTTGATGATGGGTGCTTTAGCTTGATTAATTCGGCTACAAAATAATGTTATTTAAAAGTGCTTGGCCGATTACTGGAGTTTGTCGGGGCTTAGTTCCACCAAGCTTGAGATGGCTACAAGGAAAGGTGGGATCCTACGACAAACTCCCCTCACCCTCCGTCGCCGCCATCCGGTGCACGGCGGCGGTGGCCCGCGGTGGGCCCGAAAGTCCGGTTCCCTGTTTGTAGCCCATCCTGTCTCCTCCTCCACCCCTCCTCTTCCCCTACATCTCTGACCGGATTCGAGAGTTTGTGTGGCCAGCCTTGCAGATCCGGGCCCTCTCCATTGCCGGATTTGCCGCCTGTGGCCTAAGGTCTGGGTGGCCAGTGCTCGACGGTCATGGTTGGCGGTAGTGCCTGGGCCTGTGCCCCTTGAGGGTGGCAGCGATGGCCTTGCTGCTGCTGTTGTGGCGTGCGGGGTAGGTGGCGACCTTGCTGCTGCAGTGGCGTGCCAGGTCGTCGGCGGCGGTGGCCTGTGCCGTCATCGGGGTGGCCAAAGCTAGGCGGATGTGGCCGGCAGAAGGCGGTTGGCATTGGCTGGCTACTTGGCTAGCCGGCTAGTGCTGGCTGCCTGGCTGGCTAGCTGGCCTTCGGTGTCTGCGTCCGGCTGCCTATTGGTCAACTATAGTGGCATCGTCATGCAGCTACCCCGTGCCTTGCGTGTGGGGCTGCTGGGGGGTGGTGCCTGGTATGTCGGCAAGCAGCAATTGCGCTACTCCCCTTGCGAGCCACGGTGGCGCTGCCTGTGCACAGGTGCCCCCCCCCCCCCCCCCTGGCCCCTTCGAATATTTTCTAGGTAGAAACCCTGCCCAGCTTCCTGCTGGCCAGCGGTGATGGCGCAGTTTGCGTCATCTACCTTCTTGGAGATGTCACCAACGATTTCGTTCGAAGTGCTTGCCGTTCTGGGCCAAGCCCTACGGTGCTTCTTTCCGGCGTAGGTGGCATTTGTGGATGTCATTGCCCTTCATCAAGGCTTCGTTGGAGCACTCCTGTACCTGGTGCCACTGCTCCTTCCTCCCCTTCTCTCGCCGGTGTCACGCCTATTGTGTGCTTTATGGTTCTCTTCGTTGTGGCCTGCCCAGCTGTTTTGCTTCGTGTGGCCATAGTCGCTTGTTTCTTTTGTAGCGGATACTTTGCCGCTACCGCTCTTCTTCGACGGATGCTTTGTCGTCGCTACTGGTCGGGCAGATGCTTTGCCGCTGTTGCCTTGGTCTCCCCCCTGTAGATGCTATGCTGCTGAGTGCGGGTTGGCCCACCTGCAGATACTTTGCCTCCTCGTCGTCCATGGCATATGCTTTGCCGCCGTGTGTTTTCATAGCGGATGCTTTGCGGCTACCGTGTTGAGTTTCATCTTCAGCGGATACTTGGCCGTCGTTCCTTTTGGTTGATACATTGCCACTGTCGCTGCTGCTGCAAGCTTGTCTCGTCCGCTCTAGGTGGATTCACTACTACAAAAATGATTTTGTGAGACACTACCCAAACATTAACGCTGGCGATCACAAAATGCAACCGTCTCCTAAAATACATGTGGATTTTCAGAGCCGGTCATTTTATTTACGGAAGCATTTACATTTGCCCGTCTTGCAAAACAGATTTACACAGGCAGACATTTTATTTATGCAGGAAGTCAAAAATTGCCCACCTCCCGAAATCAATTTATGAAGGCGGGTTTTTTAAGAGGTCCGCATCCAAAAATGGAGGGGCAGACCTGTTACAAGGTCCACCTCGAAAAATATTCCCGAGGCCCAGCCAAAAAGCCCAAATCCAAATTTCTATTTGGATTATATAAATACCATGACTTAGGTCACAGCACCCTCTCTATCAGCTCTCCACACCCCTCCCCCCCCCCACGCGCCCCTACCTCACCCAACGACAGCGCCCCTCCCTCTCCCCCGCAACCCTCCCTCTTTCCCACGCGACTGCGCCCCACCCTCTCCACCACGCAGTGGCGCACGGCGGAGCAGTGGCAGGACAGCCTCCCTATCCCCCATGCGGCGTTGCACGATGGGATGGTGGAGACGTGGTGGGTGGCCTCGCGGCGCACGGTGGGATAGAGGAGAACACGTGAGCACCCCATGCCCCCTCCTAGCGGCATGCACGGGCGTCCAATGCTCCCTCCTTGGCTCGGTGGTGGATCGGCAGATCCGGACGTTAGTGGATCCAGAGCAAGAGCTAGCGACCTGACCTGGTGCTGGAGACCCGAGAGGATGATGGATTCGGATGGAGTTGGCGACCCCGAGATGACGGCGGCGCAAGCTGGTGGCGAACGGGCTTAGCGCTGGGCTCTGGAACGGGCTCAGCGGGCTTTGCTTTTTTTGTTTTATTAAATCTAATCTATTTTCGCTAGCGGGCAAAGCATCGACCTCCATGAGTCTACATTAACGCATACCTTTCGACGAAGACGAACGCTTGGCCTACCTCAGAAAACCCAAAACGCCTGCCTCGGTTATGGTCACAGGTTTTGGTTTGTTGGGGTTTCGAGGCCGTGGGTCTCTGTACCGTTCTGCTCTTGCTTTTTCTTTTGCAGTTGTGTGTCTTTGGGACTGCTGTGGTAATCATAGGATTACTTTTGGGTCCTTCTAATGTTTCAAACTCTACTTTCTCTTAATGAAATACGTAGTCACCATGGTTTGTGAAGGATTAGTGGTCGGTCTTCATGTTTTATGATCTGTAAGACATACAAGCCTGATGAGACACATACAGATTTCATAGAAGCTGTTGTACCAGCCAGACGTGTCTGCTCTTTCCAGAAAATACGTCCGGGGTTTCCATTGTCTATGGGCTATGGACGACTTTGGGTGGTTTCTGCAGGTACAACTGTTTTTTTAAAAAATAAACATGGGAAGAGCTTTGCCATGCTAGATGATCACAAAGGAGAGTTAAAAAAAGCAAAAGATAGGAGAACAATTTTATATCTGTAGTTAGAAATCAGGTTCTTTCTTGAGTTTTTAACGATTCCCCTTATGGTACTTGTTCTGTTGGACGGAAGCACCTATTCTTGTCACTTTACTTACAAACTTGACTGCACGCAAGTACGTACATCCTTCAACGAATTTAATAAGAACTAAGATAAGGAACCGGAAATATCATGGGGATCCATCAATGGCAACAAACAAACAATCCTCGTAGTTGTCGCTAACGCACCCAGCCCCTACAAAAAGACGACTATCCATGGAGTAAAACCTTGATCCCTGTAGTCACTAGCTAGTCAGCAAAGCCGTGTGATTGAACCGGCAGTGATCAATGAGTTGACGATCCACCATGCTCACATACAACAGCAATTATATGGCCGGACCTCTCTTGTACAATGAGACGGACTCTCATATGGGAAGACCAACCGTCCTGTAAATATAAAAGGTGACGGTCCGATTGACAGCACACAATCGAACCTATCAAAATACATCTATCTTCTATCTTTTGTCTTATTACTTTCCAATCTACTATTTCTTCTTGTTCTTCGTTGTTGATGATGTTGATTGCTTCAATGATGGCCAAGCCCTAGACTGGTCAGGCCGGCTAGGGCAGAACCCATAGCCAACGCATGCTCTGACGGGTCCCTCCCGGACGTGTGGGGTTTCGGGTCTCAAGAGACCTCGCCGGCGTGTCTTGTGTATCGCGCTCCTAGCAAGGCTTCTCTGGCGACGTGTCCTGCTTATCGCGCTCATCGCCGGGGACACACGGTGACGTGTTCGTGTGCGATCATCTTCACCATCAAAGTTATTATCTAAAAAAATGTCACCATCAGAGAATCGATGAGGGCCAAGCAATGCAGGTGACGACGTCGCCGTTCCTTTGAGAGCAAGTAAATATTGTCAATGTCATTCTGAGGTCGTTATCGTACCAAGTAATTCAGCATCGAAACCTTCGTTACGTGTCCGCTTAATAAGTAACATACAAATACAAGTAAATTGTACTGCAAGCCGTACCCAAAAATTGTAACTACTCAGAATCATATCGCTCATCCCTGCTCTGCAGACACAACGACGACGATGCCCTCGAGTGGCGGCAGACCAGGCACGTACCGCCCTGGCAGCCATGCTGCCGCCTTGGCCGCCTCACAGAATTCCGTGACCTTGATCATCGTCCTATTCTTCGTCGCCTTGGCTCTGAGGGTGTTCTTCGTCCTCCGCCGCAGGGAGAGGGAGCAGCAAGGCCAAGGCAGCGTGTGTGATCCGAGACCCAGCGCAGGTGGGGGGTGTTGACCTTGCTTACTACTGTATTTACTGTATAATAAGGGGGCACCATATTCTCCCACGTCTCCAAACGTGACTTGTATATCATCTGAGCTACAGTAATCATGGCCACTGCATGCAGTTTTATCGCTACAAGCCTACGACATTAGGGCACGTTCAACATATAGACAGTCTGTTGTCGGTGAGATTTTTTTTTTTACCTTAATAACACATAACAGCTCAATAGACAGCTTGTATAGTGAGTTGTTTACTTGAGTGGCTGCAAATCGTCTAATGCTTGTGTATAGCCATGATCAAGTATTTGATGGATACGTTGTGTTGTTTTTTTATACAAAAGAGATCGAGTATTACCGTTGTGTTGTTTCTTAATATTTTTTGCTAGGTGAAGATGCATCAGCACATTGTCGACACAGCTATAAAATGATCTTTACACAGTGTTAACATTCAACTTTGGGAGCCCAGTTTGAGTAGTTTTCGCATACAAACTTGTCTTAAGTTCAAAAGGCAAAGAATTGAAATTTGAGATAGCTATTTTATATTTAGCCAACCGAGTTGACAAAATTTTGAGGATCAACAGGTTCAAAGCTGCCTAAAACCAAATATTTGCTGAACTTTGGAGCTAAACATCTAAAACAGTGTTTTTTCTCCAAATATTGAGCTCCAAGGTTATTCGATCCTAGTACCTAAACAAGATTCGTAGACCTTCCGGTGAAGGCTGTGTCGGACCGTCTGGTGCTTGCTTTTTTTTTGTTGGGATGACCTTGAAGCACTGGTGCAAGAGGATCCCCATGAGGGCTGGTGCACTTACGGTTCTTCAAGAATCGGCAAGGCCACTTAGAATACCTTAATTAGGCCACCTAGAATACCTTGAGTCGGCGTAGAGACAAAGAGAAAATAATAGATTGGGGTTTGGTAGACCTAGGATTTAGAAAAGGTAAAAATTATAGATCGGTTTTGTATTTTGATTGATTGCATACCTCAGTCGGTGGCCCTTTATATTTACTAGCAAACATGTCCGTATGTTGTAGCATAATTTACCTCTTGCATATCATCTATTCTGATAATTTTCAAAACCAGACTACACACCATTGTTGGATGTGCACTATTATTCTAACTCATATGAATATAAGTCATGAATTCAGTTTACGAACAGGATAATAAACCAATTAAGATTCTAATTTCTAATTCATCGTGTGCAACTGCTATTAGTAAAAAACCATCCATGACTCTTATCCTCTAGATATTGGGGGCACACAGAGACGGAGAGAGAAAGAGAGACCAAAGTTTGGAGGAATAATTTTTTTGCTCTTTAATATTAGATATAGATATAGATAAATAGGGTGGGGGTCTATCCCTGGGATAGAGTCCAAATACATCATCAAAACTAACCCAGATCAAACATGAAAATTGAGTCCTTCTCAGACTCGCTTTAGATAGCTGCGTGGGACAGGTAAAGTCCAACATCAAGCCTCTGGTTCTTCAATTTACAACAATACTGTCCAATTGATTGTTCCCCGGATTTAAAACAAAGATATGCCGTATCAGTTTGTCCTAAACCAAACATTTCTATCTTTGATTTGACAATCATTTTTTCAAAAAAATCTATATAGTTATGTTGTTAATATATACAACTTTTATAAATAGATGGTCAAAGACAAAAAAAAAATGTTTGGCTTAAGATATATCTAATATATAAGACATGTAATTCAATAGGGGCCGGGGGAGAAGTATATAATATGCCGCACTACACGTTACAGGGCGTAGTCACAGAAACCGTTGCTGCACTTCTTGTTGCAGCGGTTCCCGCATGTGCCGCAGTTGTCCTCGTCGGAGAGCAGGTCGACGCAGCGGCCACCGCAGCACGTGCTACGATCGTGCTTGCAGACCTTGTTGCAGCCGCCGCAGTGGTCGGCGCTGGCTGTCGTGTCCACGCACTGCCCACCGCAGCACGTCGGGCCAGGGCTGCCCGGAGCCAAGCACACGGCGGCCGCTGACTTCTTGGAGCAAGCGGCATACGGCGGCGGCGGCGGCGAGTTGTAGACTGCGCTGTTGGCAAGCAGGAACCGGCTCCCCCTGGCAGCTTGTTGGCGACCTGCCGGGATGGTCGTGGTTGCGCCGGCATCGGAGATCGTGCCAGCTGCTGCGGCGGCGAGGAATGTGAGCAGGACGATGACCGTGACGGTGAGTTTCGCCATGGTAGAGACGACGACTTCAATACTTTGCTTGTCGCCGGCGAGTGACGGTGAGTTGTGTGTGTTGGAATGTCTCGGAAGTTGGAAATGAGCTGAGGCGCTTATATAGAAGTGGAAGTGATATGGTTGACTTCTGATGAGATTTGTAGTTCACTTCAGAGCAAGAGTTGACTTGTGATGATGAAATCTGGGGTTGACTTCTGATGAGATTTGCTGCGGCTGGGTGCAATTGTTTTCATGATGAATTTACGGCCGCCCTTACATGCATGCCATATGCTTCAAATCACGGGGATGCATGCATGTATCGAGAGAAAACAGAACAAAAATATGAAGCTCCAGCGTACGTGGAACGCATCGAGTGATGCCTTCCATTTGACACCCACAAATCACGATAGGAGATAGCTAAGTTACCTGCTGCAAAGTGCATGCATGTGCATACATGATTCATCGTACAAATAGTGAGGATATTCCCCCATATTCGTGGGGTCGACAACGGCGTGGAAATTAAGCAAACATATATTAGGGTAATGCTTGGAAGCTGGCGTCTGTCAACCCGTTGGTGAGCCATGATGCCAGCCCAACGCCCCCTCCTATCCACTCGTGCGTTTCTCAAAAAGAATCCGCTCATCCACTCGCTCATATCCGCTTGACTGCCCTGCCAGGCGCGGCGAGGGGCCACCTCCAAGTCGCAGAGCTCGACTGCAGGCCCTGCCAGGCACGGCGTGCGGCTACCCTCTCCCAGTCATGCGGTCGTTGCCTCCTCGTCGCGTCGCGCAGCCGCCCCGGGCTGCTGCTTCCAGTGAACTCTACACGCTGACGAGCCTCCATTCTCCAAAACAGCAAGGAGATTGCGCTAAAAGCGCATGTTGCAAGTGTATATTTCATTTATTTTAGGTGTTCAAATGAATGTTACAAGTATTTTCATATGAATGTTGCAAAAGTAGATCGGGAGGCATATGTTGCAATGGCTATACACGTATATTGCAAGCATTTGTTCCAAATGTTTCATCTATTTTTCAGGCGTACGTTGCAAGTATTTGATCTGGATGTTGCATATGTTTCACACGTATGTTGCAAGTCTTTTATCTGGATGTTACATATGTTTGCAATAGCTTTCAAGAGTTTTCAGGTGTTTTGCAAGTGTTCCATGTGTATGTTGCAAGTGTTTCAGCAGTTTTGGACATATGTTGCAAGTGTTCCATGTGGACGTTACAAAAGTAGATCTAGTGTTACACATGTTGCAATATAACCCACCTGCCACAGTCGCATGTGGCAGCTGCTGAAACACCGTGCATGTGTGTGGGAAGCGAAGCCATGGAGCGCTACGTGGCGGCATGCGCGGGAAGTGGAGGGGGATGGTGGCAAGGGAGCAGCACAGCAGGCATGGAGTTGTGCGGGAAGCAGGGAAGCGTGGGGAGTGGCGGGGAGGAGAGTGGCATGGGAAGTAGGGAAGAACGGGAGGTCCCCACCTGTGCTTGCAGCAGGCGCTCGCACAGGCATCTGTCCATATGTCCAGAAGCTAATACTTTTTTTATGTATTTTATATATAAACACGCTAGCAGCAAACCATAATTTTAGCATCCCAATAGCCATCTTGTAACATTCTCACCCAAGAGCATCTTCAAGAGTTCCCAAAACAATCTCCCAATCCATGACTTTTGGCAAGACTGAAAAATGCATCTCCAACAACTCTCAATTCACCTCCCCATCTTTTAGCACTTGGAAAAATCAAACCCGTCGCGCAAATAAATACGCGGGTGTATCTGCCGCGGCAATCTAAGATGGAAGGATGTGGAAAAGAATAAGAAGTAGGACAGGGGTTCCTAATATAAATGTACAAGAGAGAAAGAAAGTATAAAACTGGTTGGGTGATTTAGAAACAGTTTGGGATTCCTGATGTAAAATCCCATTGTCTTTTAAGGAGTGATTTTTTGGGAATTGTCAGAGAAATCTTTCTTTGTGCTCCAAATACTTTTTGACCACTTAAAAAACTCAATAGTTTTGGAAAGAATTTTTTTAGTACTCTTAGAGATGCTCTTACATATACGAGAATGTGCTCATGTAGTTGATATTATACCCCCCTTTGTTCCAACTGATAAGTTTCTTTGACTTTTTTGATGCAACGAATTTGTTATGTATCTAGACACAACGTTATATGTACCAAAAAAGTCAAAGCGACTTATAATTTGAAATGGAGAGAGTATAAAGTAAAAGCCTAATGCCCTTATAATTTGAGACTAACGTATCCATTAATTACGTACTTCGAAGTATCTAAGCTGCATGCTTGACTTGCTTCTTGAATTTTTGGATTGATTGCTTAAGCCTTTCAAAGTATAAAATTTATTTTCTCTACCATTTATGTGATTTCGATTCTCTAATAAATGTGGTGGTTTAATTAGAGTCCGCCTTTTATAAAAACTCTAGAAGAAAATTAATTTTAGAGTGGGCCAGATGAGATTTCAAGTGGCGGGCGAAGCCCCTGCCTCTGGTTAAATGTCGTTGTCAATCTAGATTTCCAAAGGTGGTTATAATAATCGTCTCTAAAATAGATTTAATAAAATAAACAAAAGAACACAAACCCGTCGGTGATCCCATTGCTAAGCCGGCTCCAAAGCCCATCCCCGACACCGAGCATGCTGTTGTGCGCCGTCTTCATTACTAGATCCACCCCAATCGACCAAGATCCGACCGCCATCAGGTGGACATGCTGTCGAGCCCATCGTAGACCTGTTATATGGCCACCGAGCCTGTCTTGGACCTGCCGTGGCTGCTGAGCCCGCCATGGATGCCAAGCTGGCCAAGATCTACAAGAGTGAGAGAGGGTGAGAGAGAGAGAGAGATCGAGATTTTAGATGGATGAGGGGCTTACCTCGGTGGCGTGGACGTCTTCGGCCCATTGCCGTGTCCAGCAAGATCTGTGAGAGAGACTACTCTGTTGACCGCACCGAGAAGGTTAATTTGTACCAGCAAATTGAAGAATACAAGCAAGAACTCTGAATAACACAATCTGAAGAAAGAATTGCTGATGTTTGATTAAATACTCAAAGTTGGGGTCTCATAAACCGAGATGAGCTACGACCGTTCAATGACATATTAATCTAAAGCAAAACATAAACACTAACGTGGACGATGGTTAGTGAATATAAGGTATTTGGGGTGTGTGTACCCCATAGACACACCCCTAGGGAGCTCAAAGACAATACACGACCCGCTAGATCAAAGATGATGAACATGACGATGTGTGCGGTTGCCTCATCCAACCATGCATCACATAGTGTCCATTTGTTGGAACTTGGAACTCAACAGCAATCGTAGGCACGCCGAATAAAAGATTTTGATGTCTTTATCATCAAAGGCTTAATCAGTGTGAACTGTGAACCAATCAAAGCCTTACATTGACCTTAGAGAATGGTAAGTCAATAAAATATATATTATCTCATCGTATGAATCCATCCCAAAAAGTATGTAATCCTGCATTTAAAATCTTATCTCAGAAAGAATGTAATTGTACACATGAGACTAACTTTTCTAGTAGGATCCACCTATTAAAATACCATTACTTTATCTATCCATGAGAAGAACATTCTAGAATGCAATGATTATTTTTTAGTTTCTACATGCGAGGAGAATGATAGAAGAGGGGTAAATACATAATTTCACATCTACACTAATCTTACTTCAAAAAATGAGATTTACATTATTCTTTCCCAGACGAAGGTAGTAACAAGTAATCAGGCATGGTAACCATCGCTACGCCTCCCCTTAAGTATCAGTAGTAGTGAACAATTGCTGTGGCACAATTATGGCACCATAACACTAGCATTATTAGTCATACCAATAAATCCATCTCCATGTCGTACGTGGCCATGTTGACGGTCGACGACAGGGAGATCCTGGCCGTCGTTGCCGTCGGCTACAGCATCACTGTCGTCGTCGGCTTCCTGGCCATGGTAATCTCCGGCGCCTGCAAGATGCGCAAGGGGCAGCAGGAGGCCGCCAGCGGTTGCCGTGCACCGCCAAGGACCAACGGTGTCGCCGAGGATAGGCCGCCGCCAACGGCAACAGAGGCAGCGGCAGTGGGCATGGAGGAGGTGGAGATGGGCCGGGCAGCTGCGCAGGCGAGGCCGCTGTTCTGCAGGTATCTGGCAGGGCACCACGTGCGTGGTGTGCCTGGCAGAGCTTGCCGACGGTGACGCCCTCAGGGTGCTGCCGCCGTGCATGCACTACTTCCACGCCGCGAGCGTCGGCGACTGGATCCGCGTCCACGCCACCTGCCCCTTCTGCCGTGATCCTGTCACTGCCGTGCCCCTAGCGTGATTGACACAGCTTACTGGTAATAACTAGCTTAAAGTAACTCCAAGAGGAGAACTAAATCATTTTGTAAAGATAAATATGGCTATTATTTGACAAAAAGATGTATCCAACATGCTCTCCAAATGCATTTCCATTTTTCTTTTCTTTTTTTTTTTTTGAGAAAGTGCTTAGCACGTGTTTTATTAAGGAGAAATTAAGGAGTTTACAAAGCGACTGATGCAATATGCTAAGGTGCCAAGGCGTTAGACGGAGGCTGGTTTACACAGAGCGATTATACAGGAACAATTTTGCTAAGCACCTTGCGCCATGAACACCGACATAGCTCCGAAGCCCGCCCCCAACTAGGCGTTGGCTTCCTCGACAATCCGTTGAAATAGCAAAGACGGTGACGGTGATTTGGCTTCGAAAGTCCGACAGTTTTGCTCCTTCCACAGCTCCCAAGAGGCCAAAAGGACGATGGAGTCGAAACCTCGTTGGAAGTGACGCGGCACCTGCAGACGAGCCTGATGCCACCAATCACTAAGGCACCGTTTAGATGCCAAAAATTTTGCCAAAATTTTCAGATTCCCCATCACATCGAATCTTTGAACGTATGCATGAAGCATTAAATATAGATAAAAAATAAAACTAATTACACAGTTTAGACGAAATGGACGAGACAAATCTTTTAAGCCTAATTAGACCATGATTGGACAATATTTACCAAATAACAACGAAACTGCTACAGTAGCGTTTCGCCAAAAAATTTGCCAACTAAACAGCCCCTAAGCACGGCATCTGAATTGTTAGCTAGGGCAAGCCTGCCAAGTGTAGTAACCGAAGCCAAATCTCGTGGCTGAAGACGCAGGCAGTTTGTCTTGATCACACAGCGCGCACGTTGCGTCGTTCCGGAGGCCTGGCGCTTCCTTCGTTCCGGTGCATCTCCAAATTAATTAAGACGTCTCCAAATGCTCTCCATGCAAAAGATGCCTCCAACATTTTATAAAGATAAATGTGGCTATTATTTGACGAAATTATTGCATATTGACCGTCCGATGCAGAAGCATGGTACGGTATTGTTCATCAGTCCAAATGAAATTTCAAACTCTCCATGTCAAGTATCGTTGGAGATGGTTTTTCTACTTCCCGACGTTTAGGATAACCGGCTGTGCTAATAGCTCCATGGATGACCCATTTGCCAAAAGGAAAAAAAAAAAGAAAAACAAACACACAGCCCATCTACTAGTACTGTAGCCCTAATTAATAACGGTAATGCTATCCTACACGCGTCCGACGTGTGTCTTTCGTCCAGACGCGGACGTGGCTCGCGCTTCTCCACTCCTTCCGAACCCCGCGCCACATGCTCGCGCCCCTTATCCCCTCGTCCCCCACGCGCTCACACTTTGCTTCAGCACTCCGCCTCACTCGTTGCCACGCACGCCTCGCCGTCTCCGCCACAGGCGCTCGTGCTTGTCGCCGCTCCTCCCCACGCTGCACTGCGGTCTCCTCCTCCTCCCTCTCTCGAGCATGCCATGGCTACCTTCTCCACCCAACCGCGCCCTCCTGCAACTGTGGTGGCCATCATGGATGGCCTTCCCCGGGGCAGACCCATGGAGCTCCGTGCCTCCCCCATGGTGGATCGATGGGGGGAGGCATAGATCTAGCGGCGCGGGTGGTCTACTCCACCGCGGAGCGTCCTCCTCCACCTCGACGGCGGCATGCTCTCCCATGGTGGATCCTTGGGGGGGCCGCGCAGATCCGGCTGCTCGGTGACGGTTCTCCACCCTGGCGCGCCTCCCCCACCTCAACGGCGGCATGAGGGGCTTTCCCCGGTGGTGGACGCATGTAGCAGCGGCCCCCCGTGGTGGATCCATGGGGGGCGATGCAGATCTGGCGGCGCTGGCGGCGTTCCCCCTCTCCCCTCCCTCTGTTTTAGTAGTTTTTTCTGTTGTTTCATTTGCTCGAAAGGTATATATCAATAGAACTATTTGGATGTTAGAGAAGCAGATGTGGGCATGTTGTATGAGCTTTCCTCCCTTCCGCCTCCCTTTTTTTCGTTTTGACTTGTTGCAATGGTTGTTTTGCATTTGTTTCAGTAGTGTTTCAGTTGGTGTTGATGTGTGTTTTAGATCTTTGTTTCATTTTTTCTGGGTGTTTTCAGTAGTTGAAAGATGGGTGTTTCAGTAGTTGAAACTAGGTGTTTCAGTAGTTCAAAGATGGGTGTTTCAGTAGTTGAAACTAGGTGTTTCAGTAGTTCAAAGATGTGTTTTTTCGGTAGTTGAAACTAGGTGTTTTAGTAGTTCAAAGATGGGTGTTTCAGTAGTTTAAACTATGTGTTTCAGTAGTTCAATGATGTGTGTTTCAGTAGTTGAAACTAGGTATTTTTTCAGTAGTTCAAAGACGAGTATTTCAGTAGTCGAAAACTAGGTGTTTCAGTAGTTTAAAGATGGGTGTTTCAGTAGTTGAAACTAGGTGTTTTAGTAGTTCAAAGATGGGTGTTTTTCTGGGTGTCAGTAGTCAAACTGGGGTTCTCTCTGGGTGTTTTAGTAGTTCAAGATTGGTGTTTCGGTAGTTCATTTCTAGGTGTTTCAACCAGAGTTTTTCAAGTGTTTCAGTAGTCCAAACTGGAGTGTTTCGGTAGTTTAATCTGGGTGTTTCAATAAGAAGGGTTCAATTGTTTTCAGTAATCCAAACTGGGGGGTGTTTCTGGGGTGTCTCAGTAGGGGCAGAACTAGGTGTTTCAGTAACATGCTTTTTTTGTTTAACAACCATAGAATGTATGTTTGCAACAGTTGTATTTTTTAATGTTTCATATGAAGATCTAGGTTTTTGCATCTCTCTCCCTACCACCTCTGTTTTTGCATCAGTCGTCGGTGTATGGAATTGAGCCGATGCCGCGGGGTCGGTGAGGTTGCGGTAGGGGCAGATCCGTGCGTGGAGGGGGGGTGCGCATCTTTTGGTTTGCACCCGTGCGGGAGAGGGGGTGGGCGGGGGGGTTGGGATTTGTTTTTTATTTTTCATTTTGATTCTCCGTGTCGAGCGGGCTGGTGCGGTGTCTTCCCCCATGTGGCGTGACCTGGTATGGCGTCCGGCCGCTAGCGTTCGGATCCGGACGTCCGGGCGCTAGCCGTGCCCAATTAATAATCAAGCTGCGCAGCCAGCCGGCGGCTCGGCTCGGTTCGTTCCCCATCAATCCATCCATATATAGATGGTTGGCAGCTCTCATGAGAGCGACGGCGTCCGCGAGGTCCTCCTCATCGTCATCTTCGGCATCGTCGTCTATCACCTCCTTCGGTTGGCCTCGTTAATCTGTCGTCACGTCTGCACGTCGCTGGAGCCCAGCGATCACGCCGGCAGGCAGCCGGCGCCGGCGGCGGTGGTTGCAGTGGAACGGCCGCTTGTGTGCACGTACCTGAGAGCCGACGGGTGGCGGGACGACGCCACGTGCGGGGTGTGCCTCGAGGACCTGGCCGACGGCGACGAGGTCACGCTGCTGCAGCCGTGCATGCACTGCTTCCACGCCGCCTGCGGCAGCCGGTGGATCCAACTCCGTGCCACCTGCCCGCTCTGCCGCGCTCCAGTCGCCGACGACGGTACGGTGTTGCCGCGAGGGTCGTCTGACGACGTCCACGCGTAGTTCGTTATTACTGATGGAGCATCACAATTCTGAGAAATCATCTCATCACAATTCACAAGTGTATCCTCTCCTCCATTAGCATACGCGTCGGTACGCGCTTCAGTTTTATATTAAAATGGTTATGAACCTCCTTTATATGTTATTATCATATACTAGCAAAAATGTCCGTGCGTTACAACGGGATCCAATACATATACGAATTAAACTCCGTATCATTGCTAGATATAAGTTGTTAGCAGGAGTCATGCGTCCGAGTCAAGTATGAGATACGGAAGACGTGACCCAATACATATTGGAATCGAACCCGGAAGGGAGTTGTTGAAACTCATATGGGTACAGTATGATAAGTCATAAGTCCAGATCAAATAAAAAAACGGAACTCTCCACTATCTAGATAGTTAAGGGAGGTGGACAAAAAATAATATTTTTTGGTTATTTAATATTAGTTAAAGATGTATACGTGTGTATATATATATATAGATTAAACTGGACAAAGTATTATTATATTTATTAAGGTTAATTAGTCGCACCATCGGATGATCTAGATTGATCGGTGACAAAAATATCTACTCCCTCCGTCCAAAAATAGAAGTTGTTATGAGATGCGTGCATGTCAAACTTTCTCAACTTTAACTAAATTTGTAGAAAATACGTGCAATATTTGTATCTCCAAATAAATTTATTATAAAAGTATATTCAGTGACCTAGCAATGATACTAATTATGTATTATAAATATTAATATTTTTATATATAACTGGTCAAATTTAAAAAAAGTTGATTTTTCGGGAAGCGAGAACGACTTCTATTTTTGGGACAAAGGAAGCATTTATTAGGAAACGAGAAAGAGATCAAAGACACAAAATACTATCTTTATTTTTTGTATTTATAAAAGAAGAGATTAAAAAGAAGAAACAAAAAATCACGGGAACTAAACATGAGGAAAGCGAAAACAGAAAAAAAAAAAAACAACCGGGCACGGACGACAACTCTTTCCACAAGGAAAAACGGCCGCGGTCTTTAGTGGACAGGCGAAAACGGAAAAAAATAAAGGAAAAACTATCCGGCAAAGGGCACGGACTGAATCCATATTGTTTGTGTGCCTCTAATTTTAGATGTTCATGTCCTCTGCCTTCGGAGTTGGTTTTGCGTTTGGAATTGGGTTTGGATGCAAACTCTGGAGGTGACGATCCTAGTTGTAACTGGTGTGGAGGGCGGACGTATCTCATATCTAGAGAGAAGTGGGGATAGTTTGCATATTCCTATTCTTATTCGGTTTATTCAAGCTATGAGAGATCTATTTGTCGTAACTATCTAGGGTTATATAAGTCTAGACGGAAGAAACTCTCGACTATCGGTAGTTAGAGGAAGGTGGACAAAAAAATGGATGGACGAGAAAAAATAAACCTGAAATTTTACCTCTTTATTACTATATACTAGCAAATATGCCCGTGCGTTGTAACGGGATCTTATTGTATGGTCACTTAGACCACCTATGGTTAGAAGATTATTTCAAAGATCGTATCATGTGTTTGTATTCACTTTGCAATTGGACTTTGTACTATGTCTTGTCACATGCTACCCTAACTTGTATTGTGATAGACTACGAAAACACTCATAATCTAATTCATTTTTTGAGAATTACACATTACAACATAGATGCCCATAACACGAACGCGCACTCACCCGTACAAACACATGCACACAAACCAACCTCTATGAGCACCTCCGAAAAACTGAGCCGACATGCCTTAAGATTCACAGAGTCACCATAGGCGCCTCGCTGTCAATGGAGACGTCGCCTACCACTGAAAGTATAGCGCCGTTAAATCTTAGAATTAATCCAGTAAAATGTGAGCACTCGTACCAAGTCAAGGAATTAAACGCGGGTGGACAGGTTCCACAACATCGAACCCTACCAACTCGCGTAATCATTTTGGAATGGACTCAGTACCATGTTTGAACATGTCACTCTAACTCGTATATTCATGAGAGATATTTGGTCTGTCAAATCCCTATAGATAGTTGTGGGCAATGTCAGACAAGCAATATCCTCCTTTTAATGTTATAAAAATTAAATGTATTTATACGCTGCAACAGAATCATTCAACTTTTCTTTTAATTTGTACCTCAAACACGCCATTGATTATCAAATTGCACCCAAGTACTCGCTTCCTTAAAAAAACATTATTACATATATGCTAACCATAAGAGTGTTTTAGTTCTAATATATGCAATACCACATTTTCATAGTTTTATTTATTTTATCTTGTCAAACCATAAGAGTGGTTTTTATTAATGCAGAAAGTTTGAAGGTTCGAGACACGATAAATAACAGAAACTTCATCAGGTAACGCGAGGCAATCTTAGGTGCAGTGGTGAGCACATGATACTTGGTGCCTGGAGACCAAGGTTCGAATCCACAGTGTTTTTGGTTTTTTCCAGCTTTTCTTCCGTCTGTGCAGGTGGGCCGGACGCGATTCCACCTGCGTTGGTGGGCCGGACGCGAGCGCACGGGTGGTTTCACTGGAGGCAGCAGTGGGCCTACGGTGGGTCGGACGTGACTGAAGAAGGTGGCTGCAGTGGGCTGCTGAGATTGGGTATGAAGTGGAGTGGACAAGATAGGCCGAATTAGAATGGGCTGGACGAAAAAAAGACCTAAAATTTTGCCTCTTTATTAATAGATATAGATTAGGTATAGATATCTTGCGAGACATGCTAAGATTCCTAACATGCAGCAGTCTTATCCTCACATGGGGTGGTATCGAACTTTTAGTACTTGTTTGGACTAGATCCTGTCTGACCCGGCAACAATTGTTTTCTCTCTCAAACATGCAGGAGAGCTATGTGTCATTATATTAAGAATAAAGAAGAGAAAGAGCCCTTATACAAACACATACACCCACAACAGGTCCTTCGAAACAACACGCACTCATTGTTAAAATAAAAAAATATAAAAAAACTCAACACATAAACCCAAACTCAATTCGGCCCTAGAGGACAAAAGGTAGGAAACACCTTTAACCCCGGTCGAGCTCTAGAAATGCAGCTGCTCACCAGGGAGTTGTAAAGCTCTATTTAGGTTTGGAGGCCCTCCATCAAAAACACAGTTGTAGTGATGCTTCCAAAGGGTCCAAGCGCCACGGATGACAAGAGAGTTGATGCCCGTCTTTGCCTGCTCATTGATCCCTCCTAAAATTTTCTCCCATCAGTCATCGAAGGACACTTCTGCTAGCTGTGGAGTAAGGGACTGCACTGCATACCAAATTTTTGTAGCAGTCTAGACCAAAATTCTCTAGCAAAAATGCAGAACAGTAGTAGATGGTTCATAGTTTCTTCCTCTTGATCACAGTAGGGACATCTTTCTGGGTGAGGCGGTCCTCTCTTAGGAAGGCGATGTGCTACCTAAAAAATTTGCATTTGCCTGAGGACAAAGATTTCAATAGTCTTTGCCAAGGCCAAAAAAGGACGGTGCCCTGAAGGAGGCCCCTATAAGCTGAATGCACAGAATAAATACCATTCGAGGAGAATCTCCAAATATAGGAATCCTCAACTCTAGTCTATAAATCTACTTCTCTGAGTATATCCCAAAGGTCCAGAAACTCAGAAAATGACTCCCACAGTGGTAACCCCTTGAATATCAGAGACCCAAGCATTATTTGTGAGGGCTCAACAATTGTCCTCCTGTTAGCTCTCCTTTTAGAGACCAAGGCATTGAAGTTTAGGGTTTTGGAAATATGTTTTATCATGCCAGTGACTTAAGTTTGTCAGGGTTTATTATACACTCATTGGAGACTCCACGGTTCACATAATTATTGGATCAGGAGAATATTCAATGTGCGAGTCATTGGATACACAAGTGAAATGTTGCTTTGAAGTTCTTGTCATAACAAATATAATGCTGCAATCTGAATTTTGTCTCTGGATCTTTAGTCATAAACTTACAGTTTATTTAGTTTGTGGTTTTATTTTGTGAAGAATGTAGGGCTAAGAGCACCTCCAAAAGCTCCTTAAAAATTACTCCCTCCATTTCAAATTATAAGACATTTTTATTTTTAGATACGGTGCTCTTCCTGTGTATTTAGATATACTTTATGCCTAGATACATATTAATAACAATGTATCTAGAAAAGTTAAAATGTCTTATAATTTGCAACAGAGTGAGCACTTGATAAAATAAGGAATACGATATTCCAAGTGAACAAAATGAATAGGAAGCTCTATTTTTGCCTTTCTCCAATAATTTCCAATAGTTACATTTCTAAAATTTGAAACCGAGGAGGAAAAACGGGCAGGCAAGAGGGGGGTGTTGGGGTTGGGGGGAGAGTACACATCTGGACTGATAACATGTATGTATGGAACAAGTGTACATATTGGCGTCTCCAAGAGTTTCTTAAAATAACTTCCTAATTCATCTTTGTGTAACAGAAAATAAAAAATAGCCCTCCAACAGCCTTGTATCTAAACTCCTATTCGAATAAGTACTTGGACCAGAGTCTGGCAATTGATATCTAGTCTGGGAGCCATCCCTCTGCCATGGTTTCCACGGGATTTCTTCCACCACTCGCTCAATTTTGAGTTTTAATTAGCTAACTATCGAAAACTATTGGAGAATGGAAAAAAAATAGAGCTCCATAATCATTATGTTCACTTGGCATAATTATTAGTTGACCGAATAATTATTTAGGAGCTCTTGCGTATTTTTGAGTTGAGGCCTTGAGGGAGAGGTTATAAGTTCTTATCTTAAGGTAGTTTATGTACGAAATCATTAGAGTGCTGTTTTTTTTTCCTTTTTGCTAAAAAAAATGGATTAGATAGTTGTTTTAAGGAGCCTTTCAGATGCAGTTGGACTCTGATTGCTTCACGTCTCGATTGCGGTAAACGGAAAGTAGTGGCTACTTTGCCGCATCGCCATTATCTGCACGTCCCAATAAGGCTTCCAGAACACCATTGCACATGACATCAGGTAAAGAGGGCAGAATGTAAGCTTTGGCAATGAATTTGGAAAATCCAATCCGAATCATCGCTCCCCATGTAAGTCGAGCACAGCATTGTCATTTGTCAGTACTATCTGTTGAGCACACACTCACAACAGCATCTGAATCACGACCAAAATGCACTCGATGGCATTGGAACATTGGAAGAGAACGCACAGCCTAGTGCATGGTGCAAGATATATTTTATATGTACAATGGACAAAGCCATACACACTGCAACTCAGATATGAAAAAGAAGATTGCCGTAATAGCAATATTTTTATGATACAAAACTACAAACAAAGCGTGTGCATATGTTTTGTTAGGCTCCAGTGATCACATCTTCCTTAGGTTGTCAAGACGCGCCTGCAGGTCATCATCTATGCCACCATCTGGCCCACCTGCGGCTTCAGCTTGAGCAGCAACTTTCCCTGCTGCGACGGGCTTAGCAACTGCAGTCGCAGGAGCCTTGACAAGCTGGGTATAGAGAAGAATCAACATTGCACATCAGTATCATCCATCAGCGTATTCTACATCAGGATCAAAAGAAGAATGCGGCGGCGTTTTTACCTCTGAGTTTACATCAATGCCAATTTCGTCAAGGACTTGGTTGACAAGTTCCTCTGTTTCTTCCTCCTCCTCGTCACCCTCCAAGGCATCATCAATGGCATCGTTCATCACCTCACTAACCATCTCCATCTTCTCATTTTGCATCTCAAACTCCCGCATTATCTTCTGCAGGGCAGGCAGGTTCATCTGTCTGTTCATTTGTCCCATGGCTTTTGTCACACCCTTCATGGCTTCACCCATTGCTTGTGTTGATTTCAGAGTCTAAAAATTTGGGCACCAGTCAATACAAGACTTTTAAAGAGGGCACACATGAATAACAGGAACATCAGAATTTTTTACGGTACAATGAAGCTCGCTAGGAAAGATCGAATCAACTAAGTATGTAATAATCGATCTCATCACAGTTTGCACAAAGTTATCTGACTGAGTGTCTAAAAATAAATATAACTCTTAAAGTTGTATAGTTACCTGAATACGAAGAGATACACCTTGTAGCTGGGACTTGAGGGCATAAAATTTTGTGATTTGGTGTCTTGTGCGGATGAGATCCTTTGCCATGATTTTTACAGCTCCCTGAGAACAATTTACAGCATGTCAAAATATATTACATGAGCATGAAAAGCAATTGCAGCCAAAAAAACAGCAAGTCCTTTTCAACATTTAAAGCAAAATATAGAATACATGTTCAAATCTGAATTAAGAGCAATTGCAGCCAAAAAACAGAGCATACCATACATCCATTGAACAAAACACACAGAAAGTTTTGAACAAACCAAATCAGCCAGCTTATCCTATCAGGAGGTATAACCAGCTCCATTACACTAAACTAGACAGTTTGAACATGATCGAATTCGTGCCAAAATTGTACATTAAGACAAATAACCCCCCAACACACCAATCATCAGATACAATACAATGCCATATTTCCCCAAATTTCCATAACTTGGTCAGAGAAAAACTAAAAACATTAATTAACGCAGAAATACAAGATAAAACAATGGCAATAAGGTACACAGGGAAGAATGATATCCATATTACCTTACTTATTGCATTATTAACATATCACCTTAAACTTAAAGCTTCCAAGTTGGAGCCGAACCATTAACAAATTCACAGTGCTTATAATGAACTAACATTCCCAAAGAAAATGGCATCAAATCGGATGAAACAAGAGAGAAGGTGCTTCGACTTTATTTCACACGTACCATCTGACCCTGCTTGGCCACCTTCTTGATCTCGTTGATGAGCTTCTTCTCCTGGGTCTGCAGGCCCTGCCTCTCCCTCTCAATCTCCCTGATGGACTTGTCCAGCATCCGCTTGTTCTCCCGCAGCAGCTCTGTTGTTAACCAACCAAGGAAATGTAAACGGGCATCCTGACACGCAAGTTGTTCGCGAAAAAAAAGAGTAAACGGACATCCTGAGGATTAAATTAAACCAACAGCAGGACAGGACATGCCCAATGTGAATGGGCAACAGCAGCAATACAGCAGGGTTATTGACTACTCTCTGTGGTTTCTTAAGCGAGACAACTGGGCAGAACTTACATTCCATGGTTGATTTCAACTTTTCACAACATCAGCCACTAGCAGGGCCATGGGGGAACAAAGCAATAACTTTGTTTCAAAATTAGAGCAGAGAAACGCCTAGAAATCGAAAAATCTTGGGGTTTTCCTAGGGGTATGGATAATAAATAATAGAACTGGGAAAACTAAACTACAGTAATATGATTGGGACAATTCCCGGAATAACAGGGGTGGAAGAAACCCCAACGAGATCAGCAGCAGGATATAAAATAATTATATAAAAAAAGCACACAAAAAGGCCTATGGAATTTGACTCTCTCGTCGGTGGGTGAACCGAGAAAGGCGAGGAATTTCTCGATCGGACACCAAGAGCGACCAAAAAGACGCCCAATTTCTCCTGGGCCTGCCCACCGGCGGGAGGGAAGGATCGGGAGCGAGTGGGATCGAACGAATCGCAGGCTAGAGCAAGGAGTAGAGGCGGGGAGGGGTACCGGCTGGGGTCTTCTTCTTGCCGAAGATGAAGCTCATGGCGGCGGGCGGGCGGGCGGGGGAGCAAGAAGGTTTCCTCGGATCCGGCGACTGCGATTCGGGGCCGGCGAGCCGCTGAAGAATTCTTCCTCTGCGCTGCGCGTGGGATTGGGGGGCTCACTTTTGGGGATGGATGGGGCTTTCTTTGATTCGATGCGAAGGAAGCAAAGAAAAAGCTTTCGCTGCTGTTGGGGTTGGTTTTGCCGTAAACGCGGTTTGCCCGGCGGCAGCGGCGACGCGTCGTTCCGGCTGGGATGGCGACCGGACGCTCAACGATTTCTCACAAAAAAAAAAACTGTCTTGGTCAACGCAGATTTTCCCCCCCACCAATAACGTTAAATCATATTATCTACTAGTCTACTCCCTCCATTCCAAATTAATTTTGAAGAGTCAAAACATCTTAAGTTTGATCAAAATTATAGAGAAAACTACAAAAAATTATAACATCAAATAGGTATACTATAAAAATATAATTAATGAAGAATCTAATGATACTTAATTGGTGTCATAAATATTATTATTTTATCATATAAATTTGGTCATACTTGAGATCTTTTGACTCTCTAAGATTTTTGAAATGTCTTATAATTTGATATGGATGGAGTACTATTTAAATTTAGGGGTGTACTCTAGTTTTGACAGCCATATTATCAAGATTCGATTTCAGCAATAATCCTCAAACCAGGATCCTTGTTTCTTGTCTTTTTTTTCTTTTATTATTTTCTTTATGTATTCCACTTGTTTGATCCAACATAAATTCAAATAATAATATTAAGAGTTCATGCAAATGGCAAACAATCAAATATACGGATCAAAATTATTTGAAAAATCTAAACTGACTACACAACAAACTATACTTTGAAACAACCGAACCAATCCTAGATCAACTATGAATCATAAATCCATTGTAAAAATACTTCCTCTTTTCCCAAATTATACGACGTTTTGATTTTTATAAATACATTGCATTAAATATATACCTAGACATAGTTTATATTTAGATGCATATCAAAAACTACATATATAAAAAAACCAAAATGTCTTATACTATGGAACAGAGGGAGTATAAGGTAGCGTTTGGTTCGGCACAACTTTACTATTATAAATGCAACAATATAATAAGATACTTGCAATTAGTTTGTGGTACTTCCCAATAAATAATTTTTTAAAGTACGAGGCGATATATGCACAAGAAAAGGAAAGGGAGATGAACGTGAAAGTAGTAACGACTGGGAGGCGAGACGTGCGCGAGACAGTCAGGCTTGGGGGTGTTTAGTTGGCAAAAAAAAAATGGATTCGGGTACCGTAGCTTTTTGTTTTATTTAGCAATTACTGTTTAATTATGGACTAATTAGGTTTAAAAGATTCGTCTCGTGATTTCACGGTGAACTGTGCAATTAGTTTTTTTTTGTTTCATCTACATTTAATGCTCCATACATGTGCCGCAAGATTCGATGTGATGTTTTGGGTAAAAATTTTTAGGAAATAAACACCCCTTGATGGCGTCGTTCGACCTTTCACAGTGCACGGGAGTATGCAGCATCTCAGAAGAATATTCGTTGCATATGAATTGTTCCGTCATGGATGTATTTGTTGAACCCGGCAACCAAACGGTGGCACAGGTGGACCCCACGGTAGTTATCTAGGATGAACCAAAGCATGCACGATTTGGTCCTGGCAACCAAACACTGCCGAAGTTAACCGTCGCGTATGTTCACAAGCTAGCGATGGGACGGAGGATTTGCTTGAGTGAATATATAACCTTTTGTGGACAAACAGTAATAAGTAAAACATTTTACATAATCGAGTTAGTATTTAAAAAGATAATTTAAACTCGGCGTTCATTAGAAGAAACATTTAGAAGAGAGAGAAAAAAAAGAGAGGGACGAGTGGAATTGGTAGGAAGCTGGGCTGAGCAATGTTGTCGATGTTGCGGTAAACGGGCCAGCCCACGTAAATGTGGAGGACCACATGGTTTTGTACTGGGCCGGGAAGCCAACAACTTCAAAGCTAGTCAGCCAACCCAGGTGCTGTCAGTCAAGAGTCAACTACTACGTGAACACGTACTGGCTGTGTGTACTGACCTTCACGATGTCGAAAGAAAAATAGAAGAAAACTGAAAAGGTGGTGCGGCATGTTTTTTTTTGTGTATAGTACAGTACTACGATCCAGAGCCGCCATGCTTCTCATAATTAACAAGAGTAGGGAAACTGCTTAAATGAAGTTGTACAAATGATGGAGGTGCTTTCGGTGAGAGGCGTTTCTCTGAAAAAGTTGTACAAATAAAGGAAAATCACAGCTAGGACAAACTGGTAAACAGGAATTGTGTTTAGAAGCACGGTAAAAAGAAGGATAACGCTTGTATTAGGGCGTCCGTCCGCATTCGGACACGACACGACTCACTCCGCTGACCGTCGTGGTCATTCACTCGACCACTCATCCCACTCCCCCATTCCACCTCGCGCGACTAAAAAAACATCCTGCTCGGTCCAACCCGCTGCTGTCGTGGCCATCCCCACCCACGCCGTGTGCCCCCGGGCGCTCACCCCACCATCCCTCGCACGCGCACCCATCCTGCGCAACACAATGCCGCCCCCTTACCCACTCCACCTCCGTGTGGCCATCACTCCGTCTCCGCCCGGCCATCTACTCCGCCTCCGCGCGCCCCACTCCATCTCCGCGTGGCCATCCACTCTGTCTCTAGCCGGCTATCCACTCGTCCCGTATGCCCCACTCCGTCTCCGCATGCCCATCCGTCGTGGGCATCCACTACCGCTCGCCCAATCTGCAGTCACCCCGTCGTGGCCACGGCCTAAACCGCCACCACCACTGCGGCGCCACCAGGACAAGGTCATCGCCAGTTGAGACATCGTCTCCCCAGTTGGCTAAAGACATCGTCTCCCGTATGTTGCAAATGCATGTTTCAAGTGTTTTAGACGTTTCAGAAGTATGTTGCAATTGTTTCATCTTGATGTTGCAAAAGTAGATTGGGGGGATGTTACACATGTTGCAAGTTTTTCAAAGACATGTTTCAATCATTTGTTCAAAATGTTTCACCTGTTTCTAGACGTATGTTGCAATCGTTCTGATCTGGATTTTATTCGAGCATTTTATTGCATATGTTGCAAGTAATTCAGAAGCATGTTGCAAACATTTGTTCAAACTGTTTCACCTATTTTATAGACATATGTTACAATTGTTGTGATCTGGATGTTTTATAAATGTTGCAATAATATGTTCTAAATGTTTCAGCTGTTTCAGTCTTATGTTGCAGCAAGTTATTCCTGCTTTATTGTTTGGCTGGGGGCGAGCCGATGGCCAGGGGACGGGGCGCGCGGCTCACCCAAGGGCTAGCGAACGAGGGCGTTGGGGGGCGGATAACGAGGGGTGATGGAGGCGGGCGGACGGGGGTGCTGCGTTCTACGGGGCACGCTAGGTGCATGCTCATCCACGCATGGGGCGGGGCCGAAGGTGGACACGACTGGGCTGAGAGGGTGTCCGGCCGGGCGCTAGACATACGGTAAAAAAGAAACTGCTAAAAAGTGTACGTTGTTTGGCTTCTATTTTCATGTTATTCCGATCATAAGCATCTTCTTAATTATACAACTGTACCAAAGAGACCAAAAGACTCTGGAGCTACGTGGCTCAAGCTCAACCCTCCTTAATTAACCTAAGGATGAACTTGTTGCCATAATAAACCTGTTGCAATAGTACTCCCTTCGTAAAAAAAAGGTCATGTTATGTGGTTTGAAATTTGTCCCAGAAAAAGAATGTTCTAAGTTTTAAACACTGTTGGCCCATATAAAAACTATTGCATCTGCAACCAATCCTCCACTTTCCTTATCCACCACATGCATGCGCCTAGTTTTTATTTTCCAGTTGCACAGGATCTCTGCATGCTTGCATACAGCGTGTCTAATTAGGGAGCTAAACCACACAACATCCCTTCTTTTAAGTGAATCATGTGTAACAAACCAATGGTATTAGAGACATTTATCTTCTGCGTTAATCTGTCTGAAAAAATTATAAAACATCACTTTTTTTTGGTGGTGTTGGTGGGGGGACAAAGACAGTACAAGCTAACATCAATATACGTACATTTTTTTGCTAGACTGAAAAAAAAAGCGCGCTCCGTGGGCGGTGGCATTGTAATAAGTTAAGGGTGGCGCCGTACCGTTGCCGTAGGAGAGTGGTGATGCCCATGTCATTTCGGGAGGACCGTTACCGTGACGGCACGCATGTATGCAGAGTTGGTCGGTCATTGCTTTTATTTGCTTTGGTGGTGCCTCTCCGATCCGGCATCACGTACGTACGCGATTGGGTGACGACGAGCATGGGCGATCGATCGGCAATCGGCGTGCATATGCAAGCGCCGCGTAATGAAGACCCACCCTCTCCCAGGTCAGCAAGATCAGCAACATCAGCGGCAGCCAGTTTTTGATAACTTGCAGGATCTGGATGAAGTGCAACAGGCTAATATGATTGAGGGTTGGGAACCAAATCATTTGCCTGATGCAGCAGCAACAGCTAATCTAAATGGTGTCTGGCAAGCTTGGCCAGAGCAGCAGGGCACACCAGTACAGCAAGCAGAACTTCAGCAAGTAGAGGAGTTGGAAAACAATTTGGTTCAGCAAGCAATGCTCTAGCACCCTGACCATCCTCAACTGTCTAGGTCAGTCAGCCCAGGAACAAGGGAGTTCTTTGCTGCCTTTTATCCAATCTTTCAGAAGTTGCACCTTGATTCAAGTCTTGACTCTTGACCACAGCAGTGATTCCTCTGTTAGAAGAATGGCCAAAATTCTTGGGTTGCACCAGTGTGTTGGGCCTTCTTCTATCCTGATGCTCATCACTGAAATTTTTTGAGTTAGCAGATCATCACCAGTGGCAGAAGAGAGCCGGAGATGAATGAGGGGACTCCTGCTAACACACGTCAACTGGCCATTCGCACGCAGCGGCAGAGACGTTCTCTGAGGGCCGATCCTCCGGCGGGCAGAGATCTTAATATGTGGTAGCATTGGTGCCCCTCATACCCAAGAATGCAGGCATGCATGATTTCAGCTGCAAGTATGCCTGGCCCGCCCACTCATGCTCACACTGTGGGGCCCACCTGTCTGGCACTCGGCAGGTCCATCGTCATAAGCAGTTAACAACAAACGCTTTCATATCTTGAGACACCAACATTATTGTTGATGGGTCACCAAATTGCATCTGTTTATTTGTCTGCAGATGGCCTGGAAATCTGGAACCGGTCTCCTCATTTCATAGTTACATGCTGCACTGCCTTGCCCTTGCAGAGAACATAATTGGAAGCTAGCACACAAGTGAATCTGCTCTATCACTGTAGGAGTATCATCATGCATAATCCAGTCCCCTTAATTGATCATCTGATTCAGCTGTCTCCCGTTTTAATGTCCAAACATAATTGGAAGCTAGCACCTGCAGGTCCTACTAAGTCTCCTCCTGTGTCACCTCATGCTTTACTACTGCTACCAATACTAGTGTTGGAATGAAAAGGGCTGCTCAGGTGCCCAGTGGAAATGAAATGAAAAAAGATCATTGATGTGCATATGCACTAATGCACTTATGTAGGTTCATTGTCAATGATGGGCCTGTAGATTAAAAGCCCAGGCCAGGCCAGACCAGCTTTTCAGTTTTATGTCTCATGGCCTGTTTGTGTACCCTCTTGCTCTGTTGCATCACTGTATGCCAGCCTGTCCATCCCTCCCCTCTGGTGACATATAAAATGAATATTCCATATCGGGGCATGTTTAGATTGCAAGTTTTTTCACTCTCTCTCCGTCACCTCGAATCTAGGACATATGCATAGAACAGTAAATGTAGATAAAAAAATAACTAATTACACAGTTTGATTGTAAATTACGAGACGAATCTTTTGAGTCTAGTTAGTCCATGATTGGATAATAATTACCAAATACAAACGAAAGCGCTACAGTGTCAAATTTTACTCTCTCTCTCCGATCTAAACCAGGCCCCACTTGGGACTTCATCATTCAGCTACCCTCTGAAAAGCTTTGTATCTGACACCACCATCTCACTCCAGGAAATTCAATATATAATATCCATACTGATGATCATACAATTTTTTTGAGGGAAGATGATCATACAATTTTCAATTCAACAGAGCTGATTCCTCATCATGGGAAAAGAAAAAATATATGAAAAGCAGCAGTCAACCAATCTTGTGGGGGCGCAACGGCTAAATTGAGCACACTTTAATCAGAAAGCTGATCTTTGTAGCTAAATGTAAATCTGACAACCACACTACTACTTGCTAATAAGAAAACATTATGTACAGAGCTAGGCTGAATTACAGAAGAACTCATGCATATCTACAAACTTGCACCTTTTCACGCTGAAGGTTGGCATACAAAATTGACAAGGACCATAGTGCTGTACCGTCCTACTACAGTTCATACTCTGTCCGTATGCGCGCCTGTACACATCTGCATTTACACGGTTGGTGAGAAGCTGTTGAAGAATGAGCTGAACCAATTGTTTGGTTGCGCAAGCATTACAATTTTCAGCGTGTGAAGCTAGATGGGTGCTCCCAAATGGAAATTTGGGACCAGACAAGGAGATGCCGTGTCCCGGCTCTCCTCTCACCTACAAATCAAACCCACTTTCAGCGTGTGGAAGGATGCTTACTTTATTTAATAAGGGTCGGCCAGTGCATGCAATGGATTGAGCCTACTGTTAGTAGTAGTCTGGTACTAGTATATGCATGTTAGTGCAATGGATTATGTCTAGTGTTGCATGTGTTTTTAAAGTGTAAAAATCATAGCCCTTGTCTCGAGGTGATTAAAGATCTAAACCCCTTCATGGACCATCATTAGTGCACTGAACTGAGACGAGCTGCAATGCAGTTTCAGTTCCAGCCTTTCAGGGTGACTGCAAGTCTGTAACAGCCTTTTTGCAACCTGCATATGAAAACCAGTGGGATTTCATCAGAAAATGCATGCATAGCCCTTGTCTCGAGGCGTGATTAAAGCACTAAACCCCTTTCAAAAGCTAGATGGAGCATCATTACTGCATTCAACTGAGACGAGCTGCTCAGTGATTTCAGTTTCAGGGGTGACTGTAACGGCAAGGCACGGTCTTGGCGACCTGCATATGAAAACCAGTGGAATTTCATCGGTCAGTTTATTTGTCGTCTTCAGATCCATTGGCTGGTGAGAGAATCTTGGACCTCCCAGTTGCAACGACCTAACAATTTCAGGCAGGCAAGGTCACCAACATCGCCCAAAAAATATTCAGAGAATCGAGTTGGGTGTTCTCTCTCTCTCTATATATATAAACTTAGCTCGGATTGATCCTTGAACCCTGATTAGTAGGTCACCTAAGCTAATGCTAATCATCGTGGCCATCAGCGTCAGCGTCCGCAATCCAATCCAAGACTGCTCCAAATCCAGACACATCCATTTGTATTTTTTATTCAGCTTTTTCCTCTCTCTCTCTCTTTGCTTGGCTTTTGCAGAAGCAACAGCACACACACTCGTCTCTCTCCCTCTCGGGTCTCACTCAGCACCACCTCCCCCATGTGATGCGATGCGAAGCCGCGTCCTCTGTGTGTCCCTTACCTCTCTCTCTCTTCTCCGTTGGACTCAGAGCCGTTGCCTTATCACCTCCAATTCACCACACGGGTCAGTCACTGCTGCATCTGTTTCGGTGCACTCTGTCCCTCCCTCCCTGCTCTGGTTTGCCTTCTTGGTCCTCTGACTTCCGCCTCCCCTGACGCAGCAGCAGCAGGCTTGGTTGCTTGGGTCAACTGTCCGTGCCGTGCTCTCCTTCTTCTTCTTCTTCTTCTTCCTTCATTCCACTGCTGCAGCTCTTATTGGCAGTCTGTTCTGACCGGTGGATGTTGCAGTTTCTAACCGTTCTTCCTTCTGACAGCCACACACAGGTGGCGAAATCCAGCGCCCTGTAGATTCATCTCCATTCCCTGCAGGCTGCAGCTCCCTGTCAATCTTTCCAGGCCGCAGAGCTTTCAGTTCTTGCTGCTCTGCTTTCTTGCTCTTCTTCTCACCTCTGCATTCCTCCCTTCCTCTGTCTCCAATGGTGGATCCAAGCTAGCTAGCTTTTAGTTTTCGTTCTGCCAAACGGAGGAGACGCCATTGGATAAAGATAAAGGAAGGAGAGGAGAAATGAGAGCTTTGAGCAGCGTCGGCGTCGGGCTGGCCGTGGTCTCCTCGCTGCTCCTGCTGGCGCTCACCGCGGAGCTCTACTACATCTTCGTGCACAAGCGCCGGCAGCGGCGGCGCGCCGCGGCCATCTCCGACGCGGCGTCGTCCCCGTCCTCCTCCTCCCGCGAGCTGCTCCAGCTCTTCTGCTTCAAGAAGCCGCCGGCGGCGCTCGCGTCCACCTATGCCGTCCCGGAACCTGCCGCCACCGCCGCCGTGGCGGTGTCCGTCGGCGGCGACGGCGGTGCCGATGACGACGACGATACGGTGGAGGCGCAGCTGATGCGGCTCAGCAGCCTCGTTGGGCCCACGCGGCTGCTGTTCACCATCAAGGAGGAGACCCGGGAGGACCTCGAGTCCGAGGACGGAGGGCGGCGCGGCCGCAGCCGCAGCCTCGGCGAGCTGCTGCATTGCGCTGAGACGCCGCCGTTCCTCACGCCCAGGGCCTCGCCGTCGCCGGTGCCCACGGCCGCGGTGGACAACTCCTACAACCCGCTCTTCGAGTCTCCGGTGGCCAGCCCGGCCGGCCCGGGCGCTGCGCCGGCGGTATCGCCGCCGCCAAAGTTCCAGTTCCTCAGGGACGCCGAGGAGAAGCTCTACCGCCGCGCGCTGGCCGAGGAGGAGGCCATGAGGGCGCGGAGGTCGCCGAGGTCGCCGGCGGCCGCTGCTGACGAGGATGGCGGGTACATCACCATCGTGGTGGCGAAGAACAACCGCGTCATCCCCATGCCGTCGCCGTCGCCGTCGCCGCCCTCCGCCCCCGGCGCCGGCGGCCATTAGTGAGCGCGCGACTGATGAACAGAGCTGGTCAGATGGACAGGAGGTTTTGATGGATTAACGACTTGCTTCATGCTCCCTCCCTGTGCATTCTACTAGTGTAGTCGCTCTTGTGATGTAATCCGTAGTAAAACTTTCTTTTTTTTCTTCTTTTCTTTTTGTTTGGTCTATGGTCTTGTGACCATGCCAAATTTGAATCAGTGATTGGATGTATATAACATCAAAACGATGAGGAATTGACAATTTCAGTTCAAATCAATATGTTTCTCTCCATATCTTTTATTTGGTAGTACTCCTGCATGCCAACTTTCTGTAGAAATGTTTGGTGCCAATTTGATGTAGTGCTTCAGTGGAGCTTCTTTGGTAGATCTTTTTCCCTTGGTGTTTGATTGTACTTGTAGACATGTATGGTAGGATGTATACAGCTGTTCGTGCACATTATATGAAGATGACTAGTGGATTATGATGTCTGAAAGCCCACACTGACTTGTCTGAAAGTGCAACTTTACACTTTCTCATAATCAATTTGTCAGACATACACGTCCTAATACAGCTCCCTTGTAATTCCTGTCAAGTATGTTGATTCCTTGCTTACAATTCTGGTAATTTTGCATATCTGAAGGCCAAAACCTTTTAGGCTTGAGTCTGTTCAGAGTTCAAAATTTTTTTCCGTCTTCTTCTGAGGCCTCGTTTAGATTGAAAGTTTTTTCAACTCTAGCTACTATAACACTTTCGTTTGTATTTGGCAATTAGTGTCAAATTATAGACTAATTAGGCTCAAATGATTCGTCTCGTGATTTACTACCAAACTGTGCAATTAGTTATTTTTTACCAACATTTAATGCTACATGCATGCGTCCAAAAGTTGATGTGATGGAGAGAGAGTGAAAAAACTTAGAATTTAGGTGGCATCTAAACAAGCCCTGAAATCCCTTTGGGAACACCTTTAGAAGAAAGGGAAAGAACATGTGTCAAGAAATAAGCAATGCCATCATCACTTTATCTGATGGTAGCAGACATTTTTTCAGGCCTTTGCCTTTCCACTGAAGTCCAAAGCATGGAGCCTTTTTTATTAATTTCTGCAGTGAAAGCATTCAGAAAAGTTCTTGCAGAGAAAAAGCATCAGGAAAAAGACACTGTATTCCCATTGCTGTCGATGATGCCTTCATGTGCAGTGCAGTTGCACCTTAGTATTATTCCCTTCCAACTCTTTAAGCTTAGTTTTTTTTTAAAAATAAATGAATAAACCTCAATAAACAAATAAGGTCTCTTTGAGTTTTGACCAGAGTGCGCACGCCACAAGCCTGCCATCTTTGTTTGTTCCCATGTATTCTTCTCTGATTACAGTGCTGTGCACAGTCAAAGTTTATTTGGAGGATTCAGAGAAAAGATTCCTTGACCAATATCAGACATATGCAGTGTTCTTTAACCTCACCCAATAGGCTGGTACAAGCTATTTCCATGGAAATATGATTGCACAGTGGACTAGTAATCAACTAGCAGTGCACATTGCAAGGTTACATCAATGTCCGTCTTCCTGATGGTAGTGGTTGGGGCTATCAGGCTGAAAGACAGATTCACAATATAATGATCCACAAGTCAGGAACTGCCAAGTCCTGCTTGGAATTTTCAGAAGCGCATAAATGGACAAATGCAGGCTGCAGCTGTCATTTTGGCAGTTATTAACCACCTTTCGCCGTCACAACAGAATGCTTATCTGGAATTAGGCACTGACTCATAACAATCTTTTCCATTTTTACTAGCTGAGCAATGACTTCAGTCTATCAGTCACTGAGCCAGTAGTATTTTTTTTTTTAAAGTTCACCGGGAGGGAGAGGATCACCACCTGTATTTTTATTGCTCAGAGCCTGTTAGGCAACATTTTTGTAGTTACATCATTTGATCACTTAGGATCCAAATAGGTTACGTTGCGTTTACATAGCATCTATGAAGACACCAATCCAAAGTTCTGCAATCTCCCTATCCTTCTTCGGCAGCCTGAGTTTCCAGAGTTTGGCGTCAGAGACGCAACATGCCAACATTTGGCGATGCCCAGCGCTTTCTGACCTGAAGACAACGCCGTTTCTGCGCTTCCAGAGTTGCCAGCAGCAAAGGGCGATGAAGGCTGAGCCAGTAGTATAAATGTGAGGTGCATTTCAGTCCAGTGACTGAAGACTGGGAAGACACCAAAACTAAAACTGTGTCAATGACACAATGATGCATATTGCTACATGCTAACTTTTTAGAGTAGACGAGTGATGATGAAGGCAACAAGAACATGGTGGTGGCGCTGCAAGAATCGTCAACTGTTCCTCTCCTCTACAGAAACAAAATACATTTTAGCAACAAATCAGTAGGTCAATCATTGTTCATAATCTTGGCAACACGCAGTTTGGTGCCAATTAGTTTGGAGATAGATACCGTGGTTGTGTAGTAGTGTGCTCTGCATTCTGCAAGACTGCAACAACATATAGATAGATACCGATCCAGCATGTGCATGAAATGGACTGATTGCCCTATCTGTAGGCTTTAAGCGAACGTAAGATTCGTCTGGTAGCCTAGCAGTGGAAGGGGGTGGCAATTGGCAAATGGCAATGCTATGCTACTCCAGGAGCTGCCTGCTGGCATCCTGGCGCCAATCCAAAGCACGCAGTGAAGATGACGACGTGTCGATATCCAAGCCAAAGTTTCTTCTCTTCTCACCGATACAGATTGCGATCTGCAAATCATGCATGCATGCAAGTGATTGTGTGAAGCCGGCCGGCCTCTTGTTTATTCTGAAACTAGCAGGCAGAAAAAAATCGCAGCAGGTTTAATTAGACTAAATTTAAGGTCTTTTGTACTATGCACAAAGCTGAGCCTTTTTTTTTTTCTTGTAGCAGTGTGCAGAGAAGCAGAGTTGCCCTTGGAGCAAGTGGAAATGTGGAATGAGTTGTGCTCATGTGTCTGCTGCCACTGTCTTTCTTATCCACCATGGGAACTTGATGTGTCTTAACTTTCAGGAAAAGGAGTCATCAGGGATTTGTAGGTGATGTACGTTAACAGATACCTACAACTGCACTGCACCATCCATCCAATAATCCACACATTCGGCATTCTGCTTAAACCAGTTCTGTGGACAAAGCACTAGAGCGATCATTCACAAGCCTCACACTGTATGTCATCACTGGATGACCTGACCTGAGAGACGTGGCTTGTGAGATACTACTAATCTCTGAATTATATATATTTCGAACTCCAAGCCACATCTCACCAGTCATGGCTTAATGACGTGTGTGATTTGAAATGGGTCTCCTGTCAAATTAATTAAGCTTGTGCGTCCTACTCTGCTATCCTACTAACAGTAGTCCTTCATAAATCTAAGCTGGATGATGATATATATAGGTCACTGTTCCCTGCCTCTAGATTAGGGGCGCCCTCATCTCATCAGTCATCAGTGAAGACTGAAGACTGATGACGAAGGGTGTCAATTCATTTCGTTTCAAGGGACCATGCATCTGATTTCAGTAAGCAAAAATGTGTGTGTGTGTGTGTGTGACAGCTGAACCATATCTCTGAAGAAAGCTGATTCATGCCTTGCAGATACACTACACGTCACATGTGGTGCGAACAAGTCAAATCTTTTATCTGATCTCATGCCATGTGTGCAAGATTTAAGGTGGTACTGATGCAGACATGCCTAATTATATATGTACTACCTCGCAAGTTATTCAGCAGTCCAAGTCTATTACTGTTAACTGCAGAGGTTACTATTGGAAGGTTGGTACGAAAATATTACAGATGTGTTGACTCCTTTCTCTGACTGCATTGGAAACTGGAATGGATCTGGTCTGTGGCTCAACTCTGAGCTTTGAAGCCATGGAAGCAAGAAAGAACGCTGAAGGCTGAAGTCTGAAGCCATGGAAGCAAAGCTAAAGCAAGCACAGTATGTTGACCCAATTGTGGATTTGTGAAGATCAGAGCTGGTATGAGCATGTTCCTTGCAATGTGAAAAGTGCAGGATATAGCAGCTGCATTTTGTCTTGGGGATTCAGAAAATCTGCCCTCAAGAACATATTACCCCTGTTATATAGTATGGTCTCCAACTAACGGTTCTTCAAGCTAAGGCTGGACGATGATACTAAAATCATAGGATCCAGAAAACTGGTGCATTTAGTATAACTGACAAATATGCACGTGCAACACCCACGTGTTTCTAAAAACTATTTTAAATTCAATGGAAATATTAATTGAATTGTCGATATATAATAAAGGTAGATGGCAAGTGCTTGATCGATTTGATCAGGTCGTGTAGAACAAGGTTCAAATCGTTTTTTCGTTAGGATGCCTCAGCTGCATATATCGCTACACTTTGACTTTAACACCTTTTTAAATAGCTCGTGTTGCCCCTATCTTATCTTATTTTGTAACACCCTAAAAATTTGAAAAGAAAAAAAATAGGAAAAATATGATTTTTATATTTATTATTGTGAGCATGCAAATTTAGAATAAAAATAATTTTTATAAATTTAAAATCAAATATAAGGGTAGAAACATGATTGAGCATTCATGCTGCTGCATTTGAAGTTTTGTATTGAGTGGTTTAA
This sequence comes from Saccharum hybrid cultivar R570, assembly GCA_038087645.1. Taxonomy (NCBI): domain Eukaryota; kingdom Viridiplantae; phylum Streptophyta; class Magnoliopsida; order Poales; family Poaceae; genus Saccharum; species Saccharum hybrid cultivar. The sequence continues at coordinate 4,770,789 of JAQSUU010000744.1, forward strand.
ATTAAATTCAAATTTGATTTGAAAATCATTTAAAAAATGAATTTGAAAAATTGGAAAAAAAAGAAAAAGGGAAGAGAAATACTATTCACTTGGTTTTCGGCCCGTTTCGGCTGCCTTGGCCGCGGCCCAGTCCCGCGCCCCCTTCGCCTGCGTGGGCCAAGCCCAGCCACCGCGGCCCGCCAAGCCAGCGCGCGGCCGTTCCCCCTCAGAGTCGCCGACATGTGGGACCCACCTGTCAGCGTCTCCTTCCACCTTCCTTTCTTTTTCCTCCAGCTCTTTCCAACCGCGAGCTCGCTTTCCTCCTTCTCCGATTCGAATCCGCGGCTCAATCTTCGTTCTTTCCTCAAGTGCGACGCCTTTGGGCTATAAAAACGGAGCCCCCGCACGATTCCGCCCCATCCCAACCCTTTTGGAGCAGCCGCAACCGCCTAGCGCCGCCACCGTGAGCACCACCGCCTCCACCGTCCGCCACCGCAAGCACGCCGCCGTCTTCGTCCATCCCGTGCCCTAGTTCTTGCCTGGGGTGAGTTCGCCATGCTCCAAGCTACCTCCCGGTGTTTCCCCTTCGTTGAATGGTGCCCGGAGTCGTGTTTTCGCGTGTTCCGACGATGGCGCCGCCGCGGGAAGCTCACCGACGGCCGGAGTTCGGCCGGAGCGCCGCCCGGTTTCCCCCGATCTGCTCTGGACCGTTCATTTTAGATCTAACGGCTGTAAATAGAAGATACCGATTCGGCCGACGTTTTGCTAAAGAGACCCTGAGTTTTTATCTTTTCGAACCCGCGGTCCAAAGCGTAATCTGGAAAATACGTTTTGATTAATTGAAAATGTAATTCGTTTCGGAAAAAGAAAAATACGCTTTCTGATATTTACAGTTTTGCCACTGAGTTTGTTTTAGTCATAAATTATCCGTTTTAACTCCGATTTGATCCATTCAAATTGCGTTAGATTCGTATTTTCGAGCTCTACATGATGATAGAACTGTACAGTAGGTTTGAGATAATTTATTTTCGAGTTTATATTAAAGTAATTATTTATCTATAGGAAATCTTAGAAAACTCATAACTTTTACGTTTTAAATCCAAATTTCGTGATCTTTATGTCTATGTGATCGTAGTAACGTGTAGAAGAGTTTTACAAACTTGTTATATTGTTAGTGTTACTGTTGGTTAGGTTTTCTATCTTTAGGTTCCGATGTGAGATTTAATCTATTACTTTAATAAAGTAGATCTTGTTTAAATCATATCTTCTACGTTTTAGATCCGTTTTAGCTCATTCGAGTTGCGTTAGATTTATAGCAACGAGATCTACGCGTTAGTGACAGTGTTTACCATATTACTAATTCTGAAATTTTATGGTTTAAATCATATCTTGATTAATAATTATGCAACTGGGTTTTGTAAATAAAATATGATTTGTTTTACTTTAGTTTTATAATTTGAATCTAAATTTGACTTAATTCCGTATATAGTATCTATAAAATATTATATATATGTTATTATATAATTAAAACTCATGAAGCTAATAGTTTTATATTTTCTCCTATGAGCAAATCTTTCGGTAGATGTATCTTTTCAACCGTAGCTTCGATTAGAGTGCTTTTCGCGCCTGTGTGTTCATAGCAATGCGTAGAACCTCTTTAAAATCTTTTCACATATTGTTTCATATGTTTGGTGTACTGTTCTAATTTAGATCTATTGTTTGCTTCGTGTATGATTGCTCGATGTGTGTGTGGTGATTTATTGATCAAGTCCAGTCGGTGAGATATACGTGGTTATCAAGAAGAAGAAGAAGAACGTTGAAGATTAAAGCTTACCGAAGGATCGGTGTTTAAGGCAAGTATAGCATGGGATTATCCTTGTTTCCTATTCACCTTTAATATACTTAATTCATGTGCATGTGTCTACCTTGTTACCACTAAGGATATCCTAGTTTTTGTATCTTGTACCTTGACACCTATTGGACATTGCATTGGGTAGTGATGCTAGTGCTCTTTTTGAATAACCATGATCTGTAACTTGACTAATGTTATATGCAATAAACGTTTAAAAGATGCTTTAAAGCAATACGGCTCAAGAGGGCTAGAGCATATTTTGTTGTTTTTATGGTGCTCTAGTTTCTCTCCTTAAGGACTTATCTGTAAGCGAACATCCGGGACTTACAGTACAACTGTGAGGGCTATATGGCTCTGGCTTTAGCTCAGTATGAGGACCTTTTCTAGCTTGTTAGAGGTTACCCTTGTGGCGTAAATGGGGTAAAGCAGACTGTGGATCCCTGCGTGGTGTATCACACGGACTGACTTCTGAAACCTAGCGGCCCTAACTTGTTAGGCGAACCTTTGAAAGGCTTCATAGTGTTTCCCTGCCTGCTCACCTTGGAAGTGTTTTGGGAGTCGCGATCTCGGGCATATGGGTAATCATGACTCACAGTGAAAGTGTACAACCTCTGCAGAGTGTAAAACTGTTATAACAGCCGTGCTCACGGTCACGAGTGGCCTTGGACCCTTACAGAATAAATGATAATACTGATGATATTGATGTTCACTAATGATTATTGTTTCTTGCTATACATTATTCTCGTTTACATGATCATGAGGTTATTTGGGATTGTGGTAAACTTGTTGCTACTCAACTGCTAAAAAGATGACTCACTAAAAGCTATTGCAGTAAACCCGTGTCAAACCTTTTGAGCCGCATGAACCCCATGATATATTTGCTGAGTTCGACATGGACTCACTCTTGCTATTTCCCCACATCTCAGGAAGGGTACCAGACTGTTAGATTCTGGAATTGTTAGGCTTGTGATCAACCAGTTAGTTTGATCCTGGAGTGAAGGTTGCACCCGGTGTTCGGAGTTGTCTTTCCGCTGTGTTGCTCTTTAAGGTATATTTTATACTATTGTGTTATGTATATTAAGCATTTGTCTCTTGATATTACACTTATCTGTGGCTATATGTGAGATTTGTCTTCTTTATTTCATATATGGTGTATGTCTGGTTTTGTCCTTAAAACCGGGTGTGACAGAGTGGTATCAGAGCAATGCTGACTATAGAACGCAAGCCTAGTTAGAACTGGATGTTTAGCATGTTCTCATTGTTGCCTATTTCTTGCTTCTCTTTAACTTTGTTATTTTCTCAAAGTTATGCTTAATTCTATCCCCGTTCTGTTATAAAAACCTTGTCTCTATTTTGAACCTTTTCTCCTTGTCTATTAGACGACTCGTGATGAGAAGACTATGGATTTCAGAGGTTAAGAGGACTGAATTGTGTCGCTCTTGCTCACTTTTGACAAGAAACCATTAGCGATGCAAAACCAATTACTAGAAGAAATGGCTCAACATGGGAATTCTCAACGATGCTTATCTCAAGGTCAAGCCAACATATCCAAGGGGTCAGAGAAGATACAAGTAGTAGAAGCTTGGAAGAATATGAAATCCAATAAAGATGTTGATAGTAAGGCATTTGGAGAGCAGGAACAATGTCACTGCTGTAAGCATTATGGTTTTCCCTGTCTTCGAAACGAGTCTAATAAGGGGAAAGTCAAGGTGGATCCAAATTTTGCGATCAACATGGACAAGAAGAGAAAGGCAATCTCATTAGAACCACTAGTGGAAAGCAATGAGCAAGCGAGTTATACTACATTATCACATGCAACCCTGATCCCCTGTCAAACAAATCCAAACCCTGAAGAGTTAGAAGCCCCTCCCGCTAAAACTACTCCCCATGAAGTAGTCATAGATGGGTGGACAATTACCTATAAGGAGTATCAACCCCGAAAGGCCAAACAAGCTAAGAAACAAGCCAAAGGGACGAAGGTGAACTTTTATGGCCAGCAAGATAGCAACATACCAAACAACAGTTCCTTGGAGTATGACATCACAAAAGATCCAGCTAAGAGAAAGTGTTATCATTGCCAGCAGGAAGGACATTATATCAAATCTTGCCCACAGAAGAATCCACAACAGCGAGACCCAGGACAGGATGTCCAAAAGGAGCATGTGCAGGGAAATAAATTAAAGAGAAATTACAATCATGGAAGGTTGAAACATGTGGATATTTCCACCATTCCTGGAGCTAAGGAGGTCGTGTTTGGATCAATTCCAGTAAGTTCAGAAAATGCCAAGGTTTTGTTTGACCCCAGTGCCTCACATTCGTTCATATCTAGACAATATGCAAAAGATCATAACATACTTATGCTTCCAAAGGGAAAAACAGTTATGGTTGAAACTCCAAGAGGTGAAATAAAGGCAGACCGCGTATGCCCAAAAGTTAGTCTTGACATAAAGGGGGTAAATTTTAAGGTAAACCTCATTGTTTTGGAATTAATGGGCATTGATGTTATCCTTGGAATAGACTGGTTATCTACTTGTAAAGGAGTGATTGAGTATGCCCAATGTTCAGTGTTTCTAACTACACTTTCAGGAGAAAGAATTGAGTATGAGGGTATTAAATCTACACCGGAGGGATACCGGGTTGACCCATCTTAAGGTATGAGTTATAAGAATGGTAAAGAGGGATGCAGAGATTCAGATGTCCATATAAAGCAATAAGGAATGTAAGAGACGTTATCTACTCTGGATGCTGCTACAATCACACCATGTTTAAGGAATAGGAGTTATGTCCCGTGTAATAAAACTGTTAGTAGCCAAGTTGAGTCGTCTTAATGTGTGGCTAATGAACATTTAAGTGTTTAGTTGCTTTGTGCTTATGTTTATGCTTGAGTTGGAATTTTGTAATGAGTGGAATGATCTCGTGGGCTTTGACCATGATTTCATTTAGTTTATATGTATAAGGTATAAGGATTAATGAAATAAATAGTTGGGTTTTGGTTATCTCCTGCTTTCTATATCTTATCTTTCAGAGCAGCCTGTCTTTATCAACTTATATCTCTGTTCTTGAAAGACCAAAAATCATGAGAAAATTCTGGACAAGAGTGGACTTCAACATATCTCTCTAAATGCAAGAACTACCCTCATAGCTATTTTGGATTGGGAGATACAAAAATCACAAGACGATGCAACTGTGCTGTCTGAATCCTAGAACAGAATCTGTTATGTGTTGTTTTCGGTCAAGTTAGCTGCAGAATCTGGAAGTGTGTTCTAAAAGTAAGTTGCAGAGAATTTTATAAGCTTTCCATCGGTGTAAACTACAGCTTCATTGGATTAACAAAATAAGAGTTACAGCTGTTTTACTGCACTGCTGATTTTCTGCTCGTGAGAAATTTCATATTTCTTGTTCTTACCCATACACAGGAGTATCATTGGGATGTCAGAACACTTTTTAGCTCATCTAGAAGAAGGGTTCAAGTTACCCTATTTGGTGTCCCTTATTTTAAGGGGGGTAGCCAATGTAAAGAAGGATTATTAAGATTGAACTCTTTAGTTGGAAGTATTGGTTAGTCTCCATGATTGAGTTGCCACTCTTGAGCAAAAGTGTCCTGTGAACAAGGTTGATAATTTTGGGTCCATGGAGACGAGAGTTGTCCCTTTTGGATAGTTCATGATTATGATCATCTATACTTGCTCGTGTTGCTGATGTTGGTCACTTGATGACAGGAAGTGTAGTGTCTCATGACTCAGGAGCCCTATATGACGTCTCGCACTAATATATGGGAAAAGATTGATGTTTCTGCCATTGAAGGATGTTATGGGTATGATGAAGCCGAGCACTATCAAAACAACAATGTTGAAGAGCAAGTTGGGAGTGAACTAAGTCAGAATCCACAACAACGAAAGCGAAAAAGGAAAGCCCATAAGAAGCCTGCTCAAGGAAGCAAAGCGCAGCAAAACTATGTCAATGGAAGACTGAGCAATGTGGATATGGATAAAGTTCATGGAGTTACCAATGTGGTGGGAGGTTATATTCAAGTAAGCTCAGTACAAGTTTTTGCTTTTATTTGACCCTAGTGCTTTGCATTCTTTCATTTCCGCCGACATGGAAGAGACGTGCAAGATGGTGAAGTGTCCAATGAGGAGGCCTTTGCTAGTTCAAACCCCAGTGGGAGAAATGCAGACAGATCAGATATGCCCGAATGTCAGTCTTGTCATAAACAAGGAAAACTTCACCGCGACACTCATTGTGTTGGAATCACTTAAAATTCGCGTGGTTCTTGGCAATGGATGGCTCTGTGCATACAAAGGAGTGATTCATGGTACTCGGTGCATAATGCTCTTAACAACACCGTTAGGGAAAAGAATTGAGTATCAAGGTGGTCGACTTTTACCTGAGGAAGATGAGAATGATCAATTAGAAGATAGGTACACTGAGGATAGCAAAGTGGACCATGAGTTTACTGAAGTCATAGCAGAGGAACAAATAACTTTGGAGGAGCTCAATAGGAGAGGTGATCATGCTTAGGCAGATTAGTTAGTCAGGATATGAGAAACTGTCTCATGACTCTGCACGAAAGAGTATTTTGGAAAATGAGGATCAAATAAAGACAAAGTGTCATTATCTCTTTTATCATCATCTTTCGAATCTCGGGACGAGATTCATTTTAAGGGGGGTAGAATTGTAACACCCTAAAAATTTGAAAAGAAGAAAAATAGGAAAAATATGATTTTTATATTTATTATTGTGAGCATGCAAATTTAGAATAAGAATAATTTTTATAAATTTAAAATCAAATATAAGGGTAGAAACATGATTGAGCATTCATGCTGCTGCATTTGAAGTTTTGTATTGAGTGGTTTAAATTAAATTCAAATTTGATTTGAAAATCATTTGAAAAATGAATTTGAAAAATTGAAAAAAAAGAAAAAGGGAAGAGAAATACTATTCACTTGGTTTTCGGGCCGTTTTGGCTGCCTTGGCCGCGGCCCAGTCCCGCGCCCCCTTCGCCTGCGTGGGCCAAGCCCAGCCACCGCGGCCCGCCAAGCCAGCGCGCGGCCGTTCCCCCTCCGAGTCGCCGACATGTGGGACCCACCTGTCAGCGTCTCCTTCCACCTTCCTTTCTTCTTCCTCCAGCTTTTTTTAACCGCGAGCTCGCTTTCCTCCTTCTCCGATTCGAATCCGCGGCTCAATCTTCGTTCTTTCCTTAAGTGCGACGCCATCGGGCTATAAAAACGGAGCCCCCGCACGATTCCGCCCCATCCCAACCCTTTTGGAGCAGCCGCAACCGCCTAGCGCCGCCACCGTGAGCACCACCGCCTCCACCGTCCGCCACCGCAAGCACGCCGCCGTCTTCGTCCATCCCGTGCCCTAGTTCTTGCCTAGGGTGAGTTCGCCATGCTCCAAGCTACCTCCCGGTGTTTCCCCTTCGTTGAATGGTGCCCGGAGTCGTGTTTTCGCGTGTTCCGACGATGGCGCCGCCGCGGGAAGCTCACTGACGGCCGGAGTTCGGTCGGAGCGCCGCCCGGTTTCCCCCGATCTGCTCTGGACCGTTCATTTTAGATCTAACAGCTGTAAATAGAAGATACCGATTCGGCCGACGTTTTGCTAAAGAGACCCTGAGTTTTTATCTTTTCGAACCCGCGGTCCAAAGCGTAATCTGGAAAATACGTTTTGATTAATTGAAAACGTAATTCGTTTCGGAAAAAGAAAAATACGCTTTCTGATATTTACAGTTTTGCCACTGAGTTTGTTTTAGTCATAAATTATCCGTTTTAACTCCGATTTGATCCATTCAAATTGCGTTAGATTCGTATTTGCGAGCTCTACATGATGATAGAACTGTACAGTAGGTTTGAGATAATTTATTTTCGAGTTTATATTAAAGTAATTATTTATCTATAGGAAATCTTAGAAAACTCATAACTTTTACGTTTTAAATCCAAATTTCGTGATCTTTATGTCTATGTGATCGTAGTAACGTGTAGAAGAGTTTTACAAACTTGTTATATTGTTAGTGTTACTGTTGGTTAGGTTTTCTATCTTTAGGTTCCGATGTGAGATTTAATCTATTACTTTAATAAAGTAGATCTTGTTTAAATCATATCTTCTACGTTTTAGATCCGTTTTAGCTCATTCGAGTTGCGTTAGATTTATAGCAACGAGATCTACGCGTTAGTGACAGTGTTTACCATATTACTAATTCTGAAATTTTATGGTTTAAATCATATCTTGATTAATAATTATGCAACTGGGTTTTGTAAATAAAATATGATTTGTTTTACTTTAGTTTTATAATTTGAATCTAAATTTGACTTAATTCCGTATATAGTATCTATAAAATATTTTATATATGTTATTATATAATTAAAACTCATGAAGCTAATAGTTTTATATTTTCTCCTATGAGCAAATCTTTCGGTAGATGTATCTTTTCAACCGTAGCTTCGATTAGAGTGCTTTTCACGCCTGTGTGTTCATAGCAATGCGTAGAACCTCTTTAAAATCTTTTCACATATTGTTTCATATGTTTGGTGTACTGTTCTAATTTAGATCTATTGTTTGCTTCGTGTATGATTGCTCGATGTGTGTGTGGTGATTTATTGATCAAGTCCGGTCGGTGAGATATACGTGGTTATCAAGAAGAAGAAGAAGAACGTTGAAGATTAAAGCTTACCGAAGGATCGGTGTTTAAGGCAAGTATAGCATGGGATTATCCTTGTTTCCTATTCACCTTTAATATACTTAATTCATGTGCATGTGTCTACCTTGTTACCACTAAGGATATCCTAGTTTTTGTATCTTGTACCTTGACACCTATTGGACATTGCATTGGGTAGTGATGCTAGTGCTCTTTTTGAATAACCATGATCTGTAACTTGACTAATGTTATATGCAATAAACGTTTAAAAGATGCTTTAAAGCAATACGGCTCAAGAGGGCTAGAGCATATTTTGTTGTTTTTATGGTGCTCTAGTTTCTCTCCTTAAGGACTTATCTGTAAGCGAACATCCGGGACTTACAGTACAACTGTGAGGGCTATATGGCTCTGGCTTTAGCTCAGTATGAGGACCTTTTCTAGCTTGTTAGAGGTTACCCTTGTGGCGCAAATGGGGTAAAGCAGACTGTGGATCCCTGCGTGGTGTATCACATGGACTGACTTCTGAAACCTAGCGGCCCTAACTTGTTAGACGAACCTTTGAAAGGCTTCATAGTGTTTCCCTGCCTGCTCACCTTGGAAGTGTTTTGGGAGTCGCGATCTCAGGCATATGGGTAATCATGACTCACAGTGAAAGTGTACAACCTCTGCAGAGTGTAAAACTGTTATAACAGCCGTGCTCACGGTCACGAGTGGCCTTGGACCCTTACAGAATAAATGATAATACTGATGATATTGATGTTCACTAATGATTATTGTTTCTTGCTATACATTATTCTCGTTTACATGATCATGAGGTTATTTGGGATTGTGGTAAACTTGTTGCTACTCAACTGCTAAAAAGATGACTCACTAAAAGCTATTGCAGTAAACCCGTGTCAAACCTTTTGAGCCGCATGAACCCCATGATATATTTGCTGAGTTCGACATGGACTCACTCTTGCTATTTCCCCACATCTCAGGAAGGGTACCAGACTGTTAGATTCTGGAATTGTTAGGCTTGTGATCAACCAGTTAGTTTGATCCTGGAGTGAAGGTTGCACCCGGTGTTCGGAGTTGTCTTTCCGCTGTGTTGCTCTTTAAGATATATTTTATACTATTGTGTTATGTATATTAAGCATTTGTCTCTTGATATTACACTTATCTGTGGCTATATGTGAGATTTGTCTTCTTTATTTCACATATGGTGTATGTCTGGTTTTGTCCTTAAAACCGGGTGTGACATATTTCCATAGTTCCGTCAATCCATCCTCGTATGGGTAGAGAACCTATCCTTATGGGTGAAGAACGTGTCGTAGTCTCAGTTGTGCTACTGAAGGCTCTATTAGAGTGAGCTTACTACTTATATGTTTTCAGTAGTTATCTTTTCATACTTGGCTACCCAATGTTTACTATAGGCATGTACAAATAATATGAGTGATTATGACTTTTTTAAGGATGTAATAACATTGTGCCTAAACGAACAGATATAAATAAACAAGCATACGTGGATGCAAAAATAATTATGACTTATTTAGCAGGTCCATCTAAACATAACTTTATGTTTTTTTTTGCCATAAACATCGTAACTTTATGCTTTTTTCCTTTTTGGCCACATAAAGTAGAGGATAAAGCACATGTACATGTTCTTTTTTTTCATTATTTCTTACAAACATGTTTAGATTTTCGTTTTTCACCTTTTTCGTTATACATTATTTGGATTTTAGGGGATTGTGTGTCCCTCACGTGTGAATTGTGTTGTGTTTGTGTGTCTTGGTTTTATTTTCACCTCCACTTTGCAGCTGTTGTTCATTCACAATATGGTACTATAAGTAATGCATGGCGTAGAAGGACCAGTGCTCTATTGGGCTACCTAATGTGACTGGCTCATTAACCAAAGAATTTAATTTGTAATTTATAATTATGTAAAAAACCGAATCCAGGGAAGGTCAATCCGTTATTCCCGAATTTGGAGCACCATTGGAAGAGGCTCGGTAGTCAGCATCTTCCTCACGTGTTAGTTTTTTCTTCCTTTTTTATATAAGAAACAAAATAATGTGGGTTCATATTTTTATTATTTTCCTTTTAATTGGTAATACATACACGGGGCTAGACTTAAAGCTTATGCAGTGCACGTAATTTATTTATTACTACCTCCGTTTCATTTTATCTGGCGCACACGCATATTAAGATTCAAACTTTAAAAAAATTGACCAATAATTAGGCTTATAATTTTTAACTATTATAATAATTATAAGTTCATAAGCATAAATAATATAATATAAAGCAAATGAATGGTCAGAGTGTAATATAGGAGACAATGTCATTCTAACTTGCACCAGATAAAATAGAATGGAGGAAGTAGTTGCATTAGGAAAAGAAAAAGGAAATAAACAACTAAAATATTTATTAATAATTATGTTATCTGGGCAGCTATACACGTGTGGCACATATTGAATAGGAGTCTTACATCTCCTTATTTTCCAATTGTATTGTATCCTTTCTTTTCCTTTTATAAATTTTAATTTATTTTTACAAATACATATATACATTGAAATATTTATGTATAGTTTATTAATAATAATGTTATCTTTTGAGTTTCTTTAAACCAAATCTCTACGTGCAGCTAAAATAGTTGATACTATATCAGAATACGAATTGATACTGGACACGATTGGGAACATATGTACGTCAATTGGGCACCTATACACGTGTGGAACATATATATAAAAAAAACTCGTATTTGAAATTGAATATGAGTCTTACATCTTTACATGTAAGATCATGGATGACGGATGGCTCATATAGCACGACGTGTAGATCGAACGGTTGTTATAGAGAAAGAGTAAGATCACGCATGACGGATGGCTCGTATAGCACGGCATATAGATCAAACGGTTATCATAGAGGGAGAGCCACTCTCAAAAAAATCTCGCTCTTTTATAGTGTGATGACAATGATAATAACATTGCTAAAATCATAGGATCGTCTCTTGTACTGCTGATGGTTACAAAGCAATTTGCCCAAAGTCATTGTTTTCAACAACAATGCTTGAACAGTGGCTCCGCTAAACATCCGTAACACATACTGTTCCCTGCATTTTGATAACGTGGTGGCTCATCAGGGATCGCTGAAGAATGAAGGGGCCGTGATTTAGGCAGATGTACCAGCCTAACTGCCTTCGAGGTACAGTACATGTCACATAGTCCTCATGGGCTTTGCTGCGCAACCTCCAAATGACTATGGATCGTTCATTTATTTCGATCGGATGGTCACGATGAACTAGGAGGTAATAGATGATATATATATATATATATATATATATATATATATATATATATATATATATATATTGTTTTATAAAATAAGATAAATAAGGAAAGTTTTAAATATAAAAAATCTTTTTTCTGGATTTGATTGATGCATGCATGATCTCTAACTAATATGGTAAATCTTTTTAATTTTATAACTTTGTAGTTGATATATTTTGATTATCATATTATTTTTATGTAACTTTATACATTTAATTTTTGCATGTGTACGTGATTAGCATGTCGTGTGTGTACGCAGCTAGCCTGATTAGCATGTTTGTGTGGTGAGCGTGAGCCTGGTTAGCGTGTGTACGTGTGGTTAGGCTGGTTAGCGTGTGTGGTGAGCGTGTCCACGCATGCATGTTAGATGAGTGGTTAGCATGTTGATCAAGTTTATACAAAATAATATGAATAATTATATGTTGAAATAGATTTAATATATACAAATATTTTATAGTTATTCTCATGATACTTACTCAACGTCATAAGTATAAATTTGATCAAGTTTGAATTTATTTGATTTTAATATCAAATTCATAGTTTGAATTCATACAAAACTTTATAGCAAATTCGAATAGCACCATTTATTCGATTTTAATTCAAACTCACTATGGAGAAGGAAAGATTGGTCTCTGTATCTGCCGTGATTAGTCCGTGATTAGGGGAGTCGGCATGCAAGTGGAGATCGACATGCATGTCTTTAAAGGAATCTCCCTCCCTGTCATTAGGGTGATGCCGAAGTTTTATTTTGTTTCCTTAGAATTTTTAATTTATTAAGTAATTTATAAAATGTGAAAATCAATGACTCAGATTGATTTGAAATATTACCTCCTAGGTAAAGTTTGTACCTTAGCATTGCCCACATGGATGTAGTGGGACAGTCAATTTTTTTATCTGATAGCCTGCCAAGTGTACAAAGATTCAGGTGCTACTGAACTACTGAAGTACTGATACGGATAGACGGACAGGCCTAATATGATTCAGGAAAATTGAAGGAGTCGAGAATCTCAAGCCATTAGAGTACGTTATAACATAGTAGTCCAGTACTACTGTTAGTTGTAGAGTGTAGAGGTTGCCTTTTTTTTTTCTCTCATACAAAAAAAGAGGTTACTTTTTGAAGGCTGCGACGAGCATGTTTTGCCAGCAAAATGAACGAAGACTCTCCTTGCTCTGAGTTGGAATCTGTGGCTCAACTCTGATTCTCTAAAGCCAAGGAAGGAGTCACTGTCGTTCTCTTGAGCCTTGTTTAGATTCAAATACTTTTCGCGAAAAACTACAGTAACGAATCTTGCGGCACATGCATGCATAGAGCATTAAATGTAGACGAAAAAAAACTAATTGCACAGTTTGATTGGAAATCACAAGACGAATGTTTTGAGCCTAATTAGTCTGTGATTTGACACTGAAGTGCTACAGTAATAAATGTGTTAATGACAGATTAATTAGGCTTAATAAATTCGTCTCGCGGTTTCTAGGTAAGCTATGTAATTAGTTTTTTTATTAGTATCCAAAAACCCCTTCCGACATCGAACAGAACATCCGGTGTGATATTTTCTCAAAAACTTTTCACTTAACTAAACCTACCCTTACTTGCTATCTCAAAAAGTGCAGTAGATAGGTGCGTCATTTTGTCTTGGGAATCAACATTAAAATCTGGCCCGTTGGAGTCGAGCTTGTCAGATTCCCTCTCCGGCTGCTGCTGCTTTAGCTGTTGCACGTAATCTATCCGCCTCCATTTCACTTTCGTCTGCTTTTATTCTTCCTTCTTTGTGCGTCTGCATGAAAGACCCGAACAAGAAAAGCAAACTGGATTGTTTTCTCGCCATTTTTGTTGAGCAAAAGTGCATACCCAAAACATCCTTAAAAGTTAATTGTAAACAAATGATTTTGTAAGGGAATAAGATGAATAGGGAGTTCTATTTTAGTTTTATTTTTAATAGTCTACAATAGCTAGCTTCTTTTTTTTCACGAATATGCAAAAGATTTGCAGATCATTGTATTAAGAGGAAGAGTTTAACAATACAAATAACACACCTCTATCGAGCGCCATAGGAGGTCGACAAAGAAGGCTGGATCGTACTAGTATGCAGACATAACTAGCTTCTTAAAACTCGAAAATTGAGTGAGAGAGAAAACAAAACGTGTATTGGCCTGGTCGCGTGAAAAAACTCACCTGAGGTTTTGTTTGGATGTTGTCGGATTCAACTCAATCCACATGTGTTAAGGTGGATTGGAGTGAAATTTAGTTGGATTGATATAAATCCTACTATATCCAAACAAGGCCTGAGAGAGGGAGAGAGCATCCGTGTGGAGATAGCGCAGAATGCAAGCACATCTGGAAGTTGACCGGTAAGATTTACCAAACCCTTATCATCATATTGGAGATTACTTGAACAAGCTATTAAGGAGTTGTTTAAAAATTCTATTCAAGGGTATTTTTCCCTTTGATTTGATAAACTAGTCCATCAACTCGTGCCCTCGCGCGGGCTAGAATTTCAGAATATATAAGTATTAGGTATTGTTTATTGTTTATCCCTCCATTCTAAATTACAAGACATTTTGGCTTTTTCTATATATATTGTTTTTTCTATATATATAAACTGTACATCTATGTGTATGAAAAGCTATGTATTTAGAAAACTCAAAACATCTTATAATTTCAAATTGAGGGAGTACATCCAACTAATAAGAATTATTTATATTAAATTGTATGTTTTCTCTTTGTTTATTTTCTAACATAGTAGACATAATAGATACTATGTAGTCTATATGTAGTTATCATAAACTTATTAATTATTATCAAGGAGCTAATCTATATATTTATATCCATATTCATATTTTTCTTTGCATGGCACCTCTATATATTTTAAATATGCAATTACTTTAAGACCTTACCATTAATCATCGTGGCTCTTGTTACATCATGTTCATCTATCTTATGATGTTATGAATCTAAATTTTAATTTTTCAAGATTTATTCTTATCAATTTCTATGGATTTTCCCTTTTCACATTAAGTTGAAACTCTTGTGCTTATTGTATATTTCATTAACTCTCCTTTTTGCCCTTTTTGAAATAAGGATTTTAGATTATAGAGTATGTTTTTAAGTACTGCAATAACATAAGCCATTATTTGAAACATGCACCATATCGCTTAAAATAAATCTAGAGCTTGAAGTGAGATCTCGGACTGGGGTAGCAGTGCTAACATCAAGAGGATTTTAATACTTAAAATTCACAATGATTGATTTTTACTCTAAATTACTTTTAAAGGGCAGAGAAATATAGCCACCAGTGGTCTCCCGCACTTCTCAAGATAATTGAATATTACTACCAAGGAATCATATTTGCAGTTATGGTTATACTATCAACATAGACATAATAAATATTTAGTTAAAATACATAAATGTATCTAAAGTAAAAATTTATATAAATTGTACTTTATAGTTATTGATATGGTTTTAAATAATTATTTAGTATCATTAGTATATGAGTTATTAAGAAAATATTTTTTATGTGATGAAACATAACATATGTATTTTATTGCTCATGCATGTTGACATGACGCATGTATTTACTTTAATCAAATTTTACTATACTAATATTGGTAGAGGTGCGGTAATGTAGACGCTCTATTTGTTATTTAAATAATTTTTTGTAATAGGAGAAGTTGATAATTTAGATGCAAATTTGAGGGCATATTTATTTTTTCTAATAATTAGATGAATATTGGCAAAGTTGAGTAATTTAGATGCAATGTTATGTGGTTATTTTAAATTATGTTTCATAATGGCCAAGGTGAGTAATTTAGATGCAAATTTAGGGGGTTATTTGGAATTATTTTCATAATAGCATATGAGGGTAATTTATAAACAATTATAGGGGTTATTTTTAATTATCTTTTGTAATGGCAGAGGTGGATAATTTATATGCAAAACTAGAGGATTACTTTATGTATTTTTCATAATGGCAGTGGTTGGTAATTTCTAATAAACTACAACAGATCCAATGGTTAATATTTGTGATGATGATTAGAGTCTACCAAATCAAAGGCCGAATGTTTCTGATTATTTTGAGAATTTGTAGAATTTATATTTTTTGCTAGTGCATCTTGTGAGAATTAAAGTGGTGCCTCCACTGGGGTCTCTAATTAGTAATAGTAAGAAACCGAATTAGAAAGTTGTTTTAGGAGTTTCTGAAGATGGCCAGACTGTGGATGTTTTGGAGCCCACCGATCTATATTGTCACACCCGGTTTTCTAAAGAACAAAACCAGGTTAATCATATGTGTGCCCAGGAAGTCCACACATATGTCAGAATGAAAAAGTATCAGAAACAATGTTATTATATAACGTATACATAGCTATATTAACACTTACATCAGAGTATCGCGGAACGGTGACTAAACTTCAGGCTCCATTCTTCTCAGGGACGGCTGACTGGGGGTAACATATGCCTAGCACTTCTACTAGTCTTCTGGAAACTCCACTACACCTTTGTCCTTCTTCCGAGTAGCATCTTACTACACACTGGAGTGTTGGGGAAATAGCAAGAATGAGTCCATGTCGAACTCAACAAGTATAACACAGGGTTCATGAGGCTCAAAAAGGCTAGACACTGTTTGACTGCGTTTAGCTTTTAATCATCATATAATTAGCAATTGAGTAGCATCAAGGTATTCCAATTCCCATTAATGAATCAATGATCAATTGTAATAAGGATAATGAATAACATTTACATGAGCATAATAATAATCAACAATAATTAAACATGATATAACAATGGTGATCAACTATTCTGTAAGAATCCCCAAGGCCGCTCGTATCCGTGAGCACGGCTAGTATACCAGTTTTTAACTCTGCGCAGAGGTGTACACTTTCACTATGAGTCATGATTTCCAAATGCATGGGTTTGCAAGGCCCAAAACATCGGAGACCATATAAAGCCATTCAAAAGTTCGTCTAACAAGTTAGGGCCATTAGATTCACTCGGCAGGCAGATGTAGAACCCCCCTTCCCGGTGGCACAACAACTGCAGCCTATACACACTAGGCCAGGGGCTCGCACTACACCCAACGTGACAAGCCTTTCTTACGCCATTTAAGGTAACCACTAACAAGCTAGAAAAGGTCTCTTGAACAACTAGAGCCAGAGCCATATAGCCCTCACAGCTGTACTGTATATCCCGGTTATCACTTACAGGTAAGTCCTTATGGAGAGAAACCAGAGCAACAATATAACCCCTTGCTCTAGCCCCCTTTTCAACAGTAATAAAATCATCTTAATTGGTTGATTGCATAATCCATTAGTCAAATTACAAGATCATTGTTCATAATTAAGCGCTAGCAGTAGCTACCCAAATGCATAACCCATAGGTGACAAGGAAACAAGATATCAATAGCTAAGTTATAATCTCTATGGTTGTCAAGGAAGAGACATGCATATGTATGATAATTTTAGTGAATAGGACAACAAGGATGGTCCCATGTTATACTTGCCTTGATCAAAGCTTTCCTGTTGATACTGCTGGTCTGGCTCAAAATAATACTTCTGATCGTCAAGAAATTGCTCACCGTCTATACTTGATCGTCAAGCATCAACACACAATCATCCGAGCAATCATACACAAAGCAAACAAAGAGACATAATTAAAACAATACACCAACAGTAGCAAAATAATATAAAAAGTTTGTAAAACCCTTCTACACGTTACTACGATCACACAGACGTAAAGATCACGAAATTCGAATTTAAAACGTGAAAGTTATGAATTTTCTAAGATTTCCTATAGATAAATAATTATTTTAATATAAACTCGAAAATTAAACTTTCCAAACCTACTGCACAACTATATTAACATGTAGAGCTCGCAAATCCTGGAGACTCTTGGAGAGATAAGGAACTCAACTAAATGAGTTTGAGCTCATGAAAAGATTGATGAAGAGATCAAGGAAAAAGATTAAGCTCACGGAAATTAAAATTTTAAATCCAGAAAATGCCAAAAAAAAAATTCCGGTGAGAAGTAAACGTCGTCCTATGGTATTTTGAAAATAATAGCACTCACCAACACCAAAGACAAGCATCACACAAACACCACATTATCAAATTAATATGAAAAAGTTTAAAACCACAATTATCTATATTTAAATTAGCAGCAACTTAACTTATCTAATAAATTTATTCAAATATTGAAATTATTTATTTTATTTAGTATTTTTCATGCACAACCCAAAATAGGAAATTTTGGGTGTGACAAATCTACCCCACTTAACAGGAATCTCGTCCCGAGATTCGGAGAGACTAGGGAGAAAGATAAAGTTGATCTGCAAGTCTTCACTTTTCTTTCGTCAACTCCTATCCAATGATAATGCCACAAACTCATAACCAACTTTGTAAAGGTATCCTTTAGGCACTTACGATCCTTGTAGATGGTTCTAACAGGTTACCAACCCTGAGAAAAGATACTTGCGCTCGATAGTGACTTTGCAATCATGTAGATAGCTGATGCTTCCAGGTGACGAAACATAACCTATAAACCTTCATCTTGTATCGTCTTTGAGTTCGGCAACCCCTCTTAAGAAGAGATCAACTGGAGAACACCAATGGATAGATTACATGTGTTTCTGAGTGATAACTACCATCATGTCCTTCTATCATCTCAAAGATATTCATGAGCATATGCAAGAACAAGTAACTTGTACTTCCTCGCGAGTAGAAAAATGGCAGTGCAGAAATACAGTTATAACTCAAGTTCTACGAATCCAATGATGTTGTAGCTTATACCGTTGGAAAGCTTATCAAATTTACTACAACTTTCTTATAGAATACTTCTCCAGATTCTACAGTTAACGTGGTCGAAAACTGTGCACAACAGAAACTATTCCAGATTACTGACAGCATAGATACGTCGCCTTGTGATTTTCATAAATCCCAAACCATAATAGCTATCAGGGTGGTTCTTACGGTCAGAGAAAAATATTGAAGTCTACTATTGTCCAGAATTTATCCATGATTTTTGGGCATCCAAAAGTAGAGATATAGGCTAAGGAAGACATATTGCTCTTTAAAAGACAGGATAAGGTAGGAACGAGATTCAGAGAGACTAGAGAGATAGATAACGCTAATCTTCAAGTCTTCATGCTTCTTTGATTTGTGTTGATGAGATATAAGGCATGGATTGAGGATAGCCAAAAGATGACAAGAAAGATAAAGTTTGATCTTCAGTTCTTCGTACCTTGTCGCTTGAGATATTCAGGACTTGCTGTTGTTGACAACAGATGCTACCCCACTTAACAAAGGTCTTGTTCCACCTGACGATGTCATTGAAGGCAACACTTTCTTTAAGGCTTGCTGCTAATGATAAGTCCTTCACTTAAAACTTACTAAACATACTTGATATGGGGGTGATGTCATCTAAGTTTTCATGAAACTAACTATAGACTTCCAATCATAGAGATAACCACTTCTTCCAAGTGAAGCTCTAGGACATACGAAACATTCATCTTGCAACACTCACAACTTTGCTACCCCCTTAAGAAAAAGAAACTAGGGGACACCAAAGTAAATCACATCCCTTTTATACTAGATAACCATAATCATCTCTAATGTAAGATTCCCAGGCAAATCAATGAGATTCAAAGATATCCAATGATATATTCACTTGTACAAGATAAGGAAGTAATGCAGAAAATTTCTGGACGAATTCCAATTTTAGCAGTTCAGTAAATCTGGCATAACTCGAGCTAAAAAGATCCAAATGAAGTGATCTTTACATGGTTGGAAAGCTTATGAAATTATCTACAACTTTTATTAATAACACTTTTCCAGGTTCTGTTATTAAATTAATCAAAAACAGAGCTTAGCAAAAACTGTTCCAGAATTCCAGACTGTGCAGTAACCTCAACTTAGAACAGGTATATCTCTTAGCTCAAAATAGGTAAAAAGGTAAATCAAGTGGGTTTGGAAAGATACAGAAGTCTAGTTATTTCCAGTAAAATTTCATAAATTTCTCATGTCCATATCTTGAGATATAACAGAAACATTGCAGACTGCTATAGAAATCAGCATGCGGAGTATTACGTAAAACCTACCCCACTTAGCATAGATCAAGCTACTCCTCAAGACTTATACCTTTTGAGCCACCTTTGAAATATGAGAACAAGGATAACACACAAGCAACACATCAAGCAAAACAAACACACATCACATCATCGATACTACACGTGCTTGTTCAACAATGGTGGTCATCCTAATGGCACCTTGGAGATGATGAAAGGCCATCGAACTTTTGATCAAGGTAAGATCAGAAAACTTTTAGTAAAATCAACATAAAACAAAATCCAATGGAGTAAGAAATAATAGCTCAAAGGAAGCTATATCAAGGAGGGGATACAACAAGACAAGGAAGAGAAAATAGTCAAAATCAATGAGTCAAGGTATGACAAATTAGTTTTATAGTAAAATAAGTTTTAGAATACGTCCAGTGCTACTTGGCATACGTCCTACAGTCAACACCGCTCTGATACCACTCTGTCACACCTGGTTTTCTAAAGAACAAAACCAGGCTAATCATATGTGTGCCCAGGAAGTCCACACATATGTCAGAATGAAAAAGTATCAGAAACAATGTTATTATATAACGTATACATAGCTATATTAACACTTACATCAGAGTATCGCGGAACGGTGACTAAACTTCAGGCTCCATTCTTCTCAGGGACGGCTGACTGGGGGTAACATATGCCTAGCACTTCTACTAGTCTTCTGAAAACTCCACTACACCTTTGTCCTTCTTCCGAGTAGCATCTTACTACACACTGGAGTGTTAGGGAAATAGCAAGAATGAGTCCATGTCGAACTCAACAAGTATAACACAGGGTTCATGAGGCTCAAAAAGGCTAGACATTGTTTGACTGCGTTTAGCTTTTAATCATCATATAATTAGCAATTGAGTAGCATCAAGGTATTCCAATTTCCATTAATGAATCAATGATCAATTGTAATAAGGATAATGAATAGCATTTACATGAGCATAATAATAATCAACAATAATTAAACATGATATAACAATGGTGATCAACTATTCTGTAAGAATCCCCAAGGCCGCTCGTATCCGTGAGCACGGCTAGTATACCAGTTTTTAACTCTGCGCAGAGGTGTACACTTTCACTATGAGTCATGATTTCCAAATGCATGGGTTTGCAAGGCCCAAAACATCGGAGACCATATAAAGCCATTCAAAAGTTCGTCTAACAAGTTAGGGCCATTAGATTCACTCGGCAGGCAGATGTAGAACCCCCCTTCCCGGTGGCACAACAACTGCAGCCTATACACACTAGGCCAGGGGCTCGCACTACACCCAACGTGACAAGCCTTTCTTACGCCATTTAAGGTAACCACTAACAAGCTAGAAAAGGTCTCTTGAACAACTAGAGCCAGAGTCATATAGCCCTCACAGCTGTACTGTATATCCCGGTTATCACTTATAGGTAAGTCCTTATGGAGAGGAAACCAGAGCAACAATATAACCCCTTGCTCTAGCCCCCTTTTCAACAGTAATAAAATCATCTTAATTGGTTGATTGCATAATCCATTAGTCAAATTACAAGATCATTGTTCATAATTAAGCGCTAGCAGTAGCTACCCAAATGCATAACCCATAGGTGACAAGGAAACAAGATATCAATAGCTAAGTTATAATCTCTATGGTTGTCAAGGAAGAGACATGCATATGTATGATAATTTCAGTGAATAGGACAACAAGGATGGTCCCATGTTATACTTGCCTTGATCAAAGCTTTCCTGTTGATACTGCTGGTCTGGCTCAAAATAATACTTCTGATCGTCAAGAAATTGCTCACCGTCTATACTTGATCGTCAAGCATCAACACACAATCATCCGAGCAATCATACACAAAGCAAACAAAGAGACATAATTAAAACAATACACCAACAGTAGCAAAATAATATAAAAAGTTTGTAAAACCCTTCTACACGTTACTACGATCACACAGACGTAAAGATCACGAAATTCGAATTTAAAACGTGAAAGTTATGAATTTTCTAAGATTTCCTATAGATAAATAATTATTTTAATATAAACTCGAAAATTAAACTTTCCAAACCTACTGCACAACTATATTAACATGTAGAGCTCGCAAATACGAACCTAACGCAACTTGAACGGGTCAAATCGGAGTTAAAACAAAGATTTTATGATCAAAACAAGTTTAGTGGCAAAACTGTAAATAGTATCATCTTCTACCTTGAGCTGGGAGGAGCTCCGGTCAGCCATGGTAGTACCTCGCCGCAGAAAAACAAGATTTGATGGGAACTCGATGAAACAGCGTTGGATTCGTGCAAACGGATATACCACGATGTAGAGAACGACGAGGGCTGCCTCTTGGTGGTGGTGGCTGGCGTCGGAACGCGACGGTTTGGCCGGAAAAGCTCGTCGGAAGTTCGCCGGACCGCAAGCTGTAGATGCAGAACTTCGGCAAGAGGTGGAGGGAGCTACGAGCGGCGGCTCGCGATAAGGGTTGTACTTCTGAAACCAGGGCGTCGAGGGCTACGCCGGCATATATATAGTCGTAGGGTTTGGAAACTTTTCGGATTTTCTTAATTTCGGGATTATTTTAATTCCGTGAATAAAATAATTTCAGAAAATCTAAAATTACCTTTTTGGCCGTGAAAAATAGTCCGGAGCTCAGAAAAATCACGGGAAAAATCCTGGAGACTCTTGGAGAGATAAGGAACTCAACTAAATGAGTTTGAGCTCATGAAAAGATTGATGAAGAGATCAAGGAAAAAGATTAAGCTCACGGAAATTGAAATTTTAAATCCAAAAAATGCCAAAAAAAAATTTCCGGTGAGAAGTAAACGTCGTCCTATGGTATTTTGAAAATAATAGCACTCACCAACACCAAAGACAAACATCACACAAACACCACATTATCAAATTAATATGAAAAAGTTTAAAACCACAATTATCTATATTTAAATTAGCAGCAACTTAACTTATCTAATAAATTTATTCAAATATTGAAATTATTTATTTTATTTAGTATTTTTCATGCACAACCCAAAATAGGAAATTTTGGGTGTGACATATATCAGTGGGCCGACGCAGCATGAAGTCCAGGGCAACAAAGAACGGAGATATGATGATGAAGTGAGCCCGATGTCCCCATGTGCTATACCCACCGACGCAACATGTTTCGGCCCGTGGGCCTCTTTGCATCCTGACCTGTCCTCCTGCCTTCAATGATTTCAGCCATGGCCGTCTAGCGAGGGATGCCAACAGGGCCGTCTCCATAGTTTTTTAGGGCCTCGGCCTAATGGGTAACGTGAGCCCTTTAAGCTAATATATAGTTTTTCTTTTGTAGCATATATAATATATATAATCAATGAGATAGTAATACTATTGAGCGATTCTAAAAGAAAAAAGTAATACTATTGAGCATCTCCAGTGGTTTCCAAAACTCACTTCCAATCCTGATTTTTTTTGGCAAGATTGAAAAAAAACCTACTCGCCAACAACTCCCAATCTTCCACACTTGGGAAAACCGATTCAATTGCGTGGAAATATATGAGCGCGTATCGGTTGGCCATTCTAGAGGCAGAAGGATGTGGGAAAAGAATAAGGAGTAGGACAAGATTCTAAATACAAATATATAAGAGAGAAAGAAAATATAAAATTGATTGGGGTGATTTAGAAATAGTTTAAAATTTTTGATGCAAAATTGCCTTTATATTTTATAGTAACGAGATTTTAAAAACTGTTAGAGAAACAAATAAATATGTTTTCAATTTTTTTTAACCATTTTGAAAACTTATTGGCCTACCAATTAATTTTTTTTGAACCATCGGAGATGCTTTAAGAGGGATTCTCCTACTCCATCTGCGCAGCCACTCGTTGACGCAGGCGGCATGGAACCCTCTGAGGGCGTCACCGTCGGCGAGCTCTGCCAGGCACACCCCGCACATACATACCATGAACCATTGTCCGGTGCTTCCAAAGTAGTATGGAATATTATATTGCTCAGTCACAGCTCACAATACCATTTGCACTGCCTCCCTCAGAAAGCAGAGGGCCTTGCATACAGTATACTGGTGCATTGCAGAGAAGACATGGTGTTGCTGTGGAGATCGGAGAACTAGAGGGACAACCCCATAATCAGCACCATGATGATACAGTAGGTAAATACCCGTGCGTTGCAACGGAAAAACATAATACTATCATAAGATATGTAAGAGTGTGTGTTCTACTGTTACCTACAAAAGATACTACAATTGCGATGTTTGAAACATCAATATTATATAAATCTTCAAGAAAGATAGATAATTAAATAGTTTGACAAGGAGAACATGCTTTTTACGGACACCAAGCTGCAGCCCGTCATCAATCAAATATGGTCTAGAAGATTTTCTTAAGTCTTAGATGTGGTGTCTGACTTCTTGCAGTTGAAACAAAGCTGTAGTTTGATGTATCCAGTATATAACATGTTTGTTAATTTTTAAAGCTATATTGTTGTTGACTATCTAAAAACAATATGTATCGACGTGTGAGATATTACCTCTTCTATAGAGTTATGACCTCTTTATATATGATATTCTTTGTGAATATATCCTTTGTTGGTTTCTTATTCCCTTTTCCTTTCCCCTTGTTCACATCCTTCTCAGCAGCCGGCACGGATAGGATCTTAATGTTCGATCTTGCTATAGCTCTTGATAGCGCCACATACAACTGACCATGCGAGAACACTGGCTCCGGCAAGTATACCCCGACGTTAGGGATAATTTGCCTATGTGCCTTATTAACAGTCATTGCGAAGCTAAGCCGAATAGGGAACTACTTTCACTTAAATTGAAAAGGGAACATCTCATCGTCCATTGGGCATAAAGGGTATGCAAGGCAGAAAAAACCCCAGCGTGCTGTCCCAATACAATTTCTGTGTCTATGGTATTCTTTTGGAACCCCCGTATCATAAGCCTGATATCATTACAAAGTCTGTTCGTAGGGTCAATGCTCCTAAGCAATATGACCGGATAACCAATCTTCAGCTTTAACACATGTGGAGGTAGACCATTGGGTGTCAAAGTGTTAAGGAATTCCTCATTGTCGTAGTTGTGTGGATCATCCACCATACAATTGAAGCTATGGTACACCATCTCATCCCCGTGGAAAGACCTATCATCTTCATATTAATCATATCAACCTAGTCATTCCGTGTGGATAATATCGCTCGAGAGGTGATATAATCTTTGCTTGACATATTTGCATTGAGGTTAGGGAATATGCAATCAATTAGAGTATTAAGATCACTATCTCCCCCGGTGTGCGGTACACACATATCATGAGGAAGACGGATTTTATCATCAACAGTCGCCTCCTCAGAACCTCCATCAACGCGCAACAAGTATTCTGCAAACCACTGGTCACTCTTTGCCCTCATGTTGCGCACCAGTTTTAGATGTCGCATGCAATCCCAAAGGTACGACATCCACAGCGAGGCACCGACTATTTGAGCCCTCGACCCTCTTCGAACAATGAGAAGAACCTGTCCAAAATCTCCACTGAACACCACGGTCTCACCTCCAAACGGTAGCTCTAGTCGGCCCATTATATCACGAAGACTATTGTCCAGTGCTTCGATAGCTTGCCTCTTTGTCATGCTAGCCTCGTCCCAAATTATGAGAGATGATGCTCGAAGCAGCTTGGCAGTACCACTCTGTTTCGTGAAGGTGCAAAAGGCTCCATTATCAATGGTGAGGGGAACCTTGAAGCGTGAGTAGGCGGTTCTACCACTAGGCATTATTGAGGCTGCGACACCAGATGTAGCTGTTGCCATAGCAATCTTTTTCCTGACTGCGTATAGTAGCAAGAAGTGCTTTGTACAGATACGTCTTTCAGGTCCCGCCGGGACCATCCACAAAGAAGAGACCCCATGTTCAGTATCAACCGAGGACATAATCTCATCGTATGCAGCCCGTTGCTCCTCGTTAAAGGTGTCTGACAGAGCCACATCATCCTCGTTAGCTTCAATGCTAGCCTCCTCAAAAATCTCCCTAGGAATATCACAAGAGGCGTCATATGAGTCATTGATATCAGGAAGTGGGTACATCTTTATATCCTTCTACATTGATTGTAGAAATTTTTAAATATCTATGAGGACCATCTGCTCCACCATGAAGGTGGATTGATTATTGCGCATGTAGTCCTCTAACATTGCCTCCTTATGTTTCTCTCATAGTCCAAACACATTGCTGGGCTCATAAAATACCAATATTGTTGCAAAGAGCCCATTCATTATTGCTTGATCTCATCGACGTTCCCTTTATTATCATCCTTGTTAGTCTCTCTCATAGCCACAGATGCGGTCATGACCCTTGTAGATGTACTTAAATAGATACTTGTCTACCTTGATGCTCCCACATTCCTCAAACATTGATGTGGCAGTTGAATAGACAGAGGAGATACGGGTTGTAAGGCACGACCCATCTGTTGTCAAGCTCGTGGCCATGGACCTTTTCCTTTCGGCCATCTTTACATCATTTATAAACCATGTATGAATCCTTGCCGTGTACTGTGACATCACAGAAAGGTCGATGGTAACGGTTCTTTCATGAATCACAACCCTTTGTGCATGGGCAATTGCGATTAAGCACTCCACAAGGGCCATACATCATATGCTTGGTAACCATCTTGTACAAGACTAGGTACTTCTTGTTCGGGAGTTCAGCTGAGATGAGGAGGTCATACTGCTCTAGGCACGTGATCTTGTACTTCCTCTCCATAATTAGCAAAAAATGTGTGTGCAGCAGGCCCATCTTCTAGAATTCCACAACATACACATGCGCCTAAACCTTTCCAAGGATATCTTTTTTTAGTAGCCTATCCTTTAGCTCTTGCAGTTTTGCTTTGAAGACCCAAACAATGAGATCTGGATGATCTTGTGGCGTTTGGCGAGGGTAGAGTTCATGCTTGATCTCATTCCAGTTCGGGTTACATGTCATTGTGAGGAAGATGTCCGATTTACAAAACCTCTGTACCAGAGCCATGGTGTTTATGTACCGACGCCTCATGTCACATGGTCCTCCAATAAATGACGAAGGCATCATAGTATGCTTTCCAACAGCTACTACTCTACCCTCACCAGCATATAGGCTATCAACCAATCCTTGATAGAGGTTGGCCCTAATATCAGCTTATTGATTGCGTATATAATCCAATCGAGAACTTTCGATCTTGATGTATGTGTCAACTGCAAACTGCTGGAAAAGACGCTTGCCGTAAAGTATGGGATTAAATATTCCTGGTTGCATCTGAAATTTGTAGTAATAGTTGTCATGTATAGACATGCATAGTCTCCTAGGAGAGTCTACAAAAAAATAATCATGAATTAGAGTTGTTTGTAGAATAAGCATTGAGGTATATGCAAAGTATTAAATAAGTAGAATAACAAACCTGTTTCTTCTTCTAACCCACTATGAGCCTTTTGTAAGGCACGGTACTCGATGACTTCCTCAATAGTAACTCCTTTTTTTGGAATATCCATATGCCACCCGAGCTCACCCTTAGGGAAGAATGCAGGGTATGAAAGAGCATCATAACATCCGTGATACGAGCGGATGCCATGCATGCTTCTATCTTTCCCATGTAGGACAACACTATTCTAAAATTGACCAAGGAGTTCGCTTCCCTTGATCCAAACAACAGCCACCTCTAAAGCCAATGGCACATTGTATGTTCTCTGGTCCAGGCTCTGGTCAAGATTCAATGTGACATGATAGTCTTCGAGGTGTTCAGTCTAGCCCACACTCCTAAGATGTTGTGAGTATGGGTTGTCACGAAAGATGGCCACCAGCCTGCCAATGACTTATCTTTTTGGCACTGCTCTTCATGACAAAGTCAATAGTGGTGCCCAAGGCTTGCATCATGATCGTAGAAGTAAAGCTCAAGATGTCTTGGATCCTTACCATCTTCTCTCCCAAATGACCTTATGTTGTGATAAATCTGACCGTGTGCACGGAAGGTGTATATTCCACTATTTTCATGCTTGTGGTAGCGCTATCGAGGCGACAATATAGAGAAGTGAAAGAGAAATGACCATTGAAAAACCTAATGTTGTTACGAAAGTGCCTATTATCAGCGTCGGTACTTGACCAAAGCCTTATCATCTCGTCACATATGTCTTGTGCATTGAGCACGACCTTCCATTGTGGCAACAGAATCCACGTGGTTCATCTTCAAACTTCTTCGCACCGCGGCGAGGACAATTTGTGACAGGTTTTAGCATATGGGTACCTGTAAGCATGTTACTATACACCTTTTTGTATCGGTCAGGTACTTTAGGGACAAAAGTCATGTCTTCCTCAAAGTCATGGTCTTGGACATCATTATCGTCTTCCTGATCAGAAATGACATTTAAGCCACAATAATTTAGGTAAATAAGTGGAAGATTTGATTGCCATTCGGTATTTCGCGCAAATACCTTGCCCAACAAACAGGTATCCCTCGTCCTCTTCCTCATCATCTTCAAATATATCTCCCTCATCATCATCTTGAAATATATGACCATCAAAGATATGAGAATTAGTACAACTACGGGTAAAAATAAATAAGGAGTTCAAATAGTCTATGGAATGGTAGAAAATAGTGTAAATTACCACTGTCATCAAATTGTGGTTCCATCGGCGTGACTGATGTAGGCTGAAGGCTAGGTCCTGTCCTTTCTGATAATCATGTAACGACCAATGGTTGTGTTAGGTATAATATGGTATGCAATATTGGTCACCTAGCTAGGATCATGAGGCCTTAGTATTTACCGTTGTTGGTCACGACCGATTGAGGTAAGGGTGTGTTATCTTTTAGGTGTTCTTCAGCCATGCATTCACAATCATCAAATAGTGGTTCTAGCGATGTCATTGTTGTAGGTTGAATGCTTGTTCCACCACTTTCTGTCAAACACATAATGGCGATGGATGGGATATGTATAACATGGTATTAGGTCAATGAAATGGGATTATAAGGGCTTAGTGTTTACCGCTGTTGATCACGACTGATTGAGATAATGACATGTTATCATCCACATGGTCTTCAACCAAGCATTCACAATCGTTAGTAGCTGATCTTGTGTTCCCACCAATGCGGCACCCAAACAACGTGTTACGACGGGTTAACAATGCATTTCTTTGCCCAAATGAAATAGTGTATCTATGTGTCATATGGCTAGGGGATCCATCTTCATTCATGTCCTCATCAGCTTGTGGGATGCGAAGATGTGTTGCACTGGACTCTGGGATAACCCAATTGCTAGGACTTATAGATGCATTTGTAGTGGGCCATGCAATCTCAAGAACGTACATTGTATTCTCCATGGCAATGGACTCCTTATTGAGCATGTGCTTTTGCACCTCTCTAAATTTTTTATTAGACAATTTCAATGCCTCCTTACTCCTCGCACTACACCACAACACTAATATAGCGTCACATGTGTGTCGTTATAAATATAATAATATCGTTGAACCGTCGGTCGGTATAGATAGCCCACGAACCAAGTGTCGGTACATGTACTTGTTCCGATGAACCGTTGGTCGGTATAGATATTAACCTATACAGTCAAACCATTGATCAGGATAGATCATTATAGAGGACGAACCTTCAGTCGGTATAGGGCCATGGCTTTGGGCGCGGTCTGGAAATGAAAAAAAGTCACGTTCGCGGGAAACTGAAAAGGAAACCAGGCCCGTTCGCGACAAAATTGGTAGCCCAAATATGCCCTCTCCAAACCCTAACTCTTGGTCGCTTCAGTCTTCAGCTGCAGCTTCAGCCGTCATCGCCGCCGCACCTACTCCACCACAGGTCTTGCGCTCCCCCAAATCCATAGCCGACGCCGATGCCCAACTTTGCCGCCGCCGCTCAGCTCAGCAGCCCACCAAATCCCAGCACGCCTGCCCAAATCTGCAGCAGTCGCTGCTGCCCATCTCCTCCGCTGCCCAACTCCACCGCCGCTGCCGCGTGATTCGTGTCACCTGCCAAGCCTGCATGGCCGCCCAGATCTGCACCGTGCCCTGTCCATCCAAATCCTCCGTTCCCTTCCTCCAAAAGGCCCGCACAAATCCCTCTTTTATTTAGGAGCAACTAGTTCCAGAAAAGCCGATTGGTAGGCGTGTGGTGTGGACTACTCTTCTTCGTCATCTCCCTAGAAGAACATGTCTGCATTTTTGTAAGTCTGCTACTCTCGTGTATGTCTGCCACTCTTCTCCATATGTCTGCATTTTTGGTTCGTTTTATATTAATCAAAAAGCAGTGATAGCATGTATATAGCTTGATTCCTGCAGCATATTGCAAAAATAGCTGGAATCCATTCGATGTTCTGCAGATCAGATAGGGCATCATCTAATATTCAATAGGTTCTGTAGATACCCCTTTATCATTGCTCCCCTGTCAGCTGGAATTTCCCATAGAAACATATGTCTCTTCCTGCTGTTACATTAAATGCTTGCCATATAGTGTATACAGATGTGTGTGTGTGTTTACATTTAAGGTTGCCGTATAGTATTATCCCCAGTGTTTCCCATGATTCAGTTGTAGAACATTGTTTATTGGTAACTAATATGTTTGCATTCTACATTTCTGCATAGATCCATTGACAATCGGTTTTTTTGTCATGGCACACACGCACTGACAGACCATATGTGCTAAATGATGATATGATTTTGCGGGCATTAGTCTGATCTCAATTTTTCTGTTACTCTAGCTTGTCATCTTATATATAAGCTATACAAAGTAATAGAAAACTAAAATACAGACTAGTTTTATTTGGCATAATCGATTTACTGCAGTACTTTGTTTTGCAATTTAGGTCTCAACATACTTGTACATGTACTAATCTAATGTCATGTGTATTCACACTACAACTGCATTGTTGCGTTGGAGGTGTAGCTGAAAGAATCTGCACAGGATCGTCTACCCCAGCCTAGAGCCGAAGTGGGCAACTTGCAATCTTTTGGAGATTATTTGAACAGCCACAACATTGGCAGTTGATCTTCTTGTGTGTAACGGTATGATCCTCTTTCTATAGGACATCTTTTTTAATATTGTGTGTGAACATGAACACGACAATCGTGTTTAAATTAAAGCCATTTTGTGGATTCATGGATATGAGCATGACTGTCAAAGTATGTAGCTTCCTTGATGCTTATTGTCTTTTTTTTTATTTTATAGTTCGTTTCTAAAGCTGCTTGATCTTTCACAAAGGGGAATGGATAAATCATGGATCGATAATGATGCTAGGTACAAAGACTTATTTCACAAAGATAGAAAGTTCTATTTGTAGTTAACATGGGAATTAACTTAAAAACTACATGTAGGCACACCAAGATATATCAACAAGGGGTGAACAATTTCATAGCTTTTGCATTTGAGAATTCAGCGGTAGGAAGCAAGATACTATGCCCTTGCAGAAAGTGTGTTAACTCATTTTGGAGAGAGGGAAGTGAAGTACGTGAGCATTTGATATGTGATGGGTTTCTAAAAGGATATAGAACATGGACCTTACATGGAGAAGTTAGCTCTTCTTTGAATCATGGAAACTATGATGGTGTTGAACTTATGGAGGAGATTGACGAAGATGATAACATCTCTGATTTGCTTAGGGACTTAGCTGCTGGTTTAGATGATAAAGGGAATTTTGATGAGAACAATTCAGACCTAGAACCCTGTGAGGAGCTAGTTGCCATTCAGAAGTTAGTAGCAGAGAATAGCAAAGAGTTATACCCTAATTGCAAGAAATATACACAACTGTGTTTCCTAATTAGATTACTCCACACCAAACTCCTTGGAGGGTGGAGTGATAAGAGTTTTAACCTGCTACTAGATCTACTTAATGATGCACTACCTGAGGGTTCGACACTGCCTAGAAACTTTCATGAAGCTAAGAAATTGGTGAAATCTATAGGAATCGGATACACTAGTATTCATGCTTGTGATAATGACTGCATTCTATTTTGGAAAGATAACGAGGGGTTGGATTCATGTCCAAAATGTAAGGCTTCTCGGTGGAAATCAGTAAGGAAGAGCCTAGATGGAAAACATGTATATAAGGTTCCTAAAAAGGTTCTTCGCTACTTTCCAATAAAGAAATGTCTAAAACGGATATTTCTATCCTCTAAAACAGCAAGTCTAGTGCGATGGCATGACGAAGACCGAAAAAAGGATGGTCTACTTAGGCATCCTGCAGATTCACCACTATGGCAAGACTTTGATAAGAAACATCTAGATTTTGCTGCAGATAGCCGAAATATCCGTCTAGCATTTGCCACTGATGGTTTTAATCCGTTTAGAACCATGAATGTTAGCTATAGTGTTTGGCCTGGTATTTGTATTCCCTACAACTTTCCACCTTCAATGTGCATGAAGAAATCAAATTTCATCCTTTCTTTGTTGATTCCTGGTAAAAATGCTCCTGGTAGTGATATGGATGTCTATTATCAGCCACTAGTTCAAGATCTGTTAGATTTGTTTACCAAGGGAGTTAGAACATATGATGCTTCGAAGGGTGAGTTCTTTCAGTTGAAGGCAGCGGTATTATGGACTATTACTGACTTCCCAGGTTTAGGCTATGTGTCCGGGTCTGTCACATCCGGTGAAGCCGGATGTCCTGATTGCCACAGCTATACATGTTCACTTAGACTTGGTAATGGTACCAAGACTTGTTATATGGGTCATCGCAGATTCTTGCCTGAAGACCACCCATTTAGGTTTGATGCTAATAAATTTGGTGGTAAAACTGAGTTTAGGGCAGCACCTACTCCACTTTCCGGGGAGGAGGTTTTGGAGTGCACTAAAGACCTTAATACAGTTTTTGGGAAGGATCCTTCTGGAAAGAAACCAACAACCAAGAGACGCAAGGAAGGAGAGCCTTTGGTCATATTCAAAAGGAGATCTATTTGGTTTGAACTGCCATATTGGAAAGATTTGATGTTGCGACATAATTTTGACTTCATGCACATAGGGAAAAACGTGAGTGAAAGCTTAGTTAATACATTCATGGGCATAGATGGGAAGTCCAAGGATAATTTGAATTCCCGTTTGGACCTTCAAGTTCTTGGTATTAAAAGTGATCTCCACCCTGTTGAAGTGGAAGACCAACTTTATTTACCACCTGCACCATACTCAATGAGTCCTAATGAGAAGAAATTATTTTGTAAAGTACTAAAAGGGGTGAAGTTTCCTCATGGTTATGCATCTGATATACGTCATAATGTACATGTTAATGAGAGGAAGATATTTGGGCTTAAGAGTCATGAGAGCCACATTATTTTACAACACTTGCTTCCACTTTGTGTGAGAAAAATATTGCCAGAAATTGTGAGTGCTGCAGTGATCCGTGTATGTAACTTTTTCAAGAAACTTTCCTCCCCTGTCATTCGAATAAGTGATATGGAAAGTTTAGAGGTTGAAATAACTGAAACCTTGAGCCTTCTTGAAACTATATTCCTTCCTTCCTTTTTTGATATCATGGTACACTTGATGGTTCATCTTCCTGCCCAAGCAAAGATAGCTGGACCAGTTCATTTTCGCAGCATGTGGCCTGTGGAGAGGTAATTTAATTAGGCATACTACTGAACTAAATTAGATACCTACTAGTTTTATGACATTATCAGTGTGCCTATTATTTATGTGTATAAGTATCTGATGAGATTGAAGGGTTCTGTTCGAACAAAAAGTCACCCTGAGGGATCAATTATGGAGTGGTCTAATTTTACAGAATGCCTTACACTTTGTTCTCGCTACTTACATGATGGGACTAGCCATCAATTTAGAAATGAAGATTGTAGTACAACTCCTTTCTTTCGTAGAATTGGTCGAGGATTGGCTGGAAAGTGCATAGTGAGTATAGATCACAAGACATGGCTGCAAGCCCATAGATATGTTTTGTTCAACTATGACAATATACAACCTTACTTGGAGTAAGTTATCTAAACCCATTGTCACACTTTACATCACCTAATTGGTTTTCTCTGCATACTAAAGTGATAAAATGGTGGACCTTGCAGCAAGCATGCTCACTATCTATCATCAATTGGTATTCGAAATGATGGACCTTGGCTGGAAGGCACTATTGTGAAGTTGTTGTGAAGGTTGTGATTAAAAGGGATACAGTGCTACCTCGCCCTTATGATGACATTGAGACTTTGGCTGATGCTAAATCAATGCCAATTCAGTGGCCATACGACAGAGTAATAAACTAGACTTTCCTTTGTTTCTTTTATTAATATATATGATAAGTGAACAAAGTTTCTAATTAATGATATTTGTAATAGTTGAACGTCAGCAAGGCATCACATTCATCCAAGTCTACTGCAGGTATGTATTTTTTTTCTGAATTTTACTTTTCCCAAGCTGCAATTTGTGATGCTGAACACACCTTGCTATGCATACAACACACTATCAAAATAATTTGGTACTACTAGTTCTTATTCATTACCATCTAAATGTATTTGTTGGGCTGTTTTTTCTGAATTTTACATTCATCGAACTGCTATTTGTGATGCTTGTCTTAAAGGCTGACTCTGCCTTGCTGTTCTCCTCTTTCCCTCTCTTTCTGTATAGTTGTACAGCCATGTAGTCCTCTCTTTCTCTTTCTCTCTTTCTATACAGTTATACAGCCATGTAGTCCTCTCTTTCTCTCTGTACAGTTCACTTTATTTAAATTTATATACTAATAGTGGGGGCTTCCCCTGCTGTATTTTTGGCTTTTCAAGTAGTAGAAAAATTGTTCACGAGATTACTGAAGCACTTCACCCACTGAACTAAGTTAATAACCCTGAATCATTGGAATGAGGTAAAAGGGAACCCATGCCAGCAACTGTGAATCCCTGAAAATATATTCTCCTAGTCATATATTCTTGCATATATTCTTCAAAACCATGACACGGTGGCATTGGTCCAGTGAGTTCTCCCTGTCCACAGATTGAAAAAACCAGTG
This sequence comes from Saccharum hybrid cultivar R570, assembly GCA_038087645.1. Lineage (NCBI taxonomy): Eukaryota > Viridiplantae > Streptophyta > Magnoliopsida > Poales > Poaceae > Saccharum > Saccharum hybrid cultivar. The sequence goes on from JAQSUU010000744.1 coordinate 4,805,553, forward strand.
TTTTTCACTAACATTATGCATCTTTTTAAGTGTCCTCGACATGTATTTGATTGATTAAAAAATAGCAATTTGACCACATCACCACAGCCCGGTACTTGTTACAACTGTCAGATAATGAACAATGGATTTGCCAAGTCCATCTTAGTGGCAGGTAGAAAACTGCTCATGGCTACTCTTAGTAACTTTATCTTGCCTTTTATGATAGACAAAGCAATAGCTCAAAAAATGGTTTTGATTATGCAAAATTTATCTTTGGCTGAACTAACTATCAGCTTCAACTAACTACCATAAATGTCTCTGTTAGTTAGAAACGCCTTGGTGAGATTAACAGTTTACCGGAGAGCACAATTGGAACGTTGCATCTGATAGAACAAAGTACTACAGTACAAGGTTTTAGTATAATGATGCTCCAATTTGCTTATCCACTCTTGATGCTAGCACTTAGCGAAGATCGAGATGAACTGGCCTATGTAAGGTTGGCGCGACAAAGCCGTGCCGGTCTTTCTAGTATTATCTTGAAGTACTGAAAGGAAACTATAAATTTAATCTAGAATAGATTTGTGTTCTCAGGTACTGGACTTGTCTTTTTTATATTGGTTATGGTCACAAACTTACATACTCTTCTGACCTTACTAATATGTGCTATGTTGGTCTTGCAGTAGGTTAGGGGAGGCATGCACCCAAAACTCATTGAAGCGGTTGGAACTGGGTTAGTGTACACATCTTTGAGATGTTAAGTTGCTTGTTCAATTGCATATGTGCATATAAGTATATGTGGTGCATGGCCAGCTTTGTGTTGCATTTCAGATAATACATGAGTTGAAAATAAGGCAGCACACACTAGTAGTTGGAGCTGAAAATATGTTTTGATTTTTCAGGTGGAAGGCGCTAGATGTAACGTGATTATTTTGTGTCAGCAAGCAGATCAAACATTTTGTGAGATGGAGATGAAAACATCGATGGATGCTAGTTGCTTTGGATAATATAGCATTTTGTAAGGAACTGCTTGGGGATGGATGCTAGTTGCTTCGGATGATGTAACATTTTGTAAAGAACTCCTTGGGCACGTTAGCTGTGAGGTGTGCAAGCCAGACTTGTGTGTTGTGAAGAATACTTTAATTTGGTGTCTCATGTTACTGTGAGGTGTGCAACCCAGCATGACTGTTACATGTACCAATTGGCATGAATGAAATCTAAGCTATGTCATTGTGACTCGATTTTGTGTCTCATGTTGAATATGACCTTGTATGTTTCATGTCTAAAAGAATATTGTAATTTGGTTAATGTAAGATTAATAATGTATTTTTGTGTCATTGATCTATGCGTTGGATTGTTGGTTGGTATAAATCCCTTTAGCCTTGAACTGTTGGACGGTAAAACTACTATATGTCATCAGCCTGTTGGTCGGTATTGCTTTAGCATTTCGTCAGACTATCGGTCGCTAAAAGTATGTCGGTCGCTATAACCCTATCCCGACGCCACTTTCAGCGGCAGCAATTAAGTGTCGGCATAGATCTATACCGACCGATAGTGTGTCGCTGTATCCACCTATAGCGACCAACAGTGCGTCGCCATTCTGGGGTTGTGGTGTAGTGTCGGTTCAGAATTATGTAGCCTTTGGCGCTCATGCCTCACTTTCCTCTCATCAGTTGTCATATTTTTATACCTCTCTCTAAAGTACAACCTTTTTGACTCATTCTCACTATGGTTGTTCATGATGTTGGTAGAATCAAATGCACTTCGAACTGAGGAGTTAGCTACATTCATTAAGATAGGCCATGGCATCATTCTTTCTTGTTTGTGCAAAACATATATTATGCAATAACACCATAATCTAGGAAAAAACTCATAATAATAAAATAAAATAGTACCTAGATTCTCTTTATCAATGCATGGGATGGTAGGAATCATTCCTATGCAACCAATCATTTTTTTCACTGTTATTCATGTCTTCCTTGTCTAATGCAACTCCAACCACTAGAAGATAGTTTTATACAAAATAAGTGTAAATTATGTAGAGAAGGGTAGGGCACATTGGTCGGTTTAAAATTGTTTGCGGTGTCACCTATCGCCCCATCCACAAGTGTAGTTTTTGTCTTTTTCATATGATATTGTTCACGACGCTTCCTGCTGTATTCATTCCTCTGTTCTTTAGTCCTTGTTGTGTATCGTGCTCTTTCCCTTTCCCTTTTTCTTTGCTTAGTGTCATCGACTTTGAAAACAGGTAGTATGCATGTTAAGTGAATAAATATGTAATAATTGCAAATTATTGTCTATCCAGGTGCATTCATGTACATGTGTGTATCAATATTTACCTCCATTGGTAGTGTTTGTCAAATCTCCTAGTGGAGTACGACCACCATTATTTTCCACCAGGTCCATGTAGAAGAAACTGAATATAAAAAGAACTCTTGAGGAAACATGAATTAACACATATTTATCCTAATTGATAGCCTCAATGACAAGAAAAAAAGTTTCCTATCAAGATGAGATAACATTCTTTTTTTTATTAAAGAGCAGATGAGATAACATTCTAGCTAATTAATTATATCAAGAAAAGATAACATTCTTTTCTGGCTAATTTATTAATCTGAACATCTGCTGTACTTAAAAAATTGGATGTTATTAAGGTTATACATCAAATTTGATCTTTGTTGAAAGGCCTATGCTTTATCACGCCATGTAAATTTGCACCTTTTGTTGGTCGTTTCTTTGGACCATTTCACATCTGGTTGAGAAGATCCTTTTACTTTGCAGGAGCAGCACCCGCACCTGCACTGCTGCAGTGACTACAAACAGGCGAAACAACACAATCTACCACTGTGTCCCCGTTTATTTAGCAGTACCGGTAGATATTGTTGTGTTTTCAGCTTCTTTCACTATGTGAGTTACACACTGTATTATTGTTACAGCAGTAGCACGGGGAGGAAAGGAACTTATTTTAACAATATCTGATTATTTTTTACCAACTTAATCACTTAATTGGTACTAATAATCACTTGATTGGGCAGTACATCATCCAAATAGACTATGACAAGATTACAAAAAAGCACAAAGTGTTTGGCTTTTGGGCTGCTTACCTAGAAAGTTATGGTTACACAAACTGAAAGGTGATCGATCGAGGACCGGACCAGTGAGAACAACTGACCTGCAGATGCAAGACTAGGGAGATGAACCCTAGGAAAACCCCATAAACCACACGACTTGTACTCCCATTGCCCTTCGGTATATAAGGAAAGGCATGGACTCTAATATAAGGGATTGGACCCAACCATATCAATCGGATCGATCAAACCCTACACTAGCATAGCACATCGCTCCACCCTACATCTCTCTCTACCTCCATTGAAAGAACACGATTGAGCATTCTGAACATGAAGAACACTACTGCTGGACATAAGGCTTAGATGCCCGAACCAAGATAAACCCCTTGTATTTTGAGTGCTTAATAAGCGGCCAGAAGCACACACATTGACCCACGTCGAACAACCCGATTACTACCGTGGAAACGAACCCTACCATGGAATCAAACCCATGACGCTCCCTTACGTTGCATCTTGCTTTAAAGCAGTGGTGCATGCTAATAAGAAAATGGAAAGGCGCTGTAGTAATTGACCCAGAGCAAGGTGGAGATGGTCCCATATTCTCTCTTTGGTGTCTGAATAATTTGCTAGACCAAAGTAAGGAGAGCTTGTTATTTGTCCATACTAATACCTCTGGACTAGAAAGGGCAATTTTAAATTTTATCAAGTCAAACTATCTTAAATTTAACAGAAAGTAATATAGAAAATAATAGCAATGCAACATTTATGATTCATCCTCGGTGGGATGGAGGGAGCAGGAGTGAAGACTTCGCAGCGGAGGCTGCGAGCGCGAGCGGCACGGAAAAGGAAACCGCTAAAAGGAAGCGTGATTCATAGAGATGGTAACCACCGTGCGCATTGTGGGTACATGCGGGCAGGTGAACAATCGCTCGGTGAAAAAGAATGCGAGCGGAGCTAGGCCGCAGAAGGGAAGGTGTAAGATCTTACACGTAAGATTACTGTGGGCCCACCCACTTTTAGATTAACAGGAACTGTTAGATTAATTGAGATTAAGCCATCAATGGTCCAGATATTAGGTGGGTAAGAAAATTTTGGGTAAAAGTTAGTTTCGATTCCTTCGCTCCTTTATAGTATAGACTAATGATTCCATCACCCTACCACATGTTCGGTTCATACTAATCGAGGACCTCAAGTCCATTAATTGTACAAATAAAGGCCCATCACTTCAAAAACATCTAAGAAATATACATGCCCAAGACTACAAGAGTGCCGACAGGTTTTCCAGCACCTTCACCCCTGGTTACCATGATTTGTAAAAAGTCAGTAAGCAGAGCAATTGAGGAAACACTCGCGAGAGAGTGAGTTCCCTTTTCACACTCGACTTCTAATGAAACTAGCCAACTAAGCAATTAGGCGATCCAAACCCATTGGTCATTAAGTAAGGCTATGAAATTATTAAGTGCGTTGGTCTATCTTGGTGAGACATGATTAAGTGATTCATCATTTGAAATGAAATGCAGACTCATAATGCATAAACATGTGAGCATCCAAAACAGGGTGATAATAGTGGGGTGCCTGCCTGTCATGATGTCCCAATGATTGAGACTGACGATGACGATCTATACACGTTCCTCACATCCTAGATTAACTTGAAAGAGATCATAGGGAACATTGAAATAGAGCTTGATAATCGAAAGGATAGAGAGGGATTTAGGTCTTATGATTTGGAACTTGGGAAAAGATACCTGACAGTGAATTAGTGTTGCACTAATTAACATCTAGGTAGGTGTGTAGGAGGTTGAATCTTTAGTTAAGGTTTTACTCATATCAACATTCTACTGTGCTCGATGGACACTCCGCCAACACGGACGCACACTCCGTGGGATGGCTTTCAGAGGATAACATGTTATGTTTGGGCTCTGAGTAGTTTGACGGACACTCCATCTATGGTGGCGGACACTCCATGGATGTACGGAATGTCCCATGGAACACTCTGGGGAGTTGGGACTTAGGCATTCTGATGGGTTTGTGCCTTCATGAACACCCCACACGGATTGGCAGACACTCCACCAGAAACTGGCTGTTCTCGGGTTCTCTGGAAACTAAATTTATAAATGGACGGACACTCCATGATTATTCACGAACACTCCGCGCGTTAGTTTACAATGAATGTTAAGTGCTCGGTTGTGTGTTTTGGCTAAGTTTAGGGTTCGACGGACTCTCCGCCACAACTGACAGACTCTCTGTCCTTAGGTCGACAGAACCTATGTTCATGGTGTTGGGTTTGATTCAATCCTAGTTTGAGGGGGATGTTCATCATGCATGTGTAGGATGTTTCCGAGGTTGTGTTGGGGACATGATAGGCTAGTGATAGTTAGGTTTTGGGTTCTAATTGTCAAGTGCAACTATTGATTTGTGAGTCATTTTACTCATGAGAGATATAAAGATGATTCTTGAGATTGGGCGATGAGGACTTAGTTCTGAGATTTTGTGACCTCTAGGTCACCAAGAACAAGGATAGAGTCTTGAGCAACCTTGATTCCAAGCTTAGAGAGGTGGATTTGGCCATTCTTGATATTCCTTGCAAAAATCCACAAAATTCATGAGAGAAAGGTTGGAGGGCTCATGAAGAGATTGAGAAATGGTTTGATCTTGATCTTACCCTTGTGATGTGGAGAGATTACCACATTCCATGTTTTATCCACGCATGAGAGATTGGGAGTTAGGGTTTGAGGGATGAAATCAAGAAAAATTGGGAGAGAGCTCTTGAGCTAACCATGGATAGAGGTCAAGATGGAGATGCTCTTGAGCATGATGAGGTGCTGGTCTTGATGCCCTTGCTTCTTCCCTTCTCCTTCTTTTCTTCATCTTCCTCTCTCTAGTTCTTCCTTTGTTCTTATTTCTTGAGAGAGAGTGAGGGGGTGAGGAATGGGAGAGTGAGTGAGAGGGAGAGCTGATTCTGATGAAGACACTCCCCAACTCGTGCAATGACAAGTGGGTCCCACAAAGAGAGTGGACAGCTCATTTCCCACTCACTGCTACTGTTCAGAGATCTGGTGGACAGTCCGCGGGATCTGATGGAACGTTCCGTCAGTTCTCTGACTTTAAGAATTGGATTTAGAACTTGGGATTTTTTGGCATTGGGGCCAATCTTATTATCCAAGAGATGGATAATCATTGATAGAGAGGCTACGGAGGTCGGTTGCCTTCTTCCAAAGAATAAGGGTGGAAGGTTGACCTTAGGCTGACCAGGGTTGACTGGAGAGAGTTGACGAGGTTAGTTTGTGAATTTGGGGTCTTTGCCCTTGTACAAAGCATCAGGGATCTCCACAAAGGTTGGTGAAGTGATCCTGGGGTGTTCCAAGGTTTCGATGAGGTGCCCATGAATGTTTTATTCAAAGTTTTAGTTGGAACGACTCCGGGTCGTTACAATGATGGTCCTGAATGAGAAGCAAATCTTCTCTAGCCACCAATTCAGCAAAGGAGCACACCACATCATGCATCGTGTACACGTACCTACCAATATAATCGCCTTCTTCAGGTTCTATAAGATTCCTCATGATTAACTCATGGTAGTACTCAGTTGCTGTTTCTTCTAGTTGATCGTCAGGTGAACTACTTCCATCCTAAGGTTAGACAAATCCCTCACTAATCCACATGGGAAGAACTGCCCTCAATTTAATAATTGTACCTTTTGGGAAAAGTGAGCACGATTTGAAGCATTGGTTCAGTTGGGGAGACAAATCCTCATAGCTAAAGTAGATGCAGTTGTCCAGCGCCTTATGTAATCCATCTATTGACCATGCACGATGGTTCAAAATAGCTTGCTACTCACCCTCAGTTCTCGACCTTGTACTTAGTAATCCACCCATCACTTTTATAGCAAGAGGTAAACCACCACATTATTCGATAATTTTCATCCCAACATCTTTCAAGTGACCATTTCCATCTACCTATCAATAGTTTAAGATTACTTATCAGTAAATAAGTATCCATGATTATGTGCATCCATTTTCATTGAAACACGGATGTTACAGAATTTAGTTATAAAAAGTGCCTCTTTTCCCCCAATATTTGTCAATAACACACCTTGCGCATAGACAGCATGAGTATACTAGTCTTAAGAAAAAAATCAATGTGAAATGACCATCCTACCCTTATGGACAAATATGTGGAGAGAGAGAGAGAGAGATTAATGATATGAGATTAGATAAATAAAATGCAATTTTTTTTATCATGCCCCGTGAATAATAGTACCATGACAACATAATACGGTCACGACAATAAATCAACGTGCCGTTTGGCTTGTGTGGGCATAAAAGACGTGTCCATCAAATCCATCATATATATTTAGAAAGATAATTGTTTAAAGAATCCATTTTTACATTGACGACAATATTTCACATGTGCTCGCATTGGCATGCAAGTTAAGAAAATACTAAATGATATTTTTTCTATATGTGGAATGCCCTGAGTATGATTGACTCTACAATTTTAAAATTAATTGGTGTTATACAATTGCACTTTGTTTTTGCCATATAAATGGAGGGTGTCCCAAAGGCCATGGCAGGTATATATAGCACATTTTATTTGAAGCGGACACATCCTAAAAGTTTATATTTGAGCATTTTCCTCAATCAAATCGAGTTATTGTTTTTCGGTAACTAGTATTCTAGTAGTACACATATCTTGTCCGTGAACAGACCACAGTACGTGCAGTACTACCGAGTTTTCTTGAAATATAAGGGATCCAGAGTTTAAAATTTGTCTCAAAATTTAAGGCATACAGGGTCCTCAACCCCCTCTCTCCTCTATCTTTTTTGGCAGGAAATACTGAGATTCCATTTGAACTTGATGTTACCCAAAATTGCTAGCCATAACTAAGGAAAATAACAACCAAACTACTCCATTCTAATTAGTGAGGGGCAAGGTGGTATTTTGCCAAGCTCCTTATTTTGTCTGAAAATCGTTTAGATACAATGTATTTTAGGACAAAGCGAGTAGTTAATTAATTGATTGCTCACTTAGTTACAATGAATAAAATGTGTAGACTAACCTGGCCAGGGGATGGTAGCAGCTGTTTGTTGAGCATGGACCAAACAGCCTCTTCGTTGAGTGGGCTAACATGGTGTTGGTTGAAGGAGGCTCCCATCCATTGAGCCATGTCTCCTAATCTTGTAGTGATTAGGATCGAGTTCCCTTGTTGTTTTTGGCTGGCATTCTTGACCGGGACACTAAGCACATGACTACAAGCTTCGTCACTCCACAGATCATCCAAGACCAGGAGAAACTTGCCCATGGACAAGGTGTTGGTTAGGGTCCTCATGAGGAGAGTTTTGTCTTGCACCCCACCATGGACACCCCAGCATGCTCAATTGCGGTATGAAGAAGCTCAACCTCATTGAAGATTTGGGTGATGCTCTGCCATATCTTCAGCTTGAAGTGCTGTTGGATTGTTGTCTCATTGAAGATCTTCTAGGCAAGGGTGGTCTTTCCCATGCCGCATATGCCTACGATGGACACCACCTTGATGTTGTGGTTGTCATTGGTGATAAGTAATTGGCCAAGCTCTTTTGTATCCATCTTGATCTTTTTACCAACAATGGATGACTCGTTGAACTCAGACTCATCTTTTGACCATTCATTTCCACAGCAGTTAGTTTCCTTGCCTCCAGGTTGGAACCAAGGCTGATATTGAACTTGTATTTATCCGCCTCCTTGTGGATGCCTTCCAGCTGCTGGTTGAGCTCCTTGATGTGGCTTCCTATCTTGTGTGCGAACACGGGTTCCATAGGCAGAAGATCAATGGCTGGAAGCAGCCTGGTGCCTTCTCTTCGACACTACCACCTCTGGACTCTCTCCACTTGTCAGCCTCGAGATGACATAGGTCGAGGATATCAATGATGTCATACATGGCGCTCTTGAGCTTTGTCACCCACCTTTGCACACTTCTGTCAGTGATGCACCTCCTCTCGGCATCTGCAACAAAGGCTTTGTGGCCTTGCATGTTGTCCTTAAGCTTGGTGATCTCAGAGGAGACGCACAGCAACATGGAAACCTCTTCACGTAACATGTCCGTGATCAGCTTCTTGTCATGGGGTGCCAAGGCATCTAGGATGGCTGCCATGTCTCAAGCACACGTCCTACACGAGCAAGTAATGAATCATCAGACATTAGAGAGATCCAGGATATCTGCCAGCCCCGTTAGTCATCTGTAACAAATCAGTAGTTAGTGTAATTAAGTTCCAAGGTGCACTAATATAGATTGTTATCTTCGTCAGCTTAAACGTACATCATATACAATTTGGACTGTAAGGACTCTATTAAAGCCAGGATCTAATTTTTTATGTTAAGCAGAATAAGGATTAGTTAACCTCTCATACTGAGTGGGTTCATGTTCATGATTTGAAACTTTTAATTGATGGTTGCTTGCACCAAGGTAGCAGATAGGAAGGAGAGATTATACCTAAGATGGTAATGGGGACATGTTCCCTACTTCCCCATGGGGAATTCCTCCACTGGGTATCAGGGACGGGGAAAACTTCCTCCGTACGGGGAGGCTAATAGGGGAAATTCCCTCCCTATCAGGTTTGGCGGGTTTGGGGATGTTCCCCATGTCCCCGTACTCGAAACCAGCATACCCGCCCCGCTAGTATATATGTACACAATGCAGAAGCCCATGTCCAACATCTAGCCCAATTAGCAGGGAGTATATATTGCAAGTTCTAGCAGCTAACCCTAATTTTCCCCACTCCAGACCCAAATGCGCACCCACACCTAGCCGCCACAGGCACGTAGTCAGCTGTCACTCTCGCTCGCACTCCCAGCGACCCAGCTGACCGCTAGCGCAAGCAGAGAGTCGGTGACACGCCGACATTGTGCAACCACAGCCACGACACAAGAGTCGTGTGGAGGCGGAGTGGTGAGGGGACTGCGCCGGGCGTGGGCGGCGCGACGCGTCTCCAACCCCTGCAGGCTCCACCTATCCGTCTCCGTCGACGTCGCCATAGATCGAGCTCAAGCTCCGGTGGTACAGGTCGTGCGTAGCGCCCCCGCCCCCTACTTCCTCTTCCTCAACATGGATTCGCCCAACACTTCCTCTTCCTCGCCTACGCCTATGACTATGAGCTTCGACGGCGACAACGCAAGGAGAATAGTGAGCACAACTCTCTTTGTTGCATAAATCAATATTGACCAGTCCATGCTAATAGCTATGTCGAACTTGTTGTATACTTGATAAATCATGGAACAAGCATTTGTTAATTAAAAGAGCTAATTTTTAAGCATCCAAAAACTATTAATTTTCATGGTTTCATATTTTTCCTATATAGAGCACATCATGAAGAGGCTACATATAAATTTCATGAATTTATCACTCTTCTAAAATTAGTTATGAAATTCACAAGTTTCAGCTGAAAATAGAAAAGAAAAAGAAAAACCCTGTAGCACACTATTCACCTGAGTCACGGTCTTCGCATTTAGGCCTCTGTATTAGTTTCTATTCTGTTGCGAAGTCCCTATCACGATTCAGAGCAGAGGAGCGCTGGGGACGGCGATTTCCGGCCGCGGTAGTGCCTATCGACGGCGAGGAAGTGGCGGGGAAGCTCCATGGCGGTGAGGCGCACCCGTGGGCACCAGTAGTATGGCACAACGTGGTCCGTGGCCTCCTGACCATGTGCGCAGGCGCCGGTGGCGGTGTGGCAGTACTGCATGGCGGTGTGCTGACCAGCTCTGGCGAGAAGGCGGCCGGCATGGCGGGACAGCTTCAGAGACTTGGGGAGGCTCTAGGGCTAGGAGCCTGGGCTTGGCGGGACTACAAAGAGGCGTGGCCATGCGCAATGGAGCTCGGTGGCGCCCGGCTAGATTGGGAGGAGCGCATGCACGATTCTGGCGAGGCGAGGCTGCGCGGCTAGCTCAGGAGGTGCGCAACGTCAAGGCAAACACGGCTACGGGCTCAATTCGGCTAGAGGACGAGCGGTGGCGGTGGTGTGCGCCGGCGGATGGAGGCTCGACGGCGGCAGCGAGAGGAAGAAGAAAAAGAACGGTGGCCGGCTCTAGGCTTTTTATAGGCGAGGGCGAGACTGGAGAGGTGGCTAGCGCCTTCGCGAGCTCGTCCACGCAGGCGTCCGCGCGGGAAACGCCGTGAAGGCGCGGCCAAACGCTTCACAGCGGTGAGCAGGCAGGCCAGCAGCTCCCCTGACGGCTACTGTAGTGACTGAAACCACTTCCTTCTCCTCTCCTTTTCTTCAAGATCCAAATAGCAACTCGATCGACACCTTGAACAAAAGTTGTTCATCTACACGTCCTCTCCAACTTTGCTTAAGGAATCATCATCCAAAACTTGATAGTTTGAAAAATATAGAATTTCGAAGAGAGGCACTTTGAACTTGTAAAACTGCATTCAGTTAATGGGTTTTGGAAACAGTTTAGTTAATCAACTTTGAGCAATTAATTAGTGAATAACCACTAATCCCACATCACAACTAATTTCAAGGTAGTATAGCTTAAACATAACACTAAGTAAAGGAACAAAGTTTGAACAAATTTTATTCATGGAATTGCATTTAATAAATTTCCAAAATTGAACTAAATGCTGTTTTCAGTGTCTTAGACAAAATTTGCTAAGTGTGAAAAAACAGTGTTGGATTCAACTTTGGAGCTCAAATTTTAATTGGTTGGACTTGAATTCATACCCTACACGTGACACTAGTGTAAAGTACATACTTTGTACTAAAAAAATATTTTGACATATTTTAATTTTTTTGAGGAAATTCCAAACCATAAAATCACCGAACACCTTAATCAATATTTTTGTTGTCATTTCATGCCACACATAAACATTGCTTTATGCAACACTTGATTGCCATATTTGAAACATATGATGCTCACATGACATGATGCTTTGATGATTATGCATAATGATAAATATGAGTAAAGTTTTAATTGTTTTTTAACATCTAGGATGTTACAGCTACCAAAATGAAAAGTCGTCTTGTAATTTAAGGAGCTCCGTCTGCTCCGACAACTCTAGAAGCTTCATCCTCCGGTGGCGGCGCTCGTCAATTAAAATATCTAGGGTTTGATTTCAAGAACGCTACTCCTTTTATGTATTTTATCTGTTCTAACAATTTAGCATGTGTAAGATCAATGTTTTATGAATGATTGCAATTCAAGTATTTTTTATAATTAAATTGCTGCAGCCTAGAGAACGTGTGTGGTTCTGATTTTTATATTACATTGCTGCATGTTGCATATGCTTATCTGTTGATTCTGAACATATGTGCTTTTAATTTATGTATGTTGAATATGAAAATGTGGGTTTTTGATTTATGTATGCTGAACCTATGAACGTGTGGTTTTATAATTAAATTTCTTCATGTTACATAATTAAATTGCTGCAGACTTTATATTCACCATATGATTTATGTATGCTGAACCTGAACGTGTGTGGTTTTATATTCAGATATACCATGAGATTGACTCCGGGTAGTGGAAGCAGCAACCAACAAGAATCAGAACAAACCCCCACCCCACAAGCTGAGTTTGTTAAAGATACTGAGCCAATACTGGTTGAGACTGAGGATCAGGATTTTGGCACAAAGAGGAAGCTAAGATCTTTTATTTGGAATGATTTCAAGAAAGTGAAAGTATCCGATGATGTCAAGGCTCAATGCAAGCATTGTCACATGCAGCTTGGAGGGAGAAGCAGGAATGGGACTAAACATCTCCATGACCATTTGAGAATATGCACATTGAGAAAGAACAAGTTGACTAATCAGAACAAAACACTTGCTTAGTCTGCCTTGAGGTTCATTTCCCAGGAGGGGGGAAAATATCTGTAGAGAATTATACATTTGATCCTGAAGTCGCTAGAAGAGAGCTTGCTGACATGATTGTACTGCATGAGTACCCTTTATCTATGGTTGATCATGCTGGTTTTTCGAAGGTTCGTGAGTGCACTTCAGCCATTATTCTATGAAGATATGAAGTCTTGGACTGTTGTTCTCTGAAGGACTGCTCAGTGTTGTTTTGTGTTCTAAATTCTCACTTCTTTTAGTTATTTAGTGTTTGTATCCTATGCCAATGTGCCACTGCCACGAACTTGCATTGTAAACTTATGCCTTTGCTTTTGTTCTGCTGAGGCAAGTGCCATGTGCTTGCTTGTAGCCTTGCTGGTTGTTGCTGGATGTTGCTGTATGCAGTATGCTAGTTGCTTGGACTTGGATGGCTGGATGCCATAATCTGTGAGACTGACTGAGAAACTGAGAATGTGACTAAGTATCAGTGTATTACTGTATGCTATGATTATGATGTGTGTTTCAACTTTGGATGGAAATTGATAATCCTGTGTTAGTCATGTGCTGATGTGCTCATATAGTCATATATATTGATATATCATGCAGCCTGTTCGTTTCGCTGGTTTATTGTGCTGAAAGCACTGTTCGCTGGTTTGTTGTGAGAGAAAAACACTGCTGGATGGCTGCTGATTCTGCTGATAAGTCCAAACGAATAGGGCGCATGATTTGTTAGGTGCCTTGTCAATTTAGAGTATATTATATTATGTGCTGAACTGTTTAATGCTTATTGTGCTATTGCTTTCATCTTGTTGAGTGTCGGGTACAGGGATCCTCGTGGGGATTAATTCCCTGCAGGGAACGGGGATGGGGAAGAAATGCCCCCTGATGGCCTTCGTGGGGACGGGGATGGTGGGTCAATCCCCGATGGGGAATTTTTCATGGCCATCTTTAATTATATCGTGGACACACAGTGACATTAGACTGCAGATCCAGTCCGTTTCACTCAGTCTCTGGGAATGAAACAGATCAGAAAGGATCTAAGTACTACAAATTGCGAGTGCGAACAAATAGGAAGGCAAATTAAAAAGAAAAAAAAATAAAATGGTGCTGAGTTGTGTATGTAGGCACTATGCTACGTAGGAATGGAGGAATTGTGAAACGAACTGTGGGCCAAGCAAGCTAGATTTAATTATTAGTATATATCGAGATATGGCCGTATGGGAAGCTGCTAGAGCTCATCATCGTCATTAAACAAACAAAGATAGATACATAGCCCAATAAAGCCACGCACCTTGCTATGCTTACCACCACCAAGTAGGCCAAAGCCCTGATTGGAGCGGCTAAATTCTAAGAGCACTAGTACAGAGACGGGCTTTACTCCCGGTGGGGAACCCCCTCTAGTCCCGGTTCCCCACCCGGGAGCAAGCATCCGGGACTAAAAGGGGGTCCTTTAGTCCCGGGTGAGGAACCGGGACTAAAGGAGGACCTTTAGTCCCGGTGGGTAACACCAACCGGGACTAAATGTGCCTCCTGACATGCCACGATGGCCAGCACCTTTAGTCCCGGTTGGTAATACGAACCGGGACTAAAGGTTTTTTTTCTTTTCTTTTCATTTTTTTGTTTTCTTTTCAAAATAGGTTTTCGAAGTCGTATTGTACGCTGCTAATTATACATTTATACGCGCATATAGTATGTTTCGGTTCAAGCACAATGAACGTATTAAATCACACAATTCAAGCATATATATATATATATATATATATATATATATATATATATATATATATATATATATATATATATATATATATATATATATATATATATATATATATATGCATGCATCATATATATATTTACATGCATGCATGCATATGTGTATTTTACATTATATTATTTCATGTGCATATATTACAAAAGATTGCATTATAGTTGTTGTGACATAACGAGTTTCTTCTCATCCTCTAGCTTGGCTTCAATGGCAGTGTTGGGTCGAAGTAGAACTCGCCCTTGGAATCGATGACCTGCTCATTAAAAAATCCGGCTATAGACTCTTGAATTGCTTTGATTTGGTCTTGCCGTATGACCTTTTCCTCCAACCATCGAGTCTACAGGTTTGAATTAAAGGAAAATAAATTAATATATGTACATATATATATAAAGACATAGTAACACAATCAATAATAATAATTAAATGAATATATAGTGTATTTTTAACGTACTTTGAGTCTCTCTGTAGGAGTTCTTTGGGAGACCACCTTGATAAACTTGCAAACATAGTAACCACAATAGTTGTTCCCCTGTTCCTGCCTCAGACACCACTTTACGAGAAAAAGATTTGTCATCCAATCTGGTGATCCGGTGAAAGCTATATGTTTAATTAATAAAGATGATGCGATTCAGGGGACTTACTTTCAATGGGATTACATTCAGTGGCGCTTTGCATTTTTCCATGTGTTGCTTCTCAATAAAGGTTTTCCAAACACTGCCCAATAAAAAATTTGCCACATCATTAGATATAGTTAATCATCATGTTTGTGTGTATATATAGTTGCTAGAGATCCCGAAATTACCTCTGGATAATATCTATCATATCTTGGTAGTCTTGTTGTGGTTTTCTCAACGAGTCATAGATTATCAAGTGACTTTTCACCAGATCGATGTCCATCAATATCCAGTGATTGCTGCATATGTTTATAGGATATAACGCATAACACTCATTAATTAACTAGAATCAACATATGAGCCATTAAGGCTATGATCGACATGATTAACACTCACTTGAAGTTATAGGGAAAGAGTATATCCTTCTTGTGGCGTTGGTTCACTAAGAAGTTCATGAGGTTACTCTCTGACTCAGACTTCCAATTAGTCATTGGAGTAATTGGGTCTTTGAATACTATATGGGGATCAACAAAACCAATTTCATTGCATCCTTCCTTTCTGAGCTCTGTCATTGTAAATCTGCATATATATAGTACTTGTTAGGATAATTTATATGCATATACACACATATGATGAGTTTAATAATAGATCGAAAGAATTATTACTTACAGGCAATAGCAGCTAATGATAACTTTGTCCAGAGATGTCAGGTGGCATAGTTGATGAAATTCTGCAAAGTCAACATACATAACATCATCGCCACGAAACCAATGTTCGTCTCTAATTCTGACACCAACGCAGAAGTCTCCACTGGTAGACGCCTGCATGTACCACTTGTTTAGCAGGTACATTTGCGTCCCCAGATCAGATAAGGCTTGAGGGTTGTATAGACTCTGGCCTAGTACAAATTTTTTCTTCCAAATATCAACCTCCGCCGCACTCTCAATGTTTCCATCACCAAACATCTGGTAAAGGTCGAGACCAGTCTCATCAAGAAATTCACCAAGGTGATCCAAATCGACATCCGGAGGTATGTTTGCCTGATGCATTAATCCTAAATTCGAACCATATTCATTACCAACAACTAGCGGGGGGATTGATTGGTGCGCTTGTTGTCCGAGTTGGGCAACTCCTTTCCCTGCCCGCTTCTTTTTCTGTGCCGCCTCAATTGACTTGGTGAGAGTGCGGTCATAGTCTGATAACGTTGATTTGGACGGCTAACGAGATTCCCGCTGTTGATGCTGGTAAGAAGTCACCTTTTTTCTTAAAATATCCGGAGCTACGAAGAAGTACGGTTTCTCTGGGTTTCTCCTTGCTTCTTGATTCATTTTAAGTTTGTCATAGAATCTAGACATGTCTTTTTTATATGCATCAGTTCCTTCTTCCTTATCTTCAGATATTATTTTGGGAATAGCCCTTGGTTTCACGGTGGCTTTCTTTGCAGGCGGGGACTGGTTCTTCGTTTGAGGGGCTGGCCTCTTGCTAGGCTTCTTGGTAGGCGGGGGCGGGGGAGGCGTTGGAGACCTCCTTGGAGGTGTTGGCAGCGGCGTTGGAGACCTCCTTGGAGGTGGCGGCTGCGGCGTTGGAGACCTCCTTGTAGAGGGTGTGGATGCAGCCTCGTCTTCCAACATAATATCATCGTACAGAGCACTATGATGATCTGGCGATTGAACAATTGGATTTAGGTTGGGGGAGGATCTGCTACAAAAAAAGGAATGACATATTATTATGAGCAGATTGTTAATTATTTAAGCCAATACAAATTAATGATGTAGTGTTTTCATCCGCACGTACCTATGGTGAGGTAGTTCAGGAGGAGGTGGAGCCGACATCCCTGGAATGATGATGTAGCGCTTGCGCCATAGAATGAATGTCTTCTCCGCTTCTCCTAGAGTCTTCTCACCATCACCTCCAGGAATATCAAGAGGCAAATCACTAAAACCTTTTTCAGCTTTATCTACCGAGATGGTGGCATATCCTTCTTGGATTATATTCCCATGAATCCTTGGTGTCTTGGTTCGGTCGATAGGATTAACAAGACCGATAGCCACCTTGATTGTGGAATTCTCCTTCGGAATGTGTAGCTCACACGTTGTACAAGGTTCAGTGACGTCATCCACAGGGAAGTGCAGTCCTGTGTCCCCTTGATTTGGTATCTCCGTGGAAGCGCAGCTGCTTTTCAACTGAACAGATTGGCTAATGTTGATTCCTGGCTCTGATGCCTGCTTGCTTGCACTCACTGCTATTTGCACTTGCCTTTTGATTTCCTCCTGCATTCTCGCTTCAAGGTTTTTTTCCCGCTCCTGTGCTTCACGCACCGCTTCCTCCAACCTCTGGAGCCGTTGTGCCTCTTCTTCCTTCTTTCTCTGGCGACTTCTGTAGGAAGGTCTGTCCTGAGGGAATCCATGCTCCCACGAGACACTTCCTTTGCCTCTAGTTCGGCCACCATGTTCAATAGTCCCGATGGCGTATGTCAGCTCATCCTTATCTCTGTTGGGCCTGAACGCACCACTAGCAGTAGCTCTCTGAGCATAAAACAATCTTTCTGCTGCTTCTTGCAGTCTTGCGCCATAAACGCACTTCCCTGTCTCCTGGTCTAGTGTTCCCCCATGAGCGAAAAACCAATTCTTTGCACGTTCTCCCCACTCGAGTGATTCTGGTCTGATACCCTTGGCAAGAAGGTCTGCTTCCATTTTGTTCCACTTCTTAATGGCAGTCGGGTAGCCACCTGATCCCAAGGTATGGTGGTATGTCTTCTATTGGGCATTACGTTGGTTCTTTATCACTCGACTCACACCCTCTTCCGAAGTCTTGTATTGTACAAAATCATCCCAATAGGGCCTCTGCTTTGAGATCGGGCCTGGGACAGTAAAATCTGGTGCTATATTCTTCTTGACATACGTCGTGTATAGGTGTTTCTTCCAAGTCTGAAACTGGGTGGCCATCTTCTTCATTGCCCAATCCCTAACTCGCTCCTTCAATTCATCACCATCTATTATATCATCATAATCATCTGTTTGGAGCGTGAAATGTACCAAGACATCATTCCAAATTAACGCCTTGTCACGATCGGAGACAAAACTGATATGAGGAGCATTGGTCTTCTTCTTCCATTCACGGGTACTAATCGGGAGCCGGTCCCGTACAAGGTAACCACAGTGGTGCACAAATTTCATTTTATTCGGCCCCCCCGGTTCTCCTGTATCCACATTGAACTCCGAGATGATGAAGCGACCCTCCAATGGCTTTTTGGGACCTCGAACATTTTTACTCTTCGTTGTAGTTGTTGATGTCGATCCAGAGGGCTACAAAACATAAACATTATTTTTAATGTCATGAGCACACATAAGACATATGATAATATATATATATAGCTAATAATAAAAAATATATACTTGGCCAATATGTTGTTGCTCATTTTGTTCAAGAGCTAAGTACTGACTCCCGTCATCTACATCCTCTTGCACGTTATTTTTAGCACCATCATCGCCGGCAACTTGAGTGCCAGTGTTGATCAAATTCATCATCAACTCCTCCTCATCCATATTTCTCGGGTCGGCCATCTAGCTTCAAAAAACAAAACCAATATATAGTACGTCAACCATGTAGTCATTCATCATATGAGAAAAGTCTATGTTAATAATATAAGTATAAGTCATTATGAAATGTAAGTATATGTGTCTTATTGCTCATATAGCCATTACTATTTCCGAAATTATAAGAATTTATTTTCTTCTTCTACAGGCGATCTCTGATGCTATGATATAAAGTTTGAAGATAGTCTTCCCGGAAAAAAATATGTAATGCTCATATTACTTTAGCAACATTAATATATTATATCTGTATATTCAAAGTTCACAAATGAAGAAACATGTGATATTTTTGATAAACTAAAAAACGCTTAGTTTACAAACTGGGTATCAAAATTGAGTTCCTATTTGACCATTATATATCCTACAACAAATCCTTCAAAAAAAACCCTACATGAATATATTTGGATAAAATTTCGTTAACAAACATTGATCTATGTCCTCGGTGGAGGGCCTCGGGCGCGGAGGAGGGCGCGGTGGAGGGCCTCGGGCGCGGAGGAGGGCGCGGTGGAGGGCCTCGGGCGCGGAGGAGGGCGAGGGCGCGGTGGAGGGCCTCGGGCGCGGAGGAAGGCGCGGTGGAGAGCCACGGGCGCGGAGGAGGGGCACGGGCGCGCGCGGTGGAGGCCGCACGAGGAAGAAGACGGCAGCGCCGGTGTCACGGAAGACGAACGGACGCGGTGCGAGGAGAAGAGGGCGGCGGTGTTCGACGAGGAAGAAGACGAGCGGATCGATCTGCCAGGCGCCGGAGGTTATATAGCAGAGGAGAATTACTCCCGGTTCCAGCCACCAACCGGGAGTAAAAACCCTTTACTCCCGGTGCGTATTACCAACCGGGAGTAAAGGTACCTTTACTCCCGGTGCGTGTTACCAACCGGGAGTAAAGGTATACCTTTACTCCCGGTTGGTAACACGCACCGGGAGTAAAGGCTTTTTTTGGCGGGCCACGAAACTGCAGCCCACCTTTACTCCCGGGTGGGCTTCCCACCCGGGAGTAAAGGTGGCCTGCAGTTTCGTTTCCCGCCTGTTTTAAGGAATAGTCTTGTTAAATACAATAGAAATGCAATAGTTTTTATTAAATACATAGTAAATTAAATAAAAGGCATAAAATTATTTTGTTAAAAATATGAATTTTATTTTTGTTTATTGCACATAGGAAAAATCGATAACCTAACTTTTTTTATTTTTTGTTAGAATTATGAAACATAATGTAACTAATATTTATTATTTCGTTAATGCAAAATGTATTGTTTAATTAAAATTATTAAAATTATTGGTTTTGGACAGGAAATTTGTTTTCACATCATTTTAACGTTAATATTTTAATATTTCATCACTCAGTAACCAAATCAAACATTGATTTAATTTGAAACATGACATAATAAACATCTGAATTCACAATTATTACATAATATCTCAAACACACACTATATTAAATCACTATATCATCAAGTGGGCACAGCAGTGAACTTCTTCTTTACGTATGTCCCTTGGTTATGATCGCTTCGTAACCATGGAGTGTCCTCATCATTTACCAAGATGCTAGGGTCTTTGTTCACTTTGAAGGGTGGAATTCGGTCATCCTTTTCATATTCTTCTGACATGTCCGACTTGTCCTCAATTCCCACGATGACTCTTTTCCCTGAAAGAACTATGTGGCGCTTTGGCTCTTTGGTTGAGTCATTATCGTTTTTCCCTCTTTTTGGTTTGGTAGACATATCATTGACATAGAACACCTGATTCACATCCTTGGCAAGGACGAATGGTTCGTCTTTGTACCCAATATTACTAAGGTCTACTGTTGTCATTCCATACTCGTTGTCTACTGTTACCCCGCCTCCGGTCACCTTGACCCATTGGCACTTGAACAATGGGATCTTCAAAGTAGGTGCATATTCTAGTTCCCATATTTCATCTATGCGTCCATAATATGTCTGCTTATTCCCATTCGGGTCTGTGGCATCTATGCGGACACCACTGTTTTGGTTGGTACTCCTTTTATCTTGGGCTACTGTGTAGAATATGTTCCCATTTATCTCGTACCCTTTGTATGTGACGATATGCCATGATGGTTGCATAGCCAATAAATACAGTTGCTCATGGATGCTCTCATCACCTTGACATTTTTTTTGCAACCAACCGCCGAAAGTTTCCATGTGCTTATGCGTAATCCAAGCTTCAGTCTTCCCTGGAAACTCGGATCGTAAGAGATCCTTGTGTGTCTCAATATACGGATCTACCAAAGAGGAGTTCTGTAGAACTGTGTAGTGCGCTTTATTGAAATAATCATCATCCATACCAATATATGTTTTCCTCCCTAGTGTCCCCTTTCCGCTTAGTCTCCCCTCATGTCTCGATTCAGGAACACCAATCGAGTCAAGGTCGGGAATAAAGTCAACACAGAACTCAATGACCTCTTCTGTTCCATAGCCCTTGGCGATGCTTCCTTCTGGGCGAGCACGGTTGTGAACATATTTCTTCAGGACTCCCATGAATCTCTCTAAGGGGAACATGTTGTGTAGGAACACAGGACCGAGAGTGAAAATCTCCTTGACTAGGTGAACTAGGAGGTGTGTCATAATATCAAAGAAGGAAGGAGGGAACACTAACTCAAAGCTGACGAGACATTGAACCACATCATTCTGTAGTTTAGCTAGATCAGTTGGATCAATTGCCTTCTGAGAAATTGCATTGAGGAATGCACATAGCTTTACGGTGGCTAGACGTACATTTGGAGGTAGAATTCCTCTTAATGCAACTGGAAGTAATTGCGTCATGAGAACGTGACAGTCATGGGACTTTAAGTTACAGAATTTCTTCTCTGGCACATTTATAATACCCTTTATATTCGAGGAGAATCCAGATGGTACCTTGATGTTGTTTAAGCATTCAAACATGATTTCCTTCTCCTCTTTGCTTAGAGTGTAGCTAGCAGGACGTAAGTAATGGCGTCCATCATCTGTCTTCTCTGGATGCAGGTTGTCTCTTTCTCTCAAACAACGTAGGTCCTGTCGTGCTTCAAATGTGTCCTTAGGCTTTCCATACACACCCATAAAGCCTAGCAGGTTCACACAAAGATTCTTCGTTAGGTGCATCACGTCGATCGAGCTACGGACCTCCAGGACTTGCCAATAGGGTAGGTCCCAAAATATGGACTTTTTCTTCCACATGGGTGCGTGACCGTTAGCGTCTTTCGGAATAGGTTGGCTTCCATGTCCTTTTCCAAAGACGACTTTCACATCATTGACCATATCGAGTACATCCTCACCGGTTCGGTTGCGAGGCTTGGTCAGGTGGTCTGCTTTCCCTTTAAAATGCTTACCTTTCTTTCTTACGGGGTGATTTGCAGGAAGAAATCGACGATGGCCAAGGTACACGACCTTTCGACATTTTTTCAAGAATACACCTCTAATATCACCGAAGCAGTGTGTGCATGCATTATATCCCTTGTTTGACTGTCCTGAAAGATTACTTAGAGCAGGCCAATCATTGATTGTTACGAACAACAATGCTCGCAGATCAAAGTGTTCCTGTTTGTACTCATCCCACACACGTACACCTTCTTTATTCCACAAAATGAGAAGTTCATCAATAAGTGGTCTCAGGTACACATCGATGTCATTGCCAGGTTGCTTCGGGCCTTGGATGAGCACAGGCATCATAATGAACTTCCGCTTTATGCATAACCAAGGAGGAATGTTGTAGATACTTAGAGTAACAGGCCAAGTGCTATGACTACTGTTCTGCTCTCCAAAAGGATTGATACCATCTGTACTTAAAGCAAACCTTAAGTTTCTTGCGTCATTTGCAAACTCCGGGAATTCTCTGTCGATTGCTCTCCACTGGGACCCATCAGCAGGGTGTCTCAACATATTGTCTACCTTACGGTCTTCTTTGTGCCATCATAACAATTTTGCATGTTCTTTGTTTCTGAACAGACGTTTCAAGCGTGGTATTATAGGAGCATACCACATAACCTTGGCAGGGATTTTCTTACGTGGACGTTCGCCCTCAACATCACCAGGGTCATCTCGCCTGATCTTATACCGCGACGCATGGCATACCGGGCATGCATCTAATTTCTCGTACTCTTTGCCATGGTATAGGATGCAGTCATTAGGACATGCATGTATCTTCTCTATTTCTAGCCCCATAGGACAGATAACTTGTTTTGCTTCGTAGGTAGTGGCGGGCAATTCATTGTACTTCGGAAGCATCTTCTTTTCGATTTTTAGTAACTCTCCAAATCCCTTGTCAGATACACCATTCTTTGCCTTCCATTGCAGCAATTCTAGTGTGGTTCCCAACTTTTTCTGCCCTGCATCACAAGTTGGGTACAACAATTTCTTGTGATCTTCTAGCATCCGCTCGAACTTGATCTTCTCCTTTTCGCTTTCACATTCTCTTTGTGCATCACGAATGACCTGACAAAGATCATCAGCCGGCTCATCTTCTACGGCTACCTCTTCTTCAGCTTCTCCCATTGCAGTATCATTGAGGCACGCACCATCAGGAATAATATCATTGTCGTCCCATTTTTCTTCTTCATCTTCTTCCATTACAACACCGGTTTCTCCGTGCTTTGTCCAACAAATATAGTTTGGCATGAAACCCGACTTGAACAAGTGCGAATGAAGAGTCCTTGAGCAAGGATATTCCACTGTATTCTTACATATGGCACATGGGCAGCACATGAAACCGTCGCGTTTGTTTGTCTCGGCCGCACGTAATAAAGAATGCACGCTGTCAATGAACTCTTGTGAGCGGCGATCAGCATTATACATCCAATGACGGCTCATCTACATTACATGACATAAATATCATATTAAAACCTAGATCATAATTAATTATTTATACAACATGCGTGCCACCACAAAAGATACAAATTTATGAAAGCATCGCTACAATGTAGACAATCTCAACTACCACTAAAAGAACTAAAGCTAAAATACATTTCAGGAGCACAAGGATTTCGCGACCAATCTCAACTAAAACAGACAGATCCCCCGATTGTGCAACATCTTTGGGCTTCTTCGGCTGGATCACTGCCTCATTAGCCGCCGTATCTGCCTGTTGTGCAAGATATTTTTGCACGAGTTCAACATACTCTTCCTCCCAGTAGAAGCCTGAACATCGTCCACTACCATCCCACTGAAATTAAAACAAAAAATTAGAACTTTAATCACAACCATCATGAAAATAGGTATAAACTAACCATAATCATTAAATACGATAAAATAACTCACATTGCGATCCGGACACTTGTAGAAGATACGATCCTTGTTGGGACCCTCCTTCTTCACTCGGTACTCCATCACAATCTTCGTCTCATCATGACACTTGCCACATGGAATGAGAGGAAGGCCCGGCCTAAGTCGCTTTGAAAACCCATGAGAGGCCGAGGACCCGGAAGCAGTTGCCATCTACTCTCTATACTCATTTTTTAATACACTATAAATTTCTTCTTTTATAAACAAATAAAATTAACAAACTATAAAATTATCTACATCTCTAAACAATGATATTTTTAACCTTCTTTCATGTAAATATGCAAGCTTAAAGTGATTTTGAGCTCAAATTGCTTACAAATGAAAAAAAACCACAATAAAGAACCATAAATATATATAGTGAATAAAATGGCATAAGAAAATGGTAAAAAATGAGAGTATGAGATTGGTAACCTTTACAACTGAAGAATCGACGGAGGAATCGAAGAATGGATGGAGGAACAATGGAGGGAGGGAGGAAGCAAGAACACCAGTGAGCTTCAAAATGTGCTGAGCTCGGGCTCGGGGAGGAAGGAGGAGACGGCCGATTTATAAAGGGAGAACATTTAGTCCCGGTTGATAGATCCAACCGGGACTAAAGGTAACTTTCCAACCCCGGGCGCAGCCACGGCCCGGGAGTAGACCTTTACTCCCGGTTGGAGCCACCAACCGGGAGTAAAAGTATACCTTTAGTCCCGGTTGGTGGCTCCAACCGGGACTAAAGGTCCTTGCCACCTCTGTCTGGCGCAGTAGCCGTTGGGCAGGGACCTTTAGTCCCGGTTGGAGCCACCAACCGGGACTAAAGGTATTTCTAGTCCCGGGGGCAAAAAATTCCGGGACTAGAGCCCATTTTGGCCGAGGATCAAAGGTCTGTTCTCTACTAGTGGAGAAGGCAGCTTTTGATCAGCCGCCTGCAGCAGCCCCTTGTTAGAGAAGTTTGAACCAGAAAAAGCTAACAGTACTGGGAGAGTAGAAGCAGCCAAGTGACTCCGTTGCGGCAGAGCAGCTAGACAGAGAGAGAGAGCGAGCGAGCTTAGACGATGATCAATCTGTGACCGCGAGTCAGTCATCGGCCTCCCACTCTTACTACTTTCGTTTGTGGTATATGTGCTTTTAATTGTTTCAAATTTAGCTACGTATGAATTGTACCGGGCATTACCTCTTGGCTGTCAGAACTTGTTAGATTTGAGAGGTACAGTCGCTGGAAGTGATACATTCTGTTTGGTTGTTACCCTCCATTACAATGCAGTGGACTTATATGGCTTCATCATGCACAAATGCGTACATCCAAACGCCCCATACTTCTACCACAAAGGCAACCTCGCCACGGAGAAGTACAAGAAGATCAGAATGTGGAAGAAGCTAGGCCTTAGGGATTACAATGCGTGACCTCTTTGATTAGACAAAAGAACTAGCGATGATGACTCTGAAACATTTGAAGTTCTAGTTTCCTATTTACTTTAGTCAAAGTGTAACATGTTCGTGCTACGATGATGAGACACATGTATGATGTGCATATTATGTATAGTAGTTATCGTAAATCAAAGTGGCCACAGAATAAGTTATTCTATGGCCAGCTATAGCAGTACTTATTCTTCGGCCACTTCGAGTTACTATAATGACTGTACTAATTTATGAGATTGCTGTAACTCCTCCTAAGTGAAAACTAAATTTAAATGAGATGGCGAAAAACGAAATAATTCAAACCTGCAAAGCATTAACAGAGACAGCAGAGCTGAGACGACCGCCTTTGTTAAACATTAATAGAGGCAGACGTCTTAAATGCTCCCGCCTCTATTAAAGTATTAACGGAGGTGGGTGCCTTAGCACTACCGCCTCCGGAAAGCCTGATTAACAGTGATGCTTTGCCAAGGGCAGACTCCTTGCAGGCCTCTGAAAATACAAAACGACCGTCTCTGAAAACCTACACAGTAGTAGTGTTGCTGGAATTGACACATTTTGTTTAGTTGTTACCCTTTTATCCAAAACTTTGTGGCCTGGAACACGTGTACGTGTTGTCGTATTAATTGTACTCGCATTAGGCATCGACTATTTTGTTTAATCTAAACCATTACATCATAGTAATCCAATAGTAGTGTATGTTCCTTTTCTTTTCAATTGATGTGCTATTTATTAATTGTATTAGGCATGGACGTACCACAAATATACTGCAAAAGAAAGCAAACGGATTGTAGCATGATTACGCCAGTATGATTGTTCAATATAGGCCTGCCAATCCGGCGAACTGCATGGCAAATTCCGGTGAAATGTAAATGGTGCCGTGCTTGTTCTGCATATGGTGGCGCTTCCAAGATGATTTTCCACTGACCTATCGATGCTGACTAGCTAGATTATTGTGCAGATACAAACGATATTAGATTGTCAATTACCTCAATGTGACGGCCAAGTCGGCTTCGGTCCGATAAACTTCAAACGACAGCACTGGGTTTGCTTTGTACGAGTAGGTATCATGTTCTAGCGACAAATCAATCGCGTGGTAGATTTTGAGTTCGAGGATTTTAATATTTAATTTATTGTTTTGATGACATATTCTTTTCTTTATTTTTTTAATTCCAAATTTACCAATGTACTAATCATTTTGGATATAGACTCTTTGGTTAAACCTGGACGGTTAGATCATCATAAAGTCCAATGATGCATACTCTTCTCTTTTTTTTCGATTAATCTGGTGATTTGTAGGCCCTCTCGACGAACATGGTGCCTTCTTTTGATTCTGTTGTACAAATATAATAGATAGATTTATCTTACTTGATGCAGACTCTATATTAAACTAATACCGTGAGATCATCATAAAATCCACAGTGCATATTTTTATCTTTTTTCCAATAATCTATTTATTCTCGGCCGTTAGGTCATCATAAATCCAACAGTACATATTCTTCTCTTTTTTTGATACTCTATTTATTATCAGCCGCTAGATCATCATAAAATCCAACGGTGTCTATTCTTCTTTTTTTCCTAATTAAACTCATGATTTCTAAACCCTCTCAGCGAATGTGGTGGCTCCTTTTGATTTTGTTGTATTAATATAGATAGATAGACAAAATACATATTAACGGTTCATTATTGGGCAACTGAAGGGAGGCTTATTACAATCTTACACAGCTGAATATAAACCGCAGCGGCTCCCGTAAGAGTCACTGCTACACAAATGATTTTACGAGGCACTGGGCATTGATTAACGGAGGCAGGCACATGAGGGTGCGCCTCCGTTAATCGCTGGCAGCCCCCGCAGCTAAGCGGCTGCCTCGATTAATGGTTAACGGAGGCGGCCGACATAAGGAGACCATCTCCGTTAATGATCCATTAACGGAGGCGGTCGTTTTATGATAACCGCCTCTGTTATCCGATTAACCGAGGCGGCCGTCGTATGCTATCCTCCTCCGTTAATGGACTATGAACGGAGACGGACAACTTAAGCCATCAGCATATCCGTTAATCCATTAACGGAGGCGCTTTGGCTATTTGCACAATATACGGCGCAAGTGACGACCACACTTGACGGAATGGGAAAACAAACCACTACGGTGACGCCACAATATACGGCGCAAGTGAGGACCACAATATAGGGCTCCTCAGGTCACAACTCAGATGGAGATGCTGTTTGGAATACCCATGGCGGTGAAGCCGTCGGCATCGCCCTTCGTGTCGGAGGTGTTGGGGCAGAGCAGCGTGTAGGGGAACTTGGCCGGCCCGTTGCGGTTCTTGAGCAGTGGATCCTTGTTCATGGCCTTCACGCGGGTCTCGATCTTAGTCAGCTGCCTGCCGAACTGCTTGAACGCCTCCAGCGCCCTGGCATCCGACGTCCACTCAGGCGTGTCGCGCTGGCCAAGGTACACCTCATCGGGGGAGTGGCTGGACAGGATCTCCAGCAGCGAGATGCCGACGAGGGCCTCGAACTTGCAAGTGATGGTGCGCACGAACACCTTCTCCGGATTGCGCTCCAGCTCCGCGTACTCGTCGCTGCCCGGCACCGGCATCGGCTTTCGGCTGACGGACGGACGGTTCGGGAGGTAGCCCGCGTACGGGTACTGTCCGAAGTTGACGGCCGCGTGAAGCGCCGACGCGATCCAGATGATGGTGGCGCAGGCCTTGGCCAGCTCCGCCACCGTCTGCATCTCGGGCCACCAGGGCGCGTCCTTGAGGTCGGCGTGGCCGACCTCGCGCGCCTCCTTCCACCACGACTGCAGCTCCACGTCCGCCTGCAGCACGGCGTCGTTGGGGTAGTAGATGCCTAGGTACTCCGTCACCCACTTCTCGATCGCGTCCCAGATGGCCAGCCCGTCCGACGCGTACGGGTAGTCCTTCACCAGCAGCCGCACCTTGTACTTTTCCGATGGATCGGCAACCGCCATGCCTCTGCATATATTGCACGTTAATAATCCTAATACAAATTGTGTTTGTTAACTACTCCTGCATTGGCGTCACTGCGCAATGCTAGCTACTAACCTCTTGATTAGGTCGTCGGGGAGTGCCTGCTCGGTGAAGTTCCAGCTTCCGTAGACTTTGGAGGAAATCTCGAACGCGTACTGGCGCGGGAAGACGGTGGCCTCGAAGATGCCACCGGCGTTGACGAGCAATTGGCGCGCGCTGGAGTTGATGTTCATGGTGTCGCGGTAGTGCGGCTGGAGCAGCTTGTGCACGGGGTGCGTCACGCTGAGCTGCCGGTTGGTCGCGATGACGAACGGCTCCATCACGGCGTGCGTGTTGAGCCAGTGGCTGACGAGCTGGTGCCAGCAGTAGTCGTTCACGTTGGCGTAGGCCTTGGCCAGGTGCCACACCCACGCCTCCGCGCCGGTGGTCGACGTGGGCGTGTACACGGTGCTCTTTGCGGCAGTCACGCCGTCCGGGAGCACGTCGGGCAGGCTCAGCTCGATGGCCACCGGCACGAGCGTGCCGTCGCCGCGCAGGAACAGCAGGGTCCTGGTGGCGTAGATGAAGTTGCCCTCCAGGCTGTTGATTCTGACCAGGAACGGCATGAAGTTGTCGTGGTGGTCCAGGATGTAGAGCCGGTTGCCGTCCAGCGCCTGCTGCACGGTGAGGCCCTCTAGCTTGTTCTCGAGGTGCGCCTCCGTGATGGTGCTCGTGTGGTCACCGTACTTGCTCGGGTCAAGACTGCTTCTCGGAGGGAAATCCTGAAAACATGGCCGGGGCCGGCCGGCCGGGTAGGAAGAATTAATTAAATTGCTGGAGGCTCGAGTTCTTCCAACGACTTTATTTCAAGTCAGTTGAGGCTGAGGATGGATCTCGCTCGTTCCCTAGCTCACCGTGAGACGCCTGACGATCATGGGGTTCACGCCGGCGAGAATCTCCCGTCCAAACTCCTCATCCGTCATCCAACCTGTCTTGTTCTCTGCGTGCATACATGGCCAGAATAATCGAGATGGAATGGAATAACTAAATTAAAGACAAGTTTCGCTTTTGCACGCAGAGATGATGGACCTTTGATGAGTTGCGGCATGGGGTGCTTGAGGAGGTAGTCGCCGCCGACCGGGAGGACACCCTTGAGCTCGAGTGGGGACTGCTTCCGCAGCTCCTCGAGGGCTGGTATTTTGGGCAGCTGGATCCCGCCCTCGTAGAGCCTCGTAATGTCCTTGAAGGAGTCGAACTCGACGCCCTCGTAGAGCCTCTTGATTGCCGGCATGACGGCGATCACGAGTGCCTTGATCGCATGGACGTAGAAGTTCGACTTCTTGATGAGGCCGAAACGCTCGTCGCGCGGCACGTAGACGTCGCCGATGACCAGCGTCGGCCTGCTCTCCCTGGTCGGGTCTGTATGTCGTGCCAAGTGAAAAAGAAATTGTTGGCTGTGCGTCCGTATCCGTAGGTTAAAACAGGGAAGACGAAAGGGGAGGGGTCGCGGACGCACCGGTTTCGATGGTCTTTCGCCCAGTGCGGCAGCGGCGCGGGTAGGGGTATTCCTTGGTGCCGCCGAGGACGCGGCGATTCGGGCCCAGGTCGTTGTAGACGTCGTAGCGGTAGACGCGGTCGTGCACCTGGTACGGGCCCTGCTGGTCGTCGCCCCTCAGGTTCCGGAGCTCGTCGTCGCGGTAAGGCTTCAGCGCCGCCGGCATCTGGCTGGGAAGGTACGTCTGCGTAGACAAGAGAACGTGTGTTCATGTCTAGAGACTCATCATCAGCACCTTGGTTTGCTAACGAACATTGGGCTCAACTAAATCTACTCACGTCGTTGGAGAAGAAGACGCGGTTGTAGCGGTACTTGGACTGCGGGTACACCCATGAGTTGGCGACGAAGACGATGGTGCCGTGGCCGGGGACGTCGTCAAGGGTGATGGTCTTGAGGAAGAACTTGGAGGCGTGGTTGTTCTTGACGATGATGGCGCCTGGGATGCCGTGCTTCTCCACCTCCCAGTTGAAGGTGACCGGGAACTGGTTCTCGCTGGCCCCCTGCCACTTCAGGTTTGCCTCCGCGCACACCATCCCGCAGTTGCCATTGTCTGCGCACGCCGGTCAGTGTCGCCGTAAGTATTTTATATATATAAATAAATATATATATATAATATAATTCATAAAAGTATTAAGTATTCGTTCTTAGATTCCAGTTTACTATAGATTTTTGCGTTCAAAGAAACTATATATAGATTTAAAGTTGATCGATTGGCCGTTGTTTTTGTCATTACCGGCAAATGTGTCCTTGTGTTCCGATGAAAGCCAATACGTATTGGTATCGGACTCTTATCATCACTCGATACGAGTTGTTATAACTCGTATGAGCACGAGCCATTAGTGCAAGTCACATACGATGTACGGAGAGCGCAACCTAATACGTCTTGAAATCGGGCTCCGTATCGACCATTGCTAGGCACGAGTTCTTCTAGTATGATCACGGGTCATGAGTCCAACTCATTTAAGAGATGGAGAGCATGAGTATAGTTTTTTGGGAAGTAAAAAAGGTAGGATAGAAGAAACTTTCCACTGTCCAAGTAGTTAGAGGGAGTTGGACGAAAAAATAGAGATAAAATATTAGCTCTTTAATATTAAGGTATTGATTTTATGATGTCCATCACAGCTATAATATAAATTAATATTATTAATAATATGACAATGTTCTCTTAAATCCTTATTGAATTAAAATACAACTTTGACAGGACATAAATATTTACTCGTACATCTATCATAACCTTAATGTCCATACTATCTATGTGTCAGTAGAATTAAATATCAAGTTTCGTTACTTTCTCTGAGGAGTCATAAAAATATAATATTTATATATTAGCGAAAGGTCAATGTTTCAACAGTCATAATATTATATTTTTTTGGTTTTTTATTAGCGGAAAATATTTCATGCAAATGACAAGAAAAAAATTAGACGTTCGAACGAACAGAAGACAGGAGAAACAGACCCAAAAAAGGGCCACTAACGGATGACAGGAAGCAAACACAGGAGCAGAAAACCGAACAATGAACGGACGACGAAAAAAATAGACGTAAAAAGGAATACAAAAACATACACACAGCAGGAACTATGGAACAGGAAAAAAACAGATCCGGATCAAAGATTGATTACGCGTAAACGAAAAGGCAAAGGTAAAATAAAAAAAACTCGATCCGCGGTGGCTAGACAGCTCCGGGTATTCTGGCTTAAAAAGAAGATCTTCTCACGTAGATCGAGAAAACCTCCGAACCCCTGCCTACTCTTACACAGCGACACCGCAACTCTGTAAGATGAGCTGGCCAGAGACCTGCGCTTTGGATGTAAAGGCAAAGGTGAAATAAACAACAGGAAAAAACTAAAACCAAAAAACTTTTTGCTATTTAATTATTATGGTAAGAAAGATATAGATACATCCTTTTTTATTTGATTAGAATTTCTATTCAGATTTTGGATTGGAGAGATCTATTTAGATTACGATTTCTAGCTATCCATAGTACCTTAATACTATATATATATATATATATATATATATATATATATATATATATATATATATATATATATATATATATATATATATATATATATATATATATATATATATATA
The DNA here is from genome assembly GCA_038087645.1 of Saccharum hybrid cultivar R570. Lineage (NCBI taxonomy): Eukaryota > Viridiplantae > Streptophyta > Magnoliopsida > Poales > Poaceae > Saccharum > Saccharum hybrid cultivar. The sequence goes on from JAQSUU010000744.1 coordinate 4,837,657, forward strand.
TATCAACCATCCGTCCCTAGATTTAATTTAGTCACTTTCCTTTTTTGAAAGCGACATTTTTTCACTTTACTGCCGCATGTGAGATAACTGCTTTTCTAATGGTTCACCAGGAGAAGCTGTTTTGTCAAACGATTCATCAAAACTGTTTCAACTTAAACGGTAGAGTTGTTTGAAAAGCTAAATCTAACAAAAACTGCTTCACCAGTGAAGCTAAGATGTGCCAAATAGATCCCGAGAGAGAGAGAGGAGGCACAAAGGGAGGGTGCTCTGCTCACTGGGGTCGGCAACGGTGGAGCTGATGAGCTGGCAGGTGACGTGGCGGCCTACCAACTCGCCAAGGCCATATTTAATGGCGCTGGCGATGCTGCGCATGAGCACCACCTTCCCCTTGAGCTCGAGGTGCGCATTCTTGTTGTGACCAGTCAGGTTGCCGATGTTGAGGATCTTTCCGATGTTTCCCGACATCTTCGGTTCTACTTCTACCTGCAGAGCTAACTCCAGCTACTTGTTCCTTGGAGTGGCTAGCCTGTGGGTATTTGCTGTGTGAGTGAGAGATCGTTGAGCGAGCTGGCCAGCTATTTATTGAGCGAGGAGACTAGCTGGGGGGCTCATCAAGATATAAGCCGTCGAGCATTATTGGAAACAAGAAAATGTTTATCACGTCACCGTGTATTACGTCAGAGAAGGAACAGCATCCGTCATATTGAAATCGATGGCGTGCTGGTAGCGAATTATGAAGCAAAAACCAACGCACTGACCCAAAACTTCTCTGCAATCTTAGGAACTGCCCGGGAAAATTCATGGGGTTTTGACATCCACCAATTGCTTCTGCAGTGTCAGCGTCCTAGTGACCAGCTAACAGCCCCCTTCTCTGAAGAAGAAACCAAGTGTGCAATTCTGAGCATGAACCGTAATAGCGCCCCTGGGCCAGATGGGTTTAGACTGAGCTTTTACAGAGCCCCTTGGGGGACTGTCGCAGCACAGATCATGGATTTTCTACACAGTTTCCATCAGGGTGCTGTTGAGCTAGAACGCATAAACCGGTCGTACATGGTGTTGCTGCCCAAAAAGCAAGGTGTAGTTGCCGTTGATGCTTTTCGGCCAGTACGCTTACAAAACTGCAGTGTCAAGATTCTTGCAAAAATTCTGACTCAGGCTGCAGAAGGAAATCTCAAGAAAGCCATATCCAGTTATACATGTTTGAACCTTCTACGTATGTTACTTGCTATTGCATTAAGTTTTGTCAAGTCTTATTGATTCTTGTTGAGAAAGTTATCATGCTTCCAAGATCAAGATCACGTACACTCCATATACATATGCTGCTCCTACACTGGGAGTACGTAAAAACATACTTTTATTTAGATCTACCAAAAAATCTGCTCCTACACTGGGAATAGACAAAAAACATATTTGTTAATAAATACTCCATGTTCTAAAAAGATAATGATCTCTCCCTAATATGTGGTTTAGAAAAACGAGATATAGGCTATGCGAAAGTTTAAAAATAAATATGGGCACATTGTTGACACCATATTTTGACAAGCCAGAAATTGAGTTCATGGGCCCAGGTGTCAGACCCAGTAAAGCCGGTTTGAGATCGGCTAATGCAAAAAAAAAAAAAAAAGCTGAAGACGTGTCGGATTCCGCTAGAAGGGAAAGATTGGAGTCCAAGTTATCTTTTTTTCTTATATTTGTATACAAGTCGTGTCTAGTTAGGACTCATGTCAAAGGTCTCGGGCTATAAATAGTAAAGCCCCAACTATTATAGGGGCTCTCAATCAATCAATCAATCAATACAACAACCTTTTTTCGGCTCCGGCCAAACCCTTAGGAGTAGGAGTAACGTAGATTCCGGCGAGATCTTCCAACAAGCAGGGCTGCATCGGTTAGGTCCGACCTCCGGTTTGCTTGTAAGTATTGCCACGGTTTATGTCTTGTTTGTACGGCTGCATTGCTTAAACTCGTGCAAGTTTGATATGAGCTAGTTATCGGTTTAGATCTTATTTTTAAGACTGTATTGTTTCAATCTCTTACAAGTAATCAATCTAAGCTAGTTATCTCGTGATTTAGTTGTTCTAAGCTTTACCCGAGCTTAGATCGACAAAGTCATAGTTATCGGCTCTATTAGATCGGCAATTTAGTAAATTCATTAAGTTACCGATATTGTTTATTTAAAATGACTTATTTATTATAACAATATCATTGCCCAATCAAGATCCGACGGATTTGGCCTCAAATCTTATATGTTCACTGTTTTAGGTAATTTATACGCTTTGTATGCCTATTCTTGTTAAATTAGTCGATCTATGTTTTCATTGGCCAGATTCCGTCGATCTTGATTGTTACATATTGTGCATTCGAGCTGTTTATCTGATTATAGATACAAACTGAGGTTAAGGTAGATTTGATTTAGCGTTGTTGACAACCTGTATCGTATCACCTCCCCACCGTCAATAATACTAGGCCAGGTTTGCTTTGATCTTAGATCTGTTTATGATATATATAGATAGCTTGCTTGTACTTCATGGACCCTGTATCGGCTAAATAGCTGATCCGGTTACGCTTTCATTCACTATGTGCATGCACGCGTTGATTTAGTGCTAATAAATTCGCTGGTTATGCTGATTACAAATTAGTCGATTTGCTATTATAGGCTGCATGGAAACACCCACCACTAGCAGATTGGCTTGTTTGTCGATCCGGTCATAGTTAACTAATTTATTGGTTTTTAAATTAATATTTGTTATGCATGTAGAATCTCTTTCTCACATTATTAAACTAGATCGGCTAAATACTCGCTCTGTTCACCATGCATATTGAATAGCTGTTCTACTTTTATTATCATCAGCACACTACAGGAGTTGACTATTTAGTCAATGCCCTTTGACTGCAGGCTCTTTAGCCATATATCTTGGAACTATCTGGTAACAAAACCGGCAGGTTCCATAATTTGATTTTTCCTTCTCCCTTGTCAATTGCAGGGTCAAATTGACTGGCACGCCTTTGGTTTATTCTCACCTGATCCGGCTTGTTTGAGACTTAGGGAATCTCAAAGATTCTTACTTCACACGATCCTGCAGGCCTCCAAGTGTGTTGCGTACGAATCACATTTTTTGTGTCAACACACTTTTTGGCACGCCCAGTGGGACCACAATCGTCATCATGTCTGACAACATCCGTCGTTCGATTCTCGATGTAACTTTGGATGAACTTCCTGAAGACTGGCGCAATACCATCAATACAGCAACTAAGCAGTTTCAGGATAAATGTTTGTTGTCATATGCCAAAGACCATGAAGGAAAAATATATCAGAAGAATTACTTCCCTAGAGTGCTCCTTGATGGTCAAACTGATCCTAATGATGTTGCTGCTCGTGATGCAATATATGAAACCATCTCCAGGGCTATGAGTACAACATTTGCAAATCATAATGCAGTATTTTTGAGGAGTTTGACAAATGCTATGAAATAAGCTTTAAATCAGAGTGCAGGGCCCAGAGGACCTGTCTATTCCGACCAGAATACTGGAAGAAATAAGGCTACTGCAACGAATGTTCTATCAGGCAATGGTGGTCAGGCATTGGGATGTCCTTCTGCTCAACAAGGAGGAGGAAACGGGCGGCACTCTATGCAACAGCCGATGGTGGTGTCAGTCAATCGGCTGCAAAATTTGCTCCTGGTAGCAAAAAGATTGTCAGAGATTTTAATGCTCCGCCTTATCAAGGAAGTGTAGCACCGGGGGAGATTCCTGTAACACCCAAAAATTTGCATTCTTTGAAAATAGTTAAATTTGGTTTAATTATGCAATTATGTGTACATTCAAATGTAGAAAAATAATAAATTTTGTGGAATTAAAATCAAATATAAGGATAAGTATATGTTGATGCATACATGCTGTTGCATATTTATTTTGTGGTGATTGGTTTTGACCACATTTGAAATGAAATTCAAATTCGCTTTGAAAATGATTTACAAAATTCTAGAAAATAAAAAGAAAAAGACAAATTTCTTTTCTCTCTCTGTCCTCTCCCCTTTCGGCCTGTTGGCCCCGCACGCCGCGCCCGTTCCCCCCCCTCTCTCCGCTGTTGGGCCGGCCCAGCCTAGGCCTCGCGCCTCAACCACGCCGCAGCCTTCTTCCCCTCCTCCTGCTGACATGCCGGGCCCACCCGTCAGCTCCTTCCTCTCCACCCCGCTCTGCGCGGACGCGCACGCGCACTCCCGCAACCGCCGCCACGCCCACGTCGCGTCGTGGCGTAGTGGGAGCGTCCTCCCCGCGCCTCGGCCCTTTATAAAGCAGTCGCCACCCCCCCCCCGCTCCTGTTTTCCATCTCCACAGCCGCCATCGTCTTCTTCCCGAGCTCGCCGCAACCGCCGCCACCGAACTCGCCGTCATCACCGCCGACTCTCCGCTCGTCCCCCGGCCTCTCCAAGCCCTCGGTGAGCACCCCCTCATCCTCCTCTTCCATCCCATCTAGTCGGTTCTTCAAAACCTAGCCGCATGGGGTCGTTCTCGCCCACGTCGGCGAGCTTGCTCGCGTTAGCCATGGTGGCCACCGCGCCGCCTTCCTTCTCTGGCCGCGCTAGTGCCCCCAATGAGGTCACCATCGTCTCCGCTCTTCCCTAGTGCCTCCGGTTCTCGAAACCAAGGCATGTAGGCCGTTTTCCACGCGGCTCCGGCGAGGTTTCGCCGTGACCCATGGCGGCGCCGCCGCTCGGCCACTGTTCCGGCGCCGGCATCCTCTCTCTCCCCCCTCCCAGTTCTAAGCTCCGCCGTCCGTTGTGGATCGGATGGATCAGAACGGTCGATACCCCTTTGCAGGTAACTCTTGCTAAAGAGCCCCTGTGGTTTTTGGCATCTAACCCGCAGTCCAAGGCGCCGATTGCGAATACGTTTTTCCTTTAAGAAAACGTATTTCCTTTTCTGTTTATTCAAAAATACATCTTCAGTATTCACAGAAATGCCATCCTTACAGTTTTGGTCATAAAATGTTCATTTAAGCTCCGATTCGGTCTGTTCAAGTTGCGTTAAGTTCGTAATAAGATGATCTACATGTTAATACCACTGTTTACTATGTTAGCAACTTTTCAATTTCATGGTTAGATTTAATTAATTAAATTGCTTTAGAAAATCTTGTTTAAATCGTAACATGCACGTTTTAGCTCCGATTTTTGTGATCTTCGCGTCTGTGTGATCGTAGCGAGACGTAGAATCTTTTTGTAAACCTTTTAATTAGTTTTCATACTGCTGGTGTACTGTTCAAACTATAGACTTGTTTGCTTTGCATGTATGTCTCTGGAATGTGTGTTGTTGTTTTGGTTGATGAAGTATAGACGGTGAGCAGTTCTCCGGTGACCAAGGCTAGACCTTCGACGACCAGCAAGGCCAACAAGAGTTTGCTGATCAAGGCAAGTATAGCATGGGATCTACCTTGATGACCTATTCACCATTAATTATTTACTCATGTGCATGTGTCTAATCTTGATAACCGTAAGGACTTCCTAGCTGTTCATATCCTGATCCCTTGACCCTTTGGGATATATATGCATATGGGTAGTTTGCTAGTGCTACATAACTATACATGATTTACATAATTGTTAAGAGTTCTACGGAATGAAATGGTAAAACTGGGTTTAGGGTAAGAGAGCAATGGTGCTCCTAGCCCTCCATAAGGACTCATCTGTCAATAAAATCTGGGATTGATAGTGCAACCGTGAGGGTCACATGGCTCTGGCTTTAGCCTAGTATCTGGATCTTCTCTAACTTGTTAGAGGTTACCTTATGGCGCAAGAGGGGCTTGCCACGTTAGGTATAGGACTGCCCCTGTTCTTATGTGTATAGCCGTGAAGGATTTGTGCCATGTGAAAGCGGGGTTCCCTACACCTGCCTGCCAAGGAAACCTAGCGGCCCTAACTTGTTAGAGGGACCTGTGAAAGGCTCCTTAGTGTTCCCTGCCTACTCACCTTGGGAGTGAGATGGGAGTAATTAACCCGGGCATATGGGTAACATGACTCACGGGTAAAGATGTACAACCTCTGTAGAGTGTTAAAACTGTTATAACAGCCGTGCTTACGGTCACGAGCGGCCTGGAAAACTCACAGAATAAATGGTTACTATTCTATCGCTTATTTATGAGGATTCAGGATGCTTTATGAATTTATTATGATGATGATGTTCATACGATACTAATGTTCATGTTCATGTTAATTGATCATGTTGGGATAATTGGGGCTTAAGCAAAACCTGATACCAAGTGATGATAAAATTTGGACTTACTAAAAGAGCTAAATGCAGTAAACCAGTGTCTCCCTTTTGAGCTTCATAACCCCATGTTATCTTGTTAAGTACGAGATATACTTATGCTTGCTTTACTTTTTCTCTTTGGATAAAAATCTCGGATGGGTAACAGATGACAGCTGGTATGAGATGTTCCCTGAGGACTACTAGGTTTGAGTCAACCAGTTAACCATCCCTGTGATGAAGCTTCCGCGAGAGAGTTATCTTCATATTTCGTTTATGTGTTGTAAAGACTAAGTGTTAATGTTAAACGTGATGTAATATACGCTGTGATGATACTATTTCCTTTAATTTGTCGACTTATGTGTGCGACTGGCCTGGGGCGCACATAAGATTTATGCATCCCATTTTGTCCTTAAAATTGGGTGTGACAATTCCTCTAGGGTATCGTTATGTGACTGAAGGTTATACTTTAAATGCTTATGAAAATCCTAGGTATCAAAATGCTGGTCAAGGGGCTCAAGGTGTTCTTCAAGGAAGTCAGAATTTTGGCTAGCAGAGCCCCGGCAACTAGAATAGTCAGAGTGTTGTGATGGGTTAGGTAGATCAACTAATGAGTCAGATGACTAATATGGTGCAGAAGCAGTTCGGTTTGAAACCGAAGAATCCGACGATTGCTTACAAGAAGCCATACCCGTCATGGTATGATCAGGTAGTACTACCCCCGCGATATAGATTGCCTGATTTCATCAAGTTCAATGGGAATGGATCAACCATGGAACATATCAGTCAAAATTTAGCACAGCTTGGAGAGTTGTCTGATGAGCCGGCATTAAAAGTACGATTCTTTCCTTTGTCTTTTTTTTGGAGCTGCTTTTTCATGGTTTGCATCTCTGCTACATGATTCTGTTACGGGATGGGAGGATCTGGAATCCAAATTTCATCAATACTTCGACTCCGGAATGACAGAGAAAGGAATTGCAGATTTAGTCGATCTCAGACAAGGCAGTAATGAGTCTGGAAGTCATTTCATTCAAAGGTTCAGAGAAATGAGGAATCAATGCTACTCTTTGACATTGTCAGATGAAGAAGTGGTTAGTATCGCAGTGCGAGGTTTATTACCAACAGTCAAGGAGAGAATTGGTACTGATTGTTCGAATCTTGGAATGTTGGCTAAGAGGATAGCCAACCTTGAAGCACAATACAGGTACTCACGTTACAACAAAGCACAGAAAGCTGCAAATGTTGGTTTTGAGTTTGGTCCACCACTTGAAGACATTTGTAACACCCTAGGTGTTAAGCATGCATTAACAAATGCCATCATATGCATGATCATCATTTCATGAGCATGAGCATCATGGTGCATGAGCATTAACCATTGCCACATACTAATTACACTAATGAAACGGATCAGAAACACTAATGCAACATTTGCTATGAACTAATGCAACATTTGCTATGAACTAATGCAACATGCCTTTATACCAGAGTTATGTTACATGTGTGTGTTATGCATGAGAATGTATTAATTGGTCTTACCAATAGATGATTAGTCACTAGAATACTTTATTCATGTTTATAACACCATTTGACACAATGGTCATGTTAATAACTTTGCTTAATTAAACACTTAAATAATGGTTTGACCAGTTTTGACCCAGAAAACCTCTTTTGTTTGACCAAAAGAGAGCCCCATGATAGAGTGCTTGCATGGCAATGCAACCTAAATGAAAGTGGTAGATAATTTAGTAAGCAACAAACTTTGTTCAAAGGTCAAAGTATGAAATTGATTCTAACATGGGCAAAAAGTGCTTCAAAGTCAGATTTGGGGGTGTTTTTAAACCAGCCAATTTTATGAAGTTCATTCGAAAGTGATTTTTGTGGGAGCTTCACAATTCAAAATCTAGCTAGAATTAGACTTTGACCATTAAAGATAAAAGATGCAGAATTTCATTAGCTTCAATTCATATGTAGACCATTGTGCTAAAAAATGGATGTTTAAAAAGTTATTAAACCCCAAAGTCTAATTGCAAATCTGTTTTAAAAGGGTTTGAGACCTGTCGGCCGCCCAGGGCCCGACACGTGTTTCTGCCACACCGCAGCGCGCGCGCCGCGTGGCGCGCGGCCACCGGCGGTGGTGGGCGGTGCCCGACCGTCCGACCGATTTAAGCCGCCTCAGCGCGCTTCACTCCCTCACACTCCCTCAACGCACTCGCCCACGCCCTCTGCCTCCTCTCCCGCGCCCTCACTTCGCCGGAAGCCGCCGCAGCAGCCCGCCGCGGTTCCGCCGTGCCCGCCGCGCCGGCAACGGCCGTTCCGGCCACCACCGACCACCGGAGAAGGCTCCATCTTCCCCGAAGCTTCGCCCCGCCTCCACACATCCGAAACAAACGTCGTCTTGCCTTGGTAAGCAACACCGCCGCCGGAATCGCTCACCGGAGCGCCGCCGGCCTCGCCGGAGCTTGCTGCTCTGCTGTTCTAGCTACTCCACGCCTCCTCCCTCTCAGCTAGCTCGCTTAGTAGCTTCGCCGCATCACGCTACTGCTTTTCCGACACTCCTCCCGCCATTTCCCGGCCGGAATCGCCGTTCCGCCGGCGAGCCGCGCCGCCGCTCCGCCATGCACGCCGGCGAGCTCGCTCGCGAGCTCCTCCGGTCAAACCATCTACACCAACAGGTCCGCCTTGTGACAGCGAACCCGTCGGTACCGGCCTCGCCGCCGGAGACCTCGCCGTCGGCGAGAGAACGCCGGTCAACGGCGTCCTCTGCCGCGGCCGGCTGACCGGTGGGGCCGGCTGACCGCCGGGCCCGCCTGTCAGTCTCCTGTGTGTGTATATCGTCGGGTACGCGTAGTATTTAGGGCGGATTTTTAAAAGAAATCAGTAAAATGAATTCCAGAAAATGTTTTAATGCTTGTAAAATGCATATCTTAAAGAATATTGGTCCAAAAATGGTGAAACAAATTTTGTTGTGTTTCTCATGAGTAGATATACTGTTTAAAAATATTGCATGTCATTTTTGTGATACTTTTATATATAGCCTTATTTAATTCTTGAAAATGCTGTAAACTTAGAAAATGCATAACTAATTATGTGCGGCTCAGAAAAATGTTATTCCAATTTTGTTGAGCTAGTTATGAGAAGAACTTTCTATGAAAAATATATCACATGCATGTTCTGTGTACTAAATTGGCTGAATAATTTAGGTGCATTTATTGCTTGCTTCTTAGAAAATTTATAATAAATAAATTATGCATGATAATCGGCTGAAAATTTTTGTAGGCTATTCTTGTGTTAAGAAGTGCATAAGAAAAATGTGAAATCTGTTGTTTAACACTTTTCATAATACAAAGTATTTTCATGTGCTATTTCACCTTGTTACTTGTCATTTTTGTGTAGGATAAAATGCTTAAGTAAATGCTGTGAAAATTTTAGGGTGGGTTCCAGTAAGCATGGGTAGGCTACTGTAGTTTTCCTAGATTTTTAGGAGCACCAGTAATGTAGGTTCATGTATAACCCTAATTAATGGGAATAAAAAAGGGAACTTATCATTTCATGTGAAATGGTGCATATATAAATACTTTGGTGTATCTTTGAAGCACCCTGGCATGTCAATATGAATGGTTTGCTGTACTCTTGGTAAGAGTAGTGTTGCTAGCAGTAGTAGTGTGTAATCTATATGCTAGTAGTTAGTATCAGCGGGAGAGAATGCAGTAGAGGACATGTGCTAGTAGTGTGTGTTCTTAGATGATGTTGACTACCTTGTAGGAGGGTTAAGTGAAAGTGGTTCATTCATTAACGAACACCATATCATCATATCATCATGATCTCTTGCATACACTCCCTGCATCCTCCTTATCCATACCTGCATCTGCATCATACAGGATCGCAGGAGGTGACCCCGAATCCAGTGGCCGCAGAGTCAGAAGAGCAGGCACAGGAGGTGCAAGTCGAGGAAGAGGTCACCGAGGAAGAGCTGCAGGAGTGCCCGGATCATCAGCCCAGCTCCTTTGAGAAAGGCAAGCCCCGGAGCATTTGCCCTACGGTTTGCAAAACTTTAATATTGCGTCTCTTTATGTTTGATGCATTAAGTGAATAGGAGTTGCTTGCAACCGTTGCTGCATTCGTATATTTATATCCCTTGATCAGTTGATATATCACGTCCTTGAATTCCTGGCTAAAGTCTAGGATCGAGTATATGCTTAGCCCTGCTTAGACCGGTAGAGGTCGGTGATTCCCTGTCACTGACAAGCTATAGGTGGAACGTCAAGTACTTTGGCTATGATGCTAGCAGGCGGATAACCAAAGGTTATGAGATAATTGGAGACCGGGCGGAATAATGGGCAGCAGGGCATGGGTCCTGTGTGCCGGTAGTTTCCGTCTGAGTCGATTAAGGACCGATCGTTGTCGTCCCTCTTGTCATGTTGAACGCATGCCTCACATTTAGCTGGCCGGATAACTCGTTCCGACCGCGAAGCTAGTGGCACTAGCCGGGCCGGGATGAACCCGCTGGATGCGCGTATTGGTGCTTGGATGGGGGACTGACAGGGGCACGAAGAGTGAGCCCAAGGGTAGGCGAGGCCTAATTCCTGGCAGTCGGGCGGCCCCTGGATACTGCGGTCCCTGTTCATCCCGCGGCTACCTGGAAAGTGTCATTGGTGACCTAAGCTGCCCTGACGGGGGAAAGCGTGGTTTGTGTGAGGAATAACCCTCCAGCTGGATAGGAATCGATTCGAATCGCCGTCGCTCCCGGATAGTGAGTACTTGACTTGAGCTACTTCAGCGTAGTAATGATTATGAAATAACTATGGTTCAGAAAGATTATGGAAAAAGCTATAGGATAATTGTAAGGTTGTTTGTTAAATCAAGTGATTGCTCTAGTACAGGTGCTAATCTAGTTGGCAGGATAATAATGATTAAAAACTTGGCTAATAATACAATGGTATTACTAATAGGCTTATGCTTTCGCAAAAAGGAGTCCAGCCAGTCCACTAAAAAGAGCCATGCATACTCCTTGGTGTCTATTTATTTTTGGTTTATGACGGGTAAGTCTAGCTGATTACCTTCTCGTACTCAGGGTTTATTCCCTTGTTGTTGCAGATGGCCAGATGTACTACGACTATTGTGTCAATTGTCTCTACCCCGCTATGGGAGATAACTAGGGCCATGGCGTGGTCACTCTGTATGACTCATCTACTGCTTTTGTGGGATTGGACCTGTATCTGGCACTGTACCTGAACTAAATGTGTGTGTGCGTCAACTTCAAACTATTTGCTTCCGCTATTTGAATTCGAACTTGGGTTGTAATAACTTATGTTTAAACTCCGAGCTATTATGTATTTGTGAACTTTATGTAATATGAATTGGTTCTGCTAAACTACTACGATCTTGGCTGAGATGTTGAGAAAGTTTGAGATCCTCCAGGATTTCATGGACTACCGGGATTAGGGAGGCTTAAGTACAGGAATTTGATCACTCCGGTGATTGTTTTTGTACTTACGTTTCCGTAATTTGGACGGTTCCGTTACAACATTGAAAGTGAAGATGAAGAAGAAGAGAATGATGAAATTGCTGCTGTCAATTGGGCATGGAAGCATTCAGAATATATACCTTGGGCCAAGGCTAAATCAGTTGATGACAATAAGAAGTACAGTTTTGATATCAGCCAGGACGACAAGATTTTTGATTTCTTACTTGAGAAGGGTCAGATCAAGTTGACAGGAAATCACAAAATACCTTCGGCCGAAGAACTTAAAAAGAAAAAGTATTGTAAATATCATAATTCTTACAATCATAGTACTAATGAGTGCAGAGTTTTCAGAGAACTCATCCAGAGAGCCATCGACAAAGGCAGGATAGGTGTGGAGAAAAATAAAGGTGATATGAACATAGAGGGACATCCCTTTCCTATGAATATGATTGCATCATCTTTTTCAAAAGGAAAGTTCAAGGTACTCACATCAGAAAGAGTTCGAAAAGCTGGAACTGTTGATTCTAAAAAGCAGATATCGGCTAAAGAATACCAAGCGATCAAGATGAAACAAAAGCGACAAAATAGCCGATATAATCAACCTGAGACATCTAGAGCTGGTGAAATGCGCAGGCAACCAACTTCTTGAATCCTGTTGAATAAATGGCAACGTTAGCAAGAAAAGGATCAACTCCGACGGGAAAGGGATTATCAGGAGTGGCTTGAAGAGGAAGAGTACATACGCTATCAAGATGAGGAAAGAAAATTGAGAGAAGAAAATGAGTACCATTAGAATTGTCCTTTCTTTAGGCACTACTGGAATGAGGGCTTAAAATTGCCTACTCTCAACAACTGCCCTGAATGCAGTGATCAATATTGGGAGTATAGACAATCTAGAGCCAACCGCCGACCTGTACATGAGCGTGTGGATCAGTGCCTAAAAATAGAAACTATTCATGATCGGATTGGAAAAAGAATTGTTGATGAAGACGTAGTCGATCGGGACATGGATTATTGTGGGGAGAAAGAATATGTTTGGCAAGAAGGTCAATGGTGTCCAGGAGGCTTGACCAAGAGCCAGAAAAGGAGAGTTCAACGCCTGAGAGATAATGAGTTGCAAGAAACAAGAAAGAAATCCTAGGTTTAGCAGGTCAAACAAATAGCCGATAAGGGCAAAGGCGAGACATCGGCTGAAATAGCAGCAGCTTTCATGTTACCTGCCGAGTTCAGGGCTGCAGAACAAGATGTAGAAGATCCGAATGACGAAGTGGCTGTAGCCCAATGGATCTTTCAAGCAGATAGTGCTACTTTTGAGAAACCGGAAAGATATTTACATTTGAAAGCTTTATATCTAAAGGGTTTCATTGATGGTAAACCACTGACCAAGATGTTAGTCGATGGAGGTGCAGCCGTCAATCTCATGCCTTATACCACTTTTCGAAAGCTTGGTAAAAGGTTGGAAGATTTGTGTTAAACAGATATAAGATTACCAGATTTTAGTGAAAAGTCATCAAACACTAGAGGAGCTGTCTATGTGGAGTTAACAATCGGGAGCAAAAGTTTGCCGACTACTTTCTTTGTTGTTGATGCAAAAGGCACATACAGTATACTCCTTGGCCAGGTCTGGATTCATGCTAATTGTTGTATTCCTTCTACAATGCACCAGAGCTTGATCCAATGGATTGGTGATAGGATTGAATTAGTCCCAGGGGATTCATCAGTTAGCATTGCGTATGCCAGTCCGGATGAATGGAATTTTGACGGAATAGAATGTTTTTCTTTTAAAATTCATGAAGGAGATGTCATCAAAGTTTTTGATGATGGTCAACAGCCGATACAAGCAGTTAGCTCTGAATGTTTTTATTAATGGATTCTTTGATCGATGATGATGAAGGCAAGATGGGCAAAGGTTTTACATCGGCTGATGAGTTAAAAGCAGTAGATATTAGACCTGGAGATAAGCCAAGGCCGACGTATATTAGTGCTAATTTAAATCCTGAGTATAAGAAAGAATTGACAGCTTTACTGAAAGAATATAAAGATTGTTTTGCTTAGGAATATTATGAAATGCCTGGTCTTGACCGAAAATTGGTAGAACATCGTTTGCCAATCAAACCAGGGTATCGGCCGTACAAGCAAGCTCCAAGAAGAATCAAACCCGAGGTCACGGCAGATGTAAAAGCATAAATTACGAGATTATAAGAGGCAAAATTTATTCGCTAGTGTCGATATGCAGAATAGATATCAAGTGTAGTCCCCGTGTACAAGAAAAATGGAAAGATGAGAGTGTGCATTGATTTTAGAGATTTGAATAGAGCTACCCCAATGGATGCTTACCCAATGCCAGTTGCTGATATGTTAGTTGATGCAGCTGCAGGACACAAAGTGATCAATTTTATGGATAGCAATGCAGGGTATAATCAAATATTCATGGCAGAAGAAGACATTCATAAGACTGCGTTCAGATGTCCTGGTGCTTTGGTATTATATGAATGGGTTGTTATGACTTTCGGTCTTAAAAATGCCGGTGCAACTTATCAGAGAGCTATGAATTATATTTTTCATGAGTTGATTGGCAAAATAGTTGAAATCTATATTGATGATGTGGTCGTGAAATCCAAGGAACATCATGAGCATCTGCAAGATCTCAGAAAAACTCTAGAATGCGCAAGAAAATATGGACTGAGGATGAATCCTCATAAATATGCATTTGGGGGTATCAGCTGGACAATTCTTGGGCTTCATGGTACATGAGAGAGGGATTGAAATTGGTCAAAAGGGTATGGATGCTATCAATAAAGCTGTGTCACCGACCAACAAGACTGAGCTGCAATGGTTGATCGGCAAAATTAATTTCATTAGAAGATTCATATCAAACCATTCAACTAAGATTTTGCCGTTCTCAGTTTTGTTAAAGTTAAAGTCTAATCAAGAATTCGAGTGGGGTAACGAACAACAAAAGGCGTTTGAGGAGATCAAAGAATATATGAAATCTCCACTGGTTTTAATTCCCCCGCAACAAGGTAAGCCTTTTAAGTTGTACGTAGCGGCCGATAGCTATACAATTGCATCGGACTTGATGCAAGAATTTGAAGGAAAAGAAAGAGTGATTTTCTATCTAAGCAGAAGACTTTTAGATCCAGAAACTAGATATTCTCCTGTTGAAAAGCTATGTTTATGCTTATATTTCTCTTGCACCAAGCTTTGACATTATCTTTTGTCCTCTGAGTGCACGGTGGTGTCCAAGTTTGATGTAATCAAGCATATGTTGTCGATGCCTATTCTGAATGGGAGAATTGGAAAGTGGGTTCTTGCGTTATCAGAATTTGACTTGAGGTATGAATCGGCTAAAGCAGTCAAGGGACAGGTAATAGCTGATTTCATCACTCATCATCATGAAAAAGAAATTAAGTTGGTAGATTTAACACCTTGGACTTTGTTCTTTGATGGATCAACCTGCAAGCAAGGAGGTGGGATTGGCATTGTTTTGATTTCGCCCCGAGGGGCAAGTTTTGAGTTTGCTTTCCCTATAGAACCAACGTCTACCAATGATCAAGCTGAGTATCAAGCCATCATGAAAGGGCTTCAATTTCTATATGAGGTAAAGGCCGAAGCTGTTGAAATCTTTGGAGACTCTCAATTAGTTATTAACCAATTGCTCGGCCTATATGAATGCAAAGATGATGTTCTAAGAGAGTATTATGAAAGTTGCCGAAGATTGCTTGATTGTTTTTCTTCAGTGGTAATTAAGCATATTCCCAGAAACCATAATCAAGAGGCTAACAGATTGGCTCAGAGTGCTTCTGGGTATCGGCAAAGTTATAACGCCTTAAATAATGATCTTGCTGATGAGATTGAAGATTGGAGGACTGAAATCATCAAATATCTGAGAGATCCATCATGACGAGTATCAAGAAAATTGAGGTATAAAGCTATCAGATTTGTTCTCCTTGATGACCAGCTATATCATAAAATAGTCGATGGTGTGTTGCTTAAATGTCTTGATCAGGAAAAAGCTAAGGTGTTAATGAAAGAAATACATGAGGGTGTTTGTGGCGCACATCAGTCAGCTCACAAGATGAGATGGATGATCAGGAGGGTAGGATATTTTTGGCCGACTATGTTGGAAGATTGTTTCATATATTATAAGGGTTGTCAAGGATGTCAAAAGTTTGGCAATGTGCAAAAATCTCAAGCATCGGCTATGAACCCGATTATGAAACCGTGGCCATTCAGAGGTTGGGGAATAGATTTGATTGGCCAAATATATCCATCATCTAGCAAAGGACATAAGTTTGTGTTGGCGGCTACAGATTACTTCACTAAGTGGGTTGAGGCTATTCCTCTAAAGGTAGCATCGTCGACTAATGTGATTGAATTCAACAAAGAGCATATTATCTATAGATTTGGGATTCCTCAGTCCATCACAACTGATCAAGGGAGCACGTTCACATCACAAGAGTTTGAAGATTTTGCTAGTAGCACGGGTTTTAAGCTAATAAACTCATCTCATTATGCTCAAGCTAATGGACAGACAGAGGCATCAAACCAGATTCTGATCAAGTTAATCAAGAAAAAGATCGATGAGAGTCCAAGGAAATGGCATACAATTCTTAATAAAACACTTTGGTCCTATAGAATGGCTTATCATGGTGCTACGAAGTGCTCACCATATGAGTTAGTTTATGGGCATGAAGCTGTTTTGCCTTGGGAGATTAAGATCAGTTCGAGAAGGGTGTTGCAGCAAGATGAATTGAAAGCCGATGATTATAAAAGTCTTATGATGGATAATTTGGACGATTTAAATTTTCATCGGCTAAAAGCTTTAGAGAATATTGAAGCACATAAACTCAGAGTTGCTAAATATTATAATCAGAAAGTAAGGGAAAAGAGGTTCAGTGCAGGAGAACTAGTTTGGAAAGTTATTTTACCGATCGGGACTAAAGATAACAAGTACGGTAAATGGTCACCGAATTGGGAAGGTCCTTATCGGATTACTCGTAGTGCTCCTGGCAACGCCTATTTCTATGAAACTTTAGAAGGAGAAGAATTCTCTAGAGCAGTCAATGGAAAAAATTTCAAGAAATACTATCCTAGTGTTTGGGTAGATCTGTTATAGCCGATCGCAGTAGTGCATCAGGTTGGAATAGCCAATACAAATGTATCGCCTTCAGCAAAAAGAAAAGGAGGCTTGAATCGAGATGAGCAACAGCCGATGCAACACGCATCACCTTTAGAACAAAACTATGAAGAGAAGTGCATAGATAAAGATAAAACTCTGACCAGCAGAGTTGATTGTTCTTCGTCACATCATAAGTTTAAGTTATCTACATTACATCAATCAAAGAAAACATTGTTAACTATTTCCTCCATAGAGGAGGCGATAGCGACAGCGTCGGCACAGGGAGCGAACTCTACCAGATCGACGAAGCTCGGATCAGCGCGTTCGTCGATGAAGAAGGGGACGAGGGAGTCTGCCAACTCCAACCCTTCGATGAGCTAGGCAGCAGCCAGTGCGTCGGCCACACCTGAACGCACGCCGTGGAGGGCGATTTCCCAGATGCGGACTGGGACGTCCTGGAGGCACTCCGCCATCGTCTCGCCACGGGCGTTCACGAAGCTGGTAACAATTTCGATGGCCAAATACAGAGTATCCACCTGCGCCCAAAGTGCTGTGAATGATAACACGATAAGTTAGAACATGAATCGAGATTCAAACAAAAAATATGGAATCATCATGATAAGATGCAATCGGCTGAAAAATGACAAATTGATAGAAGCCGACTGAGTTGGGATAACAGAATATTGGATTGACAGATTTACAGAATAAGATGGTGAAATTGAATCAGGTGATAAATTGCATATCAAGGATTTCCAAAAAGCAGACGTGGTTGACAATTGAAGATAGGTATCGAACAAGTGAGTCGATCTATCATTAGCAAGATTGGATAGTTGATTTATGAAAGCAGGGAATCAAAAATCAGAGGAAGTTACCGGCAACTTCGGTGTCAGAATCCGCCAACTGCTGTTTTACCGTGGCGAGCACAGCCTCGGTGCCTTCAAGCACCGCGTTTTTGTCCGCTAACTCCCTTTCCAGGCGGGCCATCTACATACACTCCTCCCGTACGAGTTCATGGAATTCCTCCACCGGTAGAGGAAATCCCATGCGTCGTCATGACCGAAATCTGCATCCATCCCTGGCGCCGGCGGATCGGGTTCGGCTGCCGCGATAGCCGGAGCTTCCACTGCGGCGATGGCCTCCATTGGAGGAGGAGAGCTGTTGGAGTCAACCTGGACCGGCTGGCTGGGTCATTCCCCATGTGCACGGGGGGCAAGGCTGCGAAGAAGAGGATGAGCAATCATAATGTAGAGTGACGAAAAGTTCAATCCATTCTCACCTAAGGCAGCGGCGCTGGATCGGCTGATCCACCTCTTCGGACACCGCCTCCAGTGGACGCTTACCGTGGTCCGGCATTACTAGGGCTTACTGTTGAAGGGGAACGGTTTTGATGTGAGAAAGAAGAAGAAGAAAGCCCTGTCTGGGACCGATGGCTGTATTTATAACCAAGGAAGGCGAAGGGGTATGAGTCAAAAAGGTACTCAGAGTGGTCAAAATAGTCCAAGCGTTTTCTGGAATTTCGCTTAATACGGGATAAAGCGGATCAGCTAAATTTGCTGATAAGAGTTTTTGCCGATAACCAGCTCTAGCGTTAGCGGGATGAAGTGGATCGACTAAGTTTGCTGATAAGGAATTTTGCTGGTATCAATTGCGACACTAGAATTCTACTTGATGCAACGAGAGAAAGATCGACTATGATTACTGGTAACTAAATTAATGGCTAATAGTTTATAGTCGATTGTTCGAGCAAACATGATCAGATAGTATTCAAGATTTAGAGCGACAAGCATTCGTATTACATCTCAGGTTACATATTCAGCATGGATCGAATTGAGTCTAAAGCATTCAAACGAATGCTGTCTATGTCAACAATTTGTTGCTTGTCCTCTTTAGCTGTTCCTGGAATTGGTGTTTTTCTTTCAACCTTAATATTCTGGAGTTCAGATTTGAAGCCTGCCATTGCCCGTTTTTGCTCTTTCAGTGCTATTGGAATCCTTGCCAGATTATCTTCTTCATGTTTGATAGAAGCCTCAACAGCCTTTAATCTGGACAACAGTTGCTCTTTTGCTTCTCTAAGAGTTGTCAGCTTTTGATTAATTCCAGCAGGTGAACCATTTAGCTGATCGATTGACCGTTTGAGCTCGAGCATGCTTGATATGCACTGTTTTTCTTGAATTGGTAAGTTCTTCTGGGCTTCACAAGCTGTAAGTCTGGACTGTGCTCCAAAAAAATTTTGGCTCATGGTATTCAATAAAAGCAACTGGTTTAAAAACTCCTTTAAACTGGGAAGGAAGCTCATCTTTGATTGAGCTAACAATTTTCCTTATTGCTCCTGCATCTTGTACTAGAGTCGCTGTATCCAATTCTAAAAGAGGTATCAACAGTTGAAGTCGGCTTTTGACATTCTCTAATAGAGAAGGCACAGCAGCGCTTCCTGAGGTGGAAGTGTCTTCCTTTTCAATATAATTCTCTAATACAAAAGGGAGATAAGGGGAAGAGATCCATTCCTGCATGAACAAGGATTAAGCATCTGAAGGGAAGTTTATTGGAAAAACAAAGGCACTATTTAGTACCTGTTCCTCTAGAGTTATACTGGGACTAGGAACAGCCGATGTATCAGGTATTTGATCCCCTGAAGAGTATGTTGATCAGCAATAAAAATTATCAGCTAAGTAGGGATCATCGGCTAATTTGATTACCTAAAATCAATTCTGGAGACTTGGTTAGCTCGACCCTTGTGTTTTCTTCATCAGAAAGGAGCATATCGTCTATTGGGTCATGAGCATCTGGATTTTCTTCTTCGGTATTGATATCATGTATAACCTGTTCAAATCAAGTTAGTTGATGCTATTATGAAGAAAGAGATCTGAAAAGCAATACCTCGGTGATGGCAGCATCAGCTAATGATTTTAATTGATTTTCATCAGCTCCTGGAGTGGGTATATCTTTAGGCTGTGGTTTGCTGACTCTGACCTTCTTAACTGCTCTTTTGGAAGAACCAGCACCTTTTTGCACCAGAGAAATGATCGGCTGATCGTCAAGAGGGTCAGTAGCTTTTCTCTTCATTACAGCCTGCAGAGATGGAGCATTCCAACCCAGCCTTGGATTTGGACACCATTTTTGATAAGCAATTTGTGGAGGTGTCAATTCAGTAAGGTCCTGCAAAGTAATGTTTAAGTAATTGTTTTGAGAATCTGGGGACAAAATAGGTAGGGGATAAAGAGAATACCTCAGGAGTTGCTTGGAAGTTAGATTCCAAGGTAAAACAATAAGAAGCCACTGATGAGCTGAATAAATGTTGGCTCCATCCTTGCCACCAAACAATGAAAGCAGAAGATGAAAATGGCTGGCAATTCCATGCTCTAATCGTTTCAAAAGGGAGAGATTATTCAAATTGCAAAATTCTACTAAATTCTATCCCTGAAGATATTGCTTCCCTTGGTTTCAACTTATCAGCAAAGAAGAGCTTTGGAGAAAGTTGGCCAAATCCCAGTTGCCTAGCAGCTATTGAAGGATTGTAAAATTCATATGAAATTGGTAGTTTCCCTCTACCATGTCTGACTTCTATCGGCAGTAAGCACGGTTTTATCAAACAATTGAGGATCTTTAAAGATCCAACATCAGTGTACTCGGACTCAAATCTGAAAGAATATGGCAACTCAAATTCTAGGATGTCCGAGTAAACAAACCATTCTAGGATTTCTCTAGAGAAGCCCTTGTAGAATAATATGATGAAATGACTGATAGAACCATTAATGAAGATTGCCGATGCTACTTCACCAAAGGACATGCATCGGCGAGTTCTATTGTCATCAGTCAATTGCTCCTCTTGTTCTTCCAGAAAGGTCAGGGATGGAAATTTCAGAGACCTTAAATCTTGAGTCATAATTTTCTGCATATTGAGGTTAAGCCAGAGCTGGAGTAACCACCAAGGACCAGTGATGGTAGTGACGGTTTCATCCTTCATCAAATGTCGGGATACTTGATTCAAAAGGTGGTATAAAGCACCTAGCAGATATTTACCAAGGGGAATTTCAGAATCCATTGCTATTCTCTCTGCCAACACTAAATAATTAAATGTCGGGGAACAGGATTATCCACAGAAGAGATATCTATCAAGCCACATGTTCAAGAAAGCCACGTGTTCCCTCTCAGTCACAGTTTTCTCAGTGGCATTATGGGTGGCAATGTAGTTGGACCAACCTCTAGATCTAATGCTGTCAAATTTATAAGAAGGTCTAACCATTAGACTGTGAGGGTGAGCTTGTCCTATGATGTTAAGACCAGTTAGCATATGAATATCGGCAGAGTCGGAGTCATAGGTCCATGACCGAAAACGAAAGCATTATATGTGTTGGACCAGAAATAAGATGCTGCTTTAAGAAGAGGCTCATTCTTCTTCATATTGGACAGAGACAAAGGGATGCATTGATCCAGATTGCGGAGAGTCCAATCTGCTTGCTTCTTGTTGGCAACTTTCACAAACCAATTCCTCCAGCCAGGGATTATGGTTGGCCAATTTCTAAAAGAAGTTTTCTTTTCCCACATTTCTGGATTCATAGAAGACTGCTTAAAGGGAATTCTATTTGTCTTAGCAGATATGACCTCAGTCGGATCTGGGTTGCCCATAGGGCCAAGAAAAAAGCTATCTGGATGGCCTGCTAGAGGAATCATGATTTTGTTCTTGAGCTCCTGAACAGAATAAAAAGGGAGAAAGTTTAAAATAGAAACGGCGACTGAGGTCAGTAAGGGTTGGGGAGAGAAAATTTACCTCAGGAATACTGTCGATTGATGCCATTCTTTCTAAGTTGAATTCGGCAAGCGAAGATGATGACTTGTGGATAATTCAGAAAGCTCTCGGTCTTGTTAGGTTTGCAATTTTAACAAATGGCGGCGCTGGAGCGGTTTGAAAGGGAGCTAGGGTTGAAAGCCAAGTGAAAAGGGGATGAATGGCAATTTGGTAAATATATCAAAGAATTGGGCTGATCGGCAAAGAAGGGAAATGAGCACTTGTGATTTTGGAATAAAACCAGTTTTATCCCAAAATTGGGGGGCATGTATTGACACCATATTTTGACAAGCCAGAGATTGAGTTCATGGGCCCAGGTGTTAGACCCAATAAAGCCGGTTCGGGATCGGCTAATGCAAAAAAAAGCTGAAGACGTGTCGGATTCCTCTAGAAGGGAAAGATTGGAGTCCAAGTTATCCTTTTTCTCTATATTTATATGCAAGTCGTGTCTAGTTAGAACTAATGTCAAAGGTCTCGGGCTATAAATAGTAAAGCCCCAACTATTGTAGGGGCTCTCAATCAATCAATCAATACAACAACCTTTTTTCGGCTCCGGCCAAACCCTTAGGAGTAGGAGTAACGTAGATCCCAGCGAGATCTTCCAACAAGCAGGGCTGCATCGGTTTGGTCCGACCTCCGGTTTGCTTGTAAGTATTGCCACGGTTCATGTCTTATTTGTACGGCTGCATTGTTTAAACTCGTGCAAGTTTGATATGAGCTAGTTATCGGTTTAGATCTTATTTGTAAGGCTGTATTGTTTCAACCTCTTACAAGTAATCAATCTAAGCTAGTTATCTCGTGATTTAGTTGTTCTAAGCTTTACCCGAGCTTAGATCGACAAAGTCATAGTTATCGGCTCGATTAGATCGGCAATCTAGTAGATTCATTAAGTTACCGATATTATTTTTTTAAAATGACTTATTTATTATAACAATATCATTGCCCAATCAAGATCTGACGAATTTGACCTCAAATCTTATATGTTCACTGTTTTAGGTAATTTATACGCTTTGTATGCCTATTCTTGCTAAATTAGTCGATCTATGTTTTCATTGGCCAGATTCCGTCGATCTTGATTGTTACATGTTGTGCATTCGAGCTGTTTATCTGATTATAGATAAAACTGAGGTTAAGGTAGATTTGATTTAGCGTTGTTGACAACCTGTATCGTATCACCTCCCCACCGTCAATAATACTAGGCTAGGTTTACTTTGATCTTAGATCTGTTTATGATATAGATACATAGCTTGCTTGTGCCTCATGGACCCTGTATCGGCTAAATAGCCGATCCGGTTACGCTTTCATTCACTATGTGCATCCACGCGTTGATTTAGTGCTAATAAATTCGCTGGTTATACTGATTAATTAGTCGATTTGCTATTATAGGCTGCATGGAAACACCCACCACTAGCAGATTGGCTTGTTTGTCGATCCGGTCATAGTTAACTAATTTATTGGTTTTTAATTGATGTTTGTTATGCATGTAGAATCTCTTTCACACATTATTGAACTAGATCGGCTAAATATTCGCTCTCTTCACCATGCATATTGAATAGTTGTTCTACTTTTATTATCATCAGCACACTGCAGGAGTTGACTCTCTAGTCAATACCCTTTGACTACCGGCTCTTTAGCCATATATCTTGGAACTGTCTGGTAAGAAAACTGGCAGGTTCCATAATTTGATTTTTTTCTTCTCCCTTGTCAATTGCAGGGTCAAATTGACTGGCACGCCTTTGATTTATTCTCACCCGATCCAGCTTGTTTGAGGCTTAGGGAATCTCGAAGATTATTACTTCACACGATCCTGTAGGCCTCCAAGTGTGTTGCGCACGAATCACATTTTTGTGTCAACACACATGAAGGTCCAAGTACAAAAAAAATGATGAGCACAAAAAGGCTCATGAATTAAAAGAAAGGGAGCCATGTTCACAAAATAAAAACTAGAGAGAGATCATTCGTATAAAGGAGTATAGTATTAGTTTATCATTATCCACACACATGCACATCTTGATCCAGAAGTAGGTCATCTTTCTCCTTGGATCTAAGTTTTGACTTTACAATATATGCAATGCAAGTATGGTTTCATACCTTCCCCTATCTAAAGATCCACATAAGCTTTTAGAAGTAGGAAGAAAGAAGGCAAAATTATGATATGCCTTGGTGAGGAATCAAAATACAAACTTGAGTGATCCGAGGGAATCATTTGAGGAGCAAAGCTATATTTACATTTTCAAAACCAAATAAAACCCAAATTTCTAAACTAATTAGTGCAAGGAAATTTGAATCCATGTTGTTCCATTATCCAATTACCTAAGACAATGTAGTAGACACTCCAATGTTCCCAAGTTAAGGTGAAGCTTGGAATAACTTGTATGAAGATTCCATATCAAGGAGATGAATCACCTTAGTCCTTAAAACTTTACTCGAGGACGAGCAAAGGGCTAAGTGTGGGGGGAGCTTGTTGACGGTCCATAACTCCTATTTTTAACCACCAACTATCACATAAAAAGAACTCAAATGAACATCAAACCTAGCAATAGGGCTTATAACTAACAAGTTCCATAAGTTTTGGTGATTCATCATTTGTAGGAGGACATGTCTGGATAACACAAGAAACGTGCTTAAAGTATACAGAAAAACAGAGTAAAACATCCAACATGAGCCCAAGGGGAGAAGGCCCACTTACCAGCAAATCAGGGCCTAGTCATGTGGAGAACAAGCCCATGAACCAAAGCAAAACCATCGCAACTCCACGCCAATCACCTATGGGCCAAATGAGAAGCCCACAAGATAGTTACCCGCAAAAAGCTAAGTCGGAACGGGGCCAGTAGGGGGCGGCTGCCCCATGGGTGCTGCTAACCCATTTTTGAGCCCAAGACGGCCCAGCCTGCGTAGGGAATCAGATACTGCCTTACCTTGTCGGTTGTCGAGGGACGGGCCAGGTTCAATGCACCTGGATGTCGGTTTGCTCATGTTATGAGGGGATGAATGAATATTCCAGGGATAAACCCCCTGCTCTCCACCAATAAAAGGAGGACTCCCCCCTCCTCACAGGACACAACACACCAAGGAGCAAAGAGCAAGACCAAGAGCACCATTCCAAGGGCTTATGCCCTAGCAAGCTATCTAGAGTTGATAGGGAGAGATGTGAGGGAGAGTTGGGGGAAGTGACGGACCTGTCGGTAGTCTTCTTTCGCTAAGTGAGTGTTCATGATTCTTATTGTATTAAATCTTTTGATTAGTTAAGCTTTACTCTTATTTGCTTGTGGGTTCGTCGTCTGCTCCCATAGTGGATACTCTAGTAGAGGGCTCCTGATAGAGACGGATAACCCTATACGTTAGAGTAGTAGTCGATAGTGTAGACGTGGTGTCTAGGCTAGAGGCTGCCTTCGCTTGCCTCGTGCCCCACGGTTGAGGGGTAGGCGGCAGGTGGTGATAGCTCTGTCCGTCCCTTGTAATCCCCCACGTTCGGGTTCGCCGTAGAGCTACAGGCCGGAAGCGCTTGGTAGACCAAGTTTATGCCGGTGCCCAAAATAAGCGAGTAATAGTAGAGTTTATCTGTTCATAGACCCTAAAACCATAGGAATCCATCTCTACCCTCGCCACCTCTATCCTTGTGTTGTCCTTGGACGAACTAGCTAGAAGAGTACCTCCGTTCCTTGTGGAAAATACGATACCCTGAATACTTCTGGGTGAAATGCTACAACAGTGTATCCATGCGCTTGCAGATTAATTCTATTTGCGTTAATAAATACCAAAAATTACTGAAAAGCAACTAGCTGATATCTTCACAAAGCCTCTAGACGAGTAAAGGTTTTGTGCATTGAGGAGTGAACTAAACATACTTGACTCTCGTAATGTGGTTTGAAATATTGCAGGCATCTGATTATTGTTTTCTATTTAAACTAGTTAGGCATGTAAAATATTTATAAGTGTTTCAAATTATTGGTTCTTACGTCTAGCCTTGTCTCAAGTGGCTATTGTTATGATTGATGATCTGCTGGCCAGCCACAAGAGACAATGAGTCCATGACCTTAATCAAAACACTAAGAATATTCCTTGAAAGTACAGACCAAATCCTTGCTGTTTGCCAGACTGCGGAGGCTCCGCGCCTTAGCACGGAAGCTCCACGGCCCGGAGGCTCCATGCTTTTGCGTGAAAACCATGGCCTGTCTGAACCGTTAGGGTAAAAAGAAAACTTTTATCTTTCCCATTTTACCCTTCCCAGTAACTCCCTCTCGCCGCCTTCTCGTCCGTCGCTGTCGATCTATCGTCCACCATAGGTTGCCTCGCCGTCGTGCCGTCCTTGCAGACTATGTGCGTGGGCTCTTGCATGAAAGCACTCAGGCTCAAGGCAAGCTCGTTTGGTGGAGGAGAAGGAATCCTTGCCGCCACCGTCCCAGAGTTCTATAACGCCCTAAAATTTGCTTTCTAAAAATTAGAATTTAAATTGATTTAATTTGAATAGTTACTTTAAATTCACAGGGATTTATTAATGTTTTATAAAATGTCCTAAAAAGAAATATAGGGTAGGAACCTTGAAATGTTGCATTCATACTGCTGCATATTTTCTTTGTTTGCTAAGTGTGTGTTTCGGCAGGGTTTAAATCAAAATCTATCAAAAACTCTATTCAAAATCCTATTCTAAAAATGGAAAAGCTTTTCTTTTTCTTTTCTTTTTCCTTCTCCGTTTCGGCCCGCTCAGCAAGGCAGCCAGCCCAGCCGGCCTGCTCCTTCCCAGCAGCGGTGCCTGCGCCAGCCGCAGCGCCGCGCCCCGCTCCCGCACCCTGCCGCTGACCAGCAAGACCCATCCAGTCAGTGGGGCCCACGTTACAGGGTCATCCCCGACCCCAAGCCGGACCCGAGTCCAGGCTGCGCCCGCCGCTGCCCCGCGCCGCTTTCCGCACCACACACGAACTGAGGATGGCCGCCCTATTTATTGGATGGACCGGTCACCTCCGCCGCCTTTCCCAACCCTAGCAGCAGTAGCCCTCGAGGTCCCAAGCCCTAGATCGAGCCGAGATCGCCCACCGCCGTTGATTTCCACCTCCGCCATAATTCCATCGCTGTGAGCGCCACTACGGTGTTTGCACGGTGCTGAGGAAGCTGCCCGTGCCACCCGTGTGCTCTTTCTCCCTCTCTGCTCGCCACTTTCGCCCGCCGGAGTCGCGTCACCGTAGCCGAGCCGCGTTGCCGCGCAGTTCGCAGCCTCCGGTCGCACCCAGCCGCGGGGAAGGGCCCTGCCATGTTTGCCTCATCGCGCGCCACGTCCCTGTGCCTTCGCTTTGTCGCGCCGTGCCGCTGCCACGTATGGCGTGCCGCCGCCAAACCCGTTGCCTCGGCGACCTTGGTCCATCGGCTAGGCCAATCACCAGCCGCCGCGTGGTAGCCAACGCTTCAGCCCTGTCGCTTTTGCAAAAAGGCCCCTGCACTTTTGAAAATTAACCTGCTGTCCAGATTTTGAATAAAATCCTGTTTTTATTTATTTTAAATACGCAAAGGAGTTTGGTTTATTTACAGTTATGCCATCAGTACATTTGAGTTCTTGTTGATTCTTCTAGTTTTTGATTCCAAATTCTTCGATCCATAAAATCTGCAGGCATATGACTTTTAACACGATTGATAGATTGCTTCCATTGCTTCTTACTGTCCCTGTTTCAACCGCTAGTGCGGAGCGTGTTTTTTTTCTATATTGAAGATCATTAAGACAAGGCTGCGCAACAAGATGGAAGATGAATTTCTTGCTAACAGCCTGCTCATACACATAGAAGGTGAAATCGCATGAGGCTACAGTTATGAAGACATAATTTCTGATTTACCGGATCTAAAGAAAGGGAAAGTGGACTTTTCACAAGCGTTAGTTCTATATGTTAATGTATTTTGGTGTGCGCGCGCTATGATGGTCTCAGCAGACAAATAGACCACCGTCACATGTATTTTGTGAACTGTGACCAAATTATAAGTACTAAGATTAATTTCTCCACGACCTATGTACATATGGTTTCAATTGGCAAATTGCTCCCCCCCCCCCACACTCCCCCCCGCCCCAACATTGATATGGGCTTTCTTGAGATCCTGGAAGTGCCATAGGCTCGCCCGTGCAGCTTGGTATGTTCAAGTGTGCACAACCAGAGTGCAGTGTGTCATGGTCTAACTCCATGGGTCAATACAATTTTCTCAGTTCTTGCTTCTCCGACAACATGACTACTAAGATGATGAATCTTTTTGTAGCAAATGAGTTGTGGAGGAACTTTCAGCACACCAGGTTTGCGGATGTCAGTCTAGCAATTAAGAAAACCATTTTTGAAGACAAATATTGGGATGGGATTTTGAGTTTAAGGGGAGAATACCAACAAAAATTTGGTTTGTACCAGAATCACCTATTTTTAATGCAACCTATAAAATATACTGCAGAAATATTTAGAGGAGGCCATCATCTCGCTACACATCAACACGGACTTATTCCTGCATCGATGCATGCACCCCATAACCGGTACTTCTTCCAGATGCCACGACACAGAGGACGGACAACATCTGATATATATTTAAAATTTGAAAATTAAAATCTAGATTCATGCATGGTGGCATGAGACATAAGATACAACAAGGGCAACCATAATTTAACCTAAAGTTTCAAACTAAATATATATTGAAGAAAAACTGAGGTGCCATGTTGAGGGCAAAAGCTATGTAGATGGATGAAAAAAAATGTATAGATCAATAATTGACATGTTTATCACAATTGAATAGAAATCACAGAGTATCTGTGTTGACAGCCAAAATTGTCCATTTTATAAAGTTGCTGGACTTCACCATTGCATTCCTCTCGTCAAAATGGTAAAAAAAACATATATGAAATGCCCAATTTGGAGTCCGGATGAAGGAGTTACGCTCTCGGAAAAATGTCATCCTGCCGGAAGTTCCGATTTTCGCAAGGCCAGAATCTTGTCAGAACTTTCGACTTTTGCCAGTCCGAATCCAGGAGAGTGCAAACTCAATCCCAACTCATGCAAACTCGTGAGAAACTTAAAGAACGCGTCTCAAGAGAGTTTCCTACTAAGATAAGACCATCCCCTTCTATATATATTAGAGGATCATGGCCGATTGAGTAATCCAACATCCAATCGAACCTTTTTACATCTATTACTCCTTTTTTCCCTAATCTCTTCCAACCCCCATGTTGCTGTTCATCTCTTGATCCGACGATCAAGGATGGTGCCCTAGGCTTGCTGGCTGACCTAGGGTAACCCGCCAACGTCCTTGCCCCGACGGGGTCCCTCCTAGGCGAGAGCTTCGATGGTTCCTTTGGTAGTTTGCCCCGAAACTAGCCATTCTTTGTTACGTAAGCACAATTGCTTATCCTTTGGTGATTTGCTCGTAAACCTTGCTGTTCTTCAACATGAAAGAGTGTTGGTTATCCTTTGGTAGTTTGCTTGTAAACCTCGCCACTCTTCACCGCGAAAGCGCGTTGGTTACCCGCTGCGTTCTTCAGTCCGTGGAGACCCGGACAATCTAGCCCTAGCTGATGTGTGACCAATCTTTGTGTCAACAATATGTATACATGTTATGTTAGAAAATGAACAATGAGAAAAAAGCAAGCAATTTAACATATGTATTTTAATTAGATATAGGTGTAATATGAACTTTGATACTTATGTCTTATTATAAGATTATAGGCATCAATTGCGAAAGCACGGATGCTGTCCTTGTTAACAAAATATATACATGGGCAAGCACACCTTGTGATATTTCGTTGGATAGTTCCACGCAGCTGGAGCCTCCTTCAACCACCAGATGTTACCTCTATTTATTTCATTAATTATGAATGGCTGGTGCTCTCCGATGCACTGTTGGAATTATGATGGCTAAAAAAAATTCCGGTGCATGCATGCCAAGTCAGTTGGTCTATGTCTTCATCGCTCATCGCTCATCTCCAGCGTCTCAGATGTGGATCGGGCATCAACTTTGCAGGATTCATGATTTTTAAGGTGTGTACGTCTTTGCTCACTGGCTTCATTCTCAGCTGAGGTGCTCTTTCATTGTTTGCAAGGGATTCTATTTTTTTTTTGATTTATCAAACTTTAAATACTAATATCTATTTCTTTTCACTACAGTATTTCTTATGATTTTCTCTATAAGGTATCACATGGTTATGTTTCAAAGAAAAAACACATAATGGCATTTAGGCACTACACGTCATACTCATAGCGTGTGGCAAAATTTGGCATGCTATAATCGAAACAACATTTTTCCATACTTTGGCCTAGTTTTGGTATGGCTTTGAAACAAACATCAAAATTTCGTCCATGTTTTTGGCATTGCCACGTTTAGCCTTAGCCATATAGACAAATTTTGGCATGGTTTGCTAGAGGCACCAATCAAGAAAGCCCTAGGTGCAAGGCCACAGCGAGCCAAAGCGACATGGTGCCTTGGCATTGCAGGTGCTTTTCTAGAGTCTGCTCTCCATTGTTTCTTCTACACTAGTACAGAGACGGGCTTTACTCCCGGTGGGGAACCCCCTCTAGTCCCGGTTCCCCACCCGGGAGCAAGCATCCCGGACTAAAGGGGGGTCCTTTAGTCCCGGGTGAGGAACCGGGACTAAAGGAGGACCTTTAGTCCCGGTGGGTAACACCAACCGGGACTAAATGTGCCTCCTGACATGCCACGATGGCCAGCACCTTTAGTCCCGGTTGGTAATACGAACCGGGACTAAAGGTTTTTTTTTCTTTTCTTTTCATTTTTTTGTTTTCTTTTCAAAATAGGTTTTCGAAGTCGTATTGTACGCTGCTAATTATACATTTATACGCGCATATAGTATGTTTCGGTTCAAGCACAATGAACGTATTAAATCACACAATTCAAGCATAGAAATATATATATATATATATATATATATATATATATATATATATATATATATATATATATATATATATATATATATATATATGCATGCATCATATATATATTTACATGCATGCATGCATATGTGTATTTTACATTATATTATTTCATGTGCATATATTACAAAAGATTGCATTATAGTTGTTGTGACATAACGAGTTTCTTCTCATCCTCTAGCTTGGCTTCAATGGCAGTGTTGGGTCGAAGTAGAACTCGCCCTTGGAATCGATGACCTGCTCATTAAAAAATCCGGCTATAGACTCTTGAATTGCTTTGATTTGGTCTTGCCGTATGACCTTTTCCTCCAACCATCGAGTCTACAGGTTTGAATTAAAGGAAAATAAATTAATATATGTACATATATATATAAAGACATAGTAACACAATCAATAATAATAATTAAATGAATATATAGTGTATTTTTAACGTACTTTGAGTCTCTCTGTAGGAGTTCTTTGGGAGACCACCTTGATAAACTTGCAAACATAGTAACCACAGTAGTTGTTCCCCTGTTCCTGCCTCAGACACCACTTTACGAGAAAAAGATTTGTCATCCAATCTGGTGATCCGGTGAAAGCTATATGTTTAATTAATAAAGATGATGCGATTCAGGGGACTTACTTTCAATGGGATTACATTCAGTGGCGCTTTGCATTTTTCCATGTGTTGCTTCTCAATAAAGGTTTTCCAAACACTGCCCAATAAAAAATTTGCCACATCATTAGATATAGTTAATCATCATGTTTGTGTGTATATATAGTTGCTAGAGATCCCGAAATTACCTCTGGATAATATCTATCATATCTTGGTAGTCTTGTTGTGGTTTTCTCATCGAGTCATAGATTATCAAGTGACTTTTCACCAGATCGATGTCCATCAATATCCAGTGATTGCTGCATATGTTTATAGGATATAACGCATAACACTCATTAATTAACTAGAATCAACATATGAGCCATTAAGGCTATGATCGACATGATTAACACTCACTTGAAGTTATAGGGAAAGAGTATATCCTTCTTGTGGCGTTGGTTCACTAAGAAGTTCATGAGGTTACTCTCTGACTCAGACTTCCAATTAGTCATTGGAGTAATTGGGTCTTTGAATACTATATGGGGATCAACAAAACCAATTTCATTGCATCCTTCCTTTCTGAGCTATGTCATTGTAAATCTGCATATATATAGTACTTGTTAGGATAATTTATATGCATATACACACATATGATGAGTTTAATAATAGATCGAAAGAATTATTACTTACAGGCAATAGCAGCTAATGATAACTTTGTCCAGAGATGTCAGGTGGCATAGTTGATGAAATTCTGCAAAGTCAACATACATAACATCATCGCCACGAAACCAATGTTCGTCTCTAATTCTGACACCAACGCAGATGTCTCCACTGGTAGACGCCTGCATGTACCACTTGTTTAGCAGGTACATTTGCGTCCCCAGATCAGATAAGGCTTGAGGGTTGTATAGACTCTGGCCTAGTACAAATTTTTTCTTCCAAATATCAACCTCCGCCGCACTCTCAATGTTTCCATCACCAAACATCTGGTAAAGGTCGAGACCAGTCTCATCAAGAAATTCACCAAGGTGATCCAAATCGACATCCGGAGGTATGTTTGCCTGATGCATTAATCCTAAATTCGAACCATATTCATTACCAACAACTAGCGGGGGGATTGATTGGTGCGCTTGTTGTTCGAGTTGGGCAACTCCTTTCCCTGCCCGCTTCTTTTTCTGTGCCGCCTCAATTGACTTGGTGAGAGTGCGGTCATAGTCTGATAACGTTGATTTGGACGGCTTACGAGATTCCCGCTGTTGATGCTGGTAAGAAGTCACCTTTTTTCTTAAAATATCCGGAGCTACGAAGAAGTACGGTTTCTCTGGGTTTCTCCTTGCTTCTTGATTCATTTTAAGTTTGTCATAGAATCTAGACATGTCTTTTTTATATGCATCAGTTCCTTCTTCCTTCTCTTCAGATATTATTTTGGGAATAGCCCTTGGTTTCACGGTGGCTTTCTTTGCAGGCGGGGACTGGTTCTTCGTTTGAGGGGCTGGCCTCTTGCTAGGCTTCTTGGTAGGCGGGGGCGGGGGAGGCGTTGGAGACCTCCTTGGAGGTGTTGGCAGCGGCGTTGGAGACCTCCTTGGAGGTGGCGGCTGCGGCGTTGGAGACCTCCTTGTAGAGGGTGTGGATGCAGCCTCGTCTTCCAACATAATGTCATCGTACAGAGCACTATGATGATCTGGCGATTGAACAATTGGATTTAGGTTGGGGGAGGATCTGCTACAAAAAAAGGAATGACATATTATTATGAGCAGATTGTTAATTATTTAAGCCAATACAAATTAATGATGTAGTGTTTTCATCCGCACGTACCTATGGTGAGGTAGTTCAGGAGGAGGTGGAGCCGACATCCCTGGAATGATGATGTAGCGCTTGCGCCATAGAATGAATGTCTTCTCCGCTTCTCCTAGAGTCTTCTCACCATCACCTCCAGGAATATCAAGAGGCAAATCACTAAAACCTTTTTCAGCTTTATCTACCGAGATGGTGGCATATCCTTCTTGGATTATATTCCCATGAATCCTTGGTGTCTTGGTTCGGTCGATAGGATTAACAAGACCGATAGCCACCTTGATTGTGGAATTCTCCTTCGGAATGTGTAGCTCACACGTTGTACAAGGTTCAGTGACGTCATCCACAGGGAAGTGCAGTCCTGTGTCCCCTTGATTTGGTATCTCCGTGGAAGCGCAGCTGCTTTTCAACTGAACAGATTGGCTAATGTTGATTCCTGGCTCTGATGCCTGCTTGCTTGCACTCACTGCTATTTGCACTTGCCTTTTGATTTCCTCCTGCATTCTCGCTTCAAGGTTTTTTTCCCGCTCCTGTGCTTCACGCACCGCTTCCTCCAACCTCTGGAGCCGTTGTGCCTCTTCTTCCTTCTTTCTCTGGCGACTTCTGTAGGAAGGTCTGTCCTGAGGGAATCCATGCTCCCACGAGACACTTCCTTTGCCTCTAGTTCGGCCACCATGTTCAATAGTCCCGATGGCGTATGTCAGCTCATCCTTATCTCTGTTGGGCCTGAACGCACCACTAGCAGTAGCTCTCTGAGCATAAAACAATCTTTCTGCTGCTTCTTGCAGTCTTGCGCCATAAACGCACTTCCCTGTCTCCTGGTCTAGTGTTCCCCCATGAGCGAAAAACCAATTCTTTGCACGTTCTCCCCACTCGAGTGATTCTGGTCTGATACCCTTGGCAAGAAGGTCTGCTTCCATTTTGTTCCACTTCTTAATGGCAGTTGGGTAGCCACCTGATCCCAAGGTATGGTGGTATGTCTTCTGTTGGGCATTACGTTGGTTCTTTATCACTCGACTCACACCCTCTTTCGAAGTCTTGTACTGTACAAACTCATCCCAATAGGGCCTCTGCTTTGAGATCGGGCCTGGGACAGTAAAATCTGGTGCTATGTTCTTCTTGACATACGTCGTGTATAGGTGTTTCTTCCAAGTCTGAAACTGGGTGGCCATCTTCTTCATTGCCCAATCCCTAACTCGCTCCTTCAATTCATCACCATCTATTATATCATCATAATCATCTGTTTGGAGCGTGAAATGTACCAAGACATCATTCCAAATTAACGCCTTGTCACGATCGGAGACAAAACTGATATGAGGAGCATTGGTCTTCTTCTTCCATTCACGGGTACTAATCGGGAGCCGGTCCCGTACAAGGTAACCACAGTGGTGCACAAATTTCATTTTATTCGGCCCCCCCGGTTCTCCTGTATCCACATTGAACTCCGAGATGATGAAGCGACCCTCCAATGGCTTTTTGGGACCTCGAACATTTTTACTCTTCGTTGTAGTTGTTGATGTCGATCCAGAGGGCTACAAAACATAAACATTATTTTTAATGTCATGAGCACACATAAGACATATGATAATATATATATATAGCTAATAATAAAAAATATATACTTGGCCAATATGTTGTTGCTCATTTTGTTCAAGAGCTAAGTACTGACTCCCGTCATCTACATCCTCTTGCACGTTATTTTTAGCACCATCATCGCCGGCAACTTGAGTGCCAGTGTTGATCAAATTCATCATCAACTCCTCCTCATCCATATTTCTCGGGTCGGCCATCTAGCTTCAAAAAACAAAACCAATATATAGTACGTCAACCATGTAGTCATTCATCATATGAGAAAAGTCTATGTTAATAATATAAGTATAAGTCATTATGAAATGTAAGTATATGTGTCTTATTGCTCATATAGCCATTACTATTTCCGAAATGATAAGAATTTATTTTCTTCTTCTACAGGCGATCTCTGATGCTATGATATAAAGTTTGAAGATAGTCTTCCCGGAAAAAAATATGTAATGCTCATATTACTTTAGCAACATTAATATATTATATCTGTATATTCAAAGTTCACAAATGAAGAAACATGTGATATTTTTGATAAACTAAAAAACGCTTAGTTTACAAACTGGGTATCAAAATTGAGTTCCTATTTGACCATTATATATCCTACAACAAATCATTCAAAAAAAACCCTACATGAATATATTTGGATAAAATTTCGTTAACAAACATTGATCTATGTCCTCGGTGGAGGGCCTCGGGCGCGGTGGAGGGCCTCGGGCGCGGAGGAGGGCGCGGTGGAGGGCCTCGGGCGCGGAGGAGGGCGCGGTGGAGGGCCTCGGGCGCGGAGGAGGGCGAGGGCGCGGTGGAGGGCCTCGGGCGCGGAGGAAGGCGCGGTGGAGAGCCACGGGCGCGGAGGAGGGGCACGGGCGCGCGCGGTGGAGGCCGCACGAGGAAGAAGACGGCGGCGCCGGTGTCACGGAAGACGAACGGACGCGGTGCGAGGAGAAGAGGGCGGCGGTGTTCGACGAGGAAGAAGACGAGCGGATCGATCTGCCAGGCGCCGGAGGTTATATAGCAGAGGAGAATTACTCCCGGTTCCAGCCACCAACCGGGAGTAAAAACCCTTTACTCCCGGTGCGTATTACCAACCGGGAGTAAAGGTACCTTTACTCCCGGTGCGTGTTACCAACCGGGAGTAAAGGTATACCTTTACTCCCGGTGCGTGTTACCAACCGGGAGTAAAGGTATACCTTTACTCCCGGTTGGTAACACGCACCGGGAGTAAAGGATTTTTTTGGCGGGCCACGAAACTGCAGCCCACCTTTACTCCCGGGTGGGCTTCCCACCCGGGAGTAAAGGTGGCCTGCAGTTTCGTTTCCCGCCTGTTTTAAGGAATAGTCTTGTTAAATACAATAGAAATGCAATAGTTTTTATTAAATACATAGTAAATTAAATAAAAGGCATAAAATTATTTTGTTAAAAATATGAATTTTATTTTTGTTTATTGCACATAGGAAAAATCGATAACCTAACTTTTTTTATTTTTTGTTAGAATTATGAAACATAATGTAACTAATATTTATTATTTCGTTAATGCAAAATGTATTGTTTAATTAAAATTATTAAAATTATTGGTTTTGGACAGGAAATTTGTTTTCACATCATTTTAACGTTAATATTTTAATATTTCATCACTCAGTAACCAAATCAAACATTGATTTAATTTGAAACATGACATAATAAACATCTGAATTCACAATTATTACATAATATCTCAAACACACACTATATTAAATCACTATATCATCAAGTGGGCACAGCAGTGAACTTCTTCTTTACGTATGTCCCTTGGTTATGATCGCTTCGTAACCATGGAGTGTCCTCATCATTTACCAAGATGCTAGGGTCTTTGTTCACTTTGAAGGGCGGAATTCGGTCATCCTTTTCATATTCTTCTGACATGTCCGACTTGTCCTCAATTCCCACGATGACTCTTTTCCCTGAAAGAACTATGTGGCGCTTTGGCTCTTTGGTTGAGTCATTATCGTTTTTCCCTCTTTTTGGTTTGGTAGACATATCATTGACATAGAACACCTGATTCACATCCTTGGCAAGGACGAATGGTTCGTCTTTGTACCCAATATTACTAAGGTCTACTGTTGTCATTCCATACTCGTTGTCTACTGTTACCCCGCCTCCGGTCACCTTGACCCATTGGCACTTGAACAATGGGATCTTCAAAGTAGGTGCATATTCTAGTTCCCATATTTCATCTATGCGTCCATAATATGTCTGCTTATTCCCATTCGGGTCTGTGGCATCTATGCGGACACCACTGTTTTGGTTGGTACTCCTTTTATCTTGGGCTACTGTGTAGAATATGTTCCCATTTATCTCGTACCCTTTGTATGTGACGATATGCCATGATGGTTGCATAGCCAATAAATACAGTTGCTCATGGATGCTCTCATCACCTTGACATTTTTTTCGCAACCAACCGCCGAAAGTTTTCATGTGCTTATGCGTAATCCAAGCTTCAGTCTTCCCTGGAAACTCGGATCGTAAGAGATCCTTGTGTGTCTCAATATACGGATCTACCAAAGAGGAGTTCTGTAGAACTGTGTAGTGCGCTTTATTGAAATAATCATCATCCATACCAATATATGTTTTCCTCCCTAGTGTCCCCTTTCCGCTTAGTCTCCCCTCATGTCTCGATTCAGGAACACCAATCGAGTCAAGGTCGGGAATAAAGTCAACACAGAACTCAATGACCTCTTCTGTTCCATAGCCCTTGGCGATGCTTCCTTCTGGGCGAGCACGGTTGTGAACATATTTCTTCAGGACTCCCATGAATCTCTCTAAGGGGAACATGTTGTGTAGGAACACAGGACCGAGAGTGAAAATCTCCTTGACTAGGTGAACTAGGAGGTGTGTCATAATATCAAAGAAGGAAGGAGGGAACACTAACTCAAAGCTGACGAGACATTGAACCACATCATTCTGTAGTTTAGCTAGATCAGTTGGATCAATTGCCTTCTGAGAAATTGCATTGAGGAATGCACATAGCTTTACGGTGGCTAGACGTACATTTGGAGGTAGAATTCCTCTTAATGCAACTGGAAGTAATTGCGTCATGAGAACGTGACAGTCATGGGACTTTAAGTTACAGAATTTCTTCTCTGGCACATTTATAATACCCTTTATATTCGAGGAGAATCCAGATGGTACCTTGATGTTGTTTAAGCATTCAAACATGATTTCCTTCTCCTCTTTGCTTAGAGTGTAGCTAGCAGGACGTAAGTAATGGCGTCCATCATCTGTCTTCTCTGGATGCAGGTTGTCTCTTTCTCTCAAACAACGTAGGTCCTGTCGTGCTTCAAATGTGTCCTTAGGCTTTCCATACACACCCATAAAGCCTAGCAGGTTCACACAAAGATTCTTCGTTAGGTGCATCACGTCGATCGAGCTACGGACCTCCAGGACTTGCCAATAGGGTAGGTCCCAAAATATGGACTTTTTCTTCCACATGGGTGCGTGACCGTTAGCGTCTTTCGGAATAGGTTGGCTTCCATGTCCTTTTCCAAAGACGACTTTCACATCATTGACCATATCGAGTACATCCTCACCGGTTCGGTTGCGAGGCTTGGTCAGGTGGTCTGCTTTCCCTTTAAAATGCTTACCTTTCTTTCTTACGGGGTGATTTGCAGGAAGAAATCGACGATGGCCAAGGTACACGACCTTTCGACATTTTTTCAAGAATACACCTCTAATATCACCGAAGCAGTGTGTGCATGCATTATATCCCTTGTTTGACTGTCCTGAAAGATTACTTAGAGCAGGCCAATCATTGATTGTTACGAACAACAATGCTCGCAGATCAAAGTGTTCCTGTTTGTACTCATCCCACACACGTACACCTTCTTTATTCCACAAAATGAGAAGTTCATCAATAAGTGGTCTCAGGTACACATCGATGTCATTGCCAGGTTGCTTCGGGCCTTGGATGAGCACAGGCATCATAATGAACTTCCGCTTTATGCATAACCAAGGAGGAATGTTGTAGATACTTAGAGTAACATGCCAAGTGCTATGACTACTGTTCTGCTCTCCAAAAGGATTGATACCATCTGTACTTAAAGCAAACCTTAAGTTTCTTGCGTCATTTGCAAACTCCGGGAATTCTCTGTCGATTGCTCTCCACTGGGACCCATCAGCAGGGTGTCTCAACATATTGTCTACCTTACGGTCTTCTTTGTGCCATCGTAACAATTTTGCATGTTCTTTGTTTCTGAACAGACGTTTCAAGCGTGGTATTATAGGAGCATACCACATAACCTTGGCAGGGATTTTCTTACGTGGACGTTCGCCCTCAATATCACCAGGGTCATCTCGCCTGATCTTATACCGCGACGCATGGCATACCGGGCATGCATCTAATTTCTCGTACTCTTTGCCATGGTATAGGATGCAGTCATTAGGACATGCATGTATCTTCTCTATTTCTAGCCCCATAGGACAGATAACTTGTTTTGCTTCGTAGGTAGTGGCGGGCAATTCATTGTACTTCGGAAGCATCTTCTTTTGGATTTTTAGTAACTCTCCAAATCCCTTGTCAGATACACCATTCTTTGCCTTCCATTGCAGCAATTCTAGTGTGGTTCCCAACTTTTTCTGCCCTGCATCACAAGTTGGGTACAACAATTTCTTGTGATCTTCTAGCATCCGCTCGAACTTGATCTTCTCCTTTTCACTTTCACATTCTCTTTGTGCATCACGAATGACCTGACAAAGATCATCAGCCGGCTCATCTTCTACGGCTACCTCTTCTTCAGCTTCTCCCATTGCAGTATCATTGAGGCACGCACCATCAGGAATAATATCATTGTCGTCCCATTTTTCTTCTTCATCTTCTTCCATTACAACACCGGTTTCTCCGTGCTTTGTCCAACAAATATAGTTTGGCATGAAACCCGACTTGAACAAGTGTGAATGAAGAGTCCTTGAGCAAGGATATTCCACTGTATTCTTACATATGGCACATGGGCAGCACATGAAACCGTCACGTTTGTTTGTCTCGGCCGCACGTAATAAAGAATGCACGCCGTCAATGAACTCTTGTGAGCGGCGATCAGCATTATACATCCAATGACGGCTCATCTGCATTACATGACATAAATATCATATTAAAAACTAGATCATAATTAATTATTTATACAACATGCGTGCCACCACAAAAGATACAAATTTATGAAAGCATCGCTACAATGTAGACAATCTCAACTACCACTAAAAGAACTAAAGCTAAAATACATTTCAGGAGCACAAGGATTTCGCGACCAATCTCAACTAAAACAGACAGATCCCCCGATTGTGCAACATCTTTGGGCTTCTTCGGCTGGATCACTGCCTCATTAGCCGCCGTATCTGCCTGTTGTGCAAGATATTTTTGCACGAGTTCAACATACTCTTCCTCCCAGTAGAAGCCTGAACATCGTCCACTGCCATCCCACTGAAATTAAAACAAAAAATTAGAACTTTAATCACAACCATCATGAAAATAGGTATAAACTAACCATAATCATTAAATACGATAAAATAACTCACATTGCGATCCGGACACTTGTAGAAGATACGATCCTTGTTGGGACCCTCCTTCTTCACTCGGTACTCCATCACAATCTTCGTCTCATCATGACACTTGCCACATGGAATGAGAGGAAGGCCCGGCCTAAGTCGCTTTGAAAACCCATGAGAGGCCGAGGACCCGGAAGCAGTTGCCATCTACTCTCTATACTCATTTTTTAATACACTATAAATTTCTTCTTTTATAAACAAATAAAATTAACAAACTATAAAATTATCTACATCTCTAAACAATGATATTTTTAACCTTCTTTCATGTAAATATGCAAGCTTAAAGTGATTTTGAGCTCAAATTGCTTACAAATGAAAAAAAAACCACAATAAAGAACCATAAATATATATAGTGAATAAAATGGCATAAGAAAATGGTAAAAAATGAGAGTATGAGATTGGTAACCTTTACAACTGAAGAATCGACGGAGGAATCGAAGAATGGATGGAGGAACAATGGAGGGAGGGAGGAAGCAAGAACACCAGTGAGCTTCAAAATGTGCTGAGCTCGGGCTCGAGGAGGAAGGAGGAGACGGCCGATTTATAAAGGGAGAACATTTAGTCCCGGTTGATAGATCCAACCGGGACTAAAGGTAACTTTCCAACCCCGGGCGCAGCCACGGCCCGGGAGTAGACCTTTACTCCCGGTTGGAGCCACCAACCGGGAGTAAAAGTATACCTTTAGTCCCGGTTGGTGGCTCCAACCGGGACTAAAGGTCCTTGCCACCTCTGTCTGGCGCAGTAGCCGTTGGGCAGGGACCTTTAGTCCCGGTTGGAGCCACCAACCGGGACTAAAGGTATTTCTAGTCCTGGGGGCAAAAAATTCCGGGACTAGAGCCCATTTTGACCGAGGATCAAAGGTCTGTTCTCTACTAGTGCTAACACATGAACACTAAAAATACTTAATTAGGACTAATTGTATTACCATGGTTAGCTAAATATTCTGTATTCTAACAATGACCCTCTCCTGCGTGGAGCAGGCATGTCATAGTGGTAGGTCATGGCACAGTTGTCATTCGCCAGTCAAAATCACGACAAGGATGGTGGCGAGCGTCTGGTCTTCATTGCTGAGCCTGTGTTCCACTGGATCGGATTAAGATGGAGAGAGGAGAGACCATGGGCTTAAGTCGGTCTCTCAATCTTATAGCACGGGTCAGCAAGGACCAGGCCATTACGGTCTATAGAGTCCCATGATCATGGACTGGTAGAAAACTGACTAAGCCTGAGATCATTTTTAACACCAGCGACTCTTCTGCTCTGCTCCCTTACGTTGTCATTTTCTTTAAAGCAGAGGTGCATGCTAAGGTGTCTGAATAATTTGCTAGACCAGAGAGAGCTCGTTATTTGTCCATACTAATACCTCTGGACTAGAAAGGGCAATTTTAAATTTTATGAAGTCAAACTATCTTAAATTTTACAAAAAGTTATAGAAAATAATAGAAACATTTATTCATCCTCGGTGGGATGGAGGGAGCAGACGTGAAGACTTTGGAGGCACATTGGCACCCGGTACATGCATGCGTAGATTAGCTGATGCTACATTTGTCACTCTCATGTGCAGTCCTCGCTCGTCAGATATATTCCCACTAGATGGTCCTGTACGTAGAAATTCCGGTGCATACCAGCCATCCGTCCATGTCTCCTACCAGCTACATAGTAGTACTATAAATTGATTGATCCATCCGTTCACTGTAGAATTACTGTAGAACTATGCTGCTTGCAGCCAGCCACAGCAGCTGATAATGCCAGCCGAACAGTAATTCTACCGCAATTCTATCAGTCTTGTTCGTCGCTGGCCCATTAATTAGTTGACAATGCAATCAGTAATAAATCACCATCTACATATGTCCTCATCAGTAGGAGTATAGAACCTGGGATACTGTTCGTTCAACGTCTTAGGACATGTACAACATATAGATGATGAGCTGTATATAAGTTCTTAGAATCTGAATTAAAGACAGCTAAGCAGACGACTTGTATAATGGGTTGTCTGTTTGACCGTCTATAAGTTATTTAATGCTGGCATGTAAGCATGATCACTCGTGAATACCATTTCAGTATACTAATGTGTAGCTATTTGATACAAAGCAGATCAAGCACAAATAAGATGAACATGATTACAATATTTTTAAACCATTAATATAAATGATATATTATATATATTTGCATATAATAATGTAATATATTACTTTTCTATTAATCAAATATAGCGTAGCATGATTGCAACATTTTTGCCTAATTTTCTTTGTTTCCATAGCAGTGTCATATGTAACTATAATATTTCTTTAGAACCATCCATATATAATAGGATATTATATATTGTGATGCCGTATTATAGTCTGTCTATGCCTAATCCACTTATTGTGATGACGACATTGCATTATTGACGACTCATAGATTAAACAAACTAGAAATACTGAAAATAGACCAAGAGTAATAAAAATCAATGAAAAATAGAAAAAATAAAAATACCAAATTGCCCCTTATCTCTTCCTCCCCATCTTTCTGGTGAGTGGTGACCCATGAGCTCTCTACTCTCACATTTCTCGTCTCTCTCTCTCTCTTCCACTCTCCATCTTATCTGCAATCTCTCTGCCTTGTCTTTCGCTATGTGGGACGGACCAACGCTACCGGCTTACCAAGGAGCTTGGCACTCTCCCAGGCAGGGCATGGCGTTTAGCCCGGCAACGCGGCCGTGCTCGACCCAGCATGGCCAGGAGCAGCACGGCTGGCATGGCAAGGTGCGTGGTGGCATCTAGTCCATTGCGGCAACGAGCAGAGCAACAACACAAACCGGTGGAGCGCAGCCGTAGTTGATCCAGAGCAACCAGCACTTAGAATCGACGATTCGTACCAGGGGCGATGAAGGAGCACAAGCTAGGGTCGTCCTCTCACGAGACCACGACCTCGCTGTCGCTTGTGTCCATCGGGGATCTTTTTGCAAAAATGATGGCATATAGACGGCTTCCAAAGCTGCATCGTATCTGCCCTAAGACAAGCTTGATTTTGCAAGCCAAGTCCAAAAATGATGTCAAATTAATCGGGCTTGTGCGTATAGGTTTTTTCTCTTTCTTGATTCCGATGCATGCCAGGTCTATCGGTCAATAAATCTTACTATGGGCAATAAATTTTCCAGACTAGCAAAATTAGGGCCAAATTTGGCACGGTCCCTTGATCTCCCTCCGCAAAAGATGACCAGCACATCAAGTCATGCAGTGGGAGCTAAGCTGATGGTCTACTCCCCGTTGATTTGGAAAAAAAAGACCAAGGAAGGCACAACCATATAGAAGTGGGGGAATGCTTCACAGAAGCTAGAACAATTTTATTACTTACAAGCTACAGTACCATAAAATTACTTTTACACACATCCTGATCCTATAATTCAATGGCTGAAAAGACTGATTGTTTCAGATGAGTGTACAGTATTGTTGATGTTGTTTTCCTATGGTGACATGTTGTATGTAGATATTGTGTGCGACGTTATAGGCAATGAAATGTGAAACATACTATGATGTTGGTTAGGATCCTATTTTCCACGGATACTATGTTATAGCCGTGCCGATTGAAATGGGTCCAGCAGTGCTTTTGATCAGAATAGAATGGACTGGAAGGAGGAGACGCTCCAAAAGTTTTTTCTCGCTGGCAGATGTCCAAAAAATTATGAGAATTAATTTACCTGCCACCCCTACGGAGGACTTCTTTGCTTGGCACTTTGAAAAAATGGGATTTTGTCGCTTCGGAGTGCCTATCACCTGGCCAGACGGGCGTACGGAGGAACTGGAGGGATATAAATCGACATCAGATAATGCAGAGATCAGACCAGTGTGGAAGGAGTACTGGAAAATTTCATTGCCACATAAGGTTTTGATTTTTGGATGGATAGTGTCCATAACGGCCTAGCGACACAACCGAATAAACAACGTAGGAATATAGTGGTTTCTGAGAGCTGCGAGATTTTTGGAGATGGAGTGGAGTCAGTAAGTCATACTCTGATCTAGTGCCAACATGCACCACATCTCCGTTCGGCAATGAGACAAGTATGGGTTCTGCCGGACAGAGGAACAGTTTCTCTCTGTTTGGCAACAAAACTT
The DNA here is from genome assembly GCA_038087645.1 of Saccharum hybrid cultivar R570. Lineage (NCBI taxonomy): Eukaryota > Viridiplantae > Streptophyta > Magnoliopsida > Poales > Poaceae > Saccharum > Saccharum hybrid cultivar. Next base: position 4,881,783 of record JAQSUU010000744.1, read on the forward strand.
GCTGGTGTTCCTCATGGGGCTGGAGGGGGATATGCAGGCGTAGATCCCTGCTGCTACTATGGTGGATGTTGCAAGTGCTAAATAATATCACACATGATTCAGAGAAGCTATCGTTCACAAGCTCTGTCTGTTTCCTCTCACGCTACTGGATGTTTTTTCTGCAATTGAAAGCATCATAGATTATGTGTTGTGATAAATATAGCCCTGTTAGTGACACTAAACGATCTTCACCGAAGGCCCCATGTGTTGTAGTGTGGAGGGAGCTATGTTCTGTCAGGCATAGCAGAGATGTGACTGGTCCCCATGGTAGGCAACCTCTAATAGATTCTTTGTGTGCAGGTAGAAATGACCACAAGTAAGATTTCCACGCCTCTAGAGCGTCCTAGACAGAGGTGAAGGTGAATGTCATCGCTGCCTTTGACAGCAGCAGTGGCAATGGTGGCATTGGTGTCATCATCAGAGATGCCACAGGTAAGGCCTTGCTCACGTCTTGGTGCTTCGTGAGGCATGCTAGGGAGGCAGAAAAGGTGGAAGCTACAACGGCCAGGGAGGGCCTATCCCTTGCTGCTGAATGGTGGCGGCTGCCATCAGTGCTTGAGGTAGACTGCAGTACTATAGCCCAGATGCTTCATCGACGAGAGGGGGAACGATCTCAGATAAAATTTATTATTGATGAAGCGATCTAGGCTGGTAGTACGTTATCTGAGTGAAAGGTTGTCCACAAGAGAAGAGAGTGCAATTGTGCTGCCTATGAGCTTGCGCTACTGGTAATGAGAACAAAACATTTGGCCGTTTGGCGGTTATCACTGCAGGCCTGTATTCAGCGTATTATTACTTGGGAATGTAATCACATTGCTGAGTAATAAAAAGGCTCTCTTTTCATGAAAAAAATAGTCAAGCTATGGTATTAACAATGTGGACAATCGCATGTTACAACCCATACACTTAGAGATTACTAATATAAATATAACAACTTCCTTAGCTATATGACCCTCCGCTTCGACCTTTGTACATACAACATAATGAATTACTATCCGTCCAAAAAACTCATCGTTTTAGGATTCAAAACATGTCCTATACATGCAAATATACCCATGCATTGCAACAGGATGCTTAGCATGTTATATGATTACCTGAAGGACTTGCGGCTTGGAGATTTATTTAGCGATCATGTCATGCGTTTCAATTCGAGTCAGGATTGGACTTCACAATATGTCTCAACACTTAACTCATACCGACACGGTAGGGAGTGGTGGACCACGGAACACTTTGTATTTCAATTTGTTTTGAAATCAGATTCCGCAACGTGCTTGGACATGCTAAAAAAATTCTATAAAGAATTTTTTAATTTTTAATCCTTTTTAAATAATATTATAATATTAACCCCTCCTCACTTTTATTTCTGAATCTAACTCTTTGCTCGCGCCAGCACGCCTGGCACGGCAGAAATGCACTGTTGTGCTAGTGCATGTGGTGCGGCAGCCGTGCCAATGTGGCAGTCCCAAACACGACGGATGCCGCGCTGGCACCCCTTGCTGCGCCAACCCACCTGGTGCGGCAGGGCCAAATATAGTGCTGCGCGCCAGCACCCATTTCTCTCTCTCCTCCCTTCTTCCTCCTCGAGCCCTAGCTCTTGCAACTCCATTGGCTTGTCCCTTGTCTAAATCTCCATTTTCCCTTTTGAAACCAAAGCAAGAAGTAGGGGAGAACACCCCTACAAGGTATGCCTTTGTCGCACTCACATATTTGAATAGTTCTGCATTAGTACATTAGGTTTTGCAGTGTTTAGGGTCTCATGATTTATTTGTGTGAAATTTTCTAAATCTGGATAGATCGGAAGTACGGTATGTCAGTATCATTTAGTTGTTTTATGCTTTCATTTCCCCTATGTGGATACGTATTTTCATGCAACTTATTACATAGGTTAACATCTTGGTTAAGCTACGCATATTATATGAACAATTATAAATTCTTAGGGTTTTGATGAAATTAATTGGATACTAGGTTATCGTTTTTGAAGATGGAGAACATGCTACAGAGGGATAAGTGTCGAAAGAAGGGTCATCCGAAAGAGTTATATCCGAATGTCTTGCAAGGATGCACCGATCTTTCCTGAACTACCGATGCCTAATTGTTATTGTGGTAAGCTAGCCAAGGTGGAAAAATGTCATCCTGCCAGAAGTTCCGACCCCCCGTCGGAAGTTCTGACTTCCGCAAGGCTGAAACTTCCAACCCCTGTCGGAACTTCCGACTTTTGCCAGTCCGAATCTAGGAGAGTCCAAACTCGATCCCAACTCATCCAAACTCATGGAAAACTTAAAGGATGTGTCTTAGGAGGGTTTTCTACTGGGATAAGACCACCTCTCTCTATATATATTAGAGGATCATGGCTGACTGAGTAATCCAACATCCAATCGAACCTTTTTACATCTATTACTCCTTTTGCCCTAATCTCTTCCAACCCCCATGCTGCTGTTCAACTCTTGATCCGACGACCAAGGATGATGCCCTAGTGTTGCCGGACAACCTAGGGCAACCCATCGACGTCCTTGCCCCGATGGGGTCCCTGCTAGGTGAGAGCTTCGACGGTTCCATTGGGAGTGTGCTCCGAAACTAGCCGTTCTTCGTCACATAAGCACGATTGCTTATGTTTTGGTGATTTGCTCGTAAACCTCGCTGTTCTACACCATGAAAAAGTGTTGATTATCCTTTGGTGGTTTGCTCGTAAACCTCGCCGCTCTTCACTGCGAAAGCGTGTTGATTACCCGCTGCGTTCTTCGGTCCGTAGCGACCCGGGTGATCTAGCCCTAGCTAGCGTGTGACTGTATACGTATTATGTTAGAAAATGAACAATGAGAAAAAAGCAAGCAATTTAGTATATGTAATTTTATTAGATATAGGTGTAATTTGAACTTTGATACTTATGTCTTATTATAAGATTAATTATAAGCATTATATTGCAAAAGCATGGATGCTGTCCTTGTTAACAAAATATATACATGGGCAAGCACACCTTGTGATATTTCGTTGGATAGTTCCACGCAGGTGGATCCTTCTTCTACCACCAGATGTTACCTCTATTTATTTCATTAATTATGAATGGCTGCAGCTCTCCGATCCACTGTTGGAATTATGATGGCTAAATAATTCCGGTTCATGCATGCTAGGTCAATTGGTCTATGTCTTCATCGGTCATCAGTCATCTCCGGCGCCTCGGATGTGGATCGGGCATTAACTTTGCAGGATTCATGATTTTTAAGGTGTGTACGTCTTTGCTCACTGGTTTCATTCTCAGCTGAGCTGCTCTTTCATTGTTTGCAAGGGGTTCTATTTTTTTTGAATTAGCAAACTTTAAATACTAATATCTACTTCTTTTCACTACACTATTTCTTATGATTTTCTCTATAAGGTCTCACATGGCTATGTTTCAAAGAAGAAAACATAATGGCATTTATGCACTACACGTCATGCTCATAGCGTGTGGCAAAATATGGCATTCTATAGTCGAAACAACATTTTTTCTGACTTCGGCCTAGTTTTGGTATGGCTTTGAAACAAACATCAAAATTTCGTCCATGTTTTTGGCATTGCCACGTTTAGCCATAGCCATATAGCCAATTTTTGGCATGGTTTGCTAGAGGCACCAACCAAGAAAGCCCTAGGTGCAAGGCCACAGCGAGCCAAAGCGACATGGTGCCTTGGCATTGCAGGTGCTTTTCTAGAGTCTGGTCTCCATTATTTCTACTAACACATGAACACCTAAAAATACTTAATTAGTACTAATTGTATTACCATGATTAGCTAAATCTTCTAGATCCTAGCAATGACCCTCTCCTGCTTGGAGCAGGCATGTCATAGTGGTAGGTCATGGCACAGTTGTCATTCGCCAATCACAATCACGACAAGGATAGTGGCGAGAGTCTGGTGTTCAATGCTGAACCTTTGTTCCACTGGATCGGATTAAGTTGGAGAGGGGAGAGACCATGGGCTTTAAGGCGGTCTCTCAATCTTATAGCACGGGTCAGCCTAGGAGCCATTAGGGTCTCTAGACTCCCACGATCATGGACTGGTAAAAAACTGTGTTAGGCCCGTAATGCTTGACCAAGCCTGAGATCATTTTTAACACCAGCTCCCTTACGTTGTCATTTGCTTTAAAGCACAGGTGCATGCTAATACCTCTGGACTAGAACGGGCAATTTTAAATTTTATGAACTCAAACTATCTTAAATTTTACAAAAAGTCATAGAAAGTAATAGAAACATTTATGATTCATCCTCGGTGGGATGGAGGGAGCAGACGTGAAGACTTTGGAGGCACATTGGCACCAGGTGCATGCATGCATAGATTAGCTGATGCTACATTGTCACTCTCATGTGCAGTCCTCGCTCGTCAGATATATTCCCACTAGATGGTCCCGTACGTAAAAATTCCCATGTCTCCTACCAGCTACATAGTAGTACTATAAATTGATTGATCCATCGGATAGACGTAGACTTTGGTTTTGCTCGGCCGGCGTTTTTGCAACCGCAGCTGCTGCCGCTGGCTGTCGACTTTCTCACGTTTCACTGTAGATACTGTAGAAATATGCTAGTTGCAGCCAGTCACAGCAGCTGATAATGCCAGCCGAACAGTAATTCTACCGTAATTCTATCAGTCTTGTTCATCGCTGGCCCATTAATTAGTTGACAATGCAATCAGTAATAAATCACCATCTACATATGTCCTCATCAGCAGGAGTATAGAACTTGGGATATTGTGTTCATTCAACGTCTAAGGGCATGTACAACATATAGACGATGAGCTGTATATAAGTTCTTAGAATCTGAATTAAAGACAGCTAAGCAGACGGCTTGTATAATGGGTTATCTGTTTGACCGTCTATAACTTATTTAATGCTTGCATGTAGGCATGATCAATCGTGAATACCATTTCAGTATACTAATGTGTAGCTATTTGATACAAAACAGATCAAGCACAAATAAGATGAACATGATTACAATATTTTTAAATCATTAATATAAATGATATATTATATATATTTGCACAAAATAATGTAATATATTAGTTTTTTATTAATCAAATATAGTGTAGCATGATTGCAACATTTTTGCCTAATTTTCATTGTTTCCATAGCACCGTCATATGTAATTATAATATTTCTCTAGAACCATCAATATATAATAGGATATATCAATATATATTGTGATGCCATTTTGTTGTCTATGTATACCGAATGCACTTATTGTGATGACGACATTGCGTTATTGACGACTCATAGATTAAACAAACTAGAAATACTGAAAATGGACCAAGAGTAATAAAAATCAATGAAAAATAGAAAAAATAAAAATACCAAATTGCCCCTTATCTCTTCCTCCCATCTTTTTGGTGAGTGGTGACCCATGAGCTCTCAACTCACATTTCTCGTCTCTCTCTCTCTCTTATCCACTCTCCATCTTATCTGCACTCTCTCTGGCTTGTCTTTCGCTGCGTGGGAAGGAGCATGACGATGCCCAGCCGAGCGCAGCACAGAGCAATGCGGCCGGCTTACCATGGAGCTTGGCACTCATCCAGGTAGGGCATGGCGTTTAGCCCGGCAATGCGGCGGCGCTTGACCCAGCATGGCCAGGAGCAGCACGGCTGGCATGGCAAGGTGCGTGGTGGCACCTAGTCCATCGCGGCAACGAGAAGAGCAACACCACAAACTGGTGGAGCGCAACCGTAGTTGATCCAGAGCAACCAGCGCTTAGAATCGACGGTTCTGTTAGGTGACCAGCTCCTGTACTGATCAAGATATTGGATGGACTGGGCCGATGTGGGCTGCAGCATTGGGCAAGCCCAGGAAGGTTGGCAAGTGGTGGCCGCAGCTACAAAAGGGATCAGTTGAGGCCAAGCCAGACATCGAATGAATTATCAGAACAGTCTTCTCCTACCTCTGGTCCTCTCCTCCTCTGGCCTCTCTCTCTAGGTCTAGAGCTCTCTCTCCCTTGCCTAGTTCAATTTCTCCCTTCTCCACCTAGATTGCTCTGCTAAACTCGAGACCTCCCTTCCTCCGAGGTTGTGTGATCCGATTGTATCCGAATCAAGTTGTTCTGTGAAGTAATAGAGAAGGGGAGTGCTAACAAATTGGTACTCGGAGCCAAATCCTGCAGCACCACGAAATCCACCACCACTCCATGGGTCCTCTCGACTACCAGTTGCTCCTGACAGAGCTTCGCGCGATTCGCAAGGAGTTGGAGTCTCAGCTCGACGGGCTCCGACAAACCATCGGCGAGCCGACCTCCACCGCCATCGCTACCACGCCGTCGCTGCCGACGGTTCAGCTGTCCACCCCGTACCACGACGACTCCATCGCCTCCGACCAGATCCACATCGAGAGCGGTCTCACCTCCACCGACCCCCATGCGCTGCTCGACGCCGGCCAGAAGCTCGTCCAGTGCGGCCCCGTCGACATCGAGGACATCCCCGTCTCCGACGCTACCACGGCCTTCTCCGCCTGCTCCTCCGCCTGGGTCACGCCCGCGCCCGTGCCTCCCTCTGCGTCCGCGACGGCCATGAAGCGCGCACGCGTCCCGATCCCTCGGGTTTCCGTGGGCACCAACGGCCGCGTCTACGTCCGCGGGCTCGTTGCTGCTGGGCAAGAAGCTCTATCCCGGCAGCGCGCTTGGCGTCGTGTTCATCGTCATGGGACTCTACGCTGTCGGCCACCTCCTCGCCTTTGTCCGCCGCCTTCCCGTCGTCGTGCCAGCTGTACCAGTACCAGGCGCCTCAAATGGGGTGGTCGGCGTCCGCGACTGCGCGGACATCGCCGCCGCGCCTGTCGGGGAGCGGCATCGGCCCTACTAGCCGCTCGGAGAGGGGGTGGACGCGGTCTGCGCCCCCTGCCCCGACGTCCGTGTTTGTCTTCCACGGCCTTGGCACCGCCTCCATCAACTCCCACTCAACTCCAGGTCGCATCCTCGCTGGTCCCTGCAGCAGCCTGGAGCAGGTCTGCTACTGTTCCGATGGAGGCCCTGAAGGTGTTCGATGAAATGTCGCACCGTCAACGAACTACCTCAGCAAGCGAGCAAGCACCAGTGTTCTCCTCTCAGTATGTTGCTTTGATGTCTGCCGTGGTGCTCCATGCTCGTGCTTCTGACGGGGAACCACAGCCACCGTGCAACGGCCTCAAGCTTGCCATGGATGTCACTTCTAAGCTGGTTACGCAGGTGTCGGTTGCAACGATAGCTCCTGCAAGCCTTTCTAAGCTGCTCGAGGGGCCATTCAGCAGGTATATTACCAAGTTTGCCTCTACTCCTGTGCTGGGTGTTTTGTTGTTGGATTGCACTGCCACTATGCGTGAGATACATCCAGAATTTCAGCAAATGACTGAGTCAAGTTCGGTGATCCTGTGGCCACCTCAGATTCATCAGCGAGACATATTCAAGCATGGCTTGGACAAGGTTGTGGACCTGTGGTTGCCGTGGCCTCCACCTAGATCGTTATCCCTGCAGGATATGCGCTCTGGCATTTATCTCAAGGATGTAGAGGCGAGCAAGGTGCACAGCTGCATTGCAGTTCACAGGCTTGTCAAATGGCCACTTCCATGGCCACTAGATCCGTGTGAGATGATAGTTGACAATGGTGTAGCAGCATATTCTATCTATGTACTGACAGTTTGCCAATGCATGAGTAAAGCTGGAGGAGGGCTTTCAGTATGGATCATTCCCTCAAGAGGCCAGCAGGTGTTTGATCGTGGCAAATACATGGCCGGTGACAATCCTATAATGTCAATGTTTGATGGTGCTGGGCAGCGACAATGGTCACCTCTATCTCAAGTTGGCGCTACCATTTATGAGAGCACTGCCAGATTTCTGTATGGGCATCAGGTTGTCTTGCCAAAGCCTCCCTGGCTGTTCTGGGATGGCCATACCTTGTTCATGCTTGAGTGTGGTGCAGTTCGCAGCAACGCAAAACTGATGGTTAGTATCCTTACTTGCATGCTGAGATTTCTTGATGGAGTGATCACCAACACTTGGGGTAAGCAATTAGAACCTAAACCTCCAGACAAGAACTTGCGACTCCATGTGACTATCAGATATACACTAGAGTCGCAGAAATCTGAAACACAATTCAGTGGGCTGTTCTTTGGCATACAACAAGTGGCAGCTCCGTCCTGCTGTCTCCTTATTGTTACTGCACAATTGAACTTGGTTATCCACATGGATGTCCAACAGATCAGCAATGCTTTTGTCCTACTCATGCTTTTTGGAGCTCTACTTGGTCGCATGCCACTGATACATGGATCAGCAAGACAGACTGCACAAATTCAGTTTGAGGTTCCTTCAGTGCCATATCACACGAAGGACATTTTGCTACTATCTGCTATTAATGGTTCCATGGCTGCAGACACAAATCTCAACTCAGTTGTGTTGTTGATCATTACCTTGACGCCTATGATGTTGCTCTCCACGACACATCGTTTACCATGGGATCCAGGAGGTTCGACGCTCGTGTGTGCATTGTTCAGTGGCAGTGTGATGTTCTCGTTCCTCTTCATCGCTCATCTAGACAGGGGGCAGCTGCAACGACACTGGACGTCTCTGCAGAGCGGCTTGGGGGCAAGCCGCTTTTCAAGGAGAGGGGAATGTTAGGTGACCAGCTCCTGTACTGATCAAGATATTGGATGGACTGGGCCGATGTGGGCTGCAGCATTGGGCAAGCCCAGGAAGGTTGGCAAGTGGTGGCCGCAGCTACAAAAGGGATCAGTTGAGGCCAAGCCAGACATCGAATGAATTATCAGAACAGTCTTCTCCTACCTCTGGTCCTCTCCTCCTCTGGCCTCTCTCTCTAGGTCTAGAGCTCTCTCTCCCTTGCCTAGTTCAATTTCTCCCTTCTCCACCTAGATTGCTCTGCTAAACTCGAGACCTCCCTTCCTCCGAGGTCGTGTGATCCGATTGTATCCGAATCAAGTTGTTCTGTGAAGTAATAGAGAAGGGGAGTGCTAACAGGTTCGTCCTAGGGGCGATGAAGGAGCACGAGCTAGGGTCATCCTCTCACGAGACCACGACCGCGCTGTTGCTTGTGTCCATCGGGGATCTTTCTGCAAAAATGATGGCATATAGACGGCTTCCAAAGCCGCGTTGTATGTGCCCTAAGACGAGCATGATTTTGCATGCCAAGTGCAAAAATGATGACAAATTAATTGGGCTTGTGCGTATAGGTTTTTTCTCTTTCTATTCCGATGCATGCGAGGTCTATCGGTCAATAAATCTTACTATTGGCAATACATCTTCCAGACTAGCAAAATGAGGGCCAAATTTGGCACAGTCCCTTGATCTGCCTCCGCAAAAGATGACCAGCACATCAAGTCATGCAGTGGGAGCTAAGCTGATGGTCTACTCCCTGTTGATTTGGAAAAAGACCAAGGAAGGCACAACCATATAGCAGTGGGGGAGTGCTTCACAGAAGCTAGAACAATTTTATTACTTACAAGCTACAGTACCAACCAATTACTTTTACACACATCCTGATCCTATATTTCAATGGCTGAAAAGACCAATTGTTTCAGATGAGTGTTCAGTATTGTAGATGTTGTTTTCCTATGGTGACATGTTGTATGTAGAAATTGTCTGCGATGTTATAGGCAATGGAATGTGAAACATACTATGATGTTGGTTAGGATCCTATTTTCCACGGATACAATGTTATAGCCGTGCTGATTGAAACGGGTCCAGCAGTGCTTATTGATCAGAATAGAATGGACTGGAAGGAGGAGACGCTCAAAAGGTTTTTTTTCTCGTTAGCGGATGTCCTAAAAATTATGAGAATTAATTTACCTCCCACCCCTATGGAGGACTTCTTTGCTTGGCACTATGAAAAAATGGCATTTTGTCGCTTAGGAGTGCCTATCACCTGGCCAGACAGGCGTACGGAGGAACTGGGGGATATCAATCGACATCAGATAATGCAGAGATCAGACCAGTGTGGAAGGAGTACAGGAAAATTTCATTGCCACATAAGGTTTTGATTTTTGGATGGAAAGTGATCCATAATGGCCTAGCCACACAACCGAATAAACAACGTAGGAATATAGTGGTTTCTGATAGCTGCGAGATTTGTGGAGATGGAGTGGAGTCAGTAAGTCATACTATGATCTACTGCCAACATGCACGACAGCTCCGTTCGGCAATGAGACAAGTATGGGTTCTGCCGGACAGAGGAACAGTTTCTCTCTCTTTGGCAACAAAGCTTGCTGGTGTTACTTGTTATGAACGACGTATAGAAATATGAAGTAAACGAAATCAATCACAGCGGAGACACACGATTTACGTGGAAAACCCCTTCAATGCGAAGGGGAAAAACCACGGGCACCAGCCGGCAACAATCTCACTATCTCAAGAGTTTTGGGGTTACACGCCTGTGGCAGCTTATGAGAGAATTAAGTCTCCACGAAACCCTAGCAAGGGCATATATACCGCTACGCTCTGGCCCAAGCCTCCGGCGACGGGCCTCCGCTTCGCTTCGTCAGAAGCCCGGCCAATATCCTGAAGTGAATTTGGAACAACTCCAACATTCCTCATGGGGCTGGAGGGGGATATGCAGGCGTAGATCCCTGCTGCTACTATGGTGGATGTTGCAAGTGCCAAATAATATCACACATGATTCAGAGAAGCTATCGTTCACAAGCTCTGTCTGTTTCCTCTCACGCTACTGGATGTTTTTTCTGCAATTGAAGCATCATAGATTATGTGTTGTGACCAATATAGCCCTGTTAGTGACACTAAACGATCGTCACCGAAGGCCCCATGTGTTGTAGTGTGGAGGGAACTATGTTCTGTGAGGCATAGCAGAGATGTGGCTGGTCCCCATGGTAAGCAACCCCCCTTTTTTTTAGCATCATGGTAAGCAACCCCTAGTAGATTCCTTGTGTGCAGGTAGAAATGACCACAAGTAAGATTTCCATGCCTCTAGAGCGTCCCAGACAGAGGTGAAGGTGAATGTCAGCGCTGCCTTTGACAGCAGCAGTGGCAATGGTGGCATTGGTGTCATCATCAGAGAAGCCACAGGTAAGGCCTTGCTCACGTCTTGGTGCTTCGTGAGGCATGCTAGGGAGGCAGAAGAGGTGGAAGCTACGGCGGCCAGGGAGGGCCTATCCCTTGCTGCTGAATGGAGGCGGCTGCCATCAGTTCTACAGTACTATAGCCCAGATGCTTCATCGACGAGAGGGGGAACGATCTCAGATAAAATTTATTATTGATGAAGCGATCTAGGCTGGTAGTACATTATCTGAGCGGAAGGTTGTCCACACGAGAAGAGAGTGTAATTGTGCTGCCTATGAGCTTGCGCTACTGGCAATGGGAACAAAACATTTGGCCGTTTGGCGGTTATCACTGCGGGCTTGTATTCAGCGTATTATTACTTGGGAACGTAATACCATTGCTGAGTAATAAAAAGGCTCTCTTTTCATGAAAAAAATAGTCAAGCTACCGTATTAACAATGTGTACATTCCCATGTTACAAACCAATTTTAATAACCCAGGCTTTTGCGTAACAAAAAAATGATTTTTTTAAAACTTTTCCTGCAATTTGTGAAGCATTTAGTGGTGAGGTCAAACCTAAGCCAACTCATTCCCTTCTCAGACTAGGATGTCGTAGTCTTGTGCACTGCATATAATTTAGTTGCAAGATCGAGTGCCTTGAGTTGGTTCTTCTTGCGAGTTTATTATTGATTGTAGGATTAATTAGCAAGTGTTTGACCAAATCCCTAGCGAAAATAGAAAAGCCCCTCTCCTTTTATCTCCCAGCCAACAGGCCCCCATCTAGCCTCTCCCTTCCCTGAAGCCCGGCTCCCTCCTCTCGTGGCCCAGCCCTCGCCCCACTCTCTTTTCCCGCAGCGAGCCCAGCTCGTCTCCCCCGTGACTGAGGCCCAACTTGTGCCCCACGGCCCGCGAAACCACCAGCAGCGGCGGAGGCCACCCGCTCCTTCGCTCGCGTGCGCGGCATGGGCGCAAGGAAACGGCGCCGCCCGCTCAGGCCTAGCTGTCAGCCGTATACTTCCGGCCGTCTTCTTTCCCGTACCGACGCGACGCGTCATCTCCTTTCTCTACCTTCCGTCCGAAGCAGAGCAGCGCGCCTCTGTTTTCCGTCTGCCCGGAAGAAGCCAACTCTCCTTCCATGGTAGCCATCATCTCCAGCAAGGAGGTTTGGCGCGACCACCTCCTCTACGCCCATGCCCTGTGAGCCCCTGTTCCTTCTTCTGTAACCACAGCATGGCGGCCGCCGAAGCCTCGCTGTCACCACGCGCACGCCGGTGCACACGCGCTCGAGTGCGGTTTCCAGGCAACCGTCACGCACGCACGCGGTAGCGTCAGCACGAGCATGCCGGCGAGGTGGCCCAAGGCCAACCTTGCCGTCTCGCTGCCGCCCCTGGGAGCCACTTCGCCACTAGCTGAAGCCGCCACGGGAACGCCTTCTTCCGCGTACCTCGTCAGGACATCGCACCGGAATACGTAGATGTTCACGCTCGCCACGGCCACGCACAACCTCGCACGGACCTTGTGCCTTGCCTCTTCTTTGCAGCTGGTGCCACGACCACGAAGACGCCGATCGACCTCGCCCTGCACCTCAACCCCGACGTCGTTCGAATCTGAAGCTGCGACTAGGAGCGGTGGCGTCCACGGCAACACGCTGGAGCACCACGACCTCACCGTCGCCCAGACCAACGGAGAGCACCAAAGGACCGGCCTTATTGACCACCTACCCCGTTTGACTACCTAGCTTATCCCTGCCCTCGGCTGGCCGCAATTCACCAGTAGCTGGCCACAGCAGGCTGCTATTGGCTACTAATGGCCGGAGCAAGCCTCAGCTGGCCATGGACGTCTCCAACAAGCCCTGGCCTTCCTCGGACCTCCTTGCAACTCAATTTGTGACCACCACTACAACGCCATCATCACCTTGGCACGACCCTTGTTGCACGGCTATGGGTATTACAACTGTCATGTACACACATGCACTGAGGACACAACGGCCTAGCCACGGCCGTGATCGAACTCTCGGAGGTCATCCACGATACTTAGGTTGCCCTCGCTAACCTATGCTAACCGACCCTCGCTTTCTCACTTGGGAGACATATATACAGCCGTGTCCCAGCTTCGCTCGAACTGTGCACCACCATGACTCGACCACAGCATGACTGAGTGGATCCCCATCCTATAGCTGTGTAACCAACCTTCAGCTTAGAACATGGTAATACTAGGACCTACCTAAACCGAGCAATGGCATAGGTGGACCTCCACTTATTGGCCTCTTGGTTACCTAATCCTAACTCGACATAGCATCGGCATGTTCAGCCCATGTAGCCATGAGAGTCCGAGTCACCACCAATCGTATGACAAGGCCGAACCGAATCCCACCATGGCACCCTAGCCATGACCTAAGAAAGTTTGTGCCTACCATATTCCCTAACCATCCTTGAATTCACAACCATGTATGAGTGCATTTGGGTCTTCATTGTTTTATTGGTTCTTTGTGATAATCCTTAGCTTATAGTGTTACCGGTTACACATGCAATAGCTCCAGAGGACTCGCGAGACGAAGCTGACCCGACGTACATTGAGTGGGTGACGACGGAATGAAGGTGCCACATCCCACCCAACCTCGTAGAATCCTATTAGACATGCAATACTGTAGTTGCTAGTGCTTTATTTTTTGCAATTGAACTGTGATAGGTTGAATTGTAGAATTGCTTGAAGCCTTCACCTTGTCACAACCTTTACCCCTGCACACCTGCTGATAGGCTAGATGCTCGCTTATTATATACTACTGCTTCTACTTCGCATTATATCTATGATGTGATGCTTGATGGAGGATTGTTTGTGAGTGGCTATGGCACTGGGTGCCGATAATGTGGTGATAACTTGGGGAGATCTTGGCGTGCGCCTTGGGTGTGTGGTGAGGTCGAGTCGACTAGACAGGATTCCACAACTAGTCTTTGGGCGAGTCTTGCTAGGGGGATGCGACCTGGGCATTCCCTAAGAGAGGTACCTGTGGCGGGTACATGTGTGAGGAGTACTCCCCGTGGTGCAAGTCCACGGGATGGAGGTGTTGTTGAAGCACAGGATGTTGATTATCCCCACTTGAGAAGATGTCTTGTCTTGTCCCCCTAAGGACTGGTATGTCGAGAGAACTAGATCATATGATCCTTCGTGTACACCACTCGTCCTTGATGGACAGGGAGACGGTAACCCAACTAGCTAGGTGGTGCCACTACTGCTAGGTTGTTAGCGGATAGTCTAGGGAGGTACGGGCGTATGGCTCACACCCTTCTAAGACAGCGTAGTGACCTCTGGAGCCTGGTACTACGTCTCACAGTCTCAGTGTGGCAATGGATTCCGTGGTGCCCCAGGGCTGAGTGGTAGGGTGGCATCGTACTAGTGGGGAGGCGCTGTAAATCAGCCTAGGTGATGATCAGCGTCGATGATGGTGATCTTGTGGTTCTAGGTGTACACGCTCTGCAGAGTTGATTGATCTATATGTATAGCCATGTCCACAAATATAGACATTCCTATGACTTACTCTTCCTTTGATTAGTGAGTGGAGTTCTTTCTTCTTCTCCCCCCGGGTTTGTGTTGGATTCCGGCTTTGGCCGTTAAGGCAAGGCATGAGAAGGAGTTGTCCTTGCTGCCTAGAGAGTGAGAGTGTGGTGAGACGTGTGTGATGAGATGGATGAATGTGTGGATGAGATGGGTTAAAACTTGAAAAATTATTATAAAACTTTGATTATACTCACATAGGGAAACTATAGCCTAAAATAGGTCTTTTTGCTCTATCCTTGCATTCCACTTACCAAAAAGCAAACGCAAAGCATAGGGTGGGAGCCAGTAGCCATTACAAATCGTACTGATAATTGTTTAGCAGGATGGGAGCCATCTACGGTAACAACAATGGAGATTGGGAGGATCAGATGGTCTTGTTCTACACTCAAGGATGCCTCTGGATTGGAGAACACTAAGCTTCGCTTCCACGATAGATTAGTGGTGTTCGGGTTGTTGTTAGATGTACCCAAAACTATTGTAATATTTTATTTATGCACTCTGATATTGTATGACTCTGTAATCAGCTGTAAATTGGATGCCCGTGATAGCCAAGATATCCTAGGATTATCACAGAGGGGCAAAAGAGTCGTGATTTCTATTTTGGAAATCCTGGGTCTTTACGCCCATACACTTAGAGATTACTAAAATATATATAGCAACTTCCTTAGCTATATAACCCTCTGCTTCGACCTTTTTACATACAACATAATGAATTACTATATCCATCCAAAAAACTCATTGTTTTAGGATTCAAAACATGTCCACACATGCAAATATATCCATGCATTGCAACAGGATGCTCAGCTGAAGGACTTGCAACTTGGAGATTTATTTAGCCATCATGTCTTGCATTTCAATTTGTCTAGGAATTGAACTCGGTAATATGTTTGGATGCATGCTGCTCTAACGTGTACGAATATACACGGTTTAGAGATTTATCAATGATCATGTCATGCGTTTCAATTCGATTCAGGATCGGACTTCACAATATGTCTGAACACTTAACTCATACCGACACGGTAGAGAGTGGTGGACCACGGAACACTTCGTATTTCAATTTGTTTTGAAATCAGATTCCACACCATGCTTGGACATGATAAAAAATTCTATAAAGAATTTTTAAATTTTTAATCCTTTATTAACAATATTATAATATTAACCCCTCCTCACTTTTATTTCTGAATCTAACCCTTTGGTCGTGCCTGCGCGCCTGGCATGGCAGAAATGCACTGTCGCGCCAGTGCATGTCATGCAGCAGCCATGCCAATAAGGCAGTCCCAGCCACGGCGGATGCCACGCTGGCACCCCTGCTGTGCCAACCCGCCTGGTGCGGTAAGACCAAATACAGTGCTGCACGCCAGCGCCCATTTCTCTCTCCTCCCTTCTTCCTCCTCTAGGCCTAGCTCTTGCAACTCCATTGGCTTGCCCCTTGTCTAAATCTCCATTTTCCCTTCTGAAATCAAAGCAAGAAGTAGGGGAGAACACTCCTACAAGGTATATGCCTTTGTCGCACTCACATATTTGAATAGTTTTGCATTAGTACATTAGGTTTGCGGTGTTTAGGGTTTCATGATTTGATGGTTAATTTGTGTGAATTTTTCTAAATCTGGATAGATCGGAGGCACGATATGTCGGTATCATTTAGTTGTTTTATGTTTTCATTTCCCCTGTGTGGACAGATATTTTTCATGCAACTTATTACATAGGTTAATATCTTGGTCAAGCTATGTATGTTATATGAACAATTATAAATTCTTAGGGTTTTGATGAAATTAATTGGATACTAGGTTATAGTTTTGAAGATGGAGATAAGTGTCGAAAGAAGGGTCATCTGAAAGAGTTATATCCGAATGTCTTGCAAGGATGCACTTGTCTTTCCTGAACTACCAATGCCTAATTGTTATTGTGGTAAGCTAGCCAAGGTGGCACAATCAAGCCATCCAGATACTGCTACACAAGCCGACTACGCATGGGGCTGCACAAGTAGAACACAAAGAATCTTTCTTAAATGAATTGGTCCAAACATGTGCAAAGGAAAATGATCTTTTTCTTGTGGGTGGAGATTTTAGTATCGTTAGAAGCCCACAGGAAAAGAACAATGAGAGGTATGACAAATGGTGGCCCTTCCTTTTCAACGCTATCATCGATAGTTTGAATTTAAGGGAACTAGATCTCTCTAACAGGAAGTTTACTTGGGAGAATTATTGGGAAACACCAACTTATGAAAGCTAGACCGGATCCTAGTACGCACGGAATGGGAGTTAAAATTTCCACTTGTAGCAGTTCAAACGTTGACAAGGGAAATATCGGACCATACTCCATTACTTATGGATACCAGCAATGGCACTCATAGAAACAAACAACCAGGGTTCAAGTTCAAACATGGTTGGTTGTTAAGGGATGATTTTTTTTGAGTTGGTTGTTGACGTTTGGAATAAGGAATTGAGAGGGAAAATGGCGCTACAAAAATGAAAAAATGAAATCCAAAAGCTTAGACAATTCTGAAGGGGTTGGGCCAAGAATGTTAGCGACAATTATAAAAAAGAAAAAGGCGGAATTGATTCGAAAAGCTGATGAATTAGATAAAAAGCAAAAATGCAGCCACTCAGTGAAAGGGAAATTGATCTTAAAAGTTAAGGAGAGACTTATTCTTCTTTTAAGAGAAGAAGAAATTAAATGGTACAAAAGAGCCAAAATGGCTAGGTTGTTATGTGGTGACTGTAATACTAAGTATTTTCACCTTGTGGCCAGCGGTAAACATAGGAAAACAAGGATTTTTTTGTCTAGAGCAAGAGGAAGGAATAATAAAGGGTGATGAAAATCTTAAAAATTCCAACACTGGCTACTATAAAGGCCTCTTTGGAGAACTGGATGGCAATAATTTTTCAATGATAGAATCCTTTACTAGTGACATTGCACAAGTATGTCAGTTGGAAAATGACATCTTAACGATGGAATTCACTGAGCCAGAGCCTTGGTCCTTTTAGCTTAATTCTCAGTTACAGGTTCCAAAAACTGTTACAAGTCGTCTGTATTCTGTCTAAAACCCCTCTAACTCTGTATTTCCGTTATCTTCGTTAATGGAAATGAGATCTTTCTCGGGTGGAAAAAAAAACAGCAATACCCTGAAAGCTTGGGTCTTCTACTAACAACCTTTGCACTTCTCTTTATTTGATTTGATGATCTTTCACAACCTAAACCCTTGCCCAATCCCAATGAGAAGGTGTGGAGATTGAGGGGTCCAAAGGGGGAGAAGATAGTATCAAACATATATTATCCTCGAAAAGGCACAGCTTTATTTTTTCACTCGACTTCATCTTTTCCGTCATGATTACTTTATTATATATTATGTTTATTATTATTCGGTGGTAACTTTAACACAAAGCCAAGGCATTGAACCCTCATGCGCACGCCTTCTTTGTTTATATGCAAATTAATTATTTTTTGCGAGGAGATTATTATACTTATACGCTGGTAATAATATATTAAACTGCAAATAATCATCTTCAATTCTTTTCTAATATTATTCTGATTTATGAAAACTAAGACATCTCGTGCAAAAGGCACAGCTTTCTTTTTGTGAAGTGGCAGACACGCATGCCTTTATCCACTTTATTACTTCAGTATATATTCTGTTTACTATTATCTCGTAAGGCATTCATTGCTGTCCACACTTTTTCTCTGGCTAGCTGGAATCCTCATGCGCATTAATTGTTTTTTGCCGGGAGATTATATGTATGTGCTGGTAATGATGTATTAAACTGTAAACAATCACCTTCTTTTCTAAAAGCTAGCTAGCCTACCAACGCAAAAACATGAAAAATTGGCTTTGGAGGCTCTAGCACTACTCCAGGATCGATTTTTTCAGAGGGAGAAGTGCATTGTTGTTCGGTCATCAAGTCAAAATTGACTGTGCTTGCTTATACTTACATAGCAACAATGCCAAGAGCTTTGCTGCACATAAGATTTGCTTTATTTCTGCTCTCAGCACATTCACAGCTCACAGTGAAGGCTCGTCCTCCCCATTTGGTGGAGTGCATTCGATTCAGGCACACAGGCATTCGTGCGAAATCAAGTGGCGTTGCCATATTCTGAAGCTGCCACCGCCGCCGGTCCTTCAACCCGACCCTTTCCCGCCAACAGTGCTCCCTCGATCCGCCCCCTCCAGCTCCCACTCCCACCCAGGGATAGCGCCGCCGATGACGACGACTACCCCACATCAGCTCTTGCGCCTCTTTTGCCCGCATGGCCGCACCCAACTGAGTTACTCATCGCACACATTGGATTGAATTGAACACAGCTTCAATCAAAGTCGAAGCTTCAGCCTGCACGCACCAAGCAGGTCCTTTACTTTCTGCTTTGACAACAAGCAAGTGCATTCGCTAGTAGAATTGCAGGCGGGGCGCTGGAGCGGGTTGCATGTTGCTGTCCCTCAACCCGTCTGCGTGAGTCACCAACATTATATTATTGCGGGCTTATGCGGCCAGTTGTTGCAATCCAACTGGAGATACCTTGGATTGGATTCACTGGTGTCAGGTGACATGAATTCTCAAAGTGCTGTCGAGTGCGGGGACACCTTGAAGCACCTGCAGATTTGGACAGCGGATCGGAGGATGCTAATCTTGTGCAATCTGCAGAGATCACTCATCCTCTTGTGCTTGGGGCAGTGGGACACGTCAGGTTGGTATCCTCGTACAGGTTGATGCTTCTCAGAGCATGCATGCCACACTGTGAGCCCAAGCGATAGAGGTGCCCTGCTCTGCTACTTTGTCCTTCCTCTCTTGACTGACATACGGTATATAGTTCTAGGATGAACTGCTGTCCCGTGATTCCGATGTAGACAGCTCCGTGAATGGACCATTATATTCCTCAGTCACAGCTCACAGTGAAGGCTCGTCCTGCCCTTTTGGTCTGCCTCATGCTATGATTTCGCCATGACATCAAGGAGGCCGAGTAAGATCGATCAACAATAATGATTGGGATGCCTGATTTCGTGATCATCAATCAGGTCAGCATACAATGTTCATGCTGCATGTCTGCTTTCGTCTTCATTACAAGATCCGCAACTTCAGGCCCATTACTTGTACAAATATATATAGGATCATTACTTCAAAAAATATATGGAGTATACAAATATACATGGTCAAGACTACAAAAGTGCAGAAAACGCCACCGGTAACCATGATTTAGCAGTACGTCGACAGTTTGCATGTGAACAGAGTATGTGTACTGCATACTAGAGACGAGCTTCTACCAAGCAAACTCACTCCCACTGGTCACTGCAAGCTAACATCATGTGGCTCTGCCGTAAGGATACTTGATGCCTGCATAAATTAGTTACACGGTCAGTGCATAATGTCACTTGAAAATACGTACTAAGCGAGAGAAAAATTATAGTTACAAATATAGGAGATGATAATAAACAACTTTCGGCCTAGTGGAAGAATGCAATTTATTACCTGACTGCACGAGGGTCCTCAATGTTACGCTTTACAATATGGCTGATCTTGTTCCATTCGGAGCTACCTGGAGATGAGGAGGATTCGTGTAGCTTCTTGTTGCAATCCAACTCGAGGTACCTTGGGCTTACAGCTCGTAGGTAGTCAGGAAGCGTGTCCATGGTGGCGTCCTCCAGTACAAGGCTGTCGAGTGCTGCGACACCTTCTAGAACCTCCAGCTTTGGGCAGCGAACGATCCTAATCTTCTGCAACATGGCGAGGCCGCTGATCCTCTTGAGCTTAGGGCAGTCAAACACGTCAAGTTCCACAACTGAAGTGAAGTTCCCCACATGTGTCAGGTTGGTGAGCTCGTACAGCCATAGTTCTCTAAGAGCATGCCTCTTGTTGCTGGCGAGGCCTGGTGGAAGACAGCTCAGCTTGCAGTTTTCGATTTGGAGTCTCTCCAGACAAGGCATGGCTATGGCAGTTTCCACATCCATATGCTCCTCACAGTCATTCCATTCCCACTCTTCCCACTCACGTAGCCCAATCAATTGCAGATTTCTCAGTTTAGGAAACGGTGCAGATGTACTAGCAGCGGAAGCTCCAGCTACCATGGAGGATGACACTTGGAATTGGCGGCCAATATGCTTGATGGCTGGCGCGTCTATGATGATCAGCAATTCCAAACTTGGGAGGCAGCACAGACCATCAGGGAGCTGGGTGCAGCAAGTCAGGTTCTCCAGCCTCAAATACCTTAGGCTCTTAAAGTCCGCCGACGCTGGAGCACACATCCAGTTTGGTAGCTGGCGACCAACGTATCCCCCTTCCAAAGTAAGATTCTCTAGGCAGGTTGGAGGGCAGAGCTTTTCCAAGACTTCCTCGGTCACACTCTGTTGTTGCTGCTGCTCAGCCTGACCACCGTCTGTCCCAACAATATGTCCACTTGCACTATAGTTCAACGATAGATACCCAAGGTGGCGTTTGCTGCTAATCATGGCCTGTTCAGCCATCCGGCTGTCCTGCACCTTCTCTAGGCCACATAGTGTCAGATCCCTAAGCTGAGAAAGAGGCGCCAGCTCTTGCAAATTGCACCAGCTACTGCCACTAGCATCCATGTCCATCTGTACTGGGAACCCATAAAGTGACCTTAGATTTGTTAACTCACCAAAACCCTTGGGCACTTCACTGACATTTGAACCACTGGTGTCAAGAGATCTTAGATGCACAAGTTTAATGATTTTGCTAGGAAGGTGGCCCAATTTCTTACAGCCAAGTAGATTAATGTAAAGTAGAAACTTCATCTTGTGTATGTCATCTGGTAGTCTAGATATATTAGTATCCTCTAAGTGAAGGTATCTTAAGTGCTTCAGCTTTGATAGAGAGGGAACCAAGGTATCAGAGTCAGCAGAGCATATGTACAGTACCCGCAGACAAGAGAAACTACCTAGCAAATCACCAGGAAGATGAAAGTTTACTGTAGAATTTATAATTAATGTCCTAAGTGATTCTCGCCTTTGCAGAATGCCCCATTCCACTACCGATACGGTCTGTCCAACAGAGAGGCGACGGACATGAATCCCACCACCACCAACACCACCAGTAGCAGCCTGTTCTCTGCCAATCACCACAAGTGATTCTTCTCTTGCCACATATTCAGCAAAGGTGCGGACCACATCATGCATGGTGCACCTGTATCCAGTGAGAGAATATTCTTCTGTAGGTTGTATAAGGTTCCTCTTTATTAACTCTCGGTAGTACTCAGTTGCCATCTCTTCGAACCCATACTCATGTGAAATAGTACTACTACCGTCCAAAGGTTGGATAAATCCTTCACTAATCCACATTGGAGTTACTACATCTCTAATGATTTCTTCGCCTTTAGGAAATAGTGAGCAGTACAGAAAGCATTGCTTTATCTGGGGAGACAAATCCTCGTAGCTCAAGTATAGGCGGTTGTCGAGTTCTGGTGGCAGTCCGGTCAGTGACCAAGCTGGCTTGTTCAAAACAGATTTCCACTCATGCTCACTTGGGTATCTTGTGCTCAAGAGACCTCCAATCACTTTAATTGCAAGTGGTAAGCCATCACAATTTTCAACAATTTCCATCCCGACAGTTTTCAGTTGGTCAATTCCGACTACCTGCCAATAAATCAATTTAAGGCTCCTTATTATTTCTGACAATGATCAGATTGCTTATGTACCTTTTTGAAGCAAAAAGCTTCTTCCGTAAAACAAGGAAGCCTAGGTTGCCCAACGTATTAAAAGTGCACCATATTCTATTCGAAAATAAACACATGACTCTGCTGGGAATGGGCCGATTTTTAATGGAATCTGTATGAATGTCTGCAAAATTTTTCTAGTGGCTGCTGCAACCAGACTTTAACTGGTCTCTTTGCGTTTTAAGGGCAAGTGTTTCAACGAGATAAATTTGTTGTGTGGAAGCTAGGTGGTATTAGCCATAGGATGACTAGGATAGTCAAAAGTCGAAATAGCTAGGGGTAGATACTACCATTCGAATTATCTACTGGAGCACACTTGATATGTATTAAAATATTCATTTATATGCAAACTTATGGTTTTCGTTTTTGTTTCTTTAAAAATAGTAGGCCGACTAATTTAGATGTAAATTTTGGACAAATTTCGATTATTTTTTTGTAATGGTATAGGTGGTTAATTTAGATGGACATTTAGAGGTTAATTATCTAATAATTACATTGGTGAGTAGTTTCCATGTAGATTTAAGAAGCTACTATTTACTTTTTTTTGCATTACCTCCATTACAAAATATAAGATTTTTTTGTTTTTCTAGATACATGACTGACGAGAGTTTAATATAAGGGTACGTTAAGACCCCAGATAAAGGACAACACAGTCCGACTGACTCTCCGAACCAGCCAGGGGCTCAGGGGCTACACCCACCGGGTGTGCTCGCACATACCTTTTGGCAGAAATGGGATGGCTTGGCAGCCCGCAGATGGTCATCCCCCGAGGGAGTCTCTGATATCCTAAGGGCGAGACTAGGATGGCAAAGTCGCCATCGCTTGGAGCTTAGGGGCTCAGCCGAGACGCAGTGATCCCCAGCCTAAGGGGAGCCCCGGCCAAGCCACTGCCCCCACGGCCGTCACAGCCTTAGCTCGGGGCCAATGATTGTCCCAAGCCAAGCCTGAAGCCTACTCTGGAATCTGTTAGCGCTCAGAGCCTGACAGACGCAGAATAACAACACTGCCATCTCGGCCTCAGCAGCGAGGCGTTGTCGACCACTCCCTCGGTAGGGTCACGCCAGGGCGCATGACACGTCAGGACAAGGAACTCCCGAAGCATATGGAGTGGGGGGTTCTGGGCACACTTGGCAGCCCCTCTGGGGCAAAAGAAGGAGCTTGGCATGTCAAAGAAGCCAGGAGAAGGCTTACCCAAGTAAGGCACCGTTGTGGTAGATGGCACCTAGTGGTCAGCACCAGGCTGCAGCAAAGGTGTCACGGAGTGGTTGCAGTTTTGTCGGCCCCTAGCTACAAGACAAAGAAGGACCGGCAGTGCCACGTAGAGAAAAATACCAAAGCCCAAGGCAAGAATCCCTAGGCTAAGAACGCTTTTTAGCCCATGCGCTCCTTGGTATGTAAGGTGAGGCATGGGCTCCCATAGAAGGGGAGAGGGACCCGTAGAAGGGGAGAGGGACGATAGGACCGAGACCCGTTGATCGAACGATCTCACCAAGAACTCTAGATCAGCATAGCACAACCCCCAACCACTCCCTCTCTCTCTCTATTTCTCCATTGTAAGAACTCTCATTTGATCATTCCTAACACAAAGAACACCAAACTGCTTGACATAGGACTTAGAGGCGAACTAGGATAAATCGACCGTGTCCATGAGTGTTTTGAGTGCATAAGCCACTAGACATCGACCCCCGACGAACAACATGAAGATTACCATCGTTACAAACCTATGACAGCTGACGCGCCAGGTAGGGGAGCACATCGTGTGTGATGGCCGCGCTACGGTGGCCCAAGCCATCAATGTCACCACCGAGCCAGTGGCGTCACCCTTGAGATCATCTCCACCAGCAATGCCTTTTCCTCTAGCTAGGCTCTCAGCTTCGGAAGTCTGGTCGGAGGACAGCGTGTCCCCAGCGTTGTACCCTCCGGCAGGCCTCCTGTGCGCGTTCCTAGAGGTGCTGTCCTACCACGTCTACCTCGATTTGGGCCCGAACACCACCATGTCGGAGCGTCGCTAGATGTTCTACATGCTAGCGAATGTCCGTCATCAGATCGTCACCAAAAGGGCTCTAGCGGCCCCCACCACTGGTGCACCCTCCTGGACCTGCTATGTGTGATCTAGGACGCTGCAATGGTGTTCTAAGGTGAACTGGAGCAGCCCACAAGTCAAGATGTGCCATGCAGCTCCCTCCTCTCTGGTGCTATCGAAGCCACCTCCTAGTGCAAAACCGGCAGCAGCAACGATACCCCACGAGGTGAAAGTGCCACAGGATATTTGGTGTGAGCAGGCTTATGAGTGCTGGCAGTGGTGGAAGCTCACCGAACAGGAGGTGAATGCGGTCAACACTGTAGCATGCTCACGCTTGGTGGTCGGAGGTGCCGATCAACTTTGGCCGGGACGACTACGCTGACCATGTGCTTAGCTCGGGTCATTTCCCGCTCATTGTTAGTCTGATTGTCAGCCATACCCACCTCTCGAGAGTGCCCATGGATCGTGGCAATAGGCTGAATATCCTCTACACCAACACCCTGGACCGAATTAGGATCCCGAGAAGCCGTTTCCGCCCAAGCAGGCTGCACCCCTTGGTAGCATGCAGCTATCCATCACATTTCAGGAGCTGACCAACTTCTGTAAGGACTACTCACCTTCGAGGTGGTAGCCTTCCCGAGCACTTACCATGCATTGCTCGAGCAACCTTGCTACACGAAGTTCATGGACGTTCCACACTATTTCTAAATAAAACTCAAGATGTCCGGCCCTCATAGGGTCATAACCGTGGATTCTAATGCCCAGGAACCCTACTTGTGCGAATAGGAGCTGGACGTGATCGCTCGGCATCTGAGACGGCTGGGACATAGGCGCGAGTGTGGTAGTGAGGACGCACACCTGCACCATCATGAGTGCAGGATATTTATCCTCCTCCGCATAGGCAAGGTTCACCTGTTCCCGCTAGGGCTTGCGGTAATACTTTGCCTAGTGCCCTGTTCTACCACAGTTACATTAGTGGTCCTTGTCATTGTAACCACGGCCCGCCTCCTTAGCCTCTGGTGTAGCGCCCTTCTTCTTGTGCCCACTGGGAGGTCACCGCTTGCCATTGCCGCCAGAGCGAGAAGCTCGAGAGCTCTCTCCCTGTCCTACTTCTGCTTTGATCCAACGAGCCACTGCTCCTCAGAGTAGTAGAGATTGCCGTCGGATGAGATGGGCTGAACCAACATGGTGGGCTAATCGACACGGTCATCTATGCCCTTCAGTCAACCTGCCACACCTCCTCGATTGTGAGGTCTGCGATGTCCAACACTGCCTCAATTGGCAGAATGATTTGATGATACTGCTTCGGGACAATTTGCATCAACTTCTGCACCGCGATCTACTCACTGATGTTCCCTTCATGGAGGTTAAGGGTGCTCATTGACCTGGTGAGGTATAGCACAAGGTCATCGATATGCTCACTGTCACGAGGAGCAAGGAACTCATGCTCCAGGCACAACCTTTGCACCATTGCCTTGTTTGCGTGCTCAAATCCGACAAGGAATGCCTTGATGGCATCCCACACCTCCTTTGTCATCTTCTTCACTGCGAGTATGTGGATCATCTATGGGGGGAATAGCGAACATGATGGTCTCTGTAGCCAACCTGTCATCCCAGCTATCATCATCTCTATACTCTACCGCATTCCAATATCAGCGCGCCTCCATGTTCACCTTCATGAGGATACTCCAGTCCTCAGTTTGTGTGCGTGAGTAGCAGATAGGTGCTATTACAACTGACTTCTTTCACCATTGTATGCACGATGATCTCTATTAGACCGGACCGACCTTTGCGCACTGTAGTAAAGGGGAATGACGACCATTGTGCCTCAACTCAGCACCCTAGGGAGGAGTAGACACCATGTTTCTCTACTACTAGGCTCTGATACCAATTGTTAGGATAGATAGTAGTATCTGGAGCTATTAAGCTGCTGCTGCACTACTCTTTGAGAGAGAATGGTGGCTGGACTAGGCTAGGGTCGACAATAGTATATGCAACTGTTAAGCTGCTGCTGCATGCACTACACTTCGATAGAGACAGTGAAGGCTGATTGTGGGCGTCTCTGAGCTGCAGCTTGCTGGTGCCTTTACGTCTTATTTGTATATGAAATGAGAGTACATAATAATACAATCCTAATGGATTTAATTTCCTAGAAATCACCTAGTGAGTTTTCTAGAAACTAAGAGAAAGACAAGAGTGGGCCAACTTGACTTCAGGCCTTGACTCACTGTATAGACGTTGACTCCTTGACTAGACTCACTAACAAAAGGTTAACAACTGCAAGGATTATACTAATAGCAGGGATTATACTAACATATAGTGCCTTTTTAAGAACTTATAGGATTTACCTCTTTGTCCAACAGGTTTTATGAGCAATATTATATAGACAATAAAAGAAGTACCTAATTATTAGTATTCATTACATCCAAAAAGAGGGCAGGTATTTTCTAAGTTAAACTATCATAGATTTGAAAAAATTATAGAGAATTATTAATATCTATAAACTGAAATTTGTATTCTATAAATACATTTCCTTGTAAGTAAAATCTAATCATACTAAATTGAAATCATAAATATTGATACTTATAGTACAAACCAAATGTGATCAAATTTTATATAGTAAGTCTTTATAGAGCTAGACGTGCACTCAATGTTTGGATGAGGTAATAATAGCTAACCTAATCCTAACGCTTTTGTTATTTCATTTGATTATGTCTTCTAGATCATAGTTTTGCCGGTCTCATTCTGCTACTCTCGTAATATGGTCTTCCTAGCAAGAATGCTTAGACTGTGCGGAACTTCATAGGCTTTCTATTAAATCAAGTCTCCTAGTTGTATAAAGTATAGATACATGACTAACCTGGTCAGGTTGTAGCTGCTTCTTGAGCAAGGACCAAGCATCATCATTCTCTAGAGGCCTGACACTATACCACAACACCGCATTACCGTCAGACATCTGACGCTAAAACTTTTTTTTATCGATGGATGATCTGACGCTAAAGATAACTAAGAGACTATCTGACGCTAAATCCTCATTTATAGACTCATTGTCTGACGCTATAGGTACTCATATTTAACGTTTAACAGTCTGACGCTAAAACCAGCTACA
The DNA here is from genome assembly GCA_038087645.1 of Saccharum hybrid cultivar R570. Lineage (NCBI taxonomy): Eukaryota > Viridiplantae > Streptophyta > Magnoliopsida > Poales > Poaceae > Saccharum > Saccharum hybrid cultivar. The sequence goes on from JAQSUU010000744.1 coordinate 4,909,150, forward strand.
CCATCAAACGATCTGTCGCTAAAAATAAATGGGCCCCATGCCCAGCTCACACGCCCTGCCTCCGTACCGAGGCCATAGCCCATTAAGGCCCAAGCACCATTTTCATCAAAAAAACAAAAAAGGCCCCAAGCACCACCACGTACATAACCCCCACTCCTGCTGGCAGGTCGCACGGCCACACCCACACCCAGCACCATAACCCTATCCCCTCGTGCTCCAGACCATAGCGTGGCGGCGCGGCGTCCTGGCTGCCGGTGGGGCGACGGCGCATCCGGCTCACGCAGCCGTACTCGGCGGCGACAGCGGGAGGGCTGCGCCTGATGATGCAGCCGCAGGTGGCGGCGCATCTAGAGTGCTCCATCTCCGCCCCTCGCGCTACGAGATCTACCGGTGGTGGCCCCCCACGCGCTCGAGCGACGTTGCCGGCGACGGCTCCCTAACCCGCTCGTGCGACGAGATCTCCTAGCGGCGGCTCCCTACCATGGCCACTCGCGAACCCGCACTTGACGCCAGAACCCGCACCTGACGCCTGGCGGCTCCCGATCCGCCCCTGCCTCCTTCTCCCGGTGTGCCGCTGCCACGCCCTGGCCATGGATCAGTCATCGTCGAGTGGGTTTGGGGTCCCAGTATTCGTGGATCCAGAGGAGGACAACACCATGGGTTTTGATTTCTTCTCCCAGCTGGATTCCATGCCTCCGCCTTCCAATGCTGCAGGTATATACATCTAACCTTCAAGCCGGACAACCTGTTTAGCCCAATATCATTCGTGTGGAGATGGTCAATTTTGTCACTGTTGTTCAATGCTTGATTGTAGATGCCTAGTATATACATCTGCACTAGTATCAGGTCGCAGATGTGCTCATATGCTTGTAACAGCTTCAGTGATTTACATGTATTTTGACCAATTTACTGTCGTGAGGTTTTGTTGCATGACCGGCCAACATAACTTCAGTGAATTTGCTGCTGAGCTGATACGCTGCTAGCATGCTGCTTCCATGAATTTTGCTTCTAGCAATATGCCATGAATTTTGTTTCTAGCAATATACAGAGACATGCCATAGAAAATTTTTATACCAGCACCTTTTCAGTGAATTTTTGTTCTATTTATTTGAGCATGATCAACATAAATAAATGTTTGACTCATTTGTAGAGAGCAGAGCTGAGAGCATTTGCTTGTGCACCAGTCTTTAGGAGTCAAGACCCTGCTTGAATGGCAAGTAGTAAGCCAATAACAGTGAAGGTAAGCTCAGTTGACTTCTTAGATATCTCAAATTTCTGAATGCTCAACTATTGTCATGAGTGTTGGGCCTCAAAACAATGTGAGCTCTGAAATTTTTACTGCATATGTGCAATAATAACTAAGATTTATGATGATTTGTAGTAGCTGCTGCAGCTATCAGTCTTCTATGTGTTTAGTATGTAACCTGAGTTGGCAGCATGTGCCAAAAGTGTTTATTTGATTTAGTGAAAAATAATATATTACAGTCTGAAAGTCCAGTGTTTTCTCCTTTGCACACCGAAGCATGACTTTTTTTTTAAATGGTCACATATGCAAAGACATACCATTTTTTATAAAAATGTAGAGGTGTTGTGGCCAAGTGGCAATGCAAATGCTAGTTGTCAGTTGCTGATCTTATTTCTAATTGCTAGGTACATCAGTAACCTTAGGCTGTGAAACACAAACTAGTTGTATTGCCTACTGAGAGATTGTTGCGGCATATATGAGATAACAAGAGCTAATATGACTATATTCTGGATTGACAATATATTTTGTCTTCTCCCTTATAAGAGAAAAGACGTTCATTTTGTTAGCCTTTTTAGCAGCACGCCATTCTGATTGCAGATCTTCATTATTGGCAGAACCAATCCACTTTGAAAATAATGTCTTGATCTGAATTTTGAACATTATTCTTCACTACCTCCTTTGTATTGAACTGTTGAATGATGGTTTTCCACACTTGTCTGATTATAAACTACTGTACCAACAGCTTTACATATTCTCAACATGCCTAATTACATGGTTATATTTTTCAGGAAGTGCTAGCCACTATAGTCTTTGGCTAGTTTTTGGATTCTGGAAGATGGTTCTCCACAACTTGATGGATGTGCTCCAGTGTTGGCAAGCTATTGCTTGTGGTTTTTGAATTCCTAGAAATGATTGTATGCCCAAACCTTAGAATGTGAAACACAGATAAACTACTAGTTTTGCAGTTTTGCTTGCTAGGATGTGCATTCATGTATTCTTTTCATGCTTGACTTCATTGGATGATCACAATGCAAACATATGGTGTGCAAGAAAAATTGTATGTTGTATGTTTTGACCTTCATGTGATGTATATGTTTTTATATCTTGATGATGGACATTAAGCTTGAATACAGGTTTTCTAATTGTATTTATTTTTTTTGGCATAGTTAAATTGTCCCGTTGAACAATCTGACGCTATAAATACAATGATCATCGGATGATCTGACGCTATATGTTTGGCAAAAGAGTATCTGACGCTAAAGATTACCAATGGACTATCTGACGCTAAAAATATTCACGGTGATAGACTATCTGACGCTAAAAGTATGGTATGACGCTATATGTTTTTAGCGTCAGGACTTACTGCGTCAGCAGAAAACTGACGCTATATGTTTTTAGCGTCAGATCGTCTGACGCTATAGCCGCTTTTGGCGTCAGATCGTCCGGCGCCAATTTTGGCGTGAGTAGCAGATAGGTGCTATTACAACTGACTTCTTTCACCATTGTATGCACGATGATCTCTATTAGACCGGACCGACCTTTGCGCACTGTAGTAAAGGGGAATGACGACCATTGTGCCTCAACTCAGCACCCTAGGGAGGAGTAGACACCATGTTTCTCTACTACTAGGCTCTGATACCAATTGTTAGGATAGATAGTAGTATCTGGAGCTATTAAGCTGCTGCTGCACTACTCTTTGAGAGAGAATGGTGGCTGGACTAGGCTAGGGTCGACAATAGTATATGCAACTGTTAAGCTGCTGCTGCATGCACTACACTTCGATAGAGACAGTGAAGGCTGATTGTGGGCGTCTCTGAGCTGCAGCTTGCTGGTGCCTTTACGTCTTATTTGTATATGAAATGAGAGTACATAATAATACAATCCTAATGGATTTAATTTCCTAGAAATCACCTAGTGAGTTTTCTAGAAACTAAGAGAAAGACAAGAGTGGGCCAACTTGACTTCAGGCCTTGACTCACTGTATAGACGTTGACTCCTTGACTAGACTCACTAACAAAAGGTTAACAACTGCAAGGATTATACTAATAGCAGGGATTATACTAACATATAGTGCCTTTTTAAGAACTTATAGGATTTACCTCTTTGTCCAACAGGTTTTATGAGCAATATTATATAGACAATAAAAGAAGTACCTAATTATTAGTATTCATTACATCCAAAAAGAGGGCAGGTATTTTCTAAGTTAAACTATCATAGATTTGAAAAAATTATAGAGAATTATTAATATCTATAAACTGAAATTTGTATTCTATAAATACATTTCCTTGTAAGTAAAATCTAATCATACTAAATTGAAATCATAAATATTGATACTTATAGTACAAACCAAATGTGATCAAATTTTATATAGTAAGTCTTTATAGAGCTAGACGTGCACTCAATGTTTGGATGAGGTAATAATAGCTAACCTAATCCTAACGCTTTTGTTATTTCATTTGATTATGTCTTCTAGATCATAGTTTTGCCGGTCTCATTCTGCTACTCTCGTAATATGGTCTTCCTAGCAAGAATGCTTAGACTGTGCGGAACTTCATAGGCTTTCTATTAAATCAAGTCTCCTAGTTGTATAAAGTATAGATACATGACTAACCTGGTCAGGTTGTAGCTGCTTCTTGAGCAAGGACCAAGCATCATCATTCTCTAGAGGCCTGACACGGTGTTGGTGTAGGGGGGCTTGCATTTGTTGGGGTAGGTGTGCAGATCTTGTAGTGACAAGGACCCGGCTTCCAGGTAGTTTCTTGCTAGCATTCATGACTGGGACACGAAGCACATGGTTCCATGCATCATGACTCCACACATCATCCATCACAAGCAGAAACCTGCCAGTGGATAGGGTGTTGATGAGGATGTCTGTGAGAGTGCTCTTGTCTTGCCTCCCACCATGGTCTCCGCCAGCATTTTCGATTGCTGTCCTCAGTAGCTCAACCACATTGAATTGTTGGGTGATGCTTAGCCATATCTTTGTTTTGAAGTGCTCGTGGATGGTTGTATCATTGAAGATCTTCTGGGCAAGGGTGGTTTTACCCATGCCGCCTGCACCAATGATAGACACAACTTTGATGCTATGATCATTATCATCATTTGTGGTTAGCACCTGAACAAGTTCCCTTGTATCCCTCTCTATCTGTTCTCCAACAATAGCTGACTCGTCGACCTGTGAACTTGTCCTAGAGCTGGATAACTCAGCAGCAGTTAGCATTCTTGGCTCCGGGTTGGAACCGAGGCCAATATTGAACTTGTACTTGTCCGCCTCCTTGTGGATGGCTTCCAGCCACTGGTTCAGCTCCTTGATGCTGCTTCCTATCTTGTGTGCAAACAAGGGATTTCGCAGGCAGAAGAGCAATGGCTGTAAGCAACCTGAAGCCTTCTCCTCCATGCTACCACATTTAGATTCCTTGCGCTTGTTAGCTTCAAGTTGACATAGGTCAAGTATGTCGGTGGCATCATACATGGCATCCTTGAGCTTCCTCACCCATCTTTGCACAATCTGTTCAGTGATGCGCCTCCTCTCAGCATCAGCAAGGAAGCAGTTGATGCTCTCCATGTTATCTTTGAGCTTCTCAATCTCGCCGGACACACCCAGCAACATGTCCACCTCTTCTCTCGCCATGTCCGCTATCAGCTGTGTCACGTAGGGTGCCATAGCATCCAGGATGGCGGCCATGGGCCCAGAGGACGTCCTACACAGAAATAAGTAATTCGCCACACATTATTAGTCTCATCTGAATAGCTGCAGGCTCATGTAGTCTTTCGTTTGTTACATTACTTGTAATCAGCAGCCAAAGTAAAAAAGGGCCAGCATGCATGCACCAAATCACCTTAAGCTAACTCATATTCAAACTGGATGCAAGGCTTATTTTGAGTATAATTAATGATTAAGATGTGACTTGATCTTAGTAAGTACATTTTTCATTAAGAGGAAAGAAGAGTTACAACATATGGTCATAGTAAGCCAATGCTTCCCAAAACCAACATGATCCCTGCAAAACTAGTCTCACACAGACCAAACATAATTCACAAGCTACAAAACCAACCAGAGTGGAACCAAAAACTGCTTGTCCAGAAGGAGCTGTTTTTGTGTAGTGCATTTTTCATAGCACCATGGACTCTGCTTTTCGCTTTCAGTTTTCTGCTTTTTCAAATGGGTGCAAATAGAAAAATGTTTCACGACTGTTTTAAGGTAGAAAGATAGATGGGATACGTTTCGTACTTGTTTTAACCTAATAGTTTATAGCTTTTTCACAACACACATAGCTCACAACGGCTCTCACAGTAGCTTTTCCTCATCTAATAGCTGAACCAAACAGACCATAGACTTACAATTCAAACAGGAAAGAAGAAACGATGCAAGCAAAGCAAGAGACATTAGAGAAATATGTGAATGAAATTATAAAAGTAGTAGTATTACTGTAGTGTATATAGTTGCAGGAGAGAGAGAGGATGGAGTCACCTCAATTTGCCGGTGGTGGTGCTTGAGTCTTGGCCGGCTAACTGTGCTCTTGAGAATGTGATTAGTGGTGACACAGGCAAGGTGACAAGTATGGCCCTTATGAATAATATATATAGGTAGGTGGACCTGGAAAGAAAAAGGAAAAAAAGGAGACGACGATACAATGCTTTGTAGGTACATGCACGCCAAGGATCAAGAGAGTGCCAAACTTGGCAAGGAAGCAGAGATTGATGGAACCGGAATACTCCTTTAGTGACTTGTTCTGTCTCACTCACAATTCCTTGCTTGTGGAATCAGTAATCGATGTACTCCATGGCTTCTGGAGTTTCTCAGTTTTACGCATTGCCGTATATACCATGCCGGCAGCCGGCAGCTGGATCGATTTCCGAATTGAATAGAAAGGAATTAGGCGTCATACGCCGCAAGCTATGCTTTGCTTGATGACCAGAGTAATAAATAAACTGCAAGGGTTAATTATTTAATTATTTACATCTGTTGCATTGCATGTGACTTGGTTTGTTCGACATACAGAGATCACGGAAAGAATTTGGCTTTGTCTGTGCTGCTTCATCTTTGTCAATCGCACTGATCTGCCACGCTCTGTCGCTGCTCGAGGCTGGATGCCCACATCACACATTATATTGCTTGGGGCTTGGATGACACACAATGAAATAAAGATTTGCCATGCAGTGGATGCATACATGTCTCATTATGTGTTCTTGTAGCCTGTCAGGTTCAAAGCAAACCACACAAAGCAGAGAATAAAGGTGTTTGCAGGGATCGGGAAAGCACAGGAACGACAACCTTGCTTTCCCTGTTTATGTTCCATGCATGTCTGCTTGCGGTTGGGTTTATTGCACAACATTTCCTCCATTAAAAAAAATAATCCAAGTTCCCATCTCTACTAGTGCTAGAAATATAGGAGCAAAATAATATGAATATACACTGGTGCCGAAGTTTGAACACAAGGGTTGGGCTACATTCAAAACTCTGCTTCACCATATACAATTTCAGGCCCAAGAAAATCTGTTGTACAGAGTCCTGTGTGTCTCTCACTAGAAATGAAATTTGGTCAAAGCAAGAGCAAGCAGATCCTACGAAATAGCCCAAGCGACAGGGTACTGTTACCAACTCTGCTACTACTGTACCTGAACCGGCAATAGGAGATGAAGGAAGAGAGGAAGCGGCGACAGGAAGGCCAAGCCCAGAGCGGTCAGGAAGAGAAGGCCGAACACGTTCGTGACTGGCCCATCCTGGATACATTAGCAAGGAGAGAATAGTACGTAACGGCAGTGCTAACGTCCGGACGCCCACGTCTATACTCTGTTTCGCGCACCCACGCGGGCCCACGCCGCTAGACGTCACCTGCGTTGCCTGACCCCATGTGGGGACCGCTCACATCCCCTCCGCTTCCCTGCCTGGACGTCTGCGCCCGCTCGGCGGCACCCCACAGCAGGCGGCTACGGCATGTGAGACCCCAGCAGCATTACCCGATCTACTTTTGAAACATATAGATGAAACATTTGCAACATGCGATCGAAGATAAGATGAAACACTTGAATCATGCGTCTGAAACACTTGAAAACACACATGAAAACACTTGAAAAAGCAATTGCAGAACATATACAACATCCACATAAAACAATTGCAACATATGTGTGAAATATATGCAACATGCAAAGAAACACACTTGCAACGTTTGTCTGAAAAAACAGATGAAACATTTAGAACAGATGCTTGCAACATATGTGTACAACCACTGCGACACGTGCAACAACCCGATCTACTTTTACAACATCCATATGAAACACTTGCAACGTATCTTTAAAACATTTGAAACAATTGAAACGTATGCTTGCAACATGCGCTTTCAGCGCAATATCTCCTTGCTGTTCGGAAGAATAGAGGCTCGTCGGCGTGTGGAGTTTACCGGAGCCAGCGGCTTGGCGATGCCTGTAGATGGCGGCAGCTGCACGACGTATAAGGGAGGCATCAGCCGCGTGACGTGGCCGGGAGGTAGCGGCCACATGACTGGGAGAGGCAACCACGCACTGTGCCTAGAATGCCCAGCTCAGACTGGGCATTCGGTTTAAATCGAGATTTCAGTTCGGTTTGTTCAGTTTGTATAAACTTCGGTTTCCGAGAGTGAACACCCGATCGGTTATTTGGAAAATACAAAACCGACAAGTTCGGTTTCGGTTTCCTATGCAGGTTTTTTGGTTTAAACCAAGAAAACTGAGCTCCTAACTTAAGTTGTTGCTGACCTGCTCCGCTGCTCGTAGATGTAGCTGCCGCCCGCCGCTCCCGCCGCCGCCACGCAGCTCTGCTCCCTGCTCGCCGCGCCGCTCACCTGCTCCTGCACTCGCAGCCGCCGCTCGCCCGCTCCAGCGCTCGCAGCCGCCGCCGCTACGCCATTCGCAGCTCCATGCTTGGTGCTCCCTGCTCGCGAGGTCGTTTGCTACTCCGTGCTTCACGGTTCGCGCCCACCTCGCTCCCCGCACCGTGCGGCTGCCGCGCTCTCCCTGCTGACCTGCTGGGGAAGTGTTGTGCGGCCTGCACCGCCACAAGCGCAGGGGCAAGGACGCACAATAGGGTTTGGAGTGGGCGAATGGCTCCTGGCTGTCTGGCTCCCGTGGCTTGGATGTCTCACGTTGCGTGGGGGCCTGCTGGCCTGGGGGCAGAGCGGAGTGGCCGAGTGGGCCTCTTTAACTGGGCCATAGTGGGCTGCTGAGAGGGAGAAGGAAAGCGGCCAGGGAAATTGGTCGGAAGGGAGGTTGTGGAATGTTTCAGTCTTCTCGGTTTCTCGGTTTTGTCTTGTATAAAACCGAACACTGAACCGACGACTGAAGTTTCCAGAACTAAAAACCGAAGCCGAACCGAAAAACCGACAATTCGGCTCGGTTTCGGTTCGGTGCTCGGTTTTCGGTTTAAATGTGCCCACCCTGATGCCCAGCAGCCGAGCATCGCGACTGGGAGGCAACCGTGCGCCACGCCTAGCGGGGCTGGTGGCCGAGTGCTGCGCCTCGGAGGCGATCACGCGCCACGCCTAGCTGGGCCAGCGGCCGAGCACTAGAGGCGGCAGGTGAGCAGATAGGAGCAAGTGAGCAGATAGAAACGAGTACGTGGACGACCAAATTTTTTTGTTTAGAAACCGAGGAGCGGGGGGTCTTGTGATGGCGTCGCGCGGCCAACTAATGGAGCATCCGGCGGACGGACGCTCGTTTCCGGCATTACCGAGTACTTAAAGGGAGAAGAGAATTCTGTTAAGCACTCCTATCGTGCTCTGCTTTTCCTTCCCCAAATTCCTCTTCTAGCCTACGCTTCTGCTAACAAGTGCCTTGGCATTGCAGCTGCTCTACTCTGTTTCTGCTCTGATCTGTTTCTCCTCTGATCCACTGACTCTTTGCTCTGTTCACATATACTATATAGAGATACGATGTGCCGCTTTTCCCGTGCTTGCAAGTATTTTTTTTAAAGATAACTACGAAGTGGAAAGATTCACTGCCTGGATAGTATTGATTGATCCTTAACAGCCTCATCTTTAGGGAACAAGGAAAAAACCCTGTCATCTGATTATTTTGGAAAAAACACTAAAACCAATACAACAGCCACAGTACAAGGGCTAGAATGTGGCATATCGAGAAATACGCCAAAAAGAGAGAGGAGAAAAAAATCTCAACACCAAGACAAAGGAACTCTTCGACGATGCCTCTAGGGACGTATATGACGCCGCAACGTAACCATTATCAGCCAACTAGCAAGAGGAGACGCCGCAGGAGCTTGGCAAGTCTTTTGCCCGAGCCTTGTCCTGAGGGGTTGAACGGGCCGACCATGGAGAAGGAGCAGCAAATTCTTTAGTGACGCCTTCAAGAAGGACATCCTCGTCGTGATGGAGGGAGGCATCCACCGGCGAGCGTCCACACCTGGTTAGAGGGGGGTGCTGGTCGCCACCACACCGCATGGAGGCATTGTCAGACTCACCCACGATGGTGGGAGGCACGCACCAGCAAGCGTTTTTGCCTAGACGGACTGCGGTGCCAACCGCCGCCACACCTCACGGAGTTGTTCCTGGACTCGCACATGATGGTGGGAGGCACGCACAGGCAAGCGTCTGCGCTTAGACGGAGGAGGGGTGCCAGTCATTGCCACACTACACGGAGTCACTGTCGGACTGGCCCGTGACGGTGGGAGGCGCACACCGGTAGTCATCCGCGCTAGGACAGAGGATGGTTCCAGCCCCTGCCACACCTCGTGGAGCCGTTCCTAGACTCGCCCGTGACGATAGGTGGCACGCACCGGCAAGTGTCCGTGCCTGGAGGGAGGAGGGTGTCAATCGCTGCCACACCTCATGGAGCCATTCCTAGACGACTTGCTCACAACAGTCGAAGTCGCACACCACCAAGTGTCCGTGCTTGGACGGAGGGGGATTCTGGTCGCAGGTACACCGTGGGGTGCCACTATCGGACTCGTCTGCGATGGTGGGAGGTGTGCACGAGCAAGTGTCTACGCATAGATGGAGGGGGTGCCGGCCGCCGCAACACCTCGCGGTGTCGTTCCCGGACTCGCCCGCAGTGGTGGGAGGCTGAAAGCTCTAGTTTGGTTTTGGATAATTGATGAAACCCTAGGTACTAACCTTTGGCTCTAAGTGAATATGAGATAGGTTAGTATACACCAAACATTGGAGCAAATGGATGATGATCATGATGATGGTGATGGCCATGGTAATGATTAAGTGCTCAAGCTTGGAAAAGAAGAAAGAGAAAACCAAAATGGGCCCAAGGCAAAGGTATATTTGATAGGAGCATTTTGTTTTGCCACTCAAGACACCTTGTGGGTGTGAGTGGGTTTAGGATAGATAGCTGTACTATTAAGAGGGGTGAAACTCGTCATGAAATGCGGTTATCAAAGTGCCACTAGATGTTCTAACTCATTGCATATGCATTTAGATTCTAGTGAGTGCTAACACCCTTGAAAATGCTTTGGAAAAATGCTAACACACATGCACAAAGGTGAGACACTTGGTGGTTAGCACTTGAGAGCAAGGGTGGAGAAGTTGGAGTTGAAAAGGCGGCGTTCCTTGTGACCAGACCCTGGCCTCGGTAGGGAGCGGACCCTGCCTAGCGAGTCTGATCAGTGCTGGCAGTGAAGGCGCGGCCTCGGGTCCTTGACCGAACCTTGCTCGAGGTGTGCGACCGGACACTTTGGAAACACTATTCTTGCGTCCGGTCGTGGTGATGTGGCGCAGTGGAGCATGGCTAGAGGAGATCGGACGCTGAGTGCGTTCGGTCACCCTTGACCAGATGTGTCAGGTCACAAAAATTGTCTCTGGATGCTTACTGGACTCAATCGGACTCTGAGCGAGCGCACGTCCGGTCTTCAAGCGGTGCGTCCGATCGATTAGCTCGAGGGCGCGAGTTACGCGCGTGCAGACGCTGGCGGGGCATGTCCAGTCCTACTCGGGTGCGTCCAGTCGCCACTTAATGTGCGCGTTGGAGGTAGCCGACCGTTGAGATCGGCGGCTATGCTTGAACGCAGGGGACACGTGGCATACATCCGTGGACCAGACGCTAGTGCGACACGTTCGGTCGCCCCTACTGTCGTGTCCGGTCAACGTGCAGTCATCCCCCTCTTGGGCATAACGGCTCTATTTCATTTGGAGGGATATAAATACGTGTTGGCCAACTTGGGGTCTCACTCTTGGCCATTTCTACTAAGAATACAACCTTGTGAATCTAGCCAATCATCTCTAACTCATCTTGCTTGATTGATTCATCATTTGGTGAGATTGGAGAGCATCCAAGTGCATTATTTTTAGTGATTGCATCTACAGGCACTTGGTGATTGTGTTTCGCTGTGGATTTTTCTTGTTACTCCTGGTGTTTACCGACACCTAGACTTCTTAGAGCAGCAAGGATCGTTGAGCTGAGGGTGGTGCTTGTCTCCGGCTCCGATTGGTGGATTATGAGGGGTTCTTGTGCCTTCCCTGTGAGAGATCACGAAAGGCAACTCTAGTGGATTGCTCGTGGCTTGTGGATCCCCATCTTGTGTTGGTTGTACGACACCCGATTGCGGTTAGGCATGTGATGCCTATTAGCGCGTGAACCTCCAAGTGGGTGAATCGTCACAACGGGGACTAACTTGCCGGCAAGCAAGTAAACCTCGGAAGAAAAATCTTATGTCATCATATCTCCAAGGATTTCATTGGCATTCATTGTGATTGATCTCTTGCCCGGCTCGGTATATCACTCTTAGCATGCACTTGTATTTACATTCTTACTTGTGTAGTGCTAGTTGTAGCTAGTGAGTAGTGTTGCTTAATTAGTGTAATTAGCTTGCTAGTTTGCTCACTAGTGGTAGAAGTAGTAACTTAGCCTTTGTGTGATACATAGAGATCATAGCATACTTGACTTGTAGATAGGTGGCTTATAATATTTGTAGTGCTAACGCAAAACTCGCTTCGCCATTTAGTTGTCTAACAATTTGTCTTAGTGGTGTTGTAGAAAATTTTTATAGGCTGTTCACCTGGGCCAAATTCATTTTTATGACAATTATTTTCGTCATACTATCTGTGCCACGTCACACACCACGTCATGAGCCACGCCAGATCTCTAGACACTTGTCATCATCCCATCTAATGTATTATGATAAATTTAGTGACAAATACCATGGTCATAACCTGACGACAAATGTGCAATTTTTTTTGAATAACACAGTACAGACACAGATGCTCACAATGCACACACACTAACCCCTATGAGCATCTCCGTCAGACTGTGCAGGCAGATCTCGGGATTGACGAAGTCACCACAGGTGCCTCACTGAAAGAACAAACACCGTTAAATCCTGGAATAAATCCAGAAAAATACGAGTATCCGTGCCAAGTCGAGGATATGAACCCGGGTGGGCAGGTTCGAGCACAAGGAACCTAACCAACTGAGCTAGGCTCACTTCGCTGACAAACGTGCAATTGTCACTAAGATTAACAACAATTGGGTCTGTTAGTCACAGAAGGGGGATTATGACCCACCTTCTATGATCATAGTCATATCATCACTGCTGTGTCATAGAAGGGGTACAATGACAAGAAAAAGAAAATAATTGTCACAGTCAGTTAGTCATAGAAGGCCTAAGATCTTATAGTGTTGAACCGGTCTTTGGGCAAAACCCAGGCCAAGCCGTAAACGATGCTGTTCGGCGGTTTGGAAACCACGGGTTTCATGGTTTCCATGGGTTCACTCGTTGCGATCCAGTTGCAGATGTGCCACATGTTGCGTTGGAGGGCGGACACCGGCAAGTAAACCGCTTCATGGCGAAGGATGCCGATGACACCGCGAAGCCGTCCTGGTACGTCAAGTACGTGAAGGAGTTCCCCTACGACATCGCCGTGCTCCAGGTGAGCTCCATCATCTCCGCGCTCGCGCTCGCCACCGCCAGCGAGAAGATGGACTACAGAGATGTCAAGAACAGAGGTGAGACGGTCACGCTGCAGACCAGGGTCGTCACGGCCAGCGTCACTGCCACCATTGACGACATGGAGCCGTTCGCCGTGTGGACAAGTTCCAGCAGCCCAAGGAGCTTTTCATGGACATCAAGGCGCCCGCGTCCGTGCCAGAGTCGTCCAAGAAGAAAAGGCCAGTCACGGCGGGGCTGACGACGATTCCCTGGCTTGGAGGTGTCGAGGTAGTCCTCCGTCATGCAGCGGTTTACTTGGCGATGGAGCGCCTTCTTTTGCGTTACTTGGCGGTGGCGGCGGACGACTCATCGAGCCAGTTGCATATGGGCGCATGTGGCGGCGGAAGATGGTGGCCGACTGCTTGACGTCTTTCCACAACAGCATCACTGCAGCGCCCACCCCTACCACCATCAGGATGAAGTTCATGAGCGCCATCGCACGCACCTGCGCCACTCGTCGCCGTAACACTGCTGGTGGCAGTCAAACAAGACGATGGGTACCGTGGTTTGGACCGTAACCAAGCCAACCCGTGTGTGGCCTCTCAAAAAAGTTTATCATGGGCTGGTTCCTGGATTGGGCCGGTATGTAACCAAACCATGTACAGGGCTAGACGCCACGGGCTCGTGCAGACTCCATGCACCGCTCCAAAGCTCGCCCTGGCCGAGCTACGCCAACCCAATGGCTTTCGTCTGCGGCACTCGCCCTGGCCGAGCTACGCCATGCCTACGGGTTTCGTCCGCGACCCGAGCCCTGTGAGCAGCGAGCGTGTAGCTACCACATCCGCCCGGCCAGGTCACGGATCCAAGGCTGGAGGCACTGGAAGGTGTGGAGCGGACCTGCCCAGCCAGCTGCTTTGGCGGCAGCAGCATAGCCAACGGTCGCCGGCTACCATGGGAGGACGGCGTGGTACCACCTGCCATGGCCGTCCGAGGACGGGGTAGCAGATCCAGACAGGTAGACGCCGGATCCGGTCTGAAACGTTGTGGATCGGGCACATCAGGAGAGACCGGGAGGAAGATGTTGCCAAAGCAGCATTTTTGAGCGCGTCCACGGGCCGCCGCTGCCACTCGCCGCTGAGCAGCGGCCGCGGCTGGGGGCTGGCCTGCGCTGGGGGCCTTCGGTGGCGGCGCGGTGTGTTGCCCCTGAGCCGCCTCGGGAGATGACGCATGACTGAGGTCTGTAAAGTGATATGCTTAGAAGTATTAAGCATACATATACATTGATAGGCAGGTCGTGTATTCCATTCCATTCAATTCCTTATGGATCTCGTCACAAACCAACTTGGCACCATGCATATGCATACATACATAGCGTTAGGACAAAATTGAATCACAGCCATCGTATGGTGTTTCAGCTTCGACGTCGAGGAAGGTCGAGTAAGAATGAGTTGCCTTGCATATATTGGTGCAGGGCAAGTGACAAAGCAGAGGATATGGTGTTACCACCGTGTTCGTGCGATTATGCGGTTTTCCTCTGCTTTTTCCAATCAAGGTTCTACTACAAAAGAAGATTGTGGCCACGATGATTGGAAAAGCATACGACAAAAGATTTATATTGGTGGTGCTGCGGCCCGACATCATGGATCGGGGATCAGCATACAATGTTCGTGCTGCATGTCTGCTAGCTGTTTGTTACTGTACCACAACAGATTTCTTCACCACACTTTCGGTTCATTGACTTGTGCAAATATTCGTCCAGTACTTCAAAACAGAAAACAATATATGCAGTCCACAAATATACATGGCCATGAATACAAGAGTGCAGGCACATTTTCCTGCACATTCGCCGCAGGGTTCACCTTTCCCTGTTTGGCGGTATGTCCACACTCTGCATGTGAACAGAATATGTGTATTTCTACTGTGTAAAAGAGATGAGCTTCTACCGATCAGATCTCACTACTACTGGCCACTAGAAGCTAACATTATCATTCGGCTCTGCGATAAGAATCCTAGATCGCCGCATACATTGCTTACACGGTCAATACATAATGACACTTGAAAATACGTACTTAGCGTACTAATACTACGACTGTGCATGTAGGTGCACTGCCTTGTGAGAGAAAAAGAGTAGTTGCCTTGTTGAATATATATCTACGAGATTTATTTCTGATATGGCTGTCCATCAATTAATCTTCATCTTCAGCACAAATAGTGCGTGACTTTAGATATGGCTGATCTTGCTGTACACGGTGGAGCTGCCTGTTAACAAGGACTCGTACAACCTCTTGGTGCATGTCATGTCAACCTGAGATACCTTGGGCTTACTCCCTGCCATATAGTTGGGAAGTATCTCCATGGTGTCGTCCTTCATCTCCTTGCAACCTCACTGCTATTAACACTTGCAGATTGATTTGCAGGTGCTGGGTTGTGACATGCTCCGTTACTATTTCCTTACTTGCAAAGAAGGCTAAGAGCATCTCCAGCGGTCTATCAATATAACTCCCTCAATAAGATGGTATTGGGTAGTCCAATATCACTTTCTAGATTTATTGGGAGAGTTGCTACAGCAGTACCCTAATATATCTCCCCCAATACCCATATGAAATGTGGGTCCCACAGGAGTATAAGAGAAATATGGCTGAAAAGTGATAGTTGAGATGATCCCCATGATATTGGGGGAGTTGTATCTCCCCCCTTTCTTTGAGGGGAGATGACGAAAATATTGGTGGCCATAAAAAACAAGGGAGAGGTATTAGAGAACTGCTAGAGCAAGAAAAAAATATAGCTATCTCTAATATAACAGTTTTATGAAGATAGGGAGAGGTATTGGGAAACTGCTGGAGCTCTAATAAGCAGGGGATACGGTGCTTGCAAGGGTCAGAAAAGCAAAAGGACAGACTCTGGACGGAGGAGAACACCATCATCGCTCAAGAATAGCAGAGTTGCCGCAGGTGTTGGCTTTCTGCTATGTTCTGTTATATTTTCCTTCCTTTCAAAGCAGAGGATGTGTATATGCATGTATACTGCTGCAGGCTACAAAGGAGAAGATTAACATATAGTGTTTCCAGAGTTCGGAAAAGCAGAGGACAACCTTTGATGCGCCTGATCGTGTTCCATGTTTGCCTGGGGCGTCTACTATTACAGAGTGTTTCGTTCATCACCACACGTTTGTTCATTATAACAAATCCAAGACGGAACCTTGATTAATTTACAATATAGGAGCAAAAGAATATGAAAACACTAGTATCCAAGTTTGAACACAAGGTCTATATTCAGCACTCTGCTTCAGCATATAATTCCAAGCATCGTCCAGCCCAAGGCAATCTGTTGTACAGAGTCCTGTGTGTCTCTCACTAGAGATGTTTGGCCAAAGCATGAGCAAGCAGATGGTACACAGCTGAAATCTGGGTGCTGGAGATGATGAGCTCCCGCGGATCTGACTCCATTTCCACTACCACAGCAAAGATGGCTTATGGATACCTGCATAAATGAAGTTTACTTCAGAATACATACTAAGCATTCGTTACGTGAGGGACACGCGAGAGAAAAGTAACTACCTGGTTAAATATACACTTGCTTTATTTCTAATCTGGACATGCATCAGTTAATCTTCATCTTCAGTAAAGTAGTCGATAGTGGGTGACTTGATATGGCTGATCTTGTCGTACTCGGAAGAGCAGCCTGTTAACAAGGACTCATACAACTTCTCGCTGCAAGTCAACTTAAGATACCTTGGGGTCACTGTTGTCAGATATTCCGGAAGTGTTTCCATGGTGGCGTCCTCCATCACCATGCTGTCAAGTAATGGGACTCCTTCCAGCAACTCCACAACTGGGCAACGGACTATCCTGATCTTCTGCAACAAGAAGAGGAAGCTGATAGTCGTAAGCTTAGGGCAGTCGAATACATCAAGCTTCACAGCGGAAGGGAAGTTCTCCACGGGTGTCAGGTTGCTCAGCTTGTACAGGCACAGTTCTCTTAGGCCTGGTTTAGTTCCTTCAAAACTCCTAAATTTGGCACTATAAAAAAGAAGATTCCTCGTCACATTAAACTTGCGGTACATGTATGAAGTACTAAATGTAGATGAAATCAAAAACTAATTGCACAGTTTAATTGTACTTTGTGGGACGAACATTTTGAGCCTAATTAGTCAATGATTGGACAATTATTACCAAATACAAATGAATTGCTACATTGCGCTACAATTCTCAACAGTGAATTTGGCGCTACCGAATTCGGGTAACTAAGCAAGGCCTTAGAGCATGCCTCCTGCTACTAGCGAGCCCTGGTGGAAGACAACTCAGCTTGCAGTTACGAATTATGAACTCTTTGAGAGCAGGCATGGCCATTGCTTCTGCAGACTCATCCTCGCCCTGCCCCTCCCACTCCCACTCGTCCCATGCACTCAAGCCCTTTACATGCAGAATTGTAAGATTTGGGAAACCTAGGCCTTGTTTAGTTTTAAAGTTGGGAGATGTCAGAATTACTATAGCATTTCGTTTATTTTTATCAATTATTGTCCAAACATTGACTAATTAGGCTCAAAAGATTCGTCTCGCAAAGTACAAGCAAACTGTGTAATTAGTTATTTTTTTACCTATATTTAATACTCCATGTATGTGTCTAAAGATTTGATATGATAGAAAATCTTTGCATTTTTTATATTTTTAGAGGGGAACTAAGCAAGGGCCTACTACAAAGGAGGAGCATGCCTGGAATTTTGGTCCAATACTCTTGATAGCAGGTGCGTCTACAAATGTCCAGCTCTTCCAAACTAGGAAGCCAGCGCAAACCATCTGGGAAGGCACCATCTGGGAATTTATGCAGCTAGGCCTTGTTTAGTTCGCGGAATTTTTTAGAAAATGGTACTGTAACACTTTCATTATTATTTGATAATTAGTGTTCAATCACGGTCTAATTAGGTTTAAAAGATTTGTCTCGTGAATTTCGTCTAAACTGTGTAATTAGTTTTAGTTTTTTATCTATATTTAATGCTTCGTGCATGTGTCAAAAATTCGATGTGACGGAGAATCTTAAAAAATTTTGCAAAATTTTGGGACCTAAACAGGCCCTCAGATGTTATCCAAATTCTGGCACCATCTGGGATTTAGTTAATACAGTAGGGCTCAAAACCGACGCAGGCAAGACGATCATTGGCCTCACCTGAAAAGATGTGCTCCACGTAAATCCGTATAAACTGAGGCAGTAAATTTTACAATGCAGACCACCATAGCCTATTTACATCCTGGTCCTACCGCTCACAGTCTCTCCTTAAATGTCGCTTTCAAGAAATTGCTTTTGCAGCTTGAGCCTGTTTAGGGGTGTTTGGTTGGAGGAGTTAAAGATTAACAAATACTGTAGCACTTTCGTCTTATTTGACAAAAAAATTCCAATCTTGGACTAATTAGGCTTAATAGATTCGTCTCGTAAATTACTCATAATCTGTGCTGACATACATGCAATTAGTCTACATTTAATATTCCATGCATTTAAGGGAATATTGATGTGATGGGAGTTAAACTTTAACTCCTAGAAACCAAACAGGCCCTTAGTTGCCAAAAAGGCCCAAAAAAGTTTGCACAGTAACTGTCACATCGAATACGCATGCATGGAGCATTAAATGTAAGTAAAAAAATTAACTAATTGCATAGTTTGTCTGTAAATGTCGAGACGAATCTTTTAATCCTAGTTAATCTATGATTGGATAAATTTTGTCAAATAGCAACGAAAAGTGCTATAGAAATTTTACCCAAACTTTTTCACCATCTGAACAAGCCCTTACCAAGCTGTAAGATTCATCCTCCTTTCTCCTTTCTGGACAAGCTGATGCTTTTTCTGACGAGGCTTTGGTCTCCTCTGCAAGCGGCTCTGAGAGACTGCGAAGCCACTGTCCTATTACCTCTCTCTTCCAGATGGCATCCGAGCCTACGTGTCACGGTAGGGCTGCTGTACAGGTTGGTGCGTTGGGGCCAGCCTTAGGCTATCCGCACTTATGGACCTCTATATTCATCCTCTATACGTCCTAGTCAGCAAGATTCTCTCCTCTATACTCAATTCTCCGGCACCCATCCATCCTCTATATCATTCTCTATCTACTCTATCCACTGTGGGACCCACTTGTCACTTTATCTAAATATATCCATGTGTGATCTAGTTTTGAAGGATTTATTGAGACGAATTTAATAGTGCAATCGAAATTTAATTTGAATTTTTGGTTTGTGAGTTATAGTATTTTTTTCCTTTGTTTAGCTAGTGGGGCCGCCACTGCCCACTATAGAGTAAGCACGGTACTACTCTAAATATAGAGTGAGAGAAAGGATAGAGTATCATTTTAGAGTACCCAGTGCAGCAGTTTTTACTCTATATTCATACTCTAAAGCTTTAAAGTATCCTTTAGACTATCCCATTGTGGTAGTCTTACGTTTTCCGTCATTTCAAAGCAGAGGATGTGTATATGCATATATACTGATGCAGGCTGCAAGGCAGAGGATTAACATACAGTGTTTCCAGAGATCAGAAAAGCAGAGGACAACCTTGATGCTCCTGACCGTGTTCCACGTCTGCTTGGCGCGTCTACTATTTCAGAGCGTTTCGTTCATCATCACACGTTTGTTTCATTATAACAAATCCAATACGGAACATTGATTAATTTACAGATATAGGAGCATAAGAATATGAAAACACTCTGCCTCGCCATATATAATTCCAAGCGTCGTCCAGCCCAAGGCAATCTGTACAGAGTCCTGCGTGTCTCTCCCGGCAAGCCCTATTCGCTGGGCTGAAAAGTCATGGCAGAAAGTATTGTTCGCAGATTTGTTGTGAGAGAAAAACACTACGGCTTATAAGATAAGTGAATAGGGCAATTAAAATTTGGCCAAAGCAAGAGCAAGCAGATGGTACAAAACTGAAGTCAGCATGCTAGAGATGATAAGCTCCCACTGATCCGATTCCATTCCCACACCGACAGTAAAGATGGCATATTGATACCTGCATTTTTTTTTAAATAAAGGATAGAAACTATCCGGCTTCATCTACCCGTGGGTAGAATCAGGCCAAATTATTACAACATTAAAAATAAAAAGAAAGAAAATGACGGAAGAAAATACATTGCACCTACATGTGCATAAATGAAGTTTACTTCAGAATACGAACTAAGCGACCCTTACGCAAGTGACTATTGACTGCACATGTAGGTGCAATGTCTTGCGACAGAAAACTATCTGGCTAAATATATTTATACTTGCTTTATTTCTGATCTGGCGGTGCACCAATTAATCTTCATCTTCAGCGAAGTAGTCGATAGTGCGTGACTTGATATGCCTGATCTTGTCATACTCAGAGGAGCTGCTGCCTGTTAACAAAGACTCGTACAACTTCTTGCTGCAAGTCAACTTGAGGTACCTTGGGGTCACTGTTATCAGATATTCCGAAAGTATCTCCATGTGTCGTCCTTCATCTCCATGCTGTCAAGTGAAGAGACTCCTAGCACCTCCACATTTGGGCAGTATGAGATCTTGATTATCTGCAACTTAGAGAGATTGCTGATCCTTTTCAGATTGGGGCAGTCGAATACTTTAAGTTCCACAACTGAAGGGAAGTTCTCTATATATGTCAGGTTGTTAAGCTTGTACAGGTACAGTTCTCTTAGAGCATGCCTCCTGCTACTGGCGAGCCCTGGTGGTAGACAGCTCAGCTTGCAGTTTCCAATTGTGATAGACATGAGAGCAGGCATCTCCATTTCCATAGACTTTGCAGCCACATCGTCATCCTGTTCCTCCCAGTCCCATTCCTTCAGGGGTGTTTAGTTCTCACCTAAAAATTTTTCACCTTATCACATCAAATATTTGGACACATGCATAAAATACTAAATGTAGACGAAAAAAACTAATTGCACAGTTTTGTTGGAAACCACTGGACAAATCTTTTAAGCATAATTAGTCCATGATTAGCCTTAAGTGCTACAGTAACACACATGTGCTAATAACGGCTTAATTAGGCTTAATAAATTCATCTCGCAGTTTTCAGACGAGTTATGTAATTAGTTTTTTTATTAGTATCTGAAAACTCTTTCCGATATCCCATAAAACATCCGATATGACATAAAAACTTTTCACCCACCACCTAAATACCCCTCACAAAAGCCAGCCAGACGAAGAGTTTTTAGATTAGGAAAAGCTAGTATAGATCTAGCAGTGACAATACCTCCGCCCACTGGCAGGGAGGAGGGTGACTGGAACTCAGGCCCAACACTCTCGATGGCAGGTGCGTCATTAATGGCTAGAGACTCCAAAGTAGGAAGCTGCCACAACCCGTTGCGTAGTTGGCTGCAACAACCAAGGTTGCTCCATCAGAAAGCAGAGACGACGAGTAATCCTTCTCCAAAACCTTATATCTTATCACATCGAATGTTTGATATGCACGGAGTATTAAATGTAGACTAAAAAATAACTAATTGCACAGATTGCGTGTATTTTGCGAGATGAATTTTTTGAGCCTAATTAGTTCATGATTAGACAATGTTGTGCTATAGTAAATATGTGCTAATGACGGATTAATTAGTCTTAATAAATTTATCTCACAGTTTACATGCGAGTTCTATAATTAGTTTTTTTTATTAGTATCCAAACACCCTTTTTATATTCCATAAAACATCCAATATGACCCGCCAAAACTTTACGCCTTGGAACTAAATAGGGCCTAAATATTGATGTACGTTGTGCATGCGAGAAGGCACAGGATATGGTGGTGGTGCTGCTGAGATAGAAAAAGCAGAGGACAACCCCATAATAATCGTTGACATGATATGGTGTTTCAACATCGACATCAAGAATGATTTCCCTGATTTCATGAACGTCGATCAGGATCAGCCTACCATGTCTGCTCGCTTTCTGTTATTGTTGTACTACAAAAGGTTTCATCACCACATGTTCGGTTCATTATAAAATCCAGGACGCCAGGTCCATTACTTGAATAAATATACATGGACCCATTACTTCAAAAAAAATAATTATGCAGTGAAGAAATATACACATGCCCAAGACTACAAGAGCATCGCCAGGCTTTCCAGCACCTTGGTCTCCAGTTAACATGATTTGGCAGTATGTCGTGCTTAGGCCTAGGGATGAAAAAGGAACGGAAATATTCCAAACCGAACCGCATTTTTTCTATATTTAATCCGATCGAATTCACATTTTCTTGTCCGACTTTATCGTTTTCGATTTTGCATTTTAGATGTTTCGTATTTCAAATGTAAAAGTAGAAAATAGTTTAGACATTTTTCGATTGTTTTCTACTTTTCTACTTTTAATTTAAAATATTCTAAATTCAAAATTCGGTTTAAACGGAATTTGGCCAACTGCATAGGTCACACAGCCCAATTACAGGCTGCTCAGCACACAGACTTGTATTTATGTGTCGCCTATTGTGTTAAATACCCAAGACTAAGGATCATGCACTTGCTAATTATTATATGCACATGAATTTGATCATGCATGTACTTAATTATGCACTTAGTCCTATGGGTCAGTATTCCGTATTGAGTTTCGTATATCGACCGTGTTCGACATAAATCCGCTCGAATTGGTTCGTTTTCGGATATTTCGTAAATTCGTGTTCGTTTTCGTGTACAGCTTTACTGTTTTCGCTTTTGTTTTTGTATTTCAAATGTAAAAGTAGAAAATAATTTAGGAGTTTTTTTGTCTGTTTCCGACCGTTTTGATCCTTACTTAGGCCTTTATGGACAGCCTGCGTGTCACCAGGAATGGTAGCCGGAGTAAAAGCAATGGAGCAAACAGAGTACGTGTATTGTGTGCTAGATAGAGGTGAGCTTCATCTGCCAAAGCAATGGGGCACCATGCGGCTCTGCCATAAAGCAAGGATCCCTGCATGCGACAACTAATTATTACACTATCAATGCATACATAAAGATACTTGAAAATACTAGAGTGCATAGTAAGGGGTACTACGTAAAGCAGTACGACTGCACATGTAGGTGCACTGCCTTGTGAGCCAAAAGTAACACTAATTAGTCCAATATCAAACGTCATTTATTTCTGATAATATGGCTCTGCGACGCGAGAGCGAGTCTCTAATCCTGCAAAATAATTTTGTCGCCGAATGATCACTTGCATTGTTTACTCCGTTACATCCTGATGCTGCTGCTGTTGAGTGGAGGAGCATTCCTGAGCGCATCGTACAACATCGCTCCACAACCAATGGAGTATCTACGGTCAAGCAAGGGTTGACCAAGTGGAGCAACTTGCCTCTGTCACTGTCTACCTAGGACTTGATTCCTTTGAGCAAACAGTTTCTGTGAGCTGCTGTCTACCTAGGATCGGAGGACAACCAGCTGCGCAAGATGGAGGACAACCAGCTGTGCAAATGTCCAGCAAGGGAAATCATGCTCTGGTAAGATGATGCATTTCCTCTGTTTTGTTCTTAAGCCAAAAATTTACCTCTAGTTCATCGAATATTCATGATTGTGTGGTGCACCATACATGATACATCAGTGCTATTTTGAAAAGATGGTGCAAATTTTTTGGTCTAAAGCTGAAAATTTACCTCTATTCTGTCCAATATTCATGATTGTGTGCTTCACCATATATGATATATCTGTACTACTTTGTTTAGGGGACCCCCCTTGTTTCTCTTTATCGATGGTTTCTACTTATTGTTGTGATTCCTCTGATATAACTTGCATGAGCATCTACTATTTTCTGGTGGTGGCAACAACATTGGTAATTAGTTTTTGCAGTTTGTAAATTGGTGAAATTTTTGTTCAACATTAGAGTTATTACCAAGTTTCAGAACGATTCTCTTCATGAGGCATGCTGAGATTTTCCTATCTAACATTTGGCCACAGCTGCCTTGCCTGAGAATTTCGCAAGCTACAGCATTAAGTGTACAATCTTAATTTTAATAGGACATCCCATGACACGCTATACCTGCCTAACTTTTTCTTTGAGCTGTAGAAATTAGCAGCATGTCAAATGAAATACTAGAAAAAAGTGCCAACCTCAAATCTTGATTGACCTTTATGTTTAATGGTGAACTATTTATATGTTTGTGCACATCTATTTATTCTACAGTTACTCTGTTTCTCCATTGCGTTCTGATTTTTTAAATATTGTCTGAATTTTCATGATGGGCTGCTGGTGAGATCTTTATTTGTCATACATATTTTGTTTCATCAGCGTTCCCTTGTTGGGTTCCTTGTCCAGATTTTAGTAAAGTTTGACGGTTTGACCCTGTCATTCGTAACAATTTATTAGCATTGTTATCTGGTGTGAAGTACATGAGCTATGATGTAATCTTTTTTGCATTTCTTGTAGCAGCAAGAACTTTGGAAAATCTTTTTATATGATGGGGTAATGGTAATGGTTCAGAGCGAGTCCATATAGTTGGAAACATTTTTCTGGCTGAATTTTAGCCATAATATACTGCATTATTGCATTAGTGGCCGAAACTTTACAGTGCATGATCAAGGCAAACACTGACAGTATAACACACCCAATTTGTGCCGGAGAGCCCTGTGCAGTACTCCAATATGCCGATGACACTTTAATCGTACTAAAAGGTGACCTACAGGGCATTAGAACTCTGAAGGTTCTGCTAGATCAATTTGCTAGCATGACAGGCCTGCATATTAACTATGCCAAGAGTACGGTTGTCCTAATCCATATGGCTGAAAAAGCAAGTGCGATCTCATTCTCAAGTTCATCAAGTCTGGCTCTCAACTCAGAAAAATCATTCATAATCACACCCGATGGAATTTCATAGCTAGAGCATTGATACTGGTGGCTGACGCTATGTCCATTACTGATATAAACAAAAAAAAAACCGCTAAGTGATAGTGTCCATGATAATTTTCTCAATAACTAGACATATCCATAATTCTACCTTTTTGAGAAAAGGGGTTTGCCAGATAAATCAGAATGGTCATCAATTGTAGTCCAAACGTTGTTTGCAGCTACAGAGATAAACAAAACTTAAATTGCATCATGCACAGTCCATAGTTGTTTGCAGCTAATATAAGAGTAATTAACAAATCAACCAAAATTGCAACCATATGACCTACCAGGAACATGTCTGTTTCCATATCCTGTAAATTTGTGCTCCCTCCTTTTTCCATTGATTTTAGCATTCTGATACAAAGGAATAACAAGATATATTTAGATAAAAAGATCAGTAAACTCATATTCTCTGATACAAAGGCATAACTAGATAAAAAATATACCCTATAATGATCTTTGATTTAAACAAGTAGACCAACGGGGCAAGGAATGTTTGTACTGAAACAAAAGCTTTGAATTTGAGCTTCTGAGGGTGTACGAGGACCAACAACCCAATCACTGCTTGTGATCCAATAAAAGCCTCGAGCAACATCTTCTCAGAAAGGCATGAGACTCAGGCATGAGATCCATGTAATATGTTGATTGGATGGATGCCAATTAAGCAAAATTTTCTTACCTATT
The DNA here is from genome assembly GCA_038087645.1 of Saccharum hybrid cultivar R570. NCBI lineage: Eukaryota > Viridiplantae > Streptophyta > Magnoliopsida > Poales > Poaceae > Saccharum > Saccharum hybrid cultivar. The sequence goes on from JAQSUU010000744.1 coordinate 4,934,732, forward strand.
CAGAGGGATTGATTGGAGCTTTGCAGGATGCCGCTCGCCACCACTCCTGCACCGGTGGCTGCGCTTATCACCGTTCGCCGCCTTGGCTGCGCCGGCCTACCCTGCGACAGGCTGCGCCTGTCACCGTTCGCCGCCTTGGCTGCGCCGGCCTGCCCTACGATAGGCTGCACCGGCGGCTGCGCCTGTCACCGCTCGCCGCCTTGGTTGCGCCGGCCTGCCCTGCGACTGGCTGCGCTGGCAGCTGCGCCTGTCCCCGCTCGCCGCTTTAGGAGATTTAGGGTTTAGGGAATGTGTTTGGTTCTGTTCGAACATAGGTGGTTTGTTAAAAAGAAAAGGTTGTTTGCAAAAAAAAAGATTAATTTTATTGGCTAGGAGATTTTACTAGCTACGAAGCCGGTTAAGGACACTGCCTCGGGTTAAGGCCATTGAAGCCGGTTAAGGCCATTGTCTCCGGTTAAGGCCACCGAATCCAGTTAAGGCCATTGCAACCGGTTGAGGACATTGCCGCGGGTTAAGACCATTGAAGCCGGTTAAGGGTATTGAATCCGGTTAAGGCATTGAACCCGGTTAAGCTCATTGCATCGGATTAGATATTGAATCCGGTTAAGGCCCTTGACTCTGATTAAGGACATACAATAGGGTTAAGGGCATTGAAGCCGGTTAAGGGTATTGAAGCCAGTTAAGGGCATTGAAGCCGGTTAAGGGTATTGCATCCGGTTAAGGATATTGAATCCGGTTAAGAACACAAGGTCGGGTTAAGGACGTTGACTCCGGTTAAGGACGGTTAAGGCCATTACACCCAGTTAAGGGCATTGCATCCGGTTAAGGCCACTGAATCCGGTTAAGGCCATTCACTCCGGTTAAGGCCATTGCAGCCGGTTAAGGACACTGTCGCGGGTTAAGACCATTGAAGCTGGTTAAGGGTATTGTATCTGGTTAAGGCATTGAACCCGGTTAAGGGTATTGTATCCGGTTAAGGCCATTGAATCCAGTTAAGGGCATTCACTCCGGTTAACGGAAAATCGTCGGGTTAAGACCATTGAAGCCGGTTAAGGCCACTGCCTCGGGTTATGGACAGTGAGCCCAGTTAAGGAAAGTGAATCCAGTTAAGGCCCTTGAAGTCGGTTAAGGAAAGTGAATCTGGTTAAGGCCATTGTAGCCGGTTAAGAACACTGCCGCGGGTTAAGACCATTGAGCCGATTAAGGGTATTGTATCCGGTTAAGGCATTGAACCCGGTTAAGGTCATTGCATCCAGTTAAAGGGCATTGAAGCCGGTTAAGGGTATTTTATCCGGTTAAGGCCACATCATCGGGTTAAGACCATTGAAGCCAGTTAAGGCCACTGCCTCGGGCTAAGGAAAGTGAATCCGGTTAAGGCCCTTGAAGCCGGTTAAGGACACATGCTCAGGTTAAGGACGTTGACTCCGGTTAAGGGAAAGCCGGTTAAGGCCCTTGAAGCTGGTTAAGGACACATGCTCTGGTTAAGGACGTTGACTCCGGTTAAGGGAATTGCAGCCGGTTAAGGGCATTGCATCCGGTTAAGGCCCTTGAATCCGGTTAAGGACAAACAGTCCGGTTAAGGGCATTGAATCCGGTTAAGGAAAGTAAATCCGGTTAAGGCCACATCATCGGGTTAAGACCATTGAAGCTGGTTAAGGCCACTGCCTCGGGTTAAGACCATTGAGCCCGGTTAAGGTCATTGCATCTGGTTAAGGACAGTGAACCCGGTTAAGGACAGTGAATTCGGTTAAGGCCCTTAAAGCTGGTTAAGGAAAGTGAATCCGGTTAAGGACATTCTCTCCGGTTAAGGCCATTACAGCCGGTTAAGGATAATGAAGCCGGTTAAGGCCAGTGCCTCCGGTTAAGGATAATGAAGTCGGTTAAGGCCAGTGGCTCCGGTTAAGGACATACAGTCTGGTTAAGGATATTGAAGCCAGTTAAAGACATAGTCTCCGGTTAAGGCAATTGCGTGCGGTTAAGGACACTACGCCGGGTTAAGCAAAGTTTATGGCCTTAGCTGGATTCACTACCTTAACCGCCTTCACTGGCCTTAACCCGACGCTCTGTTCTTAACCGCATGCACTGGCCTTAACCCGACGGTATAGCCTTAACCGGCTTCAATTGCCTTAACCCGAAGCTCTGGTCTTAACCGGATTCATTGCCTTAACCGGCTTCGATGGCCTTAAACGGACTGCTTAATCGGATTCAATGGCTTTAACGGGAATCAAGGGTCTCAACCGAATTCACTGGCCTTAACCCGAGTCAGTGTCCTTAACCAGCTTCAATGGTCTTAACCCGAGGCAATGTCCTTATCTGGCTTCAATTTCCTTAACCGGAGGCAATGGCCTTAACCAGGTTCAATATAAAAACACTAAAAATCGATGACATGATTATTGTTGTTGTTTATTGTTTTTTTAGGAATGTTGTTGTTTATTGTTGATGCAAATGTACAAGAACCAGTCGGCGGATGACTCGGCATTGTTCTGGTCACTCCCCCATTCTTGGCCATTCCTAGTCCCCCGCAGGAAACCGCCACCTATGGATCATCAGGGTTTAGGGTTTAGTACTTTGTATAGGATTTTGGGTTTAGGGTTTAGAGTTGGGTTTAGGGTTTAGGGTCTAAAGTTTAGGGGTTAGGGCATGGTAAATAGGGTAAAAGGGTGTAGTACTTTGTAAAAGGGTTTAGGATGTCTAGGGTTTAGGGTTTAGCCCCATTCTTCACCAACTGGCCATTCCTAGTCCCCCGCACGGAAACCGCCACCTTTATATCATCAAGGTTTAGGGTTTAGTGCTTTGTATAGGGTTTTGGGTTTAGGGTTTATGGTTGGGTTTAGGATTTAGGGTGTAGGGTCTAAGGGTTAGGGTTTAGGGCATTGTAAATAGGGTAAAAGGGTGTAGTACTTTGTAAAAGGGTCTATGATGTCTAGGGTTTAGGGTTAGATGTTGTCGATAAATCGTTTCATACCACTAGAATCCTGGTGTCGTTTCACGTTGGCAGGCTATGCAGCACGGTTGCGTCATCCTATGGCAATGCCTATGGAGAATACAGTGACAGGTTAAATGGGATGGTAAACAGGGTAAACATCTAGATGATATTCTACTGGTGGATTAGGGTTTAGGGTCTACCTTAGCTACTGAAAAAGGAAAAAGTCTACATAACCCCTCAAACTATCTAGGGTCGACTACTTTACCCCCTAAACTATAAAACCGGATGTTCTACACCCCAAGGTTTACAATTTCGGCGAAATTTCCAAAATATCACTCTTTTCGCTGAGGCCTGAAAAAATTTTATATCGGTCAAAATTTTTTGGTTAAATTCATCTTCCGCTCCAAAATCACACCAAACCACACTAAAATGACCCTCCATATCCTCTAGTCTTATCAAAGCCCTAAATTTCTTCAAATTTATTTAATTTTCTCACTCACACATTCGATAGCACTAGCATATGCAGCTCGCCCACCATCAGTCTGCTGTATTACCGTGGTCATATATTGTGTTACTTCGTCGATGTTATAAAAATTTGTGATGGATGACGGATTAGAGAGTTTTTTTAGTGAAATGATACCAGATTTATTTAAAAATCGATTTGAATTTATTTAAATTTGATCCGATATTTCTGAAATTTTCAAAATTTCATATTTATCGCTGGGGACCGAAATTTTTTTCTTATCGGTAAAAAAACCTTGCTACACCCTGAACTTTCTAAACCGGTCAAATAACACCCCCAAGTGGTTTTTTATGGTGGTTTTGCCACCATAGCTGTTGACATGGACGACGATGTGGCAATGGCCCACATGTCAGCCACACGTCTATCTTCTCATCACTCTTCTGTCCTCTCTGCCGATGCTGTTACAGGACACGACATAGCCGAGATTTGGCCAACGGCCACCAAGGCTTCTTGGCGCTGCGCCCCGTCGCCCCTCCACCTCGCGCACCTCACTGCGTCACCCTATACGGTGCTGCCATGCTGGAGCGCTCAGTGCTCGACCTGAAACCAAACCGTACGCCACCAGAGAATGGAGGGAGGGAAACGACGAACATCCAGCGAAAGCACAAGCCGAGCAGAAGGGCTGCGGGCTGTTCGCTCCCGGGTGAGCATTTGCTCACGGTGCCCCTGATGTGTCTCATCAGGTGCGTCTCTGGCACGAAGGCCCCCTGATGTGGACAGTGCCGCGTGCTGGCGTGCTGGCTGCCGAACGTCGTGCCAGTCTCCCGCACGCTATTCCAGTGAGGCGCGGGAGGGCTGCGGCCATGGGGCGGCGCTAGGCACTGCCTGGAGATGTTGATTGATTCCAAATGTGTTCCCAATTTTTTTCTATTTGACTTGATCTGAGTTAAATAAATGGTGCTAGTTATCTGTACCGAGCTGGAATTTCGCTGTGCTTAACTTGTTTTCTAAGTGTACTGCTTGACCGTATCTGCTAGCCTTACTTGTGACTTCTCCTCAGAATTAGTAGCCAGTTGGTCATGGGTCGTCTAGAATAGTTCGTTCTGCGATGGGCACTAGGTCATGGGTTTGATTACTGTTGCTCAGATTTGAATGGATGGTCTTGCTCACTCACTGACAGGCAGACACATATGCTTCTTTGTTTCTATAGAGACTGTTGCACATTTGTACTATTATTATTTACCTTGATGCCAGTGTGATGATGATAAGATCTAACAGGCAGCCTCTCTAGTCTATAGAATTTAGTAAGGGAGAAAAATAGTATTGACATTTGTACTATTAACAGGTGTCCCTGTCTCCACCTTTTCAGCACTAGGCAACCTACATTAGCTGTAGAGAGATTTACAGTGTTGCAGCCATCATGGACAACCCGTGGATGAGAGCACCTAGGTAATACTAGTTAAAAATTGGTCATGTTTTTTTTTTCCTGCGTCGAAGTGTTTAGCAAGCTGAATTTTTATCATTGCATCATAGGTGGTCAGTTGAGTATGATGAAGGCCTTCACAACTTTATAGAATTTGCCTTTGCCACATCAGCCCAACAGAATAGGATACTGTGTCTTTGCTGTGACTGTGGAAATAATTACTGGTGAGAGGCAAAAGAAGTCCGGGAACATTTAATTTGCATTGGGTTCATGGATGGATATTCATCATTGTTTCATCATGGCGAGGGCATGTCATCTGTACCAAGTCCTGGTTTGCGCTCACAATCTGAAGACGACGATGCTGAGATTGATCCAATGGAACAGATGCTAATGGAGGGTTTTGGGATGTATGATGCCCGTGCTTTAGGGGAAGAAGAGGGATTTGAGGATGAGGATGATATTGATGCTGAAGCATACTACAAGTTAGTCCGTGATGGGAGCCAAGAGTTGTATCCGGGCTGCAAAACATTCTCAAAGCTGCAATTTCTCATTAGGCTCCTTACCATGAAGAATCGATGGGGGTGAGCAATGGTTATTTTTATGAGCTCCTGCCTTTAATTAAGGACGCACTTCCAGAGGGTGAGGTGTTGCCAAAGAACTTCCATGAAGCAAAGCAATTCGTGAAGGCTATTGGAATTGGTTATCACTGCATTGACGCTTGCAGAAATGACTGCATATTGTTTAGGAAAGAATATGCCAATGACAACTCGTGTCCAGTGTGTAAATCAAGCAGGTGGAAGAGAGTGAAAGGTGGAGTTGATGGAAGAAATAATTTTGTGTTGACCAGGAGTGAATCATGCTCCTGATTCTAGATTTAGTTGGTCAGGAAGTAATTAGAATATGCGATTAGCCATTTTCTAATGTTATTATTTGCATGTTGGTTGATTGGATGATGCAATTTTTCTGTTGGCAGCTTAAGCAGCTCTCAAGAGCATGATTCATTTTTAATTAGTTGTGAAACACATAGGCTTACAATAACTGCAGATTTTTAATTATTTGTGAAACACACAGGCTTACAATCGCTGCAAGCTTAAGTGAATCATACATATAACAGCTTAAGTAGCTCTCAACTTTTAATTAGCCCTGGATGGATTTATGAAACACACAGGCTTGTAGTTTGACCTGTGGATGGTGTTACAGAATAGGTTTTGCAAGAGTTTGGTGCTACTTTTGCCATATTGAGTGTGAGAAACTGGATTTAAAACTGGATTTACTGCAGTAATGGGATAAATCTTGTGCCATGAAGGGTCGTGCATTATTCTAACCTATGAATGAATCTTGCATTGAAATTGTTAATCTGTCAGTCCAACTTTGTCTATATTACTGTGTCAGATATAGATGTGTTGACGAGAATTTCTGCTGAGTAACTAATTCTGAAATTAATATGGCCATGTCACTTGTCAGATAGAGATGTGTCAGTGTAACTAATTCTGGAATTATTACCTATTTAATTAAATTCTTTGACTGCGGCTCTGATAAACATTCCTATTCACCTTTTTTTTTACATCAGCACACTTGTGTATATACCTTCACTCATTGGGACATGTTTGGTTTCAAGTAGGAGCAATTGTCAAGTGAGGATAACATATATAGCTGGATGTGGACATGTTATTTTCAAGCAGGAGTAACATAAAGTTTGGTTTCTGAACATTGATGAAGGCCAGTACTGTGGCGACATAGTATATTTAGATGGATTTATACTTACATATGTATATATTAACTGTGATATGGACACTCTTATAAAGGCAGCAAGAAACTTGCATCAGGAATGGGGACCTAAACATCAGGACTTGGGAACATCATTTGAAGATAGACATTTGAGTATTCTTTTACCTTACTGATTGTGTTTGGTTACAAATATAATTGTGTATGCCTAAAAGGTTAAATGGATTCTGTTGTTAGCGTGTTCTATCATTGGTTAATTTCTCGATGGATGTTGCTGTTTTGATTACTAGCAAATTTCTGCATGTATGAGTTTGTTTTGGAGGCATTTTTAATAGTGCCTCCATCAATGTTTGAAGGCTTATAGAAAACGCCTTTAAAAGGTATTATAGGCATCTAAAAAATGCCTTTATATATTGATATTAGAAGGCGTTTTGAAAAAATGCCTCAAAAGACCTTTTGAGTCCAGTTTATATATGGCATTTTGAAGTATGCCTCAAAAGGTTTTTGAAGGCATTTTGATAGCTTTTAAAGGCATTTTTAAATGCCTCCTACAAACAGCCATGCTGTAGTGTAACAACACAGGCAATCACCTAGTAAAAATCTAATTCGTGGAACATATGCAAGTCCCTAAACCTTCTCTTCTCTCCGAGTCGTCGTCGACCTAGACCTAGAGCCCGACCCGCAGAGTTGGAATCGAAGGCAACGGGGTCGATCTGGCAGCGGCGAAGTCCGAATCAACGCAGCTCGGTGGCTGACGCGAGCGAGCAAGCTTGCCCGTGCAGGAGGAATCTCCAAATTTGATGCACACAGGTCTATTCAAATTGAGGGGGTTTCTTGCAAGAGGAAGGCGCCCGCGTCCACGAGCTCGCCCGACGACGACGAAATCCCGCTCAACCAGCTTTTTATAAAAGAAGAAGCAGAGGAGGAGGGCTAAGAATGTGGATTGTCCAGGACAATGCCGAGTCCTCCGCCCACTGCTAGGAACAATTCACAGAAGAACGGCTGTGAAGGAAGGAAGGAAGCACACCTAGTCGGGACTCCAGATGGTCGGCAACGAGCCCCGCTCTCCACCGCACTTCCGTCCCTTGCTACGCGAGTAGTTCTTCAAGAATGGGACAGAGCTATTGGAGTAGAAAATGTGGACGTGGATATTATCCTCATGCCGAAGTAGATTTTTTTTTTGAGAATTTGATGCCGGAGTAGATAGGAGGCTGGATTTTTCGTTGTTCTAACAAATATCTTTTTATATAATATAAAATATATTTCAAAAAAAATTTAGAACTTTTTTGGACGATGACTAGAAAAAAGGGCTCTTTCCTCCCCCTAATCCTTTCGGCCCATGCACCCTGGCCCAGCAGGCCGAGCCCAGCAGCAAGATGAGTCTTTCATGCCCAAAAAAAAATGCTCAAAAAAAAAAACAAGATGAGTCTTTCAACATCCAAACGCAGTGTTCAACTCACCGGCTTTGTCCCCTCCGCTAGGGTTGAGATGGCCACTGCCGGAGGCGGCGACTGCCCCGCGCCGGCGGCTCCTCCAGATGCCCCCTCCAGGTGCATGTCTACTCTGCCTCCTCCTCTCCTTCTCCGCCTCATCCAAGCTTAGACAGGGCCGGCCCTGAGTTTTTAGAGGCCCGGGGCAAAACCAAAAAAATGGGGCCCTTGTGTACATATGAACAACAAAATTGTTACTTATAAACACTTAACTAAGTACATATTCCGATCAGGATAGAGCCTTTTATTTTTTAAATTCAGTAGAAAATTATTGCTTCGTATTGTTGCTAATGATGAACCCAGTTTGCAATGTTGAATACCGCATTCTTGATGAAACCATGCATTTAACATCTGTTGAGAGGTTTTAGATATCAAATAGTTCTTTTTGTCACTGTCAACTTATATTTTCTTGATAATAATATGATACCATTAAAACGTAAAGCAATAATTAGTTCAAATAACAGGGATCCAATCTGATCAAATTCAATTCTAAGCACGCCAGCATTGGATTGTCCACAGATACCGGATACACATGTTTAATAAAAAAAATCAAGTGCTTAGAATTGATTAGCTGAACACAAACATCCTTCTTGAGTGTAGATCCTAGAGTTTATATAATGAAGAAGAAAATGATAAGACAATTGGTTAAGCTTGCTAGGTATTATAACATTCCATCTGTTCATCATTCCATTAAGCTTGCTGAAGCCAACAAATAAATATGAAAGACATGAAGTTGTGTAGAGGCTTCTCAAATTGATGCTAGTGCTTAGAATTGATTAGCTGAACACTTAGTTATTTGACTATTTCATGTTTGACTTTTTTGTGATGTGGACTTGGGAATACCCAAGTTTGAACCACTGTAACTTGCCCAGGGCAGGTAGGGCGGCCGCCCTATCTCGCCCTATAGGTGGGTACGCCTATGCCCTCTCCTAATCCCATGCAGGCCTCGATTATAGATATAAATGAAAGGAAAATGCTGATTTCTTTGTTTGGTTTATTCAGCAATGACAGAGGTGCCGACTGGGTTGTCTGGTTTGCCCCTGATCTGGTGCCCCAGATGCAGAAATGAACGCGTTATAGAGCGGACTAGCAAATATGGAGATCCTACCCAACTCTTCTCTGCTTTGTTCTACTCCAGTCTACTTGGCACTTGCTCTGCTCACACATGATAAATTGGATGAACTGCTTTCCCGTGCTTCGAATTATAAAAGCATACATACATAGGCTGGCATGTTATGTTCGATGGCATCACACCAACTTGCCATCATGCATACATACATATATACGAACAGTGTTGCTCCGTCAGAAAGCAGAGGACCTGTATATATATAGGTGCATCGCATGCAGCAAAGCAGATCATATGGTGTTGCCGCAGAGATTGAAAAAGGCAGAGGACAACCCGTCATGATATGGTGTTTCGTCCTCGACATCGAGGAGGCCGAGTAAAGTTGAGCAACAATGAGTTGCCGGATCTCATGTTGATCGATCAGGATCAACAGATCTGATCATGTCCGTGTACCATATCTGCTCGCTGTTGATCAATGTACTACAAATGATTCCATCACTGCGCGTTCGTCGGGTCATCATAAAATCCAGGACCTCAGGTCCATTATTTAGGGCCTTGTTTGGATGCAAAAAAAATTTTGGTGAAAATGTCACATCGGATGTTCCGTGCGATGTCGGAAGGGGTTTTCGGATACTAATAAAAAAACTAATTATATATCTTGCCTGGAAACCGTGAGACGAATTTATTAAGCCCAATTAATCCATCATTAGCACATTTATTACTGTAGCACTTTAGTGTCAAATCACGGACTAATTAGGCTCAAAACGTTTATCTCGTGATTTCCAACCACACTGTGTAATTAGTTTTTTCCGCCTATATTTAATACTCCATGCATACGCCGCAAAATTCGTTAATGTAGTTTTTCGTGAAAAGTTTTCGATGGCCTTATACGAATATAGATAGGTCCAATACATCAAAAAGTATACTCCTCCATAGTAAAGAAATGATAACTGGACAGGACTAGTGTGTATATTGTGTGGTGCACCCGAGCTTCTACTTCTACCTGTCGGGTCTCACTCCCACAGGCCAGTAGGCCACTGCAAACTACCACCGTGGGACTCTTGCGTCAGGATCCCTGCATGCATGCATTAGCTACATGATCAATGCATCTTACCATTACTAATTAAAGGCATCAACGGAGCCTCCACGTGAATCCTCACTAAAAGCGCTAAGAAAAAAGATAAATGCAAGAAATTCTCACGTTAATCAGAAACATCTAGCCATTAATTGAAAGACACCAACTGTTTCTAACCATTAGATCTATTTTTGGTTATTAAAAGTTATTATGTCCACCTCCACAAAATTATAGTAGATAACAAACAGCCGAAAATCAATTTACGGTAGAAAAAACAAGTTTGACGTCTTCATCAACAAAAAAAAACTTACGGGAAAATCTGAAAAAACAACTTTGATGTTTCAAGGGAAAAAACGTACGGAAGAAATCTGTTATACTCACGTTTACACAACTTTAACTGATATAGGAAAAAAAAATTCAGGAAAAAAAGCACGGGAACAAATCTGTTGTACACACGTTCACGTTTGATTAAAATACTAATATTTGATCAGTAGATATTAATAAAATATCAGGTAAACAACGCCCATCACATCTACGTAGATAATCTATTAATAAAAAAATAAAAAATCAAATCTATATACATAATAATAATAATAATAATAAAGAGGCAAAATTTCAGGCTTTTTTTCGTCCATCCATTTTTTTTAGTTTGTCTTCCTCTAACTACCGAATAATGGAGAGCTTCCTCTGTCCGGACTTATATATACAACCCGTGCTCATACGAGTTAGAGCTCTTGACTAGCACGATATAGAATCCGGTTCCAAAATATATTGGATTGTGTATGGTCTATGTTAAACCAAAGAGTCCATACTCCTACGAAAAAAATCCATACCCAATACAATTACTATATATATAGTGAATTCGGTTTTTTCCCTTTTCCTATTCCGTCATCTGTTCAGTCATTTCTTACTTTTTTAGACTATCTCCGATCATTTGTTGTATCTTATCCTTCTTCATTTTCATATTTGTTCCACTTCTTTTCCTGATTTCCTCTTTTTGTTTTTTCTTCTTCTTACGATTACTATATATATAGTTAATTCGGTTTTTTTCTTTTTCTATTCCGTCATCTGTTCAGCTTTTGTCGTTTTTTAGACTATCTCCGATCATTTACTGTATCTGATCCTTTTTCATTTTCATATTCGTTCCACTTCTTTTCCTAATTTTCTCTTTTTGTTTTTTCTTCTATTCTTTTTTTTCTTTTCTAGGCTATCAAGTTCGTTCATGCCCTTTCCCTTATTATTTTGCATGTCATCTTTGTTTTCCCGATTCTCTCATGATTTTTCTATAAACAAAAAAAAATAAACATAATATTATGGTTCTTTGGATCCTTTATCCTTCATTAATCCTTAATAATCAAATATTCCTACTACTAAATTATTGATGTAATTTGATTAAGAATAAAAAATATTTTTATTATAATCTAGATCAGATAATAGTCTAATTAATTAAATCATGAACAGAAAACTTGGGCAGTTTATTCTCCAATCTAACCAGGAAGCGGCAGCGGGGGTTGCGCCTCTAACAGATGTGGCGCCGCGGAAGGAGATGGAGCTCGGGCGGTGAGGCGGCCATGACAACCTGTTGAGGTGGGGAGGCGAGCAGAGAAGGTGCATGAGGTGGGGAGGAGGTGGCGAACGCCGGCGAGGTAGCTGCCACCGACGGTGGGCTGCCTGCAGAGATTCCTCTTTTCCACTTAACTCTTCTGCTCTCTCATGGATAATTAAGTATGTTTATGTATTTCAATTGATTTTTCACGACATAAGAAATTTTCTAATTTAGCTAGTATTATTCTAAATTGCACTTTTATAGACGATCAATGTCTTAATGCAATTATTGGTTCATTACCCATGGATTAAATGCAAAATATACATATTAGTAACTAAGTAGAGATTTAAATTTTGATTTCCTCCCGTTGCAACGCACAGGCATATTTGCTAGTAGAAGGATAATAATCTATTAATTCATAAAACATGAGATAGAATCAATCAACCTCAACAAAGAAGATATACACACGTGCCCATACAAATAATAATTTACACAACTTTAATAACTTAAAAAATTCAAGAAAAAACATAAAGGAAAACATATCCCGTACTCACATTCCCAGTTGATTGAAAAACAAATATTTGATCGGTAGATTTTAATAAAATATCAGGTCAACAATGCCCATCACATCTGCGTTAGACGATCTATTAATAAAAAACAAAAATCAAAAAGAACGTTAGTGTATCTAATTCATAATAAAACATAAGACAAAATCTATCAACCTCAACAAATAAGATATACACGTGTGCTCATATAAACAATAACAAATACATTGCTATATGTTTTATCATCACTGTGTAATATTTTTACACTTTTCCTATATTTCAGATGCCTGAATTTTAAGATGATTTCAGGCAATACTCTTGTACTTCTTAACTAGTACAAGTAAATTGTTACTTTTTGTGATTTGTTATTTGTCTTTGTGTCATACCATATCAAATTTTGTCCATGTCTTCCTATAGAAAATAATTGCAAATTGTTAATTGTCTTTGTGCCAATACAAATCAGAATTTAGTTTGTGGTTGTGTAATGGGTTTTTTATTCTCAGTTCCGAAAATTGCAGATTGCATTTATAGAAATTGCAACAAACGAAATCTGCAATTTTAGTATAAAATACATGCAATAACCATGCCTAAAAGAAAACTAAAATTCTGGCACCTGAATTTTAGCAAATCCCATATTTTTATGATAAGGAGGAAAAGGATGAAGCAGAGATAAAGGTTGTTGTTTTGTGAAATAACTGTTTTATATAAACTAAAATTGAGGACTATGAGACCCCTATTACACTAATGTATGAGTTGTTGTTGTTGTCATACAGCCCACAATTTACTTTTTGTTTATGCACAAATTAAAAAATTAGGAGTTACTGTATGTCAACTCAAAAGACAAGGTTTTCACATATTGTCTATTAAGTCTACCTGAGATTATGTTCGTTACATTAAAATCCTCACAAGAAGTGCTAAGAAAAAAGATAAATGTTTGAAATTCTCATATTAATCAGAAACATCTGGCCATTAATTGAAAGACGCCGATTGTTTTTTAACCATCAGATCTATTTTTGGTTATTAAAAGTTATTATGTCCACCTCCGCAAAAGTATAGTAAATAACAACCAGCCGAAAATCAATTTACGGTAGAAAAAACAAGTTTGACGTCTTCATCAACAAAAAAACGTACGGGAAAAATCTGAAAAAACAACTTCGATGTTTCAATCAAGGAAAAAACGTACGGAAGAAATCTGTTATACTCACGTTTACACAACTTTAACTTACATATAGGGAAAAAAATTCATGAAAAAACGCACGGGAACAAATCTGTTGTCAAAACGTTCACGTTTGATTAAAATACTAATATTTGATCAGTAGAAATTAATAAAATATAAGGTGAACAATGCCCATCACATCTACGTAGATAATCTATTAATAAAAAATCAAATAGAAGGATAATAATCTATTAATTCATAAAACATGAGATAGAATCAATCAACCTCAACAAAGAAGATATACACGCATGCCCATACAAACAATAATTTATACAACTTTAATAACTTAAAAAAAATTCAAGAAAAAACATAAAGGAAAACATATCCCGTAGTCATGTTCCCAGTTGATTGAAAAACTAATATTTGATCGGTAGATTTTAAAAAAATATCAAGTCAACAATGCCCATCACATCTGCGTTAGACGATCTATTAATAAAAAATCAAATAGAACGTTAGTCTATTTAATTCATAATAAAACATGAGATAAAATCTATCAACCTCAACAAATAAGATATACACGTGTGCCCATATAAACAATAACAAACACATTGCTACAGGTTTTATCATCACTATGTAATATTTTTATGATAAGGAGGAAAAGGATGAAGGAGAGATAAATGTTGTTGTTTGGTGAAATAACTATTTTATATAAACTAAAATTGAGGACTATGAGACCTCTATTACTTTAATGTATGAGTTGTTGTTGTCATACGGCCCACAATTTACTTTTTGTTTATGCACAAATTAAAAAAAATTAGGAGTTACTCTGTGTCAACTAAAAAGACAACATTTTTACATACCGTCTATTAAGTCTTCCTAAGATTACGTTCGTTGTACTATACGAAATCGTTTATTAACCTAAAGATGTCTTACGGTCTAAAAAACAAGACGATTTCGTCAACCCTGCGGAACAAGGAATCCATCTATTTGGCGATCGTCTGGTTGTTCTCATCGTTTGTCAACTAAAAGATAATTCAAAACAACTCACCAAATTTATAATTATACTAGACCTTAGCCAATACTAGAGACAATTCAAAATAGCCTTCTATACATTTTATAAATTACCCATATTTTTTCATTATGAAAAAGGTACAAACTAACCCATGTGAATTCAAAATACCCATATATGTCCTTATAAAATGAGTTAAATGCACCACATACCTCTAAACTTGTAAGCGTATGTCACATAGGCCCCTGAACTTTGAAAATGCATTTCTGACCCCCTAAACTTGTCAAGTGGTACACATAGACTCTGAACTTTGAAAATGCATTTCTGGCACCCTAAACTTGTCGAGTGGTACACCATAGGCCACTAAACAGTAACACCGCATGCGACGTGACGCCGGAGCTCTGCAGGCTGCCTCGTTCTCGTGCATGGTCGTCGTCTGCAGCAGCAGCACAAGTACACGTACGTAAGTTATGCTGCATCTAAAGGCATGCATGCATGCTCTTGCCGACGTAAGAGTATATACAGAGTGTCGGCGAGGCACACGTGGCCATGCATTAATATTGCATTAACCCAAAGAAAACTAATCATGACATATTATTATCTTGCAGCGTGCCTAGGGCTTTCATCGCAGAGTTGTAGACGTACAAGAGAATAAAAATGATTCATCATGCAGTGATGCCAAAACAGAACTGCATGAGGTCTTGGGAGCAATCCATCTCACACTTATGCAGTGTGCACGGTAGCAACGTCGTCTGACGGTACGCACTCCGTACGTTGCCGTTCCGAGGCAACTGCCTCTGCCCGGAGTCCCGGAGAAGATTTCGGTATGCACCAACCAGCAATAATCAGCAATATAATATAGATTTATACCTTTTGGTTTGTATCAAAGTTATCAACCTCAGCCTTTACAGAAAAATAAATAAAAATATCTCTCATATCAATATGCTAATACCAATACAATATATTAGAAATTGTCCAATATCCATAAAAGTATGTTACATATATTTCTAAATTAGACCCTTAAACGCTCAATATATTCTGTCATGTGGAGCAAGTAAACATATATACATTCAGGATAAATATCTATTTTAGTAGCTTATCAAACGTAGACAATAGTCCTTTGACAAAACAACATAGCAATTATACTGAAAAATTATTTTAAATATATTAATACAACTTGACAATAAAATTCATAGATTATTATTTTAAATAAGTTTATACATCTTGACTTCAACATTATGTCGAACCAATATTCATAATTTAATTTTAGGCTCTCTCTCTACATATAAAATACTACTACAAATATAAAACTTTGATATAACACAAATCCAACATCTTGAGTGCTGCAATGCAAGCTAAAATGATTGTATAGACCATTGTAATGTCTAAGAAGATAGCCTAGGACCTAACATCTTTTCTAAAATAAATTAAAAGAAAATTTTAAACAAAATATACAATAAGCTTTAGTAGTTTAACTTAACATGTGGTTAAAAAAATGCAACAACTAGATTAAAAGTCGGAAGCTAAAATATTGGTTTATGATGTTATATAAAGAGATGCAACAAAAACTTATATAAATTAATTTAGGTTTCAACTAAATAAATATCGTAAAATTCTTCTCACAAAAAAACTAAGGCAATCAGACTGGTAGACACTAATACCTTTCATAATAATAGCCATTAGGGTCTATCCTATTTTTGAATAATGACTGACCTTTGTGATTGTGTAAAATTGTTGGGGGAGGCGCCCCAGCACAGCTCCTGCCCTGGCACTAAGCCCTTAGCTGACTTGGCTAACCGACCTCGTGGCGGATGGTAACCCTCGCCGCGAGGGTTTTTTGTCCCTCAAACTATCTTCTGTTTTCAGGAAATGCACGTGAAGGTTCGCCGTACGGATCGGGGGATCGCCGCAAGAAAACGCGCTAGCCAATGGCGGATCACGGACCCTCATTCAAGCGTGCGGGGGTTCAGCTCAAGCCATCGGGAGGAACTAGCGCGAAGGCACGGCGGCCCCACCACGTGCTTTAGGGTTGAGGGTAGTTGGCCAAGGGGGAAGTTTACTGTTGTACCCTTGGCCGTTGTGTACCGACTGACTTGTCAAGGTTAACCCTAGTGTAACTTCGCCGTAGCCCCGGGAGTGGTCTATAAATAGCCAGGGCATGAGGACGTGAATCCAGCGATGGGGGTGGCAAGCCGCTGGCCTAGACGAGCAGACACCCGTTTAGAGGGCTCCCACACCTGGGAGCACCACACAGGGATCCTGCAGACCGGGAACGCCGGAAGGCCAGCAGGCCAAAGGACGGGGATCCCACTGACCTGATATTGCGCCAGGGGGCGAGTTCGGCTTCATGTGTTCGCACGCTATGGATCCCGCCTGCCACCAAGACCGCGCCAGCCTGAGGCTTAGGCAGCAGATCCGGTGCCGACGTGGAAGAGGGGACAAGAGGCAAGGGATGCGCTGGCTAGGGCAGGGATGGCAGATCCGGGCTGAAGGGCGGTAGATCTACCCGCCGATCGCCTGAGCTCGCCACTACCGACGGGGAAGAGGGGGCAAGAGGCAAGGGATGAGCTGGCTAGGGCAGGGAGGGCAGATTCGGGCCGGAGGGCGGCAGATCTGTTCGCTGATTGCCTGAGCTCACCGCTGCCGACGGGGAAGAGGGGGCAAGAGGGAGGGGATGCGCTGGCTAGGGCGGGGATGGTAGATCTGGGCCAGAGGGGGGTAGATCTGCCCGCCGGTCACCCAAGCTCGCTAGAGACTACGGAGAAGCGACGGACGAGGCAGGGGTGCTCGGGATAGAGGAGGGGGAGATTGGTGTGAGCGGCTCCCCGTTTTTAGGTTGCCACCGTGGGCCGCCGACTCCACATGCCGGGGGGCGGCGACGAAGGCTAGAGAGGAGGCTCAGATAGGAGTGGGTGAGCGGCGCCGGTGAGCTTCCCCCGAGTCACCTGTGGGAGTGCTCGGGACGGAGACGACGAGTCCCGCTACCCAGTACTGTCGCCATCTTTTGCTAATTTTCTATATGGGATTAATCCTTTATTACACTAATTTTACTATAGGTTTTAGGTATTTATTTGATTTAGTATTGAGTCAAGTCTAATCAAATTTTACAAAAATAGTTAGTTCATTATTTACTGTTATACGAGCATCGCGCAACAATACAACGCGACGCATGAACATGTGGGACAGAGTAACTGGCATGTTCAGTATTGTGAGCACGCCAGACATGTATATATAATATATGTAACCTAGGAAAAACAACGAATAATGGGAATCGATCGAGCAGGAAGCGACGCCTTGTATAGAGAATGAAGTACTAGAGGATTAGAAAGTTGACTGACACAAGTCCTTATCATATTCCCTGGAATTGCCGCAAAATAATAAAGCAGGCACACGTAGTATTTGTCTTTATCAGTGCAATATATATAATAAAACTGGCGTGAAGTGTTACGTACACTATTGCCAGCACTGTCAGACTTTTTGTGCATGGCGACCGGCTGTCCCCCAGACAGTCTTCCCACGTCGTTGTAGATCTCGAGCTAGTAGTGAGTATGTCTGCGTACTTAGAAAATAAATATATACTCCCAACGTCCCAGAATATCTGTCATTTTCACTTTCTAAGAAACAATTTTAACAAAATATATATTAAAAAATACTAATATTTATGGCACATAATTGATATCATTGTAAATATTTTTGAATCTAATTTTTAATAAATTTATTTGGAGATACAAATATTGCACGTATTTTCTACAAATCGAGTTAAACTTACGGTACGAAAATCAAAAGCGACAAATATTCTAGGACGGAGAGATTATTAGCTACTAGTGCTTGGAAAGACGAGTCACATCATCATCATATACCTAGTTGCATGAAACAATGTTTGGTACACAGTCGACTCAACTTTTCATACGTACTGACCGTGTTAGTTTTCGTACGTACTAAGCGGCACGTTAGATCAAGATTATGGAGCGGGCTAAATTTTTGGATGCCCATGTAAGTCCACTCCTTTTATTTCCTATATCGTTGTCTGCTTTCTTTTTCTTTCAGAACTCACTCTGTAATGTAACCCCGAAGTGGGGACTGTCCTTTTAAGTTTTTTCGGCCTTTGTTTGAAATAGAAATAAAAAATTACTCGCCGATCTTGACCTCGCAAGTCTATACCTAATACGCACCTAATTAACCAAGATGCTTTGCTTTGCCAAATGCACGTGTTAGAGTAATGTTACCAATATGTCTTGTTGATTGTGCGAGCCAACACTCATCCTGTCATCCAATAATTAACATAGACGAAGTGTAGCAATCCGGGGTACATGGTGTTAGACTTAATGTGGGCCAGACCCAATATTTTTATCTAATTAAATCAAATAATTTTAAGGCCCGTGTTAAATATTGTGCACTCATATGAGATTTTAATTGGATATCTAATTGACAGTGCATGAATTGGTTTTGATTATGGGCGAGAGTTTCAATACCTAAATGAGAGTTACAAGAGTTTCTACTCCTAAAGGCTACTTTTAAATAAGGGAGTACAGGAGTTTCTGTTTTTAATGGCAAGAGTTACGGGAGTTTTCGCTCATGATGACGGGAGTTTTTTCCGTGAGCGTCTCTTTCTTTTCGGACTCTTTATCTCCCGCAGCCATTTCTTACACTCGCTTGGTCTCCTGGCTACAATATAAAAGCGTGACACACCTCAACATTCAGTTTTACTAGTCTCTGACACACACAAGGAAAATCACTTTTCTGCTGCTCTTGAGTCTCCCCGTTCCATGACTCCACGCGCACGGAACCACGGGAGAGCAGGTGCCTCCGGAACCCTTGTTCACCTGAGAATCCTGCTTGGGGTGTGCGGGCAATTAGGTTTTTGGGGAGCGACTACGCGACTGCTCCTCTCCACATCATCGATCGACGATATTTTCTTCTCTGATCCGCGCACGCTATCGTCTTCTTCCTCTGGTGCGTAGGGAGTCGGCATTGCGAACATCTTCCTGCAACGACTGTGGTCCACTACTTCGAGCAACGCACTAATCTGCACACCATGACTGGAGGTGCTAGTGCGAGTGGAGCCTCTGGTGCCTTCGACATGGGTCCCTCCTCTGGGTGTATCCACAAACTCACTCTTGTATATATACTTATATATGTTCTCTCCTATATGCCATGTTTTGATGCTTTGGATCATGTCGTTGTTGTTCATATGCTACATGATCTTGCTGGTATGCTTTAAATGACAAATACACCATGATTACATATTATAAATCATGGTTTAACGATTCATATAAGTATATATGATGTTATAATTACTATGCTTATTGTTATATATGTCATCATCTTTATGGTGCTATTTTTCTGGATTAAATTGACATAGAAATTGCTTAAACATCTAACAATCCAAAAACCTAATGTTAGGCAATTTTCTCTCAGTTGTTTTGCTGCTGCATTGAAACCCAATCAATTTGATGGAAATTCTTTCATGATTTTGGCGTGCACGGATGGAATTGTAGCTCACTACGATGAATTGCTATCACGTCGCACAAGGGCGGCCTGAGAACTTAGGCTCCTGAGGATGAGCCTAAGTTTCGGGCTGATAACCTGTTTAGAGGTGCCGTGATCAGTGCCCTTCATCCCAAGTATGAGAAAAGCTACATTTCTTTTTCATCTGGTAAGGATTTATGGGATGCTCTTGAGGCAAAGTTCGGTGTCTCTGATGCTGGGAGTGAGCTGTATCTTATGGAGCAGCTATTTGACTACAAGATGGTTGAGAACCGTTCTGTGGTTGAACAGGCTCATAAGATTCAGGCACTGGCTAAGGAACTCGAGCTTTTTCCCTGTCCTTTACCTGACAAGTTTGTGGCCGGCGGTATCATTGCTAAGCTGCCATCTTCTTGGAAGAATTTTGCTACCTCTCTAAAGCATAAGAGACAAGAGTTCAATGTGGCTGAACTCATTGGTACTCTTGATGTTGAGGAGAGGGCGAGGGCAAAGGACAAGGAAAAAGGTGTTGAGACCTCTTCTGCAAACATGGTATAGAAAATGATCTCATTTGCATTCCATAAGAACAAGAAGAAGAACCAAAACAACAAGGAAGAAAACATTTCTAAGCCAGTTCAGACCGCACAGTTCAAGAAAAAGAACAATAGAAAGAAGAAAGGATGCTGCTTTGTTTGTGGTAGTGAAGAGCACTGGGCAAGTGAGTGCCCAGACCGTAAATTTAAGCAAGAACTTAAGAAGTCAGCCAACATGGTTACTACTAATACTGAAGGAGGAACATCTGGGTATGGTAATCATTTACCTACTGTTCTTTCAGTTTGTCATTCACCTGAGTGGTGGATGGATTGCGGTGCCAATATTCATGTATGTGCTGATGTTTCTTTGTTTGCTTCCTACCAGGTCGGCAAGACTGGAGCCTTGCTGATGGGGAACGACTCACGTGCGCATGTTCTTGGTGTTGGTACGGTCAATCTAAAGTTTACTTCGGGAAGACGGTGCTATTGAAGAATGTGCAGCATGTGCCCTCCATCAAGAAAAATCTTGTTAGCAGTTCTATGATGTGTCGCGATGGCTACAAGATCGTTCTTGAGTCCAATAAATGTGTTGTGTCAAGACATGGTATTTTGTTGGTAAAGGTTATGATTCCGGAGGTCTGTTCCGTTTATCCTTACTTGATGTGTGTAATAAGGTTGTGAACACCATCGATATCTCGAATGAGTCGGATTTATGGCATTCACACTTATGTCATGTTAATTTTGGCTGTCTCATGCGGTTAGCAAATATAAATTTAATCCTAAAATTTAACATGGTCAAATGTTCTAAGTGCCATATGTGTGTACAATCCAAACAACCGCGCAAGCCTCACAAGGCTGCTGAGGCAAGGAATTTGGCACCGCTAGAACTTATTCATTCTGATTTATGTGAAATGAATGGCAATTTAACTAAGGGCGGTAAACGATACTTCATGACTTTATAGATGATTGCACTAGATTTTGCTACGTGTATCTACTTAAAACAAAAGTTGAAGCGTTAAATTATTTTAAGGCCTATAAAACTGAAGTAGAAAATCAACTTGAAAGGAAAATTAAACGATTAAAGTCAGATCGAGGTGGAGAATATTTTTCTAGTGAATTTTCTGAATTCTGCGTGAAACATGGTATTATTCATGAGAGGACACCACCATACTCACCACAATCTAATGGAATTGCTGAAAGAAAGAACTGTACTCTAACTGAGTTGGTAAATGCCATGTTAGACACTGCGGAACTATCTAAGAAATGGTGGGGTGAGGCGATTTTGACTGCATGTCATGTCCTAAATAGAGTTCCTACAAAGAATAAAGAAATTACACCATTTGAGGAATAAGAAAAGAAAAGATTGAATCTCTCATATATGCGCACTTGGGGTTGCTTGGCTAAAGTGAATGTGCCTATCAACAAGAAGCGCAAACTTATACCTAAAACTGTTAACTGTGTGTTCCTTGGTTATGCTATTCATAGCGTTGGATATAGGTTCTTAATTATAAATTTTGAGGTACCTGACATGCATGTTGGTACAATAGTGGAGTCTAGAGACGCTACATTTTTTAGAATGAATTTCCCATGAAAATTGCACCTAGCACGACTAGTCATGAATCTGTAATTCCCCATGAGCATGAAAATTTTATTCCGATAGAACAAATTAAGGAGCCCCTTACGCAAAATCCTGAGGAGGATGACATTGTAGTCACTAGAAAGACTAAGCGACAGAGAGTTGTAAAATATTTTGGGGATGACTATATTGTGTACCTTGTGGATGACACACCAACGACCATTGAACAGGCATATTCCTCTCCTGATGCTGACTTGTGGGAGTAAGATGGATTCTATCATGTCTAATGGAACTTGGGAGGTGGTTGATCGTCCATATGGATGCAAGCCTATTGGCTGCAAATGGATGTTCAAGAAAAAGTTTAGGCCTGATGGTACTATCGAGAGGTACAAGGCAGGCTTGTGGCCAAAGGTTATACTCAAAAAGAGGGTGAAGACTTCTTTGATACTTATTCACCAGTTGCCCGATTGACTACAATTCGAGTGTTGCTTTCTCTGGTAACTTTCTATGGTCTTACCATTCATCAAATGGATATTAAGACAGCTTTCCTAAATGGAGAGTTGGAGTAGGAGATAGATATGGATTAGCCGGATGGGTTTATAGCAAATAGTCAGGAGGGCAAGGTGTGTAAACTATTAAAGTCATTGTATGGCCTTAAACAAGCCCTTAAGCAATGGCACGAGAAGTATGACAAAACTTTGACATCTGTTGGCTTTGTTGTGAATGAAGCTGACTTATGTGTGTATTATCGGTATGGTGGGAGTGAAGGAGTTATTTTGTGGCTGTATGTTGATGACATATTGATCTTTGGATCAAGCCTCAAAGTGATTGAGGAGGTGAAGAAATTTTTATCGAGTAATTTTGAGATGAAAAATTTGGGAGAAGCTAATGTTATTCTTAATATCAAGTTTTTAAGAGAAGGTGATGGTGGGGTAACTTTGTTACAATCTCACTATGTGAAAAAGATGTTGAGTCGTTTTGGGTTCAGTGACTGTCAGCCTGCTCCTACACCTTATGACCCTAGCATGCTATTGAGAAAAAATCAGAGAATAGCAAGGGATCAATTGAGATATTCTCAGATCATTGGTTTGCTCATGTATCTTGCTAGTGTAACGAGGCCTGACATCTCATTTGCTGTGTGCAAGCTGAGCCAGTTTATGTCAAACCCGGGAGATGATCACTGGCGTGCTCTTGAGAGAGTGATGCGCTATCTAAAAGGCACTATGAGCTATGATATTCATTATACTGGACACTAAAAGGTGCTGGAAGGCTATTGTGATGCCAACTGAATCTCTGATGCTGATGAGCTTTATGCCACGAGCGGATATGTGTTTCTGCTTGGAGGTGGCGTTGTTTCCTGGAAGTCTTGCAAGCAGACTGTCTTAACGAAGTCTACAATGAAAGCAGAACTCACAGCATTAGACACTGCTGGGTCTGAGGCCGAGTGGCTGCGTGATCTCCTTATGGATTTACCGGTTGTTGAAAAACCGATACCGACTATTTCTATGAACTGTGATAACCAGACGGTGATTACCAAGATTAACAGTTCTAAGGATAACATGAAATCCACGAGGCATGTTAAGACACGTTTCAAATCTGTCAGAAAGTTGAGAAACTCTGGAGTAATTGCGTTGGACTATGTTCACACATCCAACAATCTGGCATATCAGTTTACAAAGGGCCTGTCACGAAATGTGATAGAGAGTGCATCGAGAGAAATGGGTATGAGACCCACTTGAAATCTACTATGGTGGTAACTTATCCTATGTGATCGGAGATCTCGTGAAGTAGGTTGGTGAAATAAGTTAGTAGTAGATTGTGAGAAAAGATCCCTTATAAAGGCTAATTTCTGATGCACATCTTTTCTTCTGTAAGGCAAGTTGGTTTTTATCTTAATGTATTCCAAGTATCTTGATAAAGAAAAGATGTCCTACAGAATATCTTTTGAGGAACACACCTATATAAGTCCGACTGCTGGTCATAGCCTATGAGATTTGGGTGATCTCTAAATACTCATGAAAGGCACTGGAAGTATGACTTATATGCTTCGAACAGAGGGGATGCTTCTTGCAGCCTAGTACCAGTTAAGGGTTTTAGTGAAACTCACCTCACACAAAACTGTCAATTCAAGGCATAGTCCGTTGTTCAGTTGTGACTGAGTGAAACTACTGCTCTAGATGGATGTTCAACTTAAAGTCTCCATCGAAACTCTGGTATATCAAAGAAAATGTGGATTTGAGATTATTTAACATGTGCCTTAGAATTTGGTGGGGATTGTTAGATTTAATGTGGGCCAGACCCAATATTTTATCTAATTAAATCAAATAATTCTAAGGCCCGTGTTAAATATTGTGCGCTCATATGAGATTTTAATTGGATGTTTAATTGAAGGTGCATGAATTGGTTTTGTAACTCAAGTCAATTATGGGTGAGAGTTTCAATACCTAAATGAGAGTTACAGGAGTTTCTACTCCTAATGGCTATTCTTAAATAAGGGAGTTACAAGAGTTTTTGTTTTTAATGGCAAGAGTTACGGGAGTTTTCGCTCATGATGACGGGAGTTTCTTCTGTGAGCGTCTCTTTCTTTTCCGACTCTTTATCTCCCGCAGCCATCCCTTACACTCGCTTGGTCTCCTGGCTACAATATAAAAGCGTAACAGACCTCAACATTTAGTTTTACTAGTCTCTAATGCACACAAGGAAAGTCACTTTTCTGCTGCTCTTGAGTCTCCCCGTCCCGTGACTCCGCGCGCACGGAACCACAGGAGAGCAGGTGCCTCCGAAACCCTTGTTTGCCTGAGAACCCTGCTTGGTGTGTGCGGGCAATTAGGTTTTTGGGGAGCGACTACGCAACTGCTCCTCTCCACGTCATCGATCGATGACATCTTCTTCCCTGATCCGCGCACGCCATTGTCTTCTTCCTCTGGTGCGTAGGTAGTCGGCACTGCGAACATCTTCCTACAACGACTGTGGTCCACTACTTCAAGCAACGCACTAATCTGCACACCATGACTGGAGGTGCTAGTGCGAGTGGAGCCTCTGATGCCTTCGGCATAGGACCCTTCTCTGGGTATATTCGCAAACTCACTCTTGTCTATATACTTATATATATGTTCTCTCCTGTATGCCATGTTTTGATGCTTTGGGTCATGTCGTTGTTGTTCATATGCTACATGATCTTGCTGGTATGCTTTATATGACAAATACACCATGCTTACATGTTTTAAATCATGGTTTAATTATTCATATAAGTATATATGATGTTATAATTACTATGCTTATTGTTATATATGTCATCATCTTTATGGTGTTATTTTTCTGGATTAAATTGACATGGAAATTGCTTAAACATCTGACACATGGGTAGAGACCACATGATTTGCGCTGTATTTTTCTATAAAGCTAGTCACGGGCCAAGAACAAGAGACCACGGCTAGTCACTGAACAACGTGCATTTCCAAAAACAAAAAAGAAAAGAGAGCACCCCGGCATACCACGCCAACCCACCAGGCTCGCGTCCAGCCCACCGATGCCCTTGGCCCAGGAAGAAATTAATAGCGGCTGAGGTCGCCGGCTCTCGCTGATAGGCGCTTTTGCATACGTATCACCACAACTGGCCGAGTTGAATTAGTAGTGCTAGTTTACAGGCGGAGTGATTGGGCTTGCTTATCCATACCGATGATGCCAAGAGGTATACAACGTATGAGATTTCTTTTCTCCTGTGTCGACCTGAATCCTTTGGCACTGCATCTGCTCTGCTCTACTTCCGCTTTGCTCTGCCTCTGCTCACATATATATGATGCCCATTAGATGAGGCGGTAGTTGCTCAAAAAAAAAATAAATAGATGAGGCGGTTTTAGAAGTAAAAGACGTTAAGGCCCCAAGGGAACGTACACTGTGTGAGGAAATATACTAGAATATGCCTTATTTTTTTTAGCTGGCTAAGTGGCAATATTGTACTTATAAACTATGTAACCGTACCCTATAAAAATGGAGGACTCAGACCCGGAGGAAGTGAGAGAAATTCGGTGCCTGAAACCCTAGAAAGCTCCTTGGAATTCATGGTTTTCGTTGTCAAAGGCCTTCGGCCACCACCAAGGGTCAATTCCAACCCTAGAAATCCTGAAGCCTTCGGCCACCACCAAGGGTCGAGTTACATTGCGCTCACCCTCGCTCTATCGGGAGTCAGTTTTCCCAACATATATGTTTCTACAATATCCACCTTTATCAATATTAATAAAGTAAGATTTGATTAATGTAAACATACTTGTTGTGCCAGCAAGCATGAGAAATAAATATGAGAACTGCTCCGGTACTCCTCTTTTTAAAAATTACACACATCTTAAAACATCCCATCTAATTAATTAAATATTTTTGTAATTATTTCCCATGGTCCTATCTGAGCTCGGCCCGTCCCAGTCCATGTCCAGCTCAATTGCAGTCTAAACTCATCTCTCATCGATGCCCTCTGTTCAGTTCAGTTCCAGCACCTTCCGTTTCCCGTGCGCAGGCGGGCAGCGTTGTTTTCCTTATGTTCATAGATGGAAGCCACAAAGAATTTCTGAATTCCTACGTTGAGAGATGGCCGTGCATGTTCAGAGAGGTTAATTATGAGGTTCTACAGTAGTCTATGATCAGTGCGATGATTGTTGGAGGGCGCTGCCGCTGGCTGCGAGGAAACGGAATGATGAGGACCGAACAAAAGGGACTGGGTCTGGGGGACCCCATGGAGAGATGAGTTTGATCCAAGGTTTGTACTGGGTTCAGACCGGCGGGCTGGCCCATACGTGACCCATTTGGAAAATAATTAAGAAAAATGTTTAATTAGTTATATGTGTTGCTTTGAGATCTATGCATTTTTTAAAAGGAGTACCGGAGCACAAATCATACAGCACATATCTGATTAACTGAAC
Organism: Saccharum hybrid cultivar R570; assembly: GCA_038087645.1. NCBI lineage: Eukaryota > Viridiplantae > Streptophyta > Magnoliopsida > Poales > Poaceae > Saccharum > Saccharum hybrid cultivar. The sequence continues at coordinate 4,961,644 of JAQSUU010000744.1, forward strand.
ATTTTCTTTATTCTAGTCCATCTGGATCCCGCATGGGCCTAACCCTTCCAAGTGTAGTCCAAATCCGGTTCATTTGTTTTTATCCTCCAAATCACCTTTGTTCGGAGTTGGACTAGTCACGGAGAGGCACGCTGGATGCCGCATCATTTGCATCGCTGCCTCATGCTGTCGTCCTCACCACAGCTGCATTGGAACTCACAGGAGTTGGCCTTGAAGTCATCCTCGCGGCAATCCGGTGATCGGCATATTGTCAACAAGGCATCACAGGATGTGTACGTATACCGTATATCGGCATATGCACAGAGACCCTGTACGGTACACAAAAACCCATGTGCGGGCTCCGGCATCACCACCACCACTCTGAGTTCCACTAGGAGCTGGAACACCTCCTCTTCCCCTCCACTTCCCTTCTCCACCCCTCCACCGACCTCAGTCTCGTTTTTCCCCAACTAAGGAGCCGCCGTCTCCACTGGAGCCACTCCTCTATCTCTCTTTTCCCTGCGTCGCTGACCGATTGGATTGGCAGGTGAGTCCTTGAGCCACTCCTTTACCTCCTACTTTAGCTAGTTAATGGTTTACGCCTTTGTGTTACCCTGCCGTCGTGCGCGCGCCACCGCCGAGCCGCCATGGCCGTCGGCCATAGCCGGTGAAGCTCCACCGGGCACTACATCACCACCCATGCACTCACCACGCACCATTCCGATCCCCGTCTACCACTCCTCCACCTTCACTGAGGGCCGATGCCGAGGTTACGCTCAACTCCGGCGAGCTTGCCGCCCTCCTCCCCTGTTTCCCTCACCGACACGTTGACCCCATCTGCTGCCGTTCCTTTCTCTCCCCTCTTCTCTCGCTGACAAGCAGGCCCCTCTCCGTGCGTCATCTCTCTCTCTCTCGCTCTCTGACACGTGGGCCGCGGCCCTGACGTTGTCACCACACTACAAGAAATGTCTCGGTTTTTGACGAAACGGTGATGAAACGTGCGTCACAAACCATGCGTCTTATTCCATGGTTTGTGACGTTTATATGTTCATGTCACGTCGTTTGTGACGAAACGAATGTCAGAGAACGTGTTCTCTGACATTCTATGAACATATAAACGTCATAAACGACGTGACATGAATATATAAACGTCACAAACCATGGAATAAGACGCATGGTTTGTGACGCACGTTTCATCAATGTTTCGTCAAAAACCGAGACATTTCTTGTAGTGCCACCTGGCCCCACCTGTCACACATGCACGCACGGCACACACGGTACACTTTAGAAATTGTTAGGTATACCCGGTTAGTGTACACAAAGGGCTATAAATTCATTTTCCTAGCTTAGAAAAATTTCCAGAAAATTTATAATAAACTAGATGCATTAGGGAATTTAATCATATAGTTTGCACACATTTTCGTGCACCAGAAAATACATGCAAAATTCCATCTAGTTAATTAGCTATAGAACAAAATTTTAAAATACATAACTTTTGCATCCTAGCTTCTTTTTATAGGAAACCACTTCTAAAATTTATCTAAAACCTAGCTCTATGCATTTATCCTGGTACCACCATATTGTTCTATGCTTGCTTTTCCTCTTATATTTTATATTTGGCGGTAGTCTTATTCGATCGCTACGCTAGCAGATGACGGTGACTACCAGGAAAACGAAGAGCCAGACTACGTAGATGTGCCAGATGGAGCCAACAGCAAAGGCAAGTCCTAGCTCCCCCTCCCTCTACCATCCTGCTTTAAGTATTGCCGAAAGAATAAACTTGATCAATTGAACTATTATCCTAGAATATGAGCTCGGTTATTGTGATATGATTAAATGTTGAATTAAGATAAATGGTTATCTTGTTATTTTATGAGCTCTATGATACGAATGAACTTAGGGATAATAATTGGTATAACTTAAAATTAGTAAACCTGAACTAAACCCCTACAGGGGGCTAGTGGGGATAACTTATGTGGGATAAGTTATCTTGGCAGGATTGCCTGGTGAGGGTTTCTGTGGGAGATACTCGCCTCGGTCACATAAGGACCGGCTTGTAGTCCCTCTCGCCTAGTGAGACATTACGTACAACCACACGTCTAATATGGGTAGACTTGATCTCATACCTCGTTAGATTGAAGTATAATTTCTATTAGGAGGCCGGTGTTGGCAGCGGAATATCTAGAGATGGCAACGGGTACCCGAAACCCGAGTACCCGATGGGTATTATCCGATAAAGAGGCGGGTATGGGGATGAATTTTCTACCCGTGGGTACGTTATTGGGCAAAATCCTATACCCATCGGGTATGGCGGGTACGGGTGCGGGTGTATACTACCCATACCCGCATATCCGCGGGTAAGACATACCCGCAAAAATAACTAGCCAACCTCAGTTATTTTAGCGCATATAAGTCATGAATTTGGCCCATTGAGACATCCACTATATTTCTAGTAGATTGCCTTTGTTGTAATGATGCTAATAATGTTTGTTAGCATGTTTGTAACTTGTTGGAAGCTTAGAATGATTTATTTTTGTATGTGACTATTTGATATTTTTAGGTAATTTTTGGGTATGCTATCGGGTATGGGTTACCCGTCGGGTGAGAATTACCCGGCGGGTACGGGTATAGAACTATTTTTTTACCCGCATGCGGGTACGGGTAACCTGACGGGTAAAATTTTGCGGGTGCGGGTACGGGTACGGGTGGGCACTACCCGTCGGGTACGTACCCGTTGCCATCTTGAGGAATATCAGAAGGCATGGATGCTATGTGATCTTTCGTAGCCCAGTTGGTGTGGTTGCTATGTGATCCTCCAGGTTAAACCCCTAGATTTTAGTCGCGTTCGAGCCCATATTATTATTATTTACTTTGATGATTTGGTATCATTGGCACTATTATGTTGGGATGATTTGGTATCGTCCGAGATTGTATGATGGGATGACGTGGTATCATCCAAGATTATGAGATAGGACGATTAGGTATCCTCCTGAGATTAGTGTGTTTTCCAACCCCTGAGAAGACGTGGTAGAGTTATATGAAAATCTAGGGTAGCACCCAAGCGGGTACGGGTCTCGTTAGGCCTATTTCATCCACTGATCATGGAAGGGATTGTACCTATCATGTGGGGAAATTTGTACCCCTCTGCAGAGTTTTAAACCTATTCGAATAGCCACGTCCTTGGAATGGGCAGATGCAAGGATGGTGTCACGGGTCAGAACCGCAGCAAGCATAGTTGTTCGAGTCAGTGTTAGAGTACGGGTCTCTGGTGGCTCAGGTCGACTCCAGAACACAAGAATCACAAAGAGGATGCAATGGTTTATCTGGTTCAGGCCAATGGATGCCCTACATCCAGCAGTTGATGATCCTTATACTCAAGAGCACCCAAGATCGGGAGGTTACAATAGAGTGTTTAGAGAGATTTAGTAGGGGGTTAGCTCGGTGCTAATCCTTAGGTTGGCTCGCCGCCGGTGGATCCTTTCCCTCGTCGGAGAGGAGGAAGACGATGGGATGTAGTGGAGCAGCTCTCGGTGCCCCTCTCTCTGGGTTCCCCTACTCTCGGTGTTGAGCATGATTGGATGGAATGGAATGAAATGATCAATCTTGGATCGTCCACCCCCTCTAGGTCCGAGCTTATCCCTTATATAACGAGATAGGTCGGGTACATGGCGGTTTGGGGACATGAGTCTATGGTCTACATGCGCCGCAGTCCAGGAGGGTCTTCCAGCGGTGCTCTGTGGACCATGGCAGTGTCATGGAGCTGAAGAAGCCTTGGGCGTCGTCTAGTTGCTCTGTTTTAACACTCTATGTGTCAGGATGTGTCGGTTTGGACCGGCCTCCCCTTGGTGGACCTTCTGGAGTCTTCTTGGTGGCGAAGGAGGATGGCTCAAGGGGCTGACGCGTGGGCCCAGGGGCTGCCTAGCCCCAAGAGGCCATGGGAAGCTTGTCTTCTTGTGCGTGACCCTGTCGTGGAAGTGGCCGGCAAGGCCACGCCCAGGGCGCGGCGTCCTGGTGCCCCCGAGCCTCGATGGCTCAGGGCTTTTCTTCATGTGCCCAGGTCTTGGCTAGCGTCGCAAGCCAGGCAGGAACCAAGGCCTAAGCTTGGGCCTATTGTCAATCGGGAGCCTGAGGCCCGGGCAAGCCCCAGACCCCTGTGCGGGGGCTGCGTCGTGCCCAGGCTTGGTTAGATTTCTTAGTCAGAGGGTGCGCATGAGTGTACCCGATGGGTATAGCCCTCTAGCCCCTGGGTGATCCTAGAGGGGTCGGTCAGGGGGTCCCTTCGGTCGGGAACTATTGATCCCGAGACTTAACATACTCATATGTTAGAATCTCGTCAGGAGCCCTCGAGCCCTTCGTGGCCTCACTTGGCCTGATTCGTGATGGCGACGAAGGGTTGAATTCGATTTTCTAGTGCGAAGACTGTTTCTGCTGACAGGAGTGTATTGCCCTATGTGGGGCCATTTCCCTTAGTGTGATAGGGGCGCTTGGCTATTGGGGCCAAGTGTTAGTGGTGCTAACCCCTTCTCTGTTCCCATGTTGCATAGGTCTGCGGCCCGAGCGAGGGTTCGATGAACTCGTCTGGGAGTTACCGACTTTAGGCCCGGGGGCACCCTGCCTTTCAGTCGGGACCTGCCATGGGTTGGGTGATCGAGAGCGTCTGGGCTTTGGCTTGGGGCCACCTAATCACCCGGAGCACCACGCCCTTCTGGGGGCTTCGACAGCAGGCCCCAATCATCTCAGGATGGCCTTCCTAGGCCGACCTTCTGTAGCCATAGGTCGGGGCGCGGGGAGTGCGCCGAGCTTGGGGGGCCCTCGTTGGGTCAATCGCTCAGCGGTCCCCCGACCCAATGCCAGGGAGTTGGTTGGTTTTGGGGGTGCACCGCCCGAGCCCTCGTCAATCGAGGGGTCGAGCTGCTCCATCTGGGGAGCCGTTGTAGCCCCAAGGGCCATTGTGGGGCCTCCTTGTCATTAGGCGTGGCAGCTTCTAGGCATGTCCCATCCGCTGACACTCTCTATAGGTGGTTTGATGGCGTCTGGGCCGTCGTGCCTGGTGGAGGAGTTAAGGTGTGCGCTCCGTGCCATCCCACTTCTTCTGGGAGATGGGACATCGGGCCATGTGGAGCAGATCTAGTGGAGGAGGAGCTACGGCCATGGTACGCACGGATCCAGGTCGTTGCTGGCGACTGATGGGCCCGAGGGGAGTCGGATCCCCTCATGTCCTGTGAAGAGGCATGCGCAGAGTGGGTGGCACGCTTGGGTCGGCTCCAGAGGTCAGGCCAACAGGGAGGCGGCAGTTCGCCTCCGCCTCGAGTCCGGCAACCGCCGCCATGCCGCGTGACCGTGCGTGGGATTGTGGGGACGTGGCGGAGGGTGTTCCTAGAGCAATAAAGCGGAGTCAGGGAGGCGAGGAGGGGGAGTTACCTTCTATTACAGGAAAAGTCTTTCCCTTCCCATAAAGCTCTGCTTCGCTACATTCCGGCGTACTCCTTTGCCACCTTCGCTCCACCCTTCCACCCCCATGGCACAATGGGGCCGTTAGAGGTCGCTGAGGTGGAGATTTGGAGGATGGAGGAGGACGGGCTAGCGCCGAAGGAGGTCTTCGTGGTTGGCTGGCGTCCTCCTGCTGTCGGGCAGTTGGCACCGGTGTCTGGCAATTAGGAGGTCGTTTCCTTTGTGACTTCCACCGGCTAGGGCTCGGCCTCCCCCTGCACCGCTTCGTGCGCGGCCTCCTGTTCTTCTATGGCCTTTGTCTCCATGGCCTAACGCCGGAGGGGATTCTCCACATCGCGACCTTCATCACGCTGCGCGAGGTCTTCCTGGGGATCCATCCTCACTTCACGCTGTGGAGGTGTTGACGGTGAAAAAAGTGATGGGTCGATCCCCTCCGCCAACACGCTAGAAGCCGAGAGAAACCACGTGGAGTAGATCCCAAGCTCTCCCCGGAATTAGGAGGACACCGGAACGGATGGTTGTGACCTAGGGCGTGCCAGTCAATTTGACCCTGTAATTGACAAAGAGACAAGATTGATCAGTAATTTAAGGTGGAACATGCCGGTGTTTGTCTAGACAGTTCCAAATGTGCGGCTAAGTAGCCAATGAAATAAGACTATCGACTAGAGAGTCGATATCTAGCATGTTCATGATGCATGATAAGTAAAAATGAGCATATTGGCAATTATCATTTACTCAATTGCATAGATCTAACTTAGTCGATGATCATGAAAACATGCTAAAGATGTAAAAAGATAGGCGTGAGAACATTCATATTAATTAAGAAACATATTAGCTAACATCAAAGTGCAAATTGCAAAGTGTCGAGAAGGTGTTGTATGGCAAGTGCCAAATTATACTCCCTCCATCCCTTTTTATTTGTCGTTCTTGCTTTCCAAGAAGTTACAAATAGACTAAATATATAAAATAAAGTATTACTATTTATAATATCTAATTAGTATCATTCCATAGATCGTTAAAATCTATTTTTATGATAAATTTATTCGGAGATACAAATATTACTAATATTTTTGATAAAATTAGTCCATTACACAGTGCTATAGGTCGGTGCTATAGAATATTATATATAATATTCATTCTATTTTTCTAAACTGTTAGGGGCTTTTTTAGAGTTTAGAACAGGGCCCTAACTTTTGCCGGCATGGCCCTGAGAAAACCATAGCATCATCCGCATAGAAGGAGATATGATGTCTAGCATGTTGCACAAGTGGCTGGAGCATTTGCTCTGTAGTTGCATATTCCACCAAAGAGTTCGGAACATCCATGACGAGTATAAAAAGCATGGGGAGAGGGGGTCACCCTGACGGAGGCCACGATGATGATGTATGGATGCACCCATCTTTGCACACTCAATTCAGTGATGTGCTTCCTCTCACCATCAGCAAGGAAGCATTTGAGGCTTTCCATGTTGTTCTCAAGCTTCTCGATCCCACCGGATATGCCCAGCAATATGTTCACCTCTTCTTTTGCCATGTTGGCTATCAGCTGCATCATGTAGGGTCCCATAGCATCCAAGATGGCAGCCATGGCTCAAGCAGATGTGCGTCCTATATGTATACAAGTACATCGGAATTCGGAATCAAACATTTGTTTCTTCAGAACAACCACAGGATCATTTATTCTTTTGTGTCACTCGCACTAAATCACCTTATACTGTATCATCATAATTTGGATTGCGATCATTGTATATGCAAACAAGATCTATTGGTTGTTTGTAAAGAGAATTAGGATCAGCGAAGGGATACAAAAATATTGTTGTTTACAGATAAAGACATTTAGTATGCTTACTTACACCAAAAGAAGAGCAGCAGGAAGGAGTTAAAAAACTAACGCTCGAAAAGAACCATCCTACCCAAAGTAAGTGTCATTCACGTTTTTCGAGGAGTTAAACGTCTTTAAATTTGACCAAATATATATATAAAATATTAATATTTGTAGTACATATTTAGAATCATTACATAGATCATTGAATCTATTTTCATAATAAACCTATTTGAAATACAAATATTGCTAATATTTCTACATAGCTTGTCAAACTTAAGAATCTTTGACCAGCACAAATATTATAGTGACACTTATCTTGAGACGGAGGGAGTACAGATTAGGCATATATATAATTTACAAGCCATAACCTTCATAAAAATTGGGGGGGGCACATTATATGAATCACAAAGAAGCCTCATCAAGAAACCTTTGACAAACCATATCATATCCACACTCTGAGTTTCCTCACGAAAAGCTAGGCAGCGCAATTTAACGACAAATAAGTACACTTCATCATTGTGCATGCCTGTTGGCCCTGCGGGACTCCTGGCCTGGATGCAAGGGGCAGCGGCTGCACAGGGCGGACACACAGAGCTGCAGCAGTGGCACTTGGGGCAACGGCAGCGGTGGGCTCGGCGCGAGCCTGGTAGGTTGTCGTGTGTGGGGAGGCATGGCAGGGTGCTCTCTTGTCTTTTTTTCCTTTTGGAAATCCATTAGTTCAATGTCTATCCTTGATGTCTCTTCTTGACCCATGACTAGCCGTTATAGCAAATTAAAAGACAGCGCAAATCAAGGAAGTCTGTGGGACTAGCAATTAGCAAGAAATGAAACTGCACTGAACAATACAGTATTCATCATGTGGTCTGGTTTTCGGGCTGTGTGCCGTCTCAAGTTGGCGAGGCATCTCCATGCTTTGTTTCTGTTAACTGGGCTCAAACTGGGTCCTCGCTTGACTTGTTTCTGTTAATTGGCATCTTCACCAGTGAACTAGATACAAATCTTGAAATTGGCGTGCACTATAAAAAATTCTGAAGGATCTCGGGTAGTTGCTCTTTGCTGGAGTCATCTAGGTCGTTCGATTTTATTGATACATCCACCTTTACTAGCAGGATGAAAGAACGTGTTTAACTCGTCCGTGTTATTCATCGTCAGCATGGCTTTTTTTTTTTGCGAAAGCTTGGCAAAATTTAATGGTACAAGTTCCTCGGCTTGCTAGACTGCCTCTGTTAATTATTGGATGATTGGTGGCGCGCACAATTAACAAGACGTATTGGTAACAATACTCTATACCACGTCCATTTGGCACAGCAAAGCATCTTGGTTAACTAGGTGCGTATTATGTGTAGACCTTGCCGGGCCAACCAATTATGGACATGTGACCTTGACGGGCAAACCAATTAGGAGTTTTCCATAGCGAGAGCAGCCGCCCTGCTGCCGCCCCACCTCCACCGACGCTGGTCCCCTACCCTTCCCCCCTCCAGCATCTCGCTGGAGGCCAGAGGGAGTAGAGATCCATCCCTTTAATAGATTTTCTAGTAGATTGAGTCATTTAGGGTTAGAGTCTCTCTATACCAAGTTTCTTGGTTTTGAGGATTTATCTCCTCCTTTCCAGTGACGGCGAGAGGGTAGGGTGGATTCATTTTCTCCATGACGACTCTGTTGAAGATGAGGCCAACAACTACGGCGTCAACAACTTCCTTGACATGACGACATGGAGACTTAGTTTTCCGAATGATGACATCAAGGCAGAGATGATGTCACCGCCATGAAATAAATTTCTCCGATCTCTTTGTTTTGTTGTGGTTAGATTTGACCAAAATAAAGGACTAGAGAGAATGAATTTTAGATCAGTCTTCTTATTCTTTGGCGATAGGAAGAAGAAGGAAGACACAAGAAATATGTTTCTCAACTTCGTCTATAGGAATGTTGGTCATTGTTCGTTGGGAATCTGTTCTCAGGCTTTTTGTTAAGTGTTTGCCTGTGCGGTCATTCATACGAATCGTCATACAGGTTTGGATTTGAGATTTGGGCTATATAAAGCGTGGGTACAATATACACAAAGAACAATTTGTGGATATACGTAGTGTTGTAATGTGATGATGTACTCAGCTATAATCTAATATAATTCTTCTTTCAAATAAAAAAAAGGTGTAGACCTTGTCTAGTCAAGATCGGCAGGTAATTTTTATTTTTATTTTTATTTAAATAAAGGCTGCACTCAAGATGTTTGTGAGAAGTTAAATAGGACAGTCCCCATTTCGGTGTTACAGGCAGTTCTGAAAGATAAGAATGCAGACAAGAGATATAGGAAATAAAAGGAGTCACTAGTGCAGAATCGACCTGCAATCTGGGTTGGGAAACCGCTTTAGTCCCGGTTGGGTAGTCCCGGTTTCCCAACCGGGACTGCGAATCTAGGACTAAAGACCTTATCCTTAGAAAATTGGTAGTGAAGGGGTACCTTTAGTCCTGGTTGGTAACACCAACCGTGACTAAAGGGGCATCTCCAGCCCGCGCCCGGTGGCGGACAACATTAGTCCCAGTTGGCGTTACCGACCGAGACTAAAGGTCACTTTTTCTTATTCTTTTGTTTTATGGTTTCTTTTCCATTCAATTCCTTTCCATTTCAAATAGTTTTTCATATATGTATATGCTACTATTGTACATCCATAAACTATACATATGTTTCAAAATAAGAATGAAACTAATTAACAAGAGCTTGTATATTACAATGAGATCATTCTCATTCATCAAGTCAATACAAACCATAATAATTTAAACCAAGTCAATGCAAACTAGATGTTCAAGTACACCCCAAATTTGATGCAAACATAAGTTGATCACCATGTTTGACTATGTCGTATTATATACTCGGCGAATTATAGGTCACAGATTTTGTATGATAAAATATCACTGATGTAGAGCAACCCACATTAAGTAGTGCACTCTCCCTTGCACAGACATACGAGAATAGGGTCTACTAACAATGATTGGCAATGGTCAAGAAGTAACAGGGTCAGATTCCATGCTAGTCACAAGCACTTTTTTCTGGAATTCTTTTGTAGTGAGTGGTGGCCTTGTCCCTGCATATGCCTAATTATAATTCGATTGATACATTTCTGGTTTAGAATGGCTTTAAAGCTACAACTTGCGTAGGTTAAGTCATAGTCCTCAACCTATAAGTATTGACAGAAAATATATGAGAACCAAGCATACAGACATAACAATAAATCTGGATATAAGCTGTGAGATCCACTTTGATTTTACCATATCGTTTTGGTTGTTTGGAGCAATCCGTGCACAAAAGCCCACCACATCATGATAGAGGCCCTCATTTATAGCTTGTATCATCATGGAGGATAATGTAGGCAGATTATACCCAATATTCACAAGCACCCTTAAACATGTCATGACAGCATATTTTTTCTGCACTAATCTTCACTAGTAGAAAGATGATTTTTCCCAGTGCCTGCTTTTTTTTACTGGCGGTTTTAGTTATCACGCGCCAGTAGAAATAAAACGGTGGACCCCAAGACAAAAACCGCCTGTAAAAATGGATTTCTACAGGCGGTTTGTTAAGACAACTGCCTGTGAAAATAAGACATTTCTACAGGCGGTTGTCTTAACAAACCGCCTGTAGAAATCCATTTCTACATGCGGCTCGTTAAAAAATCCGCCACTAGAAATACCCGTGTTTTTTAAACTTTGATTTTTTCAAACGATCTTGGATGAGAAAACACCCAAAATAAAAGTTGTTCGTCTCGAAAAGTTATGAAACTTTGTAAATTACAACTTTTTAATTTGAAATCATCTTGTCATCGAAAACTACGTTTGAATGGTCTCAAACTTTAAATTCAAATTTTTTAAACAACCTCGGATGGAGAAATGACCAATACAAAAGTTGTTCGTCTCGAAAAGCTATGAAACTTTGTAGTTGACAACTTTTTGATTTGAAATCGTTCAGGACCTCAAACAAGCAAATTACACACGGATTTGTATAATATATGGGGAACCGAAAGGGTATATGGACACACATGAGTGTGTGGTGCAGTGGTAGAGGAGGCTCCGTGCGAGGCCAAGGTCGTGGGTTCGAATCCTACCGGGAGCGCGCGAATTTTGCGCGAAAAATTGCGTGACTTGCGACTTCGGGAATTTTTTGTACAGGCAGTTCACAAGCAACCGCCTGTGCTGTGCTCCTATTTCTATTGGCCCCCAGCAAAAGCGGTTAGGAAAAACACCGGTAGAAATAGGTCCTCAACCGCCAGTGTTGAGGTTTTGTATACTAGTGCTTGTGGCGTGCCTTGGCTCCCATCTCTAAGATTTGTACAACATGTCGCATGTTCGTAACCGCGGCAAGCATCGTTGTTCGTCAGAAGTCGATGTATGGGTCTCCTGTGGCTCGGGTACTCAAAAACGTAAGAGGTTATATGGTCTATAAATATAATCACATGTTATCTGCATACTACACAAAGGTGGCCAGGTGGCTCTCTGAAGAAGCTAACCCACTGCTGGGCATCTTAGGGTTGTATAGTACGAAGGATAAACATCAGTAGTTAGCTCAAGCAGATCTCAACCCACCATGAGCACTTGAAATCACCATAGGCATATTCTGAAGAGCCCTTAAAAGGAAGCCACCAAGAGAGAGCGAGTGGACACCGATGCCCCGTAGTCTGGGGATGGAGGCCAGACCGCCCAGCATGCAGCAAGCTGAGCAGCGGCCGCTGAGGATATTTTGCAAGGGGAATCCAGAGTTGAACATGGCCGCCCGCCATGACGACGTGATTCTCGTACGTGCCGACCCGAATGACAAATCCCAGGTAACCAAACTTCGTTTCTGCTGCATGCCTAGCAAGCATACGGATTCCTTGATGATCCTGCTATATGTTAATCTGGCATGGATTTTAATTTTCGCATTGTATATAAAAAGAGAATCCGAAAGCAAGATGCTCGAACCAAGCGGGCAGCGAATACGCGTGCACTTCTCCCGGCCTTGTTATGTACTGTTGCCTGATTTCTGTTGTTTAATTTGGTTTTCTGCCCGGTTCTTGCTGGATTCAAAAGGTGGGGGAATGAGTGATGTGCGCAGTCAGCACCAAATCCCTCAGCTGTTCGCTGTTGCCGGAGAGAGCGATACGCCGGGGTGCAGACCAATTTTTTGGAGGATCCTGTGTGGCTTCGGGCCGGGGTGTGTTTTGTGGAATTTCACGAGATGGGACGGGGACATGGAAATCTTATTGACCACTGCGTGGATAAAACTTAGAAGTCTTCTGCCCAAAACAGAATTGCTCTATTAATTTACTTTTTTCATCTCATGTAATCTCAACACTGGTTCGTCATAACTAATTGTATCGCCTTTTGTACATGCGTGCACATGCTTGCGCCATTGCTGCACGCGGATACAGCACTGGTTCCAGGACTATGATGCAGTTGGGAAACTGACAGACGACCAGGGCCGCAGGGCATTCGCACTGGTGAATAGAACCACGGGGCAAGCCATGGTGAACAGAGATGACGCGGTGTGCCTGGCCCCCTACAGCCGCGACGTGGGCGTGGAGCTCTCTATGTTGTGGTCCTTGGGCATGAAACTCGGCGGCGGCTTTGCCGAGATAAGAACACTCAAAGACCTATCTAGGACAATCAATGGCATAAACGGCTATGTCAAAGAGGGGACACACATAGGGATGTATAATTCAGAGCCATCTTCTCCGCATGCCATCTGGAAGTTTGATCCCATCACCGACCAGTGATCCATCGATACACCAGCAGTCTTCCTTCGGTTCTGCTGAATATGGTGAACCAATTTCTCTGGGTTGCCATAAACAGAACTGGCCAATTTATATATCTAGTGTATGTAATTCTCTGGACTGCTGGGTGCTGGCCATATGAATTTATATATCTAGCATATGTATTTCTCTAGAAACCAGGACATATATGTATTTATAGCCTACTGTATTATTGATTCCCAATGATGTATCTGAATGTATTGTATCATGATAGCATGAGGATGGTATCACTGAATAACAGTAATACAAAAATGATTTTCAGAGGCGCCTTTTTTCCAAAGGTGGCTGTTTTTTTGGAGGCAATGGTATCTGGAGCCACCTGCAGTAGAGATGCTTCCACGGGGGCATCCAATAGATCACCCCAAGAGATTAATTTCCAAGGCCACAGAGAAACATAACCCCCTGTGCTGTGTAAGTAGGATCAATTTTCAGAGGGAAGCTGATTTTTTCAACCCCCCCCACACCCAAAAAAAACCAAGTTTCAGGGACAGCTAGTGTTTCCAACCACCACTATAAATAGGTTCTACTGTACCCTGAAGAGGAGAAGAGGAGCGCTCCATAGCATTCCCAAAATAATGTGGTCATATACACGTCGATAACGGTCAGGAATGGGTATATTAAATCGGCAACACCGACCGATGTAATGACATCAAATGTGCACCTTGACAACATATTCAAGAATAATTACATACATCAATATGATACATTTAAACAAGTTGCTACACTGCTACTGCTGTCGCCTATCAGGTTCACAAAAGCAATGAGGAAGAACTGCTAGGAAACAGTAAGACATAAGCTTCTCTAGCATTTTCAGGTGCCAAGTGACCATTGCATTACAATTTGTAATAAAAACATCTAGTTCAGAACAATCTAGAATTTGAATCTCTTTCTCTTCGTTTGTTTGGGCCAGTCGTGTACTAGTACTACTAGTTCAGAGCAAAGAAGTTCATGTTGGCTAGCTGAGTTCAGTACACTGTATATAGTGATATAGTCACATACTCAACTCGCTGCTACAGCCTACAGAAATACAGGATGTCTTCCATCTCCTGTTGGAGGTGCCATCTCCACTCCAGGGTCCAGGCTATGGCACACCGCGCTTGGCTGCCCGAATGGGCGCAGCAGCTGGCAGGGTAGGCGGGCCAGTTGCCTGTGCTGCAGTGCCGGTGTGGGAGAGGCAGAGAGTCAGAGAGGGAAGGGCGGGCGGGGCGAGACAGGGATAGAGCGGGTGTCAGCCATCAGGATCGGGCGAGGACCACGTACGAGGGGTCCTTTTTATTTACAAAGACAGTACAAAACTTTGTATGTCTCTAAAAATACCTACGAAATTTTAATGACAAGTTAGCTAATTTTTATTTTTTTCGGATTAAAAGAGGCAGGCTCTACAGCCCGCCTGTGCTTTCTGTAATTTATATACATGAAGCTAGGGACAGGGGCAGACACTGCTGCTTCCGTAGAACATTTTTGCCCGTCTCTGAAGTTCTGTTATGAAGTGTAGTGCTATAACAGACCTGCTATCCGACCAACTCCTGTCACTGCATCAAAGAAAAGATAAAACAAAAGGTGACGAACGGTAACCCACGATGATAACATGTCGTGACCCATTAGGCTATAAATCGGGAGACGTCACTCGTAGAAAATCATAAGTTAATGGTGTCTCATTCATCAATAATGAAGCACAATAGTGAGTTGTGATAACAGTGCCAAGTTTCTGTCCACTATCACATGACCAAGCAAGCCTATAGCTTGTCACCGGATCACTTTAAAGAACAGGGTGGAGAGGGCGACATCAAGCAGACCACAAATTAACAATAATAGTATCACTTTCCTTTTTTTTATGCATCCTACTGGGTCGCAACCTTGTCATTGTTAATTTCACGCATTGAATTATTTTATTGATCACTGTCAACTTTTAGAGGCCATGGATTGCTTGGTCATCTGTTTGCGTTATATGCACTCAGCTTCGATCAAGGGACCTTATTATTGTTAATTTGCACTCTGAAGCATCTTGTTGCAATCTGCTTGGACAAGGTACCTGTCTCGGGTTCATTTTATGCACTAGTCTATCACACTACTACAAACGATTATCAGCAACGGTACCCTTTTGTGATCAGCCTCTATTGTGCCTGAAAAATGGCTCTGCAGAGGCAGCTGGTCTCTGCAAAAGATTGTATTTTCAGAAGTGGTCAGTAACTCAAGCCGCTTTTAAATATGCATTTCTAGAGGTGGCTAGCTTTGGATCTGCCTCTGGTTGTAATAAATGAAATCGGGTGCAATCTATGAGCATCCCCTCGCACACTCCAGCTCCACCTCTCCCAAACCCTAGCCTCTCCACTGCCAAACCTGATCGGCGCCCCCTCCTTTCCCAAACCCTTGCTGCCTCCTCCTCCATTGCCCCTTGCTTGCGCCACAATGTCCAGCAGCTGCCGCAGCATTAACGCCAAAGACGCACACGTGCATCGAACGCGGCTAGTTCGCCCCATCGGGCAGTAGCGGTGGAGGTGGGTGGATCCTGATGCATGGCAAAGTCTTGTACATCGACTCCAACGAGGAGGTGAAGCCTTTCGTGATGTGCCTTACCTTGTAGGCCAGGGGGTCCTCTACCGGGAGGGGAGCAATGGCGTGACGACAGCAATAATCCCTGCCGCCATGTGGGCCAAAGGCACAACGACATCGACCCCTGCTGCTGGGCGGGGCAAAAGGTGAGGCGGCATCGACCACTGTTAGGCTGGTCAAAGGAACATGGACATCAACCCCTGCAAAGCAGGGCCAAGGCGTGTCAACTTCGACCCCCGCAAAGCAGGGCCAAAGCACGTCGATGCCAAAGCACCATTAGGTTGGGCAAAGGGACATCGGCGTCGAAAGGGACGGGAAGGGAAGGAAGAAGTGGATCGCTGTGGGTTCATCAGCGCACCCAATGTGGTTGCCCTATGTGACATGTCAAATCCTAATTCACTTTATTTGGTCTAATTTTACCGATTAAATCACTTGTTTAGAAGGGTTTTATTTGGAGTGGTCCTTGAAATTAATCTCATCCACGTTTTGAAAATCCGTCACATTGTGCAGTTTTTGTTCATGTCCATTTTTGGGCATCTTAGTTATCTTAGAAAATTTCCACCGTGGACAAAGTTGTAGGGGACTTCAATACTTTTATTTTGTGGGCATCTGTAATTTTAGAGTCATAAATGTTACAAGATAATTGTTTATCTGCAGTTTCAGATCAGACCTATTTTAGCCGTCCTAATGGAAATTTTAAGCTTATGATGTGAACAAAACTTAAAAGTTGTAGTGTTTTTAATATACTTTCCATATTGCTAAATTTTAATATTTTTGTATTAGTGTATCTCTAGTTACGAATCTTTGAATTATGTTGCTTAGTTTTGGTAGTCAGAAGTATTCCGTTAAGTTCATTTATTGTTTAGGCCATTTTGGAGTGCTCTTGTAACAAAACTTTTTATTCCTATGTTGTAGATAATGAAGTTTTATATGACCTGATAAATTTTGAGAATTTTTGGAGGTACAGTTCAAAGTCTATGTAAAATATAAGACATAGTGTTGCTTTCACGAAGGTTAGTGCAATGGTAGATACTTGAAAGGTGGGTTTGCGGCGAGAGGCGGCTCCACTTAAGAGGCCCGTCCCTAGAAATCAATTTTCAGAGGCAACCTTCTTCTACGGGACGCATGTGAAAAGAAAATAGCCCAATAAGAAACCCTAACTATCTAGCCACCACCACTACTAAGTCTCTCACCACACAGTCCACGCCGCCACCCCCAACAAAACACCACCCTGCCTCCTCACTCTCCCCCGCACACATCTATCACCATGCTGCTGCCCACATATATAAGACCATGCTACCACCCTAACACAATGTCACCGACGTACGGCCGCTGCCTGAACCTACCCCACCCTGACCATGCTCCCCATCTCACCCTAGTCCGCAGTGGAGGCATCACGGAGGACGATTCTGCGGCGCAAAGAGGCATTGTAAATGAGGATTTGACGGTGTGAGGAGGCGGCACCCCAGTGTTAGATCTCGGGCACGGAGGAGGAGGCCGGCAGTTGGTGTGGCTCACCACGGGCTCAAGGAGGCGGTGGCCCGTTGTGCTGAGAGGATGAGCGAGCTCGACTGCGGCTGGACCTAAACGGAAGTTGGATCTGGATGGAGACGAAGAATGCAAGGATGAGCGGGCTCAATGGCAATATCTCCACACTAGAGGTGAGCCACATCCATTGCTATCCCCCATCTCTTTCTCTCTATGTGTGTCTCACTCTCCATATTTGTCCATCCATGCATTTGAGATCCTCATATCCGTTGCGGATTCATGTCAAGCATGATGGCGGCTGTGCGGTTGTGCTCCATGGATCCATGGCAATGACATCAAGCAGCACAACAATGACGAGTCTGGTGAGATCCACAGCAATAGCAACAGTGAGCGCAGGAACAGAAGCAGCAGCCCCTGGAGTTGTGCATTCTTTTTAGTTTTAATCAATTTCCGGAGGCGGGCATTCTAATCTGCCTGCCCCTAGAATTCCATTTTTCGGAGATGGGCATCCTACTCAGACCACATCTAGAAATCCATTTTCTGAGCTGGCCAGTTTTCTTTGGCTCTGTAGTTCTTGGATTTACAATGACAAGATGACAGAGGTGGAGCCTCAGCCCGCCTATAAAAATTCATGCTGACCGACGCAGAAAAGGATCCTGTGCTAGTATGTTTGTGTGAGTTTTAAATATAGAGATAGTTAGGTACTACAATTTGAAAATGCAAAAGAGATAAGGAAGAGTACCGAAGAAGTTTCAAGAGAGTGCTATCCATTAGTGGCCTGTTTGGCAGAGGCTCACTAGCTCCAGATCCACCATGGACCAGCTCCACCGTGGATCTAGGTTTCATCCAATCGTTTGATATAGCTCTAGCTTTCACTTGAACTCGTATATCTGTACTACACAAAATCTTTACCGCGACCTTTTGAAAACACCTCCGAGGCGGTTGGGCCGATGGCCCGTCTCAGTTAATCGCGGCCAGCCGGCCCAGCACCCGCCTTGGTTAATCCTTAACCGAGGCGGGCCTTATAACATAACTGCCACGGTTATTTGACACTAACCGAGGCGGTTTTCCTAACGAAACCGCCTCGGTAAATCATTAACCGAAGCGGACATTCTAACGAAACCGCCTCGGTAAATCAGGCCTAGCCAAAGCCCAAAACCCCACACTCTATCGGGCTTATATATATTGAGAACTTAGGGTTTCTCTAGCATCTCCCCACTCCCTCACGCCCATGACTCCCTCAGCGCCTCGCTCCTCCCTCCAATGTCCAACGCACTCTCCCTGGGCACCCCCTCCCTCACTCGCTCCTGAGCACTGTGGCCGGTAGCAGCGCACCTCCCTCTCCTCCCTCCCTCCCTCTCTCTCTCTCAGGTGAATCCAGCGGCCCTCCCTCTCAGCTCTCTCCCTCCCCTCGCGGATCCGGTGGGCGTGGGCGATGGAGGTAGGATCCGATGGCGTGCTGGCCGGATCCGGAGGCATGGTGCCTGGATCCGGCCTCCCCGTGGCAGCACTCCTCCTCCACCACCTCATGGAGAACACCGGTGGTGGCCCTCCCTCTCAGCTCTCTTTGTCCCCTCGCGGATCTGCCGGGCGCGGGCGATGGAGGCCAAATCCGGTGGTACAGAGGCTAGATCCGGTGGTGTGGTGGCCGGATCCGGCCTCCCCGCGGCGGCACTCCTCCACCTCCACCTCACGGACAACACCAGTGGTGGCCCTCCCTCTCAGCTTTCTTCCTCCCCTTGCGGATCTAGCTGGCGTGGGCGATGGAGGTCAGATGCGGTGGTGCGGAGGCCAGATCCGATGGCATGGTGGTCGGATCCGGCCTCCCTGCTGCGGTGCTCCTCCTCCTCCACCTCATGGACAACACTAGCGGCGGCCCTCCCTCTCAGCTCTATCCCTCCCCTCGCGAATTCGGCGGGCGGAGGAGCCACCTCCCTCCTCCCCTGACCAGATCCGGTGGCAGCGCGGGCGGGGAGCCACCTTCCTCCGACGGCCCGGTGGCGCGAGGGGATGCGGCGGCAGTGGAGCCGCGCTGTAACAGCCCCAAAATGGGCCAAGTGAGCCCAATTCGCAGAATGGGCCGATGCTACTGTAGCAGAACAGCGGGGCCGACACTGTAGCTGGGGGAGTCACTGTACATCCGGACTCCGACTGTAGGGCCGATACCGTAGCTGGAATACTGTAGCAGCCAATTACTGTTCACCAACTTAAATACTAGGGGCATGGACGCGTAGTAACCTTCGGTTAACCGTTTTGAGCGAAACGAGGACGAAAGCTCAAGCGGGTTGCTACGCAGGTGGGACCACTCCTTGGCAGAGTGGGCTTGGACCGTGTATGCCAGGACTAGATGTTACACGCGCGGAGCAGACGAGCTCGCCGGCGGGCATCAAAAGGGGCTCACCGGCGGGCTCTAGGCTTTTTTTTATTTTTTTACTCCATTAACTGAGGCGGGCAAGGAAACCGCCTCGGTTAAGGTCTAATTAACTGTGACCTTTCATCCGTGGCGTTTTCGTTGCCTGCCTCAGTTAATCCAAAATGCCTGTCTCGGTTAAAATTAGTGTAGTAGTGTATGTAATCATATAAAATATTCAGGGGGGTATAGTGAAAAAATAAAAATGAAAAATAGTTTCTTCATCCTCCTAACAAGGCCGTGCCAGACGTGGGCAGTAGCTGGGCAGCAGGGCCGCACTCCCATGAGAGCGCACAGGGCTGCAGGTACACGTGTGGCGGCTGCTCGATCTCGCACCTGCAAGGAGCATGTGGACAGCAGCGGGGTGGTGAGCCCGTACTGCCGCCAGGAGCGCACGTGGGGCAGCCAGAGCATGCGTGGCGGCAAGCAGTGGCGGATCCACGGCCCGGGCTGCCCGGGCAGCAGCCCCCCCGGCAGCTGGATTTTACATGTAAAGCACTGTAGCTTAGCCTCTAATCCACCATTAATCAACAGCTTAAAGTCTAATCCTTCATTATTTAGCCCCCCCCGTTTGCTTCATCCTGGATCCGCCCCTGGCGGCAAGGCTGGCTCCCGAGCAGTGGCTCTCGGATCTCGCTCTTGAAAGGAGGAGCATGCGCATGGCAGCGGCTGGACTCCTACGCGAGGCAGGGCCGGAGGACGTGTGTGTGATGTTCCCATGGCTCGGTGGCTCCTGCATGCGGCGGCGTGGGTGCGGTGGCGGTGGTTCTTGGCGCTCGCAGTTGGAGCTTGGTCGCGAGAAAGAAAAAAAAAAGAACGAATCATTTTTTTCTATCTAACAAGTAGCAATAGTGGGCAATTTTCCACAACTATAACAAATTTAAGTTGTGCTCTACGAAATTTATGGATATAGGGGTAGATCCATGATTTTTGTAGAGCTACTCCATGATGGAGCTACCGGATCTAAAAGTGTTTGGATGGTGGAGCTGCTCCATGTTTTTTTTTTATTTATTTGGAGTTGGTATACCTGTTCCAACAGGCCATCGTTTTCCCTATCTGAAATTCGATTTTAATGCTCAGATTTCTTGTCAAGTTGATAAAACCAGTAATTGGATGTGCATAATCAGTCCCGTTGAAAAGATACATACTGAATTATCATCTAGTGCAACAAATATACACAGCACGATTTTTTATTGAATCTTACTATTACTAATTAGGGGCTCCAACGGATGCACCACGTTAATTCTTACCAGACGCGCTAAGAAAAAAGATAAATCCTAAAAATTCTCACAATAATCAGAAACATCTAGCCTTTGATTTGGTAGACTCTAATCATCATCAGTAATAATAGCCATAGGATCTATTGTAATATACTAAGAAAATTACCCACCACTGCCATTATGAAAAAAAATATAAAGTAACCCGTTAATTTTGCATGTAAATTACCCACCTTTGCCATTACAAAATATAATTTAAAATAACCCCCTATATTTGTATATAAATTACCCACATATGTCATAATGAAAATAATTCAAAATAACCCCCTAAATTTGCATCTAAATTACCCACATTGGCTATTATAAAATATAATCTAAAATAACTCCCTAGCATTGCATCCAAATTAACCAGCTTAGTCATTATGAATAATAATTTAAAATAATCCTCTAACTTTTGTACCTAAATTAGCCATGTCTAGGCTCACAGAAAATTACCCACGTCTACCATTATGAATGATAATTTAAAATACGTCCTAATAAATTTATAAATTATCCACCTTTACTATTATGAAAGATAATGCAAAATAATATTTTAAGTTTGCATTTAACATATTCATACATGTCATTGTGAAAGATAATATAAGGTATTACCTTTATATTTGTGTACACCATAGCCACTATAAAGAATAAATAAAGAATATCTAAAATCTACACATAAATAGTTTTATATATTGCTACAAAAAGATAAATTAATATTCATGAAGTACGATATATATATATATATATATATATATATATATATATATATATTCATGAAATAAAAAATTATAATGCTATGTTCCACCATGTATATCAAATAAACATGTATATATTAGAATAAGTATTTATTTTAACAAGTTATGAAAAATGAAAAAATATTCACTTAACAAACCACGTAGCAATAACACTTTATATTAATATTCCATGATAATAAATTTTATAAGTTACTATTTTAAAGTGTATATGTCTTTACTAAAACATTATGCCATATCAATGTTATTAATTAAATTTTGTGCACTCTATAATGTATAAATAGTACTACATATATTCCTGCGATATAACAAATTCAACATGTTTATAGTCAGGATGCAAGCCGTGTTTCAATTTACATGGAAAACAATACTACTAAGACCTAAACTATTTTTAATTTAAAATAATCCTCTAACTTTTGTATCTAAATTAGCCATGTCTAGGCTCAAAAAAATGACGCACGTCTACCATTATGAATGATAATTTAAAATACCTCCTAATGAATTTATAAATTATCCACCTTTACTATTATGAAAGATAATGCAAAATAATATTCTAAGTTTGCATTTAACATATTCATACATGTCGTTGTGAAAGATAATATAAGGTATTACCTTATATTTGTGTACACCATAGCCATTATAAAGAATAAATAAAAAATATCTAAAATCTACAAGTAAATAGTATTATATATATTGCTACAAAAAGATAAATCAATATTCCTAAAGTACGAAACATATATATATAATCATGAAATAAAATAATTATAACGCTATGTTCCACCATGTATATCAAATAAACATGTATATATTAGAATAAGTATTTATTTTAACAAGTTATGAAAAATGAAAAAATGTTCACTTAACAAACCACGTAGCAATAACACTTTATATTAATATTCCATGATAATAAATTTTATAAGTTATTATGTTAAATAAGTGTATACGTCTTTACTAAAATATTAAGCCATATCAATCTTATTAATTAAATTTTATGCACTCTATAATATATAAATAGTACTACACATATATTCATGCGATATAACAAATTCAATAGGTTTAGTGTCGGTATGCAAGCCGAGTTTCAATTTATATGGAAAACAATACTAGGACCTAGACTCTTTTTAATATAAAAATATTTTTTGAATAAATATAAAGAATACTAGAATTTCTAATTAACATGCGAAAAAATTACAACAACTTAATTAAAGTTAAAAGATAAACTTTAGATTCGTGACTAAAAAAGAAAAAGATAAATACTAGAAATTCTGAATAGAGGTCCCTACTGAAACTTCATGTTAATCCTCTCAAGACTTGATAGGAAATCGAACGATAGATCCTAGAAATTTTCATGAAAATTGGAAACATTTTACCATCAATTAGGTATAACTTAATCACCGTTGATACTAACAATAGCTACTGGATCTATTCTATTTTCTAAATAATTATCCACTTTCGCTATTGTGTAAAATAATATAAACTAACTTATGACTATAATTTATATTACCCACATATATCGTTAAGAAACATGGTCTAAAGTAGAACATAGCGTTATAATTATTTTATTTGATGCAACAAGAGCCACCATGATTAATGGTAAGGTTTCAAAGTAATTGCATATTTAAAATATATAGAGGTTTCATGAAAAGAGTTCCTTGAAAAAATAGCAATTAATAAGTTAATGATAACTAGATGTTATGATTACTAGATATAGACTATAAAGTATCTATTTTGTCTATTATGTTAGAAAATAAACAAAGAAAAACTTACGATTTAGTAAAAATAATTTTTTATTAGTTAGATGTACTCTCTCTGTTCTAAAGTATTAAACAGTACATAATACATATATCTCCTAAAATTCTAACCCGTGCGAGAGCACGGGTTGATGGACTAGTGTATCTAAGGCCCCATTCACTTCACATGCAAACCCAAAATATTTTCTTTTCTACCCATCATATCGAATCTTTGAACGCATGCATGGAGCATTAAATGTAGATAAAAAAAATAATTAATTACATAGTTTGTCTGTAAATATCGAGACGAATCTTTTAAGCCTAGTTAGTCCATGGTTGGACAAATTTTGCCAAATAACAACGAAAGTGCTACAGGAATTTTTTTCCAAAAATTTTGGGATCTGAACACGCCCTGAGACGAAAACAAAGAAAGATGGCGAAAGGACTTCCCATAGCGCGAGAGTTTCATCGCTGACGTGCAGCAGCACAACTTTCAGGAACCTTTACCATAGTAAGGTTTCTTTGGCTTGTCGATCCCTCCGCCGTGCGTCAACAAAGCCCAGAGGTGTGTGATGAGCTCCCCGCCGGTGGCAAGCCTCTTGACGTGGCCTCTCACGTCATCCGACGGTGTAACCGTCAGCAGCAGCTCCACCCACATCTCGGCAAGCACAGTCCACAGCAGGCCCTCGTCTGGCATCTTTTCTTGGATTTGGTGGCTCAGCCTTATGCCATCGGCAAGGATGACTTGTTCGTACGCGCTCTCCTCACTGTCAGGTTTGAACACTGACAGCTTCTGGAACATCTCATCCGTGGTGCGGCAACCTTGGAGGTACTGCTGTATTCGACGATGCAGGGCTTCCATCAGTAAGCGTTCGTCGAAGATCTCGTCGGTCACCAGCTCGGGGGCTTGGAAGAGCAGGTAGGCACAGTAGCTGGACAGCGTGGTGGCCACCTCGTGTCCACTGTCGGAGACACTGCCGCCGCCGCCAGCAACCGGCCGTGCTCTGCAGGTCGTACCACCGGCCGCCGTCTGTTTAGACAGCCGCTGGGCGTCGCAAACTGTGGTTGCGATGTGCCAGATCAGGATGCTGCCGATGGCACCGTACGCATACCTTGAGGTGGCCCAGTCCAAGTCATGTAGCAAGTCGTTCCTCTGCAGCGTCCGGTCGCCGTACTTTATGTAAGACAGCCATTCCGACCGGAGCAATGCGTGGATTGCTCGCTTCACTGACACAGGCAGGCTCCGCCGTGTGACCCTCCTCGCTTCGACCATGCGACTCTTGAGCCATCTGTGGAGTGGCATGCGGAGAAGGCTGCACCTTTGGTTGTGGAAGCAGGCGTGGAGGAGGGAGTACTGCCCCACCGAGTTGCTCCAGTACCTTGATGTCAGAGTAGCGCGGGACATGAGCCATAGAACCATCTCCATGACGGGGTGCCCATGCCATGACAGCTTGCGTACATACCGGCAGGTCATCTTGACCTTGTGCCAGTCCGACAATACCAGCGACAGGTACTGGAACAGCTCCAGGATGAGGAACAGGACTATCACCAGCCTAGCTAACCAGATGTCAAGGCCTGTTGTGATGAAGCGGATGTTACTCGGGTGATCGTGGTAGTGCAGGAATGGCGAGGAGAGGAGAGTGGACAGGCTCAGCGCAACGGCCGCCACGAACATGGCTGTCTCCGGTACCAGGGTCTGCTTCGGCGAGGGGTACCTTGCGTAGAAGAAGTCGAAGAGAAATCCCAGCTCCACCTCGATCACCCGGTACATCCTCTCATGGTCGTTGCACAGATCCCCACCGGCGAGGCCCCTCCGGACAAAGACAAGGGTCCGGACGTCATCGCGCTCGTCGAGCGGGCTCCCGTTGAGGCGTCGCCGTAGTAGTTTGAACAGGGCGAACGAGAGGCACAGGTCTTTAAGCCTGCCTGAGGGGGCGTTGCCGCTGCCGCCTTTGCTTAGCTGACTCCCCTCGCACTGCCACACTCTTTCGACAGTGACAAGGTCGTCGGTGACCTCAAGCTTGTACGCCCCCATGCCGTCCTGCACATTCTTCTCGCCGGTGACCACGTACTTGTAGCCCTTCATGGTGCCCGGGTCGAAGTCCCAGGTGCTCTTCATCACGTACTCTCGCTGGGCCATGTACTTGGAGATGAGCCAGTTGTCAGCGAAGAGGGTGCGGTCCCGACCAGCTGACAGAAGGCTCTGTAGGCGCATCCCGAGCTTGGCAACGTTGAGCAGCCAGAGCAGCAGCAGCAGGATCTTCAGCTGCAGATGCAGGGAACTGATGTAGGAAAGCAGGAGGAGGAGGACGTAGACGACCTGAGCGGCCTGGTTGAGGAAGGTGCGGGCCTGCTGGTCAGAGCCGTCCAAACTGCACGCGGAGATGCCGTCCGCGCAGCCGAGCAGGAAGCAGGCCCACACCACCACCAGGTCGTTGCGGAAGGAGCCGGACTGCATCAAGCCGATCGTGTAGGAGACCGCCGGGTAGCTCATCATCAGCGCCAACCAAACCACTAACCGGAAGGCTGGGCTGCGGCAGGTGCGGCGACCGGAGCCGAGGAAGACGAGGGTGGCCAGAAGTGCGCAACTGACCGTCACCAGCACCTCCACGCGGACGAGGAGGCCCACCGGGCTAGCTGCCCATGCCATGGCCGCACGGGTGGTATTCCCAACAGAGAAGTGGTGATGCACTCCTCCCATCTTATTGTGACGACACAGGAATTAATTGGACTCCGAAATTGATACAATCCAAAGAATGAAATCATTTTCCTTTATTTGTTCGTCGTACCTTATCTTCCGCTCGATCGCAGCGAATACAACCGGAGAAAATTGGGGCTCCAAGGCCGAACATCAGTAGCTCCGGAAGATGGCCAGGACCACGGACTGCTTCGGGGCCAATAGCTAGGTAGAGTCGGGGGTGCACATGCCCAAACACATGCCGTGGTGCGTGAGCATGCTGGTGGTCAGGATATCAAGGCTGCAGCGCGGCTGCTCTGATTTCTGGATCTGGACGGCATAAAGAAACAATGGAAAAGACTGTTAGAGTACGCAGCAGAATCTGGCCCGACTCGCTATACCGACGAGCCGGCGCCCTTCGGGCCTAGGTCCACCGGAGCCCACAACATATCCAGGTGAGCACCGCCCCTGCTTTATATGTTGCGGTTGCGCTCCCCAACCATCAATTACCGATTTGGGACTAAACCGAACAATCTCCCCCGTCACACATTGGACCCAACTCTTCACAACATACAACCCCGTGTGATCTCCGGAGGACGTTCACCAGGCCCCGAGTCCAACGCTCTATGTCACACACAACCCCGTGCGGCCTCTGAGATGTTAACAGGCTCCCTCGTCACCATGTGACCTCTATGATTTTATAGGTTTTCACGACCATGAGCTTCGTTACCACTTGTTAGAGTGCACAGCAGAATCCGGCCCGACTCACTGTACCGATCAGCCGGCGCCCTTCGGGCTCAGGTTCACTGGAGCCCACAACATATCCAGGCTTTGGGCCTAACTCAACCCAAAAGACTAGTATGATATATGAGAACTGCCCCCGCCTTATATGTTGTGCTCCCCTACCATCAATTCTCGATGTGGAACTAAACCTAACAAAGATGATGAGCCATTTTGTGAGCCCTTGGTCGGTGACGCAGTGAGAGTAGGAACCATCGACCCTTAAAATGACTTGTGTCTGTCAGCGGGGTCCAGCTACCCTTGCTAATATGTGGAAACCACTTTGAAATGCTCATTTTTTTAAGATCCAAGAACATATTGTTCAGGCAAATATTATTAATACAAGAGGAAAATAATTGCCAGCAGTTTACTACAGTGACCGGGCACAAAAACCATACAACGACTACTTATTCACTAGGACATACAACACTACCTACAACTACTACGACAGACAGCCTTGTGAACGCACCAAGTCCACAAACGGCCAGAGAAAACGAATTATAACATCACTACCACTACCAAATTCGTCTTCAGCTTATGGTTGCCAAGCTCATCAGCTGGACGGCAGCTCTGACTTACCATATGGCGCAAATGGCTTTAATGATGGTGTTGACAGAAATTCCAGTCACACACACTACCACGGTTGTGTTCAGTTCCCTGAAAAGGGTGAAAAGTGTACTGTAGCACGTTTTGGCTTTATTTGATAAATAGTGTTCAACCATTGACTAGTTAGGTTCAAAACGTTCGTCTCGCAAAGTACAACCAAGCTGTACAATTAGTTTTTGATTTTATCTACATTTAGTACTCTATGCATGTATCGCAAGTTTGATGTGACGGAGAATCTTTTTTTTTTGCATAGTACAATTTTGGAGGAACTAAACATAGCCCACGTAAAAGCACTACATATGAGGCTAGGAAACCTTTATAGGGACTGCTGTCCCACCTATTATTTTCCGCATCTACAAATCGTTTGCAGAAACGGTTCTCCAACCGCCTCTACAAATCTAGAAATCCGATTTGTGGAGGCAGATGTTTGCTTCTACAAATCTGGTAAGCTCCTCGTACAGGTTGATGCTTGCTTCTCAGAGCATGATGTCACACGGAGAGCCCAAGCGATAGAGGTGTTCTGGTGCAAGGCCCAAAAACCAACCGACGAAACAGTGTGGCTGTGCTCTGCTCTGCCTTGTTTCTGCTCTATACATAGGATGAACGGCTGTGCTGTGCTGTGCTTCCAAAGTAGTATGAATAAACCTGAAGGACCGAAACGGCGACCAGAGCGGGGGTGAATGGGAGCCTCAAATTTCTTTCGAAACTTTCGACCGCTGTCCCAAAATCAACCCCTAAAAGGCACACAAACAAATGCTACGAAAACTCGAGCCACCAAGAGTTAAGAGACCCTAAAGACATTCCTCAGATTACTAGAAACCCAACGCAAAAGATAGAACTCGAATCGAAAACCGAACGGGCGAGAAATAGATCGCAACAGCATAGACTGCGAGCCGCGGACAGTCCGCAGGTCAAAAATCTGAAAACGAACTTCGCGTAAGCAGTTTTGTTCTCGACTGAAAAATAACTGCTACAGTACCGGGGACAGTCCGGGCTTGGGGGCTGGACAGTCCGTGAGTACGGACACCGTGCAGCAATGAAAGCACAAAAAAAATCTCAACTCTCGGACTGTCCGCTACAGTACCGCGGACTGTCCGCGAATCGCAAAACAGCAGGAACAGAGAGCTCCGAAAATCGCCTTCTCACTTCGATCCACAAAAGTGTGGCCAAATCTTCACCAACTGCCACGAAATTTGGTGAGCATGATCACAAGGCAGTAGGGGAGCTACCTCTAAGAGACCAAGAAATCGCCTGATCTACTTGCTCGTGAGGAATTGATGGATTTCCTTCGGTGGAAAGATTGTACTCACGTCATAGCACGAATCAAGGCAACAAAAACGAACCAAAATGGTCTAGAAACGACGAATCGAGGGAAGAACTAGAGGGTAGAAAATGAAGAACGCGAAGAACACATCATGAACTCACAAATTGATTTCTCCATCGAATTTCGGAGGACACCGGAGGATTCGGGACCTCCTTCCCTCAAAGATCCATGGTTCTTACACTAATCAGTGGATTAGTGGACCTCTCTCTCACACAAGCAACTAGAGGAGGAAACCCTAAAGAGAGAATGAAAATGGAGGAGGTGAGGGAGATGGGGGCTCCCTCATCCTATTTAACAGGGCTATTACACATTCCCAGTTTTGCCCCTGGATACAAATGAGCCAAACCATTTAGCCCAAGGGCGTAAAGGTCCAACCCTGTGTCAACTTCATCCGACGGCCACCGCGCCTCCTCACCGGTAGCTTCACCTTGATGCGAACTCCCCGATGCCGCCACGTGCCGTCCGTTCCTCCTCGGAACCTCCGCCCGGGTTTTGAGGCCAAACCCGTAAACCCGCCTCCGATGGTTTTGAGGCCCAAACCATCAAACCGCTCCGCGAGTAGCGTACTCCATACGCATCCCCCGCCATTCGACACGTGTCACCTCCACGGTCAACACGGTCACTCCCATGTCTTCTCGCGCTTGTCGATGTCCCAAGTGTCAGCCACCGCGGCTAGCCACCCGGCCTCCGGGTCCCTCGGTCCAAGCCTCACGTCCGTCCTTCACCCCTCCGGTCCATCGGCACGGCACGTCCTCCTTGACCTTCACCTCGCCATCGGCTACCGCCTCCATGCTCCACACCTGCACAACACAAGCCAAGAGACATGTCGCATACAAGGCTTTCGCCAAGGTAGGATTAGTCACCACTCAACCTACTTCGTGGATCACATTGACAATCACTCATCACAAAACGAACACACAAGGGTACTTGTCAACCTTGTGTTCGCAATCTCCCCCTTGATGAGTGCATTGTCAACACCAATACACGAACAGCTTGAGCAAAAGAAAAAAGAAGAAGAAGAGAAAATAAAGAGCTCAACCAAATGACCAAAAGCCAAAGAAAAGCCGAAACAGGTCATTTGAAATGAGTAAAACTTGGTCCCCAAAGACATGGACAACGGCTCGACGCAACCAAGTAAAACAAAACAAGCCCTCAAGAAGAGGCAACGGGCTCAACACCACTAGCAAAGCTCGAAAAGCCGAAAAATTGTTAGACCCTCCAAAAGAGGCAAGGGCTCAACACAACTAGCAAAAGCAACTCAAGTGCAGCTCCCCCTGAACAAATGCAATCTCACTCAAATGAATGCATATCTTGTGATATTATGAGTGTGGAAACTTCTCCCCCTTGTTGACATATGCACTTATCAAGCTAGAGCCCAAGGATTACAGCTCCCCCTCAAAACATGCTATGAATGCAGAAATGCATAAATGCAGAAGCTTCAAGATTATAGCAAGTAGATTGAAAAGATGCTCTAGCTGATGCTGTCATGTATATATAGCAACAAATACAAAGTGCTAGCAAATGCTCAAAATGACCAAATGAGATGAAATATGGCATTTTAGCAAGTTTGATCAAGTTTGAGCAATTTAAAAGAGGGTCCACCATCGAATGAGCACATAGCAAATATAGACAGGAGATCAACCTTGTGCTACACATGTATGCAAAGTGAACTATCCCAAACAAAGTTCACACATCATGTCATGAGACAAACTTGTGATTTGATCAAATTTTCAATCAATTGAATTTTATCGGAGTTATGCAGCTTATCACCAATGTTTGTCAAACAAATGTGTGCGGGAGGTTATCGATGCCATCAAAACCTGACTTATCAATCATGTCAAGCCTATGCCAAAAGCAATCAGAAGCTTAAGACAGTGATCTCGGTATCCATTACAGAGCTCAAGTTCACCCTTAAGTGCAATAGGGAGCTGTCTCGATACTCTAACATGGGACAGCAAAGACCCATCCTGATCCTTTCATACCTTGTTTTTTTTAAGTTTTAGCATAAATTCAAGTTTCTCAAGCAAGTGTGTAACTCAAGGTATGAGTCGTAGCAACTAAGCATATATACGAAGAAAAAAGGGTTCTCGACACACCTATACATGCCAGTTGCTACAAGTAGTGGTGAACATGTTTCCAGTTTCTTCAAGTGTTATTCATGTTCACAATTGAAAGAGGCATTTTTAGCTCATATCAAGAGATCAAAGTGAGCCTAAGCAAAGCACATCATATATATCCATAACATCCCCAACAAGAGCATAGTATCAATCTAGCTACTATAAGGATGAAGCTCAAGATGCAATATGATACATGATGATATGATATGCAAAAATGATACAAAAGCAAAATCAAAAGCTAAACTAAAAACAAAACCAAAAACTAATGTACAACAACCACAAACTTCCCTCTTCTAAAAAGGATAACAAACCCCAAGCTCTCCTCGCAAGCGAGCAAACTGGGTTTGGTTAAGGGGTTTAATGAAGATATCTGCGAGCTGGTTGTGGGTGTCAACATGAATAAGGTCAATGTCCCATTTCTCATAATGGTCTCGCAAGAAGTGAAAACGGACCTCTATGTGCTTGGTTTTGGAGTGAAAAACGGGGTTTTTGGCTACACATATGGCACTGGTGCTATCACAGAACAAAGGCACTCGCTTAAACTCTAAGCCATAGTCTCGCAAAGTAGCAACCATCCAAAGCAACTGGGAACAGCAAGCAGCAGCAGCAACATACTCAGCTTCTGTGGTGGATTGGGCTATAGAGGACTGCTTGCGAGAAGACCAAGACACAAGAGAAGACCCAAGAAACTGACAAGTCCTAGAAGTGGACTTCCTCTCAGTACGACAGCCAGCATAATCCACATCAGAGTAACTGCAAAGAGAAAGAGAGGAGGAAGCCGAAAACCAAAGACCAAATTCGGGTGTGAACCGAAGGTACCTCATGATCCGCTTGACGGCTTGACGATGCGATGTGCGCGGTGAAGACTGAAAACGCGCGCACAAGCAAACCGCGAACTGGATGTCCGGTCTCATTGCCGTCAGGTACAACAATGATCCGATCATGCTTCGGTACTCCTTCTGGTCCATAGCTTGTCCTTCCTTGTCCTCGTCCAGGGCCGTCGTGGTCGACATGGGTGTCGAAAGAGGCTTGGCCTCGCCCATATCAAACTTCCTCAGAAGATCCTTGGTGTACTTGCCTTGGTGCACGAATGTTCCTTCACGTGTTTGCTTGATTTGCTACCCGAGGAAGAATGTCAACTCGCCCATCATGCTCATCTCGAATTCCCTGCTCATAGTCTCAGAAAACTTTGCAACAAGAGCATGAGAGGAACCACCAAAAATGATATCATCCACGTAAATCTGAACCAAAAGTGTGTCAGTGCCTTGCTTGAGGAGAAACAAAATTTTATCTGCGAAACCCATCTTAAAGCCCTTAGCAAGCAAGAAGGCTTTCAAACGCTCATACCAGGCTCTCGGGGCTTGTTTCAATCCATACAAGGCTTTGTGGAGTTTGTAAACATAGTTGGGATACTTGGGATTTTCAAAGCCAGGGGGTTGTCTCACATACACCTTTTCCTCTATGTACCCGTTCAAAAAGGCGCTCTTCACATCCATTTGATACAGTTTGAACCCTTTCGAAACTGCATAAGCTAAGAGCATCCTTATAGCCTCGATACGGGCCACAGGAGCAAAGGTTTCTTCAAAGTCTACTCCCTCTTTCTGACAAAACCCCTGAGCCACTAGCCTAGCCTTATTCCTCACCACCACTCCATCCTCACTTTGCTTGTTCTTGAAAACCCATTTTGTACCTATAGGGTGACACTCAGGTGGAGGTGGAACTAAGACCCAGACTTCATTCCTTTCAAAATTTTGTAACTCCTCGTGCATAGCATTGACCCAATCGGAATCCGAAAGTGCGTGTCCAACATTTTGTGGCTCAAAATTAGCGACAAAAGCGGAATGAGCGAAATGTGAGATTTCATATGACCTTGAGCGTGTAACACGCTAACTGATGTCGCCGATCATGGTTTGAGGCGGGTGGCGACGCTGGATGTGCCGAGGGGCTTCCCTCAAAGATGTCGCCTCCCTCTCAACAGTTGCTGGGGCTTCCTCAGGTGCAGCCGACGTAGGCTGAGGAGGCGGCTCGTTTGGACCCCATGTAGTGGAAGAAGATGGATCTGGTCCGTGAGCCAAAGTAGTTATCATAGACTCGACTGGAACAGTCGAAGAAGTAGGCTCTGCATCTCCCCTATCAGCATCTTCCTCATTCTCCTCAACGAAGATGCTCTCACCAATCTCCTGATCACCTGCACTTTCAAATACAGGAAAAGAACAAGGCATGGTCTCGTCGAAAGTGACTTCACAAGTCTCTACGACTCGGTTAGTTTCAAGATTAAGTACTCGATATGCATGAGAATGTAAAACATAACCAAGAAAGGCACCATCCGAGGATCGAGACTCAAATTTATCTAAATTACCTTGTTTCAGAATGAAACACCTGCATCCAAACACTCGAAAGTGGCTCACCTTGGGTAATCGACCGAATCGCAGCTCATAAGAAGTTTTCTTCATGAAGGCTCGAAGAAAGATGCGATTAGAAACATGACACGCGGTGTTGATCGCTTCGGCCCAATATCTCCTAGGAGTCCTATGTTCATCGAGCATCGTCCTGGCCATCTCAACAAGGGTCTGATTCTTGCGCTCAACAACACCATTTTGCTGAGGGACATAGGGAGAGAAAAACTGATGCTCAAGGCCCAAAGAAGCACAAAAGGTTTCAAAGTGAGTATTCTTGAATTTTGTGCCATTGTCACTGCGAATCGCTCTCATGGCATTTTTAGAGAACTCATTTTGCAACCGAAGAATCAAATCTCGAGCATGTGAAAAAGCCTCATCCTTACCCTCCTTGAAAAACACCCAAGAGTAGCGAGAAAAATCATCCACGATCACTAGAACGTACCACTTCCCACCCTTTGACCGAACCCGAGCTAGACCAACTGTGTCCATGTGAAGTAGCTCGCTGGGTTTCTTGGTCATGACTTGATTCACAGGTGGGTGAGAAGCGGCAACCATCTTCCCGTGACGACAAGGGTGACACACCAAATCCTTCTCAAATTTCAACTTGGGCAATCCTCGGATTAGATCAAGTGAGCTCAACCTAGCTAGTAAGTCAAAGCTCAAATGACCAAGTCTCCTATGCCACTTCCAAAGCTCAGAGGAGGATCCGACCACCAAACATCGAGAAGAGCCAAAGGAGTGAGAAAAATCAGCTCGAAAGACACGGCCAAACGGAACAATCTGGCAAACAAGATTTCCCTGAGAGTCGAGAACTCGAGACAAGCCGGTCTTAAAGCGCACTTCAAAGCCATCTTGAAGGAGTTGCGAAACAGAAAGCAAGTTGAAATGCAAGTTTGAAACCAAAGCAACATCCTTCAAGACAAAACTCTCATTGACTCGAATGGTCCCATGAGAAAGCACTTTACCTTTGCTATTATCCCCGAATGTGATGTACTCCTTACATTGCACGGGGTCGAGGCTGGAGAACCATTTGGAACTTCCGGTCATGTGGCGCGAGCATCCGAAATCAACGAGCCATGTGTTCTCCAGACCTCCGTCCTGCATCAATAGAAAGACATAGAATGAGCAAATGGCGCAACACTGGGGTTAGTAAACTGTGAAGGATACCAGTGTTGGCTCATTTGCCCTGGAAAAGTGTTAGGAAAAACACCAAACATGCCATGTCCCATCTGAGGAAAACGGGCACCACGTGGGGGAAAACGTGGTCCGCTAGAGCTGTAGGACTGAAAGCCACTGTCACGAGGTCCAAAATCATATTGATCATGATCTGAACCATGCCGGGCACGACCACCATGACCACCGTATGGTCTAGCAACCTGAGGCCTAGCACCTTGAGGCATTGCACCTCTTGGCCTAGCATTGCGCCTCTGAACAGGCGGCACATGTACGCCATGGGGCAGGCGGTACATGTTTCGGTTGTTCAACTCATACTCCCGCCGCTCATCTCTCTTCCTCCTAAAGCAAAACTCAACAAGGTGACCATCCCTATGGCAATAGTCATAGTGATACCTCACCTCTCTCTTGGGTGGTTGTTGGTTCACTTTCTTGTGGGTATGTGTCACTCTTGGTAGCTTTCTGGCTTTAGGAAGGGGATCCTCAGAGATGTTCGGTAGAGTGTCAAGTGGGCTCCTGAGATGGTTTGGTTTTGGAACCTAAACTTGTTTCTGAGGTGGAGCTCTTGGAGGCTCTTCAAACACTCCATCTTTCATAGTGGGTTCGGTAGGTTTAGGTGGATTGATCTTGATCAATTTGGGAGTAGTGGAAGGTTTCTCACTTGGGCTCAAACCACTGAACTCACCAACTTTGCCATAGACATTTTCACCCTTCTCACCTAGAGCAAAGCCTACTCCCGATGGCCCAGTTCCCCGTCTGAACTGGCTCATCATCATGCCCAACTGCGGTTCACTATAAGACACCCAAATCAAGATGGACCGAAGGTATATGTTGTCTTCCTCGGATCTCATCTTGTCATGCCTGCAAGACTCAAGCTCCAACACTAAACTCTCACAACATGCACACTCAACAATAGTGCTATCTGAACTGGCCTTCTCAAGAGCAAGGATCTTGGCATTCTTCTCTGCCAGCTCAGATTGCAAGCCTAAACAAGACTTGCACGCACCCAACAAGCTAGACCTAGCCTTCAGCTCATCGTTCTCATCTAACAAGGTAGCATACTTAGATTGCAACTCAGAAAAGTTAGTCATATGAACAGCACATTCATCACACTCAACCTCGTCAGACACATGAACAACAAGCTTCTTAGCTTCCTCAAGCTCTTTCTCTACAACTTCTAGCTTGTCCTTAAACTCTTTCCTCTCTCGAGCAGCACATTTTAGCAGCTTATCTTGACTCATCAAAGTATCGGTCATGATATCAAGCTCGGCAATAAGAGCATCGACGGAGGGTTTTACCTTGGTAGAGTCGTCGTCACCGGGAAGCACGTCCTTGTTGGGCTTCACCCCTTCATCCACAGCCATGGTGCAGTAGCCTCCGTGGATGGACTTGGCGACGAAGCAAAGCCCGGTCAACTTGTCCTCACGCCTCTTCTCGGACTCATCATCGCTCGAGGGAGAAGAAGACCGGTCGTCGTCGGTGTCGTTGTCGAGGTCGCTGAGGGAGGCAAGGAAGGCGAGCTCTTGAGCCTTGGCCTTCTTGAAGTACTTCTTCTTCAGCGCCTCCTTGTCGAATCCTCCCTTTGACTTGTGCTTGGAGGTGTACTCGCGCTTGTCCTCGCGCTTGCTGGAGTCATACTTGTTGAAGGAGTGCTTGTTCTTCTTGGGGCAGTGGGCGACGAAGTGGTCGGGATCTGCACAGCCATAGCATCCTTCCTTCGAACCACCACCACGCCGGCGATTCAAGCGGTTGTTGTGAAACCGCGAGAACCGGCTGATGATCAACGCCAGCTCGTCGTCCCCAAGACTCTCCATCTGCTCCTCTGTGACAGACACCAAAGAAGACAAGGCAAAAGACACCTGTGAAGGGTTAGCCAAAGAACTTGAGCCATTACCTCAGACTAAGGCCATAGTCGGTGCAGAGGGATTCTTGAGCTTGGCTTGGGTCTGGTAGTCGATCTCGGTAGACTTGAGCTTGCTGAAAAGCTCATCCACGGTGAGGGTCTCATACCCCGAAGACTCAATGATGGCGGTCACCTTCACATCCCATACCTTTCGATCTAGGGCATATAGAAGCTTGAGTGCCCTCTCGTGATCGTCATAAGGTAATTGTGCCTTGTTTGCTAGCATCTTATTAACGATGGTCTGAAAGCGAGAAAATATGGTATCGATGGACTCGCCATCAAGCTGGGTGAAGTTCTCGTACTCCCTCTTGTACGTCTCGTAGAGTCTGGTTTTGACCTGTGCGGTCCCCTCGTGATAGCTCTGAAGCCTCACCCAGATCTCCCGAGCGGTAGTACAATCGGAGACTCTCTCGAACTCTGAAAGCGAAAGACTCGAGAAAAGAACTACGCGAGCTCTGCTATTAGCGTTGTGCCGATCTTTTTGATCTTGCGTGACACGAGCACGGGGTTTAAGCACAACATAAGTAGCATCCTCGCAAATATCCCAGACAAGCCAATCAATCCCCTGGAGATGAGCGGACATACGAATCTTCCAATAGGGATAATTTGTTCCATCGAAGAACGGTGGTTTGCCGGAACCACGCTCCATGTCGCCTTCGTGGATCACGGACCGATTAAGGTGGAATGATTCTTAACCGGCTCCGATACCAATTAAAGGACCGAAACGGCGACCAGAGGGGGGGTGAATGGAAGCCTCAAATTTCTTTCGAAACTTTTGACCGCTGTCCCAAAATCAACCCCCAAAAGGCACACAAACAAATGCTACGGAAACTCGAGCCACCAAGAGTTAAGAGACCCTAAAGACATTCCTCAGATTACTAGAAACCCAACGCAAAAGACGGAACTCAAATCGGAAACCGAACGGGCAAGAAACAGATCGCAACAGCATAGACTGCGAGCCGCGGACAGTCCGCTACAGTACCACGGACAGTTCGCAGGTCAAAAATCTGAAAACGAACTTCGCGGAAGCAGTTCTGTTCTCGACTGAAAAATAACTGCTACAGTACCATGGACAGTCCGCGAGTACGGACACCGTGCAACAATGAAAGCACAGAAAAAATCTCAACTCCCGGACTGTCCGCTACAGTACCGCAGACTGTCCGCGAATCGTAAAACAGCAGGAACAGAGAGCTCCGAAAATCGCCTTCTCACTTCGATCCACAAAATTATGGCCAAATCTTCACCAACTGCCACGAAATTTGGTGAGCATGATCACAAGGCAGTAGGGGAGCTACCTCTAAGAGGTCATCGCCCAATTTGATGTCAATCAATGGGAAATCGAAGGGGCACGAAAAACATCGGTTCTTACAACCTAGACCAAGAAATCGCCTGATCTACTTGCTCGTGAGCATTTGATGGATTTCCTTCGGTGGAAAGATTGTACTCACGTCATAGGACGAATCAAGGCAACAAAAATGAACCAAAATGGTCAAGAAACGACGAATCGAGTGAAGAACTAGAGGGTAGAAAATGAAGAACGCGAAGAACACATCATGAACTCACAAATTGATTTCTCCATCGAACTCCGGAGGACACCGGAGGATTCGGGACCTCCTTCCCTCAAAGATCCATGGTTCTTACACTAATCAGTGGATTAGTGGACCTCTCTCTCACACAAGCAACTAGAGGAGGAAACCCTAAAGGAGAGAATGAAAATAGAGGAGGTGAGGGAGATGGGGGCTCCCTCATCCTATTTAACAGGGCTATTACACATTCCGAGTTTTGCCCCTAGATACAAATGAGCCAAACCATTTAGCCCAAGGGCGTAAAGGTCCAACCCTGTGTCAACTTCATCCGACGGCCACCGCGCCTCCTCACCGGTAGCTTCACCTTGATGCGAACTCTCCGATGCCGCCACGTGCCGTCCGTTCCTCCTCGGAACCTCCGCCCGGGTTTTGAGGCCAAACCCGTAAACCCGCCTCCGATGGTTTTGAGGCCCAAACCATCAAACCGCTCCGCGAGTAGCGTACTCCATACGCATCCCCCGCCATTCGACACGTGTCACCTCCACGGTCAACACGGTCACTCTCATGTCTTCTCGCGCTTGTTGATGTCCCAAGTGTCAGCCACCGCGGCTAGCCACCCGGCCTCCGGGTCCCTCAGTCCAAGCCTCACGTCCGTCCTTCACCCCTCCGGTCCATCGGCACGGCACGTCCTCCTTGACCTTCACCTCGCCGTCGGCTACCGCCTCCGTGCTTCACACCTGCACACACACAAGCCAAGAGACATGTCGCATACAAAGCTTTCGTCAAGGTAGGATTAGTCACCACTCAACCTACTTCGTGGATCACATTGACAATCACTCATCACAAAACGAACACACAAGGGTACTTGTCAACCTTGTGTTCGCAAAACCATTATATTCTTCAGTCACAGTTCACAGTGAGGGCTCGTCCTGCCCATTTGCTCTGCCTCCTTGGAAAGCAGAGTGCCTTGCATATAATGGTGCCACCGTGCAGTGCTGCATGTCTGCTTGGAAAGCAGAGTGCCTTACAAAGCAGAGGACACGGTGTTGCGACAGAGATTGGAGAAGGAGAGGAGAATTCTATAATCGCCATGACATCAAGGAAGCTGAGTAAGATCGATCAACAATAATGATTGGGATGCCTGATTTCATGATCATCAATCAGGTCAGCATACAATGTTCGTGCTGCATGTCTGCTTTCATCACCACACATTCGGTTCATTACAAGATCCACGACTACAGACCCATTACTTGTGCAAATATATATAGGTCCATTACTTCAAAAAAATATATGGAGTGTACAAATATGCATGGTCACGACTACAAGACCCCAGGAGATGCCGCCGGTAACCATGATTTGGCAGTATGTCGACAGTCTGCATGTGAACTGCGTGCTGGAGACGAGCTTCTACCAAGCAGATGATCTCACTCCCACTTGCCACTGCAAAGCTAACATCATATTACTCTCTGCCATAAGGATCCTAGATCCCTGCATACATTGGTTACACGGTCAGTGTATAATGACACTTGAAAATACATACTAAGTGAGTGAAAACTACAGTTACAAATATAGGAGAGGATAATAAACGTACTTATGCTAGACTTGAAGAGGGAAAAGGTGCACACAAGCACGGTGTTTTTCATTTGTCCTATCTAAGACAATTGATTGTTAACAATAATTGTTGTAGATGTCCTTTCTTGGGACGGGCAGGCAGCAGGCTGTAGCAACACCAGCCAGTGACAGGCGTAGAAAATCGTTCGACGGCCCACGGCTGAACGATCTCCGTCTTTCGTTTCGTTTCACGGGAGAAGGATTTATTTCCTGGCCTCTTTGGTGTATGGGTCCGGGGCTCAGCCCGGTCCAGGACCACATCTCGAGCGTTCCCATCATTTTGTATCGGTTCACATCTACCAGTGGGGGCCGGGGGCGGCGGCCGCACGGCTCCGGTGGTCGGTTGGGGACGCAGGAGCTGCTAGTGGCGGAGAGGCGGCATGTCTGTTTCGCAAATTGCATAATAAATG
The DNA here is from genome assembly GCA_038087645.1 of Saccharum hybrid cultivar R570. NCBI lineage: Eukaryota > Viridiplantae > Streptophyta > Magnoliopsida > Poales > Poaceae > Saccharum > Saccharum hybrid cultivar. The sequence goes on from JAQSUU010000744.1 coordinate 5,001,393, forward strand.
ATATTACGACTTGCTGCTGTCTGTCGCTGGAATTCAGGCCCCACACGACTAATGGCCACAGCATAGTCGATCATTAGAGTCTCTAAGCTGGGGAGCTGGCATAAACCATCAGGAAGTTGGGTGCAGAAAGGAAGGCCCACAATTTCCATGGCAACCAAGCTGTTGAAGTTCGCAGTCACTTTCACAGACATCCAGCCTGGTGGCCGGCGAAGCTGATTGACTACCTCCTCCATCTGCTGGCACATGTCCTCTTTCATCTCCTTTCTTTCGTAAATGCTAGGCAAATCTACTACTCCAAGCTGCGTAGCTGCACTTTGTCACAGATCTTGGCCTTGGCAGCCAACAAGCCGGAAGGCACTGCTTCCAGGCATCCAATGTCAAGTCTCCTAAGCCGAAAGAGAGGTCCTAGTTCTTGCAGACTGCACCACTCCCCATCCATCTGTGCTGGGAATGTAATGAGTTTCCTTAGATTTGTTAGACCACCAAACCCCTTAGGTACATTAAATTTTGTGTCACTTTCAATAGCGAAACACCTCAGACGCTCTAGCTTCAGAATGCTATTAGGAATCTGACCATCAAACATGGGACAACTGGCAAGATGAATATGTTGAAGAAACTTCATCTTACCTATGTCGTCTGGCAGCCTAGATATATCGATGCGACCCAAAAGAAGGAATCTGAGGTGCTTCAGCTTGCCTAGGGACTCTAATAACCTAGCCGACCCTGCACCAAACACCAACAATGAACGTAGGCTAGGAAATCTGCTCAAGGAAGAATCATTAGAGCTAGGCTCAAAACTCATCCTACCAAAGATAATCAAACTTCTTAACAACTCTTGGTTTTCTGGTATACTGCTCCATATGGGCAATACCACTGACTCTGACTGCAATTCAGGTGACGACACAGAAAGATGGCATAATTTTGGTGATGAAACAAGGGAACTTATTTCACTGGCCCCAACTACTGATAATGCTTCTTCTTTGGAGTATGTGCTGGTCAAACTTATTTCACTGGCCCCAACTCAGCACATTACTCCCTTTGTTCTAAAAAATGTGTTGCCTAGGGGTATGTGCTGGTCAAACTTTCTGAAGATTGATTAGGTTTGTAGAAAATATTAACAACATTTGTATCTCCAAATAAGTTTATTATGAAGATATATTTAGCGATTAATTATGCACCATAAATATTTATGTTTTCTTAAATATGTGTGACTACAATCCTGAGTTTTGTTGGGATTGCCCTTACTCCCAATATATTTTTAAATAAGAATATTTGAAACAGAGCTAAACGACTATAGTGTGACAAATTTAAATGTTATATCAGGGATTTCACTCTACGCACTCCTCCAGAGTAACTCTTTATTAAGTGGTTTACCACAACGTTACGGTAAACGTCCCCATGTGTTATAGTAACCCAACTATCGTAAATATGTATTGACATTATCGTAAATTAGTATATAAAATTATCGTAAATGGGGGTGGCTACAAAATAACTTATTTTGTAGCTGCCTACTGAATATACTTCAGTAGCCAACTACAAAATAAGTTATTCTATAGCCACCTCCATTTACGATAATTTTGTATACTAATTTACGATAAATTGAATACAGATTTACGATAGTTGTGTTACTATGGATATTTACCGTAATATTATCGTAAACCACTTAGTAAGAAGTTATTATAATCTCGTATATTAGCATAGTAATTATCGTAACTCAAGATGGCTACAAAATAAGTTATTTTGTTGCCAGCTATATATATATATATATATATATATATATATATATATATATATATATATATATATATATATATATATATATATATATATATATATATATATATATATATATATATATACACACACACACACACCACAATAATAAGACAGCGCTTTTCACGGAGGCTGGTCTTCAGACAGCCTTCCCGATCCACGATGTTGTAGATCTAGAGGTATTTGCAGTCCTTAAAGAAAGAAGTAAATTAAATAAGAGTCCGCTCAACGATGGATCCTACGTTGTTATTTTTAATTCACATATAGAGTTTTTCTTTTCTTCTTTGGTTTGCTCTTGATGCAATGAGAAACTGTTGGGTGGGCATACCATGCATGCAGTAAGGTGGCCTGATCAAACCATTCAAAACTAACCATTCGCAGCTGGCCTGACAGTGAGCTGAGCACCTCGATCGATGTAGTTGATTTTTTTATGTCCTCTTTCCATGATCTGCAGGATTTTTTTATAGCTTTTAATCCTTTTAATCATTATTTCAAAAATAACTTTCAATCCCTTTGTTCTAAATTATAAGATGGTTTGGCTTTGTTCTAAATTATATGAAGTTTTTACTCGCTCTATATATATAGACACACATTGGAGTACTACATGCTGTACAATAATCAGCTGCCAGGCTTTTTATGCAGGCGACCGGCTGTGTTACAGAGTATTACCACACACCATTGTAGATCTCGAGCAAGCGAGTTTGTATGGCTGCGTACTTTTAGAGGAAAAAAAATGCATGCTACTACATACAGTATACTGCTTGGAAAGACGAGTCACTTCCAGCGGCGGCCGCCTGGCTACTGTGAGACCAGTTTCATCGGAGAGTTTTATTTTGTTTTTTTCAAGACTATCATAAATGAAACTTGGATGAAACACAGTGGAAAGTTTCATTCCATAGTTTCATATACATTTAATTCCATGACTCATAAAAGTTGGTAACTGAGCTAAGAGAGTTTCATCCCCATAAAACTTAATTCTTCTCTCTCTTCATTAAAACGTTGTTATGTCATTAAAAGTGCATATGTGGCAAGCTATTAAATGCAAATAAAACTCTAGTGAAACTCCCACTAAGACCGACTTAATCACATGACTCTTGCTGGCTAGCTACAGTGTCCAAGGAGGGTGCACCCAATGATCTGTTAGCTCCACACCACTCATGTCATGGATTAGCCACCGAATGCGTTTATGCGGCTCATGTACGAGTTCGTACATACTGTAATAGCCACCTATTTAATTTGACTCAATCTACTGGCAATTTCTCCTACGACATTAATCCTTTATTATTGCACTAACTATTATTAGGTGTTTGAGAATTTATCTGATTTAATGTTGAGCCCAATGAAATTCAACAATAAATAGTTAGTTCATCATTATTATTATTGACATGAGCCCTGTGCAGAAAATTACACAATATTCAGAATATAATGGGAACGGATTGATAAACTTGTTGCATGCGTTGGAGTACTACTGTAACGATCCCGATTTTTCACGAAGAAAAAATCTACATATGCGAATTATAATGTGATAGTCCACGAGAGCAAGCCATCATATTATCAAATAACAGTTGATATCATAGTCATACATCGTAGAATTACAAGTTTACAAGGTATTACATCACTTGGTAACACACCTGTGTACATCGTTATTCTAGCGGAAACGATCACAAATCTTCATCAGAGTCGATGCAGTGCAATCATCAGAGTAAGCATAGAGCATCAGCTGGCGCAGACTTCATCTCCTCAACCAAACTTGAGCATAAGAACGAGACCATATAATCCTCTTATTCTCCGTTGTCATTGTCACATGTGGAGATGAATGAGTTTTAGGCATCGTATGTCACTGTCACATCCATTTTCAAGGAACAAATGGAATGCATAATCTTATGTGCGCCCAGAGATCAATCACACATAAGATGACAAATATAAATAGTATCATCACAAATATTTATTACATAACGAATAACATCACAGAGTCTTCACATAACTAAGCGGAAACATAAGATAATTCTTATGGTAGCTAGCTCCATAGCACAGGCACGTCAACTGGTTGACCACAAGTCTAGTAATCTTCAGCGAAGTAGAAGTAGTAGTCACTATTTGCACATTCGGGAGTCCATCCTGGGGTGGGGGAATGCAAGGGTGAGCACAAAAGTACTCAACAAGTGTAACATGGGGTTCATGAAGCTCAAATAGGGTAGACACTGGTTTAACTGCATGTAGCTTTTAGTTGATCATGTTTTAAGCAATTGAGTAGCAACAAGTAGGTAATATTCCCATAATAAACACATGATCATGTAAAGAGAATAATGAATAGCAAGAACAAGTAAATTAATAGTGATCTCTATTCCATAAGGGTCCAAGGCCGCTCGTGACCGTGAGCAAGGCTGATATATCAGTTTTACACTCTGCAGAGGTTGTACACTTTCACTATGAGTCGTGATCTCCAAAAGTCCGAGGTCATGACTCCCCATTGGACAGATAAGTTTCACTATGAAGTCTTTTTAAGGTTCGTCTAACAAGTTAGGGCCGCTAGGTTTCGTGGCCAGCAAATGTAGAGCCCTCCTTCCGTATAGCACAATGGCACGCAGCCTATACTCATAAGGACAGAAGCCGCACTACACCCAACCCGGAACATACCCCTCTTGCGCTATAAAGGTAACCACTAACAAGCTAGAAAAGGTCCTCCTATATGACTAAAGCCAGAGCCATGTATCCCTCATAGCTGTACTGTAAGTCCCGGATGTTCGCTTACAGATAAGTCCTTATGGAGAGGAATCTAGAGAAAACTCTAGCCCTCTTGTTCCTTGTTGCTAAAAATCATCTTTTAGTATTATTGCATATATCATTAATCAAATTACAAGATCATTGTTTATATGAGCACTAGCATACTACCCAATGCTATAACCATAGGATTCAAGAAACAAGATCAATACTAAGGCATCCTTAACAAGGAAACACATGCATGATGAATTAAGTGAATTAAAGTGAATAGGTAACAAGGATAGTCCCATGCTATACTTGCCTTGATCTAGCTGATCCTGTTGACCTGGTTCATAATAGTATTCTTGATCACCAATGAACTGCTCACCGTCTATATATTCTTGACTAACACACCAACATCAATCATCCAAGAGCAATCATACAAAGCAAACAAAGCTACAATTAGAACAGTACACCAACGGTAGCAAAATAAGTTGAAAAGTTTGTAAAACGAATCTATATCTCACTAGGATCACACAGACGCGAATTGCACGCAAATTGGAGCTAAAACGAAAAAGATATGATTTAAACAAGCTTTTCTTTATTAAAGTAATAGATTAAATCTAATCTCAAAATTTAAGAGTGGAGAACCTACTAAACAGTAGCACTATCATGTAGATTATGAAATTACGAACCTGACGCAATTTGAACGGGTCAAATCGGAGTTAAGACAAAAAAGTTAGGGCTAAAACAAAATCAGTGGCAATTCTGTAAATATCCGAAAACATAATTTATTCTTAACCGAAACAAAATACGCTTTCGAATGAAGAAAACAAAATATGTAAACACGTTTTGGACTGTGGGTTAGATTTATAGAAACCCGGAGGGCTCTTTTGCAAAACTGTCAGTCGAAAGGGTATGATCTAATCTGGGCCGTTGGATGCGATCTAGACGGTCCGGATTAGAGATGAGAGAGAGAGGGGAGCAGCCGGCCACCAACTGTGACCCAGCGGCGGAGGCCATGGCCGGCGGCGAGAAATCTCACCGGCGATCTTGAATCCAGCAAAATATCGCGCAATCCGTTGAACCAAAAGCGTGGGAAGGTAGAAGTAAGGACCGTGAACTCACCTAGCTGCTTTCCAGCGACCGGAATCAACCGAGGAAGGCGGGCGGCTTCCAATGGCGGGCGGCAATGCACTGTGCACGGCAATAAGGCCAGATAAGCAACCAAGATGAAAATTGAAGGGAGAGAGAGTTGGGCGACTGCGAAACAACGACCCGCACCCTTCGGTAGCTTACGGAGGTGGCCGAATCGACGAGTTCGTCGAGTTGCTTTCGAGCTTGAGCGGCGGCTGCTAGGTTGCGGCGGCTAGAGCTCAAATCGAGGCGATGACTTTGGGTTAGGGTTGTGGAGCAGGCGGCAGCACCCGCGGCTACTTATGAGAGGGTACGGCGTGCGGTGCAAGGCAAGAGGAATCGAGATGGAGGCAGACTCCATTGTTGTGTCTGTGTCGGCTACGAGCAAGAGGAACACAATGACACCGCTTACATGCGGGCCCGGCGTGGCAGTGACACGGAGAAAGGGAGAAGGACGCGGCGGCCTATGGCTTCGGCTGGGCTGGCCCGTTACGCGGCTCGCGGCAGAGAAAGGAGAAGGCCAGCTGCGTCGGCTTGCTTGGGCCAAGGAGGAGCTGGGCCAACGGCTTCAGCCGAGCGGGCCAGGAAAGGAGAGTTGGCAGTAGCGGCCTCCGGCTGGCTGCGAGGCGCGGGCTGGGCCGAAAGGCCGAAAGCTAGAGAGGAGAGTGGAAGGAGATTTTCCATTTCTTCTTTTCCTTTTCTAATATTTCAAATGCATTTTTCCAATAGTTTTTTGTAATCCTTTTCTTCTTGAAGTAAAAACCAATCAATCACAAAACAAAAATATGCAATAGCATGTATGTACAAGCATGTGTCTAACCTTATTATTGATTTTATTTATCGAAAATTATTTCTCTAGGTTAAAATGTTCACAGAATTGCGAAAATAAATCCAATTCTCCTATTTTTAAAATAATGCAAGTTTTAGGGTGTTACAATTCTACCCCCTTAAAACGAATCTTGTCCCGAGATTCGGACGATGCTTACTCAAATAACTATGGGTACGCTTTTCTTAAATCTTCCTCTCTTTCCCATGTAGCCTCTGCTTCCGAATACCAACTCCACTAAACTTTACACATCTTTATAACTCGGCTCCTAGTAACTCTTTCTGCTATCTCCAAGATCTTTACTGGGTACTCCTCATAGGTGAGATTTTCCTTAACAGTGAGTTCCTCTAACGGTATCTGTTCTTCTAGCACACGCAAACATTTTTTTAACTGAGACACATGGAACACATCATGCACACCTGCTAAGCTCTTAGGCAATTCCAATTGATATGCTACTTTACCACGTCCCTCTAAAATCTTAAAAGGACCGACATACCTCGGTGCTAACTTTCCTTTCCGGTTAAACCTTTTCACACCTCTCATAGGTGACACTTTTAGGTAGACATAATCTCCTACTTCAAAAGTCAATTCTCTCCGTCGAGTATCGGCATAACTTTTCTATCGTGACTGAGCTGCTTTCAAATTGTTTCTAATCATTCTTACTTGTTTCTCAGCATTCTTAAGCACATCGGGACCGAACACTTGACTTTCTCCTATCTGATTCCAGAACAACGGAGTTTCACTTCCTACCATACAAAGCTTCAAAATGTGCCATCTGTAGACTTTTCTGATAACTATTATTGTAGGAAAACTCTGCATATGGCAAACTCTTATCCCAACTAGTACCATACTACAAAGCACAAGCTCTCAATATATCTTCTAATATCTGATTAATCCTTTCAGTCTGCCCATCTGTCTGAGGATGATATGCTGTGCTAAAATTCAGTTTAGTCCCTAATGACTCTTGAACTTTCTGCCAGTAATATGATGTGAATTGAGTGCCTCGATCTGACACTATCTTCTTTGGAACACCGTGCAAACTTACTATCCTTTCCAAATACAGCTCAGCCAACTTTGCACTAGAATTTGTTGTTCTGACTGGTATAAAGTGAGCAACTTTAGTCAAACGATCCACTATGACCCATATTGAATCAAAACCTCTCTGAGTGCGGGGTAACCCTACTATGAAATCTATACCAACTTCTTCCCACTTCCACTCAGGTATCTGCATCGGTTGCAACAATCCTGCAGGCCTCTGATGTTCAGCTTTAACTCTCTGACACGTATCACATAGCGCAACATATTCTGCAACATCTCTTTTCAAACCATACCACCAATACTTCTCTTTCAAATCCATATACATCTTGGTACTTCCAGGATGAATAGCGTAAGCAGACTCATGAGCTTCATGTAGAATTACTTCTCTTATAACCTTGTCCTCAGGCACACATAATCGTTTCCCAAACCATAGAGTTCCTTTATCATCCAAATGGAATCCCGGTGCCTTACCTTTCGGTATATTCCCAACTATCTCCTTTATTCTGTCATCTATCAACTGACCCTTACGTATTTCCTGCTCCAATACAGGCTCTATCACCAATTCCACTGCATTAATGACAATACCCAAGTTCAAATGTTCAATCTCAGCACACAACTCATTCGACATAGGCACTACTTGTACCTCATTAGCATAGCTCTTCCTACTAAGAGCATCAGCAACAACATTGGCCTTGCTCGGATGATAATGTACCTCCAAATCATAATCCTTAATCAACTCTAACCATTGACGTTGTCTCAAGTTTAGATCCGACTAGGTGAAAATATACTTCAAGCTCTTATGATCCGTGTAAATATCACTCTTATGCCCAATCAGATAATGCCTCCATATTTTCAAAGCATGTACCACTGCTGCTAACTCTAAGTCATGAGTAGGGTAGTTTAACTCATGCTTCCTCAACTGTCGCGATGCATAGGCCACTATTTTGCCTTCTTGTATAAGCACACAACCAAGACCCAAACGAGATGCATCACAGTAGATAGAGAAATTCTTACTCAAATCTGGCAAAACTAACACCGGGGCTGTTGTTAATCTTTTCTTTAATTCCTCAAAATTAACCTGACACTTATCAGACCACACAAACTTAGCATTCTTCTCTAACAATGCTATCATTGGCTTAGCAAGCTTGGAAAACCCTTCAATAAATCTTCTATAATATCTGGCCAATCCCAAGAAACTACGAATTTCTCCCACATCGGTTGGTGGCTTCTAATTCAACACATCCTTTACCTTGCTAGGATCCACTGATATTCCACCATTAGAGACCACATGACCCAAAAAGGCAACTTCCTTCAACTAGAACTCACACTTACTACGCTTAGCATAGAGCTTATGCTCTCTGAGCTTCTGTAGGACCATCCTTAAATGTTGGGCATGTTCTTCCTTAGTCTTGGAATATACCAATATGTCATCGATAAACACTACTACAAACTTATCGAGATAATCCATAAATACCTTATTCATCAGGTACATAAAGTACGTAGGAGCATTAGTCAAGCCAAAAGACATTACTGTATACTCATACAAACCATACCGTGTTGTAAATACTGTCTTTGGTATATCAGTAGCACGAATCTTCAATTGATGATAACCAGAACGAAGATCAATCTTAGAAAACACACAAGCACCTCTCAACTGATCAAACAAGTCATCAATCCTAGGCAGTGGATACTTATTCTTAATAGTTACCTCGTTAAGTGACCGATAATCAATACACATCCTTTGAGAACCATCCTTCTTGTCAACAAAGATCACGGGAACTCCCCACGGTGAAGAGCTAGGATGAATAAAACCTTTCTCTTACAACTCTTTTATTTGTTTCTTAAGTTTCTCTAATTCATTAACCCCCATTCTATATGGACGCTTAGCTATAGGTACAGTTCCAGGCAATAATTCAATAATAAACTCAATGTCGCGGTCGGGTGGCATACCTGGTAAGTCGTCGGGGAACACATCTGGAAATTCATCCACAACTAGATCCTCCTGATTAGCATTATCATCAAGTCGATTCACTGTGGCTGTCTGTGGCTTCTGCACTACGATCTCCACACTAATTCGATCTCCCTTCGGTGTTATCAGGGCTACTGCCTTTTCCTTACACGGAATCCCAGCTGTTCTCAACACTATAGGGCTCACTTTGAATTCTACCCCCTTAAAATTAAACTAATAGGGAGGCACTGGTAGGAAGCTTGCATACTTCCCCCAGGTGAAGTGACTGATATGGGGTTTCTCATGGCACATAAAGGGATGCTATGTGTCTTAACAAATAATTGAGATATGAATGAATGCGAAGCTCCAGAATCAAAAAGAACAGTGGCAGGAATGGAGTGAACATCGAACGTACCGAGCATAACTTCAGGTTCCACCATCGTGGTTTCTTCAGTCACATGAGTCACCTTTCCGCAGTATGGTACCTTCTGGTTACTGTTCTGCTTCTAGGGGGTTTGCTGATTGACCTTCTCAGGATAGTTATAAGACAGGTGACCTTCTTTTCCATAACGGGAACACTTGGTGGGAGTATTAGGAGCACTAGTCTTCATTGGAGTGTTGTTGAGGGTACTCTGACGCTGATTCTGGTTCCCATTCTGCTGCGAAGGGCGGTTATTGTCGTTCTGCGGCTGATAAGGAGGACGTTGCAGAAACTGATTACGTGGAGGAAGTTGACCACGATTCCATTGGTTAGGCGGATACCTCTACTGATAGCCTTGTTGAAAACCATTGCGCTGGCGAGTGTTGTTTCCAGATACCTGTCCCTGAAGCCTCTTGCTTTTGGCATCCATCTCCTTGCGCTTGTTATCCACCACAATAGCGCGATTCACAAATGTTTGATAATCTGGGTAAGCATTGGACATCAACTGCAACTGAAGACCATCATGTAGACCCTTCAAGAAAAGTCGCTGCTTATCGGCATCATTAGCCACCTCATTTGGCGCATAACGTGACAACTGAGCAAACTTGTCTCGATATTCAGCTACAGGCATAGATCCTTATATTAGGTTGCGGAATTCCTCTGCCTTCAGCGCCATCACTCCGTCTGGTATATGATAGGACCTAAAACTTTCTATAAACTCTTGCCAAGTAACGGCAGGAGCATTGACTGGACGGCCATACTGATATGAATCCCACCAGTCTTGAGCTGCTCCTTGGAGTTGTCCCGAAGCAAACAACACCTTCTGTTGATCATTACACTGAGCAATGTTGAGCTGCTTCTCCACCGCACGAAGCCAATCATCAACTTCCAATGGATCAGTGGCATGGGTGAACACTGGGGGATGACCCTTTAAAAATTCACCACGCTTATCACGCGCAGGTGCTCCTCCAACTGGCTGGTTCTGCTGATTGTTCACCAGAGCCTCCATCAACTGTGTCTGTATTGCCAAAAGCTCATGAATAGTAGGTGGTGGACCAGCTCCACGACCACGGCCTCGACCTCGTCCTCTTCCAGACATCTGTTATCCAATACAATATCAAATCTTAGAGATTATCTCATATTAGACAATTCTAGAGATAGCGAACGGAATCTGATAACCTTCTGGACATATTCTAATTTCAGTAGTTCGGTAAAACAGACCTATCTCAAGTTACAGATATCCAGTAGAGATGTACTTTATATGGTTGGAAAGCTTCTGAAATTATCTACAACTTTTCTTTAACTCACAAATCCAGATTCTGTCACGAAGTTAACCAAAACAGGACCTAACAGAAACTGTTTCTGGTTTCCAGACTGCGCAGAAACTTCATCTTGTAATGACTATATCTCATGATCCAGAATAGATAAAAAGGTGATTCTAGAGACGTTGGAAAGGTACGTGGGTCTAGCTACTCTCATAAAAATTTCAGAATTTTTTGCTGATCAGTTAATTTCGAGCATAAAAGGAAAGGCAGACCGCTCCAGAAAGGACAGAACAGAGAGAAAAGGTTAACCCAACTAAACTATTTATTTATCATACTTAAACTTAGTATCTTTAACTAGGAACTTTTGTAGGCAAGCCCACAAAGCTCCAGCACTCATTACATGGAAAATCCAACTCACACATAAGCACAATAATAACTCAACTAACCACACAGAGTTCACCCGACACCACAAAACTCAACTTAACTCGACACTATTCGTACTATCGTATTATTACATAGATGGTATTCCAACTCCTAGGGACGGGCTTGATGTTCATGATAGTCATAGATCACCTACATGCCTTGATCAATCCTTAGACCATCTATCACCTCTTGGTACCTCTTGACGTCTTTTCCCAAGGCTTTAACCAAAGCTTCCAACCGACGATTCTTCACCATCATGTCATGACCAAAATCCACCATCACTCGAGGAATTAATTCCAAATTCCCAGGGTTCATCATTACCCATCCTTGCTCCGGGTCTCCACGGGAAAAATAGCGATATTGATCATCTTGCATAACATCATAGCGGAGGTGACGAAGTCCCAAGCATGCTTCAAAGGCTGCATCTTCTATGCCATCTTCTATAGTGGCACGACGACCACTATGGGAAAAACACCAGTCCAGTAGATAAGTATCCATCTCCTCGTTCTTGACGAAGATACGCACATTGCACTTCCAGTAAGTAGCTTCCAAAGGATGCTTGTGCTCCCAGCAAACGTACTCAAACGCAGGATCCCAATCCGTGAAGTAAGCACTAAGCATACCAACCAGTCGATGGTGTGAAGGTGTGTCATAGCTTGACTTGTGATGGATCCTTGTAGTCCAACCCATAGGAAAGGACGGCACACCAACTTCAGCGGAACCATCTTGTGGAGGCGACGGAGGCTGTTCTCCATCTTGGGCAAGCTCAGCATCTTCATCATCACTCAAGTAGACCACCTCCTCTTTAGGTTCAAGTTCTTCTTGGGGCATATCTGGTTCTAGCGCCTAAACTAGTGAAGGTGGCGGGGTTGGTGCAGTGTCTTCTGGTTCCTCCTTAAGCTCCATTGATTCATACAGGGAACGAGGTGGAAAGTAGCCTCCAGTGGTGATACGGGCAGTCTTACGGGCACGAGGCATCTAAAGAATTTAGTCCAAAGGTAAGCTAGAATAGAAGCAATATTTTCATAATAGAATAGTGCAAAAGGAGCATAAAAATTTAGTAATTATCAAGAGTAAGGTGATAAGCATGAAACAAGTAAAGAAAAGGGAACTAATCACGACCATTACTAACTAGGCTTGCGTCCTACAGTCAACACGGCTCTGATACCAATCTGTCACACCCATTTTCAAGGAACAAATGGAATGCATAATCTTATATGCGCCCAGAGATCAATCACATATAAGATGACAAATATAAATAGTATCATCACAAATGTTTATTACATAACGAATAATATCACAGAGTCTTCACATAACTAAGCGAAAACATAAGATAATTCTTGTGGTAGCTAGCTCCATAGCACAGGCACGTCAACTGGTTGACCACAAGTCTAGTAATCTTCAGGGAAGTAGAAGTAGTAGTCACTATTTGCACATTTAGGAGTCCATCCTGGGGTGGGGGAATGCAAGGGTGAGCACAAAAGTACTCAACAAGTGTAACAAGGGGTTCATGAAGCTCAAATAGGGTAGACACTGGTTTAACTGCATGTAGCTTTTAGTTGATCATGTTTTAAGCAATTGAGTAGCAACAAGTAGGTAATATTCCCATAATAAACACATGATCATGTAAAGAGAATAATGAATAGCAAGAACAAGTAAATTAATAGTGATCTCTATTCCGTAAGGGTCCACGGCCGCTCATGACCGTGAGCACGGCTGATATACCAGTTTTACACTCTGCAGAGGTTGTACACTTTCACTATGAGTCGTGATCCCCAAAAGTCCGAGGTCATGACTCCCCATTGGACAGATAAGTTTCACTATAAAGTCTTTCTAAGGTTCGTCTAACAAGTTAGGGCCGCTAGGTTTCGTGGCCAGAAAATGTAGAGCCCTCCTTCCGTATAGCACAATGGCACGCAGCCTATACTCATAAGGATAGAAGCCGCACTACACCCAACCCGGAACACACCCCTCTTGCGCCATAAAGGTAACCACTAACAAGCTAGAAAAGGTCCTCTTATATGACTAAAGCCAGAGCCATGTATCCCTCATAGCTGTACTGTAAGTCCCGGATGTTCGCTTACAGATAAGTCCTTATGGAGAGGAATCTAGAGAAAACTCTAGCCCTCTTGTTCCTTGTTGCTAAAAATCATCTTTTAGTGTTATTGCATATATCATTAATCAAATTACAAGATCAATGTTTATGTGAGCACTAGCAAACTACCCAATGCTATAACCATAGGATTCAAGGAACAAGATCAATACTAAGGCATCCTTAACAAGGAAACACATGCATGATGAATTAAGTGAATTAAAGTGAATAGGTAACAAGGATAGTCCCATGCTATACTTGCCTTGATCTAGCTGATCCTGTTGACCTGGTTCGTAATAGTATTCTTGATCACCAACGAACTGCTCACCGTCTATTCTTGATTAACACACCAACATCAATCATCCAAGAGCAATCATATAAAGCAAACAAAGCTACAATTAGAACAGTACACCAACAGTAGCAAAATAAGTTGAAAAGTTTGTAAAACGAATCTACATCTCACTAGGATCAAACAGACGCGAATTGCACGCAAATCGAAGCTAAAATGAAAAAGATATGATTTAAATAAGCTTTTCTTTATTAAAGTAATAGATTAAATCTAATCTCAAAATTTAAGAGTGGAGAACCTACTAAACAGTAGCACTACCATGTAGATTCTGAAATTACGAACCTGACGCAATTTGAACGGGTCAAATCGGAGTTAAGACGAAAAAGTTAGGGCTAAAACAAAATCAGTGGCAATTCTGTAAATATCAGAAAATGTAATTTATTCTTAACCAAAACAAAATACGCTTTCGAATGAAGAAAACGAAATTTGTAAGCACGTTTTGGACTATGGGTTAGATTTATAGAAACCCGGAGGGCTCTTTTGCAAAACTGTCAGCCGAAAGGGTATGTTCTAATCTGGGCCGTTGGATGCGATCTAGACGGTCCGGATTAGAGATGAGAGGGAGAGAGGGGAGCAGCCGGCCACCAACCATGACCCAGCGGCGGAGGCCATGGCCGGCGGCGAGAAATCTCGCCGGCGATCTTGAATTCGGCAAAATATCGCGCAATCCGTTGAACCAAAAGCGTGGGAAGGTAGAAGTGAGGACCACAAACTCACCTAGCTGCTTTCCAGCGACCGGAATCAACTGAGGAAGGCGCGCGACTTCCAATGGCGGGCGGCAATGCACTGTGCACGGCAACAAGGCCAGATAAGCAACCAAGATGAAAATTGAAGGGAGAGAGAGTTGGGCGACTGCGAAACAACGACCCGCACCCTTCGGTAGCTTACGGAGGTGGCCGATTCGACGAGTTCGTCGAGTTGCTTCCGAGCTTGAGCGGCGGCTACTAGGTTGCGGCGGCTAGAGCTCAAATCGAGGCGATGACTTTGGGTTAGGGTTGTGGAGCAGGCGGCAGCACCCGCGGCTACTTATGAGAGGGTACGGCGTGCGGTGCAAGGCAAGAGGAATCGAGATGGAGGCGGACTCCATTGTTGTGTCCGTGTCGGCTACGAGCAAGAGGAACACGACGACACCGCTTACATGCGGTCCCGGCGTGGCAGTGACACGGAGAAAGGGAGAAGGACGCGGCGGCCTGTGGCTTCGGCTGGGCTGGCCCGTTACGCGGCTCACGGCAGAGAAAGGAGAAGGCCAGCTGCGTCGGCTTGCTTGGGCCAAGGAGGAGCTAGGCCAATGGCTTCAGCCGAGCGGGCCGGGAAAGGAGAGTCGGCAGCAGCGGCCTCCGGCTGGCTGCGAGGCGCGGGCTGGGCCAAAAGGCCGAAAGCCAGAGAGTAGAGTGGAAGGAGATTTTCCATTTCTTCTTTTCCTTTTCTAATATTTCAAATGCATTTTTCCAATAGTTTTTTGTAATCCTTTTCTTCTTGAAGTAAAAACCAATCAATCACAAAACAAAAATATGCAACAGCATGTATGCACAAGCATGTGTCTAACCTTATTATTGATTTTATTTATCGAAAATTATTTCTCTAGGTTAAAATGTTTACAGAATTGCGGAAATAAATCCAATTCTCCTATTTTTAAAATAATGCAAGTTTTAGGGTGTTACAGTCACAACTTGCTCGAAACATTTTCAATTTTTTATCATAGCCTCCGCATGCGATAACATGACTTCTCGACGAGTTTCGTGATTTTCGGACTTCGTTTGGATTCTATACAGTTTTAAAACAGTTCCCCCGCAAGCTCATGGTCATGTGTTGTGAACAAGACGGTCGAAACTTGTGGTGAGTTCTTGGATACGGCCTCAAAATACACTCAGTAACATCAATATCAATTTTTAAATCACGGAATTCCATTATTGCATGCACCTGCCGTTCAAATTTGGATTATCCAGAAAAATTCAACTAAAAAAATAAATTTTTAAAAATATAGCAAAACACCTCAAAAATATACAACTTTAATATGGGTTTTTAGGTACTGTAGGAGGGCCCCACAAAAAAATGGGGTCAAAAAAAAAATATATTTTGCCGAGCGCCGGGGAGGGCACTCGACAAAGAGCGGTTGCCGAGTGCCAGGACACACAGGCACTCGGCATAGAAAAATAAAAAAAAATAGTACAAAAATATTTGCCGAGTGCCTAACGGCTGGCACTCGGCAAAGAGTTACGGTAGGTGGATGTCACACTCCATTTAAAGGACAAAATAGAGTGCATACATTTTATGTGCGCCCCAGAAATAGTCGCACACATAAGCCGACAAATTAACAAAAGTATCATCACCATGTACATACATCACAATATTACATCACTTAGTTCTTAACATAACACATGGAAAGGTAAATAACACTCTCGAACGAAGTATCTGCTCCACAGGGAAGGCCGACTGGTTGACCCAAACCTAGAATTCTTCAGGGAAATCCTCGTAGAAACTGTCATCTGTTACCCATCCGGGATTTTTATCCAAAAATGAAATAATAACAAGTGTGAGTACACTCGTACTCCGCAACTATAGTATGAGGATTCATAAGGCTCAAAAAGGATAGACACGGTTGACTGCAGTTAGCATTTTTAATAGATCAGCATTTCATTATTACTTATTATTACTAAGTTATGCTTAAGCTCCCGTTTAACCCACATGATCACCTACTAGAATTAAGGAGAGTAATTGAGCATCAGTATAATCTCATTATCATCATCATAAGTCATCCATATGTCAAGTAACCATTTATTCTGTGAGTTTTCCGGGCCTCTCGTGACCGTGAGCACAGCTGTTATAACAGTTTTAACACTCTGCAGAGGTTGTGCATCTTTACCCGCGAGTCGTGTTGCCCATTTGCCCGGGGCCCGTCGACCCCCTAACACTCCCAAGGTGAGTAGGCAGGGTACACTATGAAGCCTTCCATAGGCCTCTTCTAACATGTTAGGGCCGCGAGGTTTCCTCGGCAGGCAGATATAGAGAACCCCCTTTCGATGGCACAATTCCCGCAGGCTATACACATCAGAACAGAGGCAGTTCTATACCCAAAGTGGCAAGCCCCTCTTGCGCCCTTTCGTGTAACCTCTAATAAGCTAGAAAAGATCCTATTACTGAGCTAAAGTCAGAGCCATATGACTCTCACGGTTGCACTGTATGTCCCAGCTTTTGCCCTACAAATAAGTCCTTACGGAGGGTTTAGGGCAATATGATCAACATCATCTGCACCTTTACCCTATGGTTCCACTGTTACCATCATGTTTGTCCATTGGTCCCATCAGTCATAGTATAGATCATGTTTAGTTAGAGCACTAGCATTCTACCCATGTGCAATAAAACCCATAGGGATCAAGGTACAGGTCATCAATTAACTAGGAAGTCCTTATAGTCAAGCAATATTAGACACATGCATAATGAGTACATTATATAATGAATAGGACAACAAGGTAGGCCCATGCTATACTTTCCTTGGTTCACGAACTGCTGCTGGTCCTGCTGCTCCTCGTACGTGTCCGGATTCCCAAAGTACTCCTCACTGTCTGAACTCGACCAACACGGCAACATACACATTTCAGGAGCATTCATGCATAGCAAACAAACCTATAATTAGAATAGTACACCAGCAGTATAAAAACAAGATAAAATGTTTATGAAAATATTCTACGTCTCGCTACGATCACATCAACGCGAAGTTCACGAAATTCGGAGCTATAATGCGAAAGTTACGAATTAAACAAGATTCCTATAGCGAGTTAATTAACTTAACCTAATCAAGAATTTTAAATGTTGCAAACCTAACTAACAGTGGCATTAATGCGTAGATCATGAAATTCTGAAACTAATGCAAGTTGAACGGATCAAATCCGAGCTAAAATGACGATTTTATAAGCGTTTTACTGCAGTGGCAAAACTATAATTAATCTAGAAATGTATTTTTCATTTAAACCAGAGAAAATACGTCTTCAAAATGGGAATGCGTATTTCGGGAATACGCCAAGGATGGCGGGTTAGATTTGCCAGAAACCGAGGGTCTCTTTAAGAAAAAGACCTGCGAAGGGGTATCTTTCTATCCTATCCGTTGGATTCAGAATTGACGGCCGAGATTAGATGGGAGGGGAGAGAGAAAAGCAGTCGTCGGAGGGGAAGAAGGACGCGGCGGCGCTGCCATTGCCGGCGGTGGAAACTCGCCGGAGTGAGGGAAACGGGGCCTACGGGCCACCAAATCAACCTCTGAGGCCACAGGGCCGATGCGGGGGAGATGGTGAGTCCAAAGGAGCGCATTGCACCGGCGGGGATGGCGACCGTCGCGGTGGCCGCCATGGCCGGTGGCGAGAACCTCGCCGATGCTCAAGAATACGGCCCTAGAAGCCACTAAACAGGAAAATGAAAGCATGGGAAGGAAGCGGGGATGAAAGCGAGCTCACCGAGCGGAGTCGACGGAGTGGAGGCGGCTAGGGAATGGTGGCCGACGCGGAGGCAACGGACGGCGCTCCGGTGACTTGCAGTGCTACGGTTGTGGCCTCACGCGAGCGAAAAATGGAGCGGAGAGGGGCAATAGAGGGAGCGGTGAAGGGGTTCGGCTTCCTTTTGAAGTCAGGGCGTGGCGCGGAGACGCTCCCACGCACGGAGATCGTGGGCGCGGGCGGCTCGGCGGTTGCGGCTTGTGCGAGCGAAACGGGAGGGAGCGGCTGGAACTCTTTTGAACTTTGGATCAAAACCAATCAATACAATAAATAAAATGTGGCAGCATGGGTGCATCAACATGTTGCTAACCTTATGATGAATTTTAATTTCACAAATATTTATTATTTTCTATATTTGAATGCACACTCAATTACACAGATAAATCATATTTAACTATTTTGAAATTATGAAAAATTTAGGGTGTTACAATTCTACCCCCCTTAAGAGAAATCTCGTCCTCGAGATTGAGTGATGCTTACTCAAAAAGCTGCGGATAAGATTTTCTCAGATCTTCTTCTCTTTCCCAAGTAGCTTCATCTTCTGAATATCGATTCCACTGTGCTTTGCACATCTTTATAGTGCGGCTCCTAGTAACTCTTTCTACAATTTCAAGAATTTTTACCGGATACTCTTCATACGTGAGATCTTCTTTAACCGTAAGCTCTTCCAAAGGAATCTGCTCTTCTGGTACCCGCAAACACTTTTTCAACTGAGAAACATCAAACACATCATGCACACCTGACAAACTTTCTGACAGTTCCAATTGATAAGCCACTTCTCCACGTCTCTTCAGAATCTTGAAAGGTCCCACATATCTCGGTGCTAACTTGCCCTTCACATTGAATCTTCTCACATTTCTCATTGGTGACACTTTCAAGTACACATGGTCACCTACTTTGAAACTCAACTCTCTTCTTCGGATATCAGCATAACTTTTCTATCTGGACTGTGCTACTCTCAAATTATCCCTAATCATTCTCACTTGTTCCTCTGCATTGCGTAGGACATCTGGTCCAAACACTTGAGTTTCACCTGTCTGATTCCAGAATAGAGGTATTCTACACTTACGTCCGTATAAAGCTTCGAATGGCGCCATTTTGAGACTTTTCTGGTGACTGTTGTTATATGAAAACTCAGCATATGGCAAACTCTTATCCCAACTAGTACCATACTGTAAAGCACAAGCTCTCAACATATCTTCCAAGATTTGATTGGTCCTTTCTGTCTGTCCATCGGTTTGGGGATGATATGCAGAACTGAAATTTAGCTTTGTTCCCAAAGCACTTGAAGGGTCGAGATGGCGGACTAGAGGGGGGGTGAATAGTCATTTCTAAAACTTAAACGCGTTGGCTAACCAAATCAAATGCAGAATTGAAACTATCGGTCTAGCCAAGACTATACCCCTCTATCTAAGTTCACAAGCACCTCTCAAAGATCCTAATTATATAACTAAGGTGCTTTCCTTAGTAAGAGCTCTCCTAAACAATTCTAGAGCAAGGTCACACAAACCTATGCACTAGTACTTTAGCAAAGCTGGGGAGCTCCTACACAATTCTAGTAAGCAAAAGCACAAAGCCACAAATGCTCACTAGCAATGCTCAATAGCAAGGCAACTAATGCCAAACTAGAGAGCGCAAATTACTTAGCTACACAAACTAAGCAATGTGACTAACAAGGTTACACAAACCAAATTAGCCACGCAATGGGCGCTACTACTATGCTACACAAGCAAGAAGGTAACTAGCTAGCTACACGAGCAAACTAGTTATGAGAGCAACAACACAAGCACAATATATATGTGAAAGTAATACAAGCTTGTGTATCGAAAGCAAACCACCGAGAAGATGTACACAATGTTGACACGGCGGTTTTTCACCGAGGTTCACTTGGTTGCCACCAAGCTAGTCCCCGTTGTGGCGATACACCCACTTGATGGATCACGAGCTGATTGACTATCAAGAGTCAAACCCTCAGCGGGTGCCGCACATCCACTCTCAAGATGGGGATCCTCCAAGCCACGAGCTTTACTAGAGTTGCTCTTCGCGATTCCCGCGGGGTGAGCACAATCCCCCTCACAAATCCTCTCCGGAGCCTCGCACAATCTTCTTGCGAGTTTCGACGGAGCCACAAGCCACCAAGCCGTCTAGGAGGTGGCAACCTCCAAGAGTAACAAGCACCACCGGCTTGCAACACGAACACCTAGTGCCACTTGATGCAACCTCACGATGCAATCGCACTAGAATCGCTCTCTCACTCGATCCGATGAACACTATCAAGCATGAGTGAGTTAGAGGGCTTCCAAGCACTACCACATAAGCCACCAAGGCCAAAGTGTGCTCAGCTTACCGGCCATGGCCGCCCAATGGGCTATTTATAAGCCCCTCCACGAAAATAGCCGTTGTACCCCTTCACTGGGCACAACACGCGTTGACCGGACGCTCCGATCAGGGTGACCGGACGCGTCCGGTCACTACACGACAACCGTGAACAGTGCGCGTCAGAACTAGCCGTTGCCCTGACCGGACGCGCTCAACCGAGTGACCGGACACGACAGTGCCCGCGTCCGGTCGTGTTCCAGTACGCTCCCGTTGAGACCGGACGCGTCCGATCGCACGTGACCGGACGCGCCCCGCGTCCAATCGGCGCTACGCTGCGCTCGGCCTCTCTGGATGCTTGACCGGACGCTCCGGTCCCGTGAAGGACCGGACGCGCCGGTCGCGCGCTATTCTTTTACGCCCAGTTGAACTGACCGGACGCGCTGGTCGGGCCAGACCAGCGTCCGGTCACAAACCCTAGTGCCGCGCCGTGTTGAACTGACCGGACGCGTCCGGTCAAACCGAGACCGCGTCTGGTGCAGCGTCCGGTGCAGCGTCCGGTCACTTCAGTGACCGCCGTTCGCCTCCGTTTCTTTTCCAACTTCCGGCGTAGTAGAAAATAGGCGTTCCACTTCTCCAAAAAGCGCCGAATCCCGCCTCGCAAGCTCGGCGGGAGGGAGAGAGAAACCCAAACCCTTCTCTACCACTCAAACTCCGCCGCCTTCGCAAATGTGCCAACACCAACAAGTGATCACCACCTTGTGTACGTGTGTTAGCATTTTCACAATCATTTTACCGAAGGAGTTAACCACTCAACTTGCCACGCCACTCGATCCTAGCAACGATGCATAGTTAGATCACTCAAGTGGCACTAGATGACCGATATGCAAACAAGTTTGCCCCTCTTGATAGTACGGCCATCTATCCTAAACCCGGTCATCAACTTCTCTACACACCTATGACCGGTGAAATGGAAATGCCCTAGGTTATACCTTTGCCTTGCGCATTCCATTCCATCTCCTCCGACATTGATGCAACACATGCACCAACCATATCACAAATGATATGATCCACTTCATATCATCATGTGACCTTGGTCCATCAATCTTGACCTCACTTGCTCTTCACCGTTGCGTCGGTCCATCGGCGCCAAGTCTTGCTCAAGCTTCACCACCTCACGGTCCATCGCTCCAAAGCCTCCGACTTGCCCTTCACACTTACAACCGGTCCGTCAAGTCAAGCCTCATCTTGATCTTTGCCACCTTGGTCACATGACTCCATGTCATGTCTCATATGCAATGAGCTCCTTCTTGACACCATTACCTGTGGACTAATCCCTGTGTATCTCACATTAAACACAATTAGTCCACCTAAGGTTGTCACTCAATTACCAAAACCAAACAAGGACCTTTCAATCTCCCCCTTTTTGGTAATTGATGACAACTCTACAAAGATATGGAAATTAAGCTTTTTCAAGCTAGCACTTCACACAAGTGTAAATTGCTACCTTGTTTTGGATTTAATGTTACTTATCCAACTTTTAAGCTCTATGTCAAGATTTTGATAAGCACCATAAAATCCGACTTGGTAGTGATAACTCCCCCTACATATGTGCTCAAATGGTTTGGTTTTAAGCTTGCACATATGCATAAATATGAAATTTATGGGAGGGTTAGCACTACTAAGTGATGCTAAGGTGTATAGAATAAACCTTTGTAGCTCGATACCAATTAGTAGCTTGATACCATTTGAAAATCACAAGTTTGCCATCATCCTTAGCATCATGAGTAGCTAGACATCAAAAACACTAGAAACCCCGTGAGATCAACATTATAAGCATGGTTCTAGTTTTTGCATGATAATCACAAGTCTAGCTAACATCCTATGCATGCTAGTTATCATATCATCATTCAAGTTCTATAACTAGCATACAACACACAAGCATGCATATTAAATATAAAACTTATGCAATGCAAGCAAGCACATGAACATGCACATATCAAATGCAACCAAGCAATGTTCATGAGCTTGCTTCCCCTACTTGTGTGCTTCTTTTGTCCATGAATTTTGATCCTTCTCATTTCTTCAATGTTGCTCCCTCTTTGTCCATCTCCATGTCCAAACTCATCTTCTCATGATATCTTTGTTCAATCTCTTCCCAAACCTCTTTCTCTTGGTGCATTGACATATCTTTGTTCCAACTTCTCCCCCTTTGTCATTAATTTCCATAAAGGGTGTACTTCTCATTGATGCAAAGGCTTGCATTTGGGTAGATGGTTGAGACTTGAATATTGTATTTTTATGGACATCACCACACATGTTGGAATGACATTACTTGTATGTTGCTCTTGAGATACCACTTAGGATCTTTGACCTTGATACCATTAGGTGGGGCTCCTCCCCCTATGTCATAGCATGGGTCATTCACTTGATAATCTTGAGCTCTTGTGTGTGAGGGAACTTTCTTCATTTGATGATCACTTAAAGTTGAGGATCACTTGTGGAACCACCATCTTGTATAAATGATATCATGTGTAGAAATACCACAAATAAGGTTGTGATACAAATTTGAAGAATCCTTTATCATGGAACCACTTGTAGGATTTGTCAATATGATCTTTTCTTGAACATTTGCTATCTTTATGAGTACCACTTGTAGGATATCATTTGTAGATCATGATCTAGACACCACTTGTAAATACCAATTGAAGAAATACTTTGAGTCTAGATACCATTTGAAACACCCTGGATATCCATTTGCATTGTTGTCTTGTGCTTGTACCCATATCATTGTCATGAGCTTCTAGTATGACTTGAACTAAGTTGATTTTCCTAAGATTCTAAGTCCGGTTTGATCCAATGACAAGCTTCTTCACTCCTCATACTAAGGGTTATCTTGCCAATGTTGTACTTGTCACTTGTTAGCAATCCAAACTAGATCAAGTACTTGGGTTCACTAGCTCATGAACAAATTCATACACATACCACTAGACCATTTAAACAATTCACGCAATAGTGGTAGGCTATGAATTTAAACATTTCATTTGTTATGCATGATCCTAGTAAGCATGTACTATATGCACTAATCGCATACTAGTAAAGGATGAAATGATCATGCACATTGCAATGATACCTTTGTTATGTTGGAGTAGAGGATAGTCACATAGATCCTAATTCATTACTCCAATAGCAATGTGAAGTCCAATTTATAAGCTTGGTGAAGACCAATCATTATAGAAAAATCCATTCTTCACCCATATGAAATGAGAACCACTAATAATCAAGTGCATTATCTCTTGTTGTGGTTGGCTTGCTTTTTCTCTTTGATCAATGCTTGTATGAGAGAAGTACTTATGATACCAATCTTATAACCATGACTAGCTCTCTTTTGGGTGTTGCTTGCTTTTCTTGATCAATCCTATTGATTGCTTCAATTAAGCATCTCAAATGTCCCTTGAATTCATCACTTCCATGTTAGCCTTCCAAGCCGGTGCTCGGTTTACCCACCCATGGGTGGCAAGCCCCCTCAGCAGGGAGAAGTGACCTCTCTCCAAAGAACCATCCTTGACGCTTGCTTGAATTGCCTTTGATTGATTGATCTATGGACTTAACTTGATGAGTAACCTTGAATTATTCTATAAGTCCTTTTCTTTCTACCAAATGATCTCCAATCATTACTAGAACTTGAACCTCATCTTCATCTTGAGTTTGATCTTCATTTTCAAATTTGAGTATCAAATTTGTACACTAAGTACATTCCACAATCAATGCCCTTGTACTCATTTCTTGTCATGCTTCTAGATCAATTCAAAACCAAACTTAGGTACCTCAAACACTTATAAATATGTTTCCAACTTGAGGACCTTTCACTTAAAGTGACTCTAGATCAATCCAATAATTGTCACTTTTCTGGCAGATTCTGTACCCTTCAAAGAATAATTTATATCTCCCAATGTACAGATCCAAATGCCATGAAATTTGGTGGAGATGTGATTCACTAAGTCATCTAGCAACTGTAAAAATTTGAGCTTCATTTGACTTCTAGATTGCTACTAGATTTCAAATCTTCCACCACTGCTACATGCTAAAAACTGCTGCACTATAGCTGACAAGATGTGCTCTAAAACAGAAGCATCTCTTGTCCAATTCTTATGAAATTTGTACAGCATCTTATACCATAAGTCTAGAGCATGTATACCAAAATTCAAGCTAATCCAATATGATTTGGTCACTCAAACTCAGACTTGATCTCAGCTAGCTCAGATTTTCAATAATGGACAGATTTCAATACATTGAGCTATACTTCACCAAATTGAATCAAACTTGAAACTTAACTTGTTTGATCACTTTCATAAGACATATATCCATTCAATCCACTTACTAAATGTCATCTTATGAATTTATCCAACACAAATCAATCCAAATTTGATTGCTATGCATTTAATCCATTCAATCATCTTATAGCAAGCAACATTGCATATATATCCAATTCAATCCACTCATATGCACCCAAATAAAATGATCAACTAGAGATATACCTTGGTTATCACATGATCATCCACTTAGCAAGCTCTAACTCAAATATTTGCAAGCCATCAATTATATCCAATAAATCACCACAATCTTGAATGTTGTATGTTGTAGCATGTGGACTCCACTTATTTTGACTTGACATTGGGATAGAATATGCACTAAGCTTTAAAACTTGATTCACCATATGATGACCAAAAAGAATCCAAATGAATCAAGCCTCCAATGCCGATGGTACCTACAAACAATCATCCACTTTTTGATGGTACCCAAACAAATTTGGGTCCTCTCAAGTTAGGAGCAACATACTTAGGCAAAGCCTTAGTATGTGTAGCGGGATGTTTTGCAATTCCAACCAATGAGGTACCATTGCCATCCTTTCTAAGCATGTTAGTATCATTAATTGAACTAGGCTTAGAATTATTACCTAGGGGACATGAATGAGCCATGTGTCCCCTTTCCCGGCATGAATAGCATCTTCTCTTTGGTTGAGCCTTTTCTTCCTTGCTCATGTGATGCTCTTCATTGCCTTGCCTCTCATGAGTTTCTTGAGCCTTCTTCTCAAGCTTGGTAGGACACCCCGAGGCAAAGTGTCCCATATCTTCACACTTGAAGCACTTGATGTGAGCCAAATCTCTCTTCTTATCTTGAATCTTGCTCATCATCTTGGCATCTTGGATTTGCATTGGATGCCTTCCTCTTCCACCCCTTCTTATTTTCTTCTTCTTTATTATCAAGTCACCACCATCTTCATGGTTGATCTTGATTTGAGCTTGGGGTGTGGTTTCTTGCTCAACTTGTGGCTTTGGTTGAGACTCTTTTTGTTGCTTCACTAGTTTCTTGGTTGGGCACATTGAGGTGAGATGACCCCAAGTGCAACACTTGAAGCACTTGACATGCTTGAGCCTCTCTTCTTCTTTCTTCAACTTGAGCTTTTCTTCATTAGGGCAACCATTTGCAAGGTGTCCCATTTTATGGCATTTAAAGCACATAAAATGAGAGAGCTTCTCTTGTTCTTGTTTCTTCATCTCTCTTTCATATCTTCTCTTCCCCCATCTTTTGCCTTTGATATTGCTCTTATTGAAGCCAATGCCGCTCAAGTCACCGTAACTTCTTTTGTTGTTCAACATGTGCTCAAAGGTGACTTTTGAGTTGTAGCACCTCTCTAACTTATTGCTCAAATTCTTCACTTCCTTTTTGAGCTCATTGTTCTCCTTCAAAAGGTTAGTCTCACAAGACATAGAAGTAGAACAAGTATCTATGTGTGAAGAACATGGCATATCTAGCAAATCATCACAAGAGGTGGATACATGCTTCTTGCCTACATCACAAGGGTTAGTAATATGTGATTGATCATTTGACCCAAATGATGAGCTCTCACTAGTTTTGGTTTCTTCATTAGAAAACTTCTTAGTGAGTAAAGCATGTTCTTGTGCCAAATTATCATGAGCAACACTAAGTTCCTCATGAGCCAATTTTAGCTCCTCATGTGAACAAGTAGTAACATAAAGTAGATGCTTTTGTTGTTCACATGTGGTTTTTAGAAAAGAGTTTTTATTTTCCAATTTCATGGTTTTAGCTTTCTCATTTTCTAAAGATGTGGTCATGCTAGCAAGTCTACTAACAAGCTCATCATATGAATCAACATGATCAACCACATTATCATTTGATACCTTAGTGTCACCTTGTGACATGAAGCAATGTGATGTGGTGGATGGGCTTGTAGTAGCATCATCAAGGCCCGAGCATGAACCAACGTTGTCACCATCAAGTGTGCTTGGGGTAGAAACATCACTTGCAACACTTGATGCGTCATCACCATCCTTGTCAAGTGAACTTGTGGTAGATCGATCATCATCATCACTTGACCATGAGGTGGAGCAATCCTCCACAACCACCGTGTTGTGGTCATGCTCAACATCATCATGTGCAACCTCCTTAGTCTTGACATCATCGTCATCATTGGTGATAGCTCCATACTTTTTATTGAGATAGGCCCATATCTCATGAGCGGATTTGAGGTCCATGATCTTACCAAAGATGCTATCATCCAAAGATCTATACATGATGTTAGTAGCTTGGATGTCAAGATCTAGGCATTTCTCTTGTGCTTGAGTTAGATTATCTTCATCCAACACATGAGAAAAGCCTATATCTACCATCCACCACATTTGAGGGCAAATAAACTTAAAATTGCATATCATCCAATTTTTCCATCGTGCAAAGTGTGTGCCATCAAACATGTGTGGACACTCAACATCTAGCCCATATTCCGCCATCCTCTCGGGTCGGTGAAGACCACAAAAGATAGACCCGGCTCCGATACCAATTGAAGGGTCGAGATGGCGGACTAGAGGGGGGGTGAATAGTCCTTTCTAAAACTTAAACGCGTTGGCTAACCAAATCAAATGCGGAATTGAAACTATCGGTCTAGCCAAGACTATACCCCTCTATCTAAGTTCACAAGCACCTCTCAAAGATCCTAATTATATAACTAAGGTGATTTCCTTAGTAAGAGCTCTCCTAAACAATTCTAGAGCAAGGTCACACAAACCTATGCACTAGTACTTTAGCAAAGCTGGGGAGCTCCTACACAATTCTAGTAAGCAAAAGCACAAAGCCACAAATGCTCACTAGCAATGCTCAATAGCAAGGCAACTAATGCCAAACTAGAGAGCGCAAATTACTTAGCTACACAAACTAAGCAATGTGACTAACAAGGTTACACAAACCAAATTAGCCACGCAACGGGCGCTACTACTATGCTACACAAGCAAGAAGGTAACTAGCTAGCTACACGAGCAAACTAGTTATGAGAGCAACAACACAAGCACAATATATATGTGAAAGTAATACAAGCTTGTGTATCGAAAGCAAACCACTGAGAAGATGTACACAATGTTGACACGGCGGTTTTTCACCGAGGTTCACTTGGTTGCCACCAAGCTAGTCCCCATTGTGGCGATACACCCACTTGATGGATCACGAGCTAATTGACTATCAAGAGTCAAACCCTCAGCGGGTGCCGCACATCCACTCTCAAGATGGGGATCCTCCAAGCCACGAGCTTTACTAGAGTTGCTCTTCGCGATTCCCGCGGGGTGAGCACAATCCCCCTCACAAATCCTCTCTGGAGCCTCGCACAATCTTCTTGCGAGCTTCGACGGAGCCACAAGCCACCAAGTCGTCTAGGAGGTGGCAACCTCCAAGAGTAACAAGCACCACCGGCTTGCAACACGAACACCTAGTGCCACTTGATGCAACCTCACGATGCAATCGCACTAGAATCGCTCTCTCACTCGATCCGATGAACACTATCAAGCATGAGTGAGTTAGAGGGCTTCCAAGCACTACCACATAAGCCACCAAGGCCAAAGTGTGCTCAGCTTACCGGCCATGGCCGCCCAATGGGCTATTTATAAGCCCCTCCACGAAAATAGCCGTTGTACCCCTTCACTGGGCACAACACGCGTTGACCGGACGCTCCGGTCAGGGTGACCGGACGCGTCCGGTCACTACACGACAACCGTGAATAGTGCGCGTCAGAACTAGCTGTTGCCCTGACCGAACGCGCTCAACCGAGTGACCGGACGCGACAGTGCCCGCATCCGGTCGCGTTCCAGTACGCTCCCGTTGAGACCGGACGCATCCGATCGCACGTGACCGGACGCGCCCCGCGTTCGATCGGCGCTACGCTGCGCTCGGCCTCTCTGGATGCTTGACCGGACGCACCGGTCCTGTGAAGGACCGGACGCGCCGGTCACGCACTATTCTTTTACACCCAGTTGAACTGACCGGACGCGCTGGTCGGGCCAGACCAGCGTCCGGTCACAAACCCTAGTGCCGCGCCGTGTTGAACTGACCGGACGCGTCCGGTCAAACCGAGACCGCGTCCGGTGCAGCGTCCGGTGCAGCGTCCGGTGCAGCGTCCGGTCACTTCAGTGACCGCCGTTCGCCTCCATTTCTTTTCCAACTTCCGGCGTAGTAGAAAATAGGCGTTCCACTTCTCCAAAAAGCGCCGAATCCCGCCTCGCAAGCTCGGCGGGAGGGAGAGAGAAACCCAAACCCTTCTCTACCACTCAAACTCCGCCGCCTTCGCAAATGTGCCAACACCAACAAGTGATCACCACCTTGTGTACGTGTGTTAGCATTTTCACAATCATTTTACCGAAGGAGTTAACCACTCAACTTGCCACGCCACTCGATCCTAGCAACGATGCATAGTTAGATCACTCAAGTGGCACTAGATGACCGATATGCAAACAAGTTTGCCCCTCTTGATAGTACGACCATCTATCCTAAACCCGGTCATCAACTTCTCTACACACCTATGACCGGTGAAATGGAAATGCCCTAGGTTATACCTTTGCCTTGCGCATTCCATTCCATCTCCTCCGACATTGATGCAACACATGCACCAACCATATCACAAATGATATGATCCACTTCATATCATCATGTGACCTTGGTCCATCGATCTTGACCTCACTTGCTCTTCACCGTTGCGTCGGTCCATCGGCGCCAAGTCTTGCTCAAGCTTCACCGCCTCACGGTCCATCGCTCCAAAGCCTCCGACTTGCCCTTCACACTTACAACCGGTCCGTCGAGTCAAGCCTCATCTTGATCTTTGCCACCTTGGTCACATGACTCCATGTCATGTCTCATATGCAATGAGCTCCTTCTTGACACCATTACCTGTGGACTAATCCCTGTGTATCTCACATTAAACACAATTAGTCCACCTAAGGTTGTCACTCAATTACCAAAACCAAACAAGGACCTTTTAGCACTATGTACCTTATGCCAAAAATGCGATGTAAACTGAGTTCCTCGGTCAGACACGATCTTCTTTGGAACCCCATGTAGACACACTATTCTCTCCATATACAACTCCGCTAGCTTTGCGCCACAATAAGTGGTTTTGACTGGTAGGAAGTGGGCTACCTTAGTAAGTCGATCCACTATTACCCAGATTGAATCATATCCGTGTTGCGTGCGGGGTAATCCAGTAATGAAGTCCATACCGACTTCTTCCCATTTCCACTCTAGTATTTTTATTGGTTGCAACAATCCTGCAGGTCTTTGGTGTTCAGCTTTCACCCTTTGACAAGTATCACATAGGGCCACATACTCAGCCACATCTCTTTTCAAACCATACCACCAATACTTCTCTTTAAGGTCTAAGTACATCTTGGTGCTTCCAGGGTGTATAGAATAAGCAGAATCATGTGCTTCTCGTAGAATCGTATCACGGATAGCTTTCACTTCAGGTACACATATTCTTTTTCCAAACCATAGAGTACCATTCTCATCCAACCTGAAACCTAGTGCCTTTCCAACCACTACATGCTCTGCAATCTCCTTTAGTTTCTCATCCTCCAACTGACCTTTGCGTATATCTTGCTCCAATGTAGGCTCTATGGCCAATTCCACTACATTATTGATAAAACCCAAATTGAGATGCTCAATTTCAGCTCGCAACTCTACTGGTATCAATGTCAACTGAAGTCCGTTGGCATAGCTCTTCCTGCTAAGTGCATCAGCAACAACATTTGCCTTTCCAGGATGATAATGCACTTCTAGATCATAATCTTTAATCAATTCCAGCCAACGACGTTGCCTTAGGTTCAACTCTGACTGAGTAAAAATATATTTTAAACTCTTGTGGTCAGTATAGATATCACACTTATGTCCGATCAAATAATGCCTCTAGATTTTCAGGGCATGAACAACTGCGGCTAATTCCAAATCATGTGTTGGGTAATTCAGTTCATGCTTTCTCAACTGTCTAGATGCGTATGCCACAACCTTTCCTTCTTGCATAAGCACACATCCAAGACCTAGGCGAGATGCATCACAATAAATAGAGAAGCTCTTACTTAAATCAGGTAAGGTCAACACTAGGGCTGTCGTCAACCTTCTCTTAAGCTCCTCAAAGTTAGCCTGACATTTGTCTGACCATACAAATTTGGCATTCTTCTCTAGTAGGGCTGTCATAGGCTTAGCTAGCTTAGAGAACCCTTCAATAAATCTCCTATAGTACCCCGCCAATCCCAAAAAGCTACGGATTTCACTAACATTGGCTGGGGCTTTCCAATTTAACACATCCTGCACTTTACTGGGATCTACGGCTATTCCACCATTAGAGACCACATGGCCCAGAAAAGATACTTCTTTCAGCCAGAACTCACATTTGCTCCTTTTAGCATACAACTTATGTTCCCTGAGTTTTTGTAAAACTAGTCTTAAGTGTTCAGCATGTTCCTCTTCATTTTTGGAGAATATTAGGATATCATCTATAAACACCACTACAAACTTATCCAAGTACTCCATGAATACTTTATTCATCAGATACATAAAGTATGTTGGTGCATTTGTCAGTCCAAAAGACATCACTATATACTCATAAAGACCATATCTGGTAGTAAATGCTGTCTTAGGTATGTCAGATGCACGAATTTTTAGTTGGTGATATCCAGAACGGAGATCAATTTTTGAGAACACACAAGCACCTTTCAGCTGATCAAATAAGTCATCAATTCTAGGGAGTGGGTACTTGTTCTTGATGGTGACTTCATTAAGAGACCTATAATCAACACACATTCTTCGTGTGCCATCTTTCCAGGTAAAAGCTCGATAAGGAATTCGATGTCGCGATCGGGTGGCATACCTGGCAGTTCATCGGGAAACACATCTGGGAATTCATCCACCACCTGATTCTCCTGGTTGGCAACATCGCTCAACTGGTTGACAGTGGCGGTTGGTTGAGCTTGCACTTCCACTTCGACACAAATTCTATCACCACTTGGAGCTGTCACAACAACGGATTTCTCCTGACATTGTATCACTGCTCTATGCTGCTTCATCCAATCCATTCCCAGGATGAGGTCAATCCCAGCGGTTCTCAGAACAATTGGATTTACTTTAAATGCTACCCCCCTTAGGAATATACTAGTAGAAGGGCTCCAATAGTTTGCTGGCATGCTACCCCCCGGTGAATTTACTAACATAAGATCCTTCATGGCACACAGGGGTATGCTATGCATTCTAACAAAAGCTTGTGATATGAAAGAATGCGAGGCACCGGAATCAAAAAGTACGGTAGCAGAGATGGAGTTGACGCTAAACGTACCCAGCATAACCTCAGGCGCCTCCTGAGCTGATTCAGATGACACATGATTCACCTTGCCGGTGAACGGAGGTCGAGCGTTGGGCCTCTGGTTACTCTACTGGTTCTGCGGGGCCTGCCGGTTATGCTTCTTTGGGCACTGGTACGAATAGTGTCCCACCTCTCCACAGTTGTAGCATGCATTGGGGTTGCCTGGAGTGCCACTCTTGATTGGGGCATTGTTGGGCACTCCCTGACGTGGTGCCTAATTGCTAGCTTGATGTTGCTGGGGGCGCTGCTGATTCTGGTTGCCAAACTACTGTGGATATTGACGACGCTGCTGGTTCGGGTTTCTCTGAGGGTACTGACCTCTGTTCCATTGGTTGGGTGGCCCTTGGTTTCTCTGTGGAAAACCTTGCTGTGGGAAAGCTCGCGGGCGAGTGTTGCTACCCGACGCCTGTAACACCCAAAAATTCCAAATTTTAGAGTTAGTGAATTCTAAATAATTTAGATAACAATTAATGGCAAATTAAAATTTTAAAACTAATTGGTGTTGCATTCATGCTGTTGCATATATTTTACTTTGTGTTGTGGAGTTTATTTCATTTGATTTGGTTTTGGAAAATATATATATAAGTGAAGAAAAGAAAAAAAACAATTTACCTTCTCAGAATCGGCCTGAGGTTTTTCTTTTCGCCTGGTGGCCGACGGCCCGTTCGACGGCCTGCTTTCTCCGCGCCGTGACCGCGCGGGCCGGCCCAGCAGACGAGCAGACGAGCGGCCTGAGCCAGCCCGAGTCAGCAGCCGCGCCTCCCCTCCCCTCTCTTGGTCGCTGACCGGTGGGGCCCTGATGTCGGTCGTCTTCTAGCTCACGTAACCGAGCCGGAAACGAACACTTCTCCAACCGAACCGCAATCGAATCATGTATTCCAGATATGTTAACCGAAATCAACGATTTGAGGCTATAAATAGGACGTGTTGACCCTCTATTTTCCGTTTTTCATCTAAAATCGTGAGTTCCACCGCAAGAAGTTGAGTTCTAGGGCTTGAGTTCGGTTGAGGACGTCGGTCGTTGGGGTGGGGTGCCTTCGGGTGATTTGGAGGTCTAATTCGTCGCGTTGGTGAGTCCGCACTTGTCTCCTCTACCCTCTTGTGCTCTTCTTTTGGTTGGAGGTGCTTAGAAGAGAGCTTTTGAAGCTCACCGTCGGCCGGTAATGGCGCCGCCGCCTTATCCAAGCCGCATCCTGATTTTGAGCTGTTGTGGCTTTCCTAAGCTATGTAGATAGGTTCGGGGGAAGCTTCTCTTTCGAATGGTGTTGGTTGAGGGGAGAATCGCTGTTGGAAGAGGAGGATCCGGAGTTTTCCGGCGAGCTTCTGACGCCGGCAATGGAGACCGCCGGCCGGTGTTGAAGGAGATGACCGGATTCCCTTTTTCTCTCTCCTGGATCGAATAGTAACCGACCAATCTCAGATCAACGGTTGAGATTAGAACTTACCTCTTCGTGGGGTAATCTTTCTAAAGAGACCCTGAACTCTTTAATAATTAACCCACCGTCCAAAGCGTAAAGCTGGAGATACGTATTCGTGTTTTGAAAGCGTATTCTTTCCCGGTTTAATCAAAAATACGTTTTCAGGTATTTACAGTTTTGCCACTAGAATTGTTTTGGTCATAAAATCTTCGTTTTAACTCCGATTTGATCCGTTCAAGTTGCGTTAGGTTCGTATTTACGAGCTCTACATGTTAGTATAGTTGTACAGTAGGTTTGGAAAGTTTAATTTTCGAGTTTATATTAAAATAATTATTTATCTATAGGAAATCTTAGAAAATTCATAACTTTCACGTTTTAGCTCCGAATTTGGTGATCTTTGCGTCTGTGTGATCGTAGAAACGTGTAGAAGAGTTTTATAAACTTTTTATACTGTTTTTATACTGTTGGTGTACTGTTTTAATTATGTCTCTTTGTTTGCTTCGTGCTCGGATGATTGTGTGTGGATGCTTGATGATCGAGTATAGACGGTGAGCAGTTTCTTGACGATCAGGAGTATTATTTTGAGCCAGACCAGCAGTATCAACAGGAAAGCTTTGATCAAGGCAAGTATAACATGGGACTATCCTTGTTACCTATTCACTGAAATTATCATACATACGCATGTGTCTTCCTTGACAACCATAGAGATTATAACTTAGCTTTTGATATCTTGATTCCTTGTCAACCTTGGTTATGCATTTGGGTAGCTACTGCTAGCGCTTAATTATGAACAATGATCTTGTAATTTGACTAATGGATTATGCAATCAACCAATTAAGATGATGTTATTTCTGTTGAAAGGGGGCTAGAGCATGTGGGTTATTTTGATGCTCTAGTTACTCTCCGTAAGGACTTACCTGTAAGTGATAACCGGGACATACAGTACAACTATGAGGGCTATATGGCTCTGGCTCTAGTTGTTCAAGAGACCTTTTCTAGCTTGTTAGTGGTTACCTTAAATGGCGTAAGAAAGGCTTGCCACGTTGGGTGTAGTGCGAGCCCCTGGCCTAGTGTGTATAGGCTGCGGTTGTTGTGCCACAGGGAAGGGGGGTTCTACATCTGCCTGCCGAGTGAATCTAATGGCCCTAACTTGTTAGACGAACTTTTGAATGGCTTTATATGGTCTCTGATGTTTTGGGCCTTGCAAACCCATGCATTTGGAAATCATGACTCACAGTGAAAGTGTACACCTCTGCGTAGAGTTAAAAACTGGTATACTAGCCGTGCTCACGGATACGAGCGGCCTTGGGGATTCTTACAGAATAGATGATCACCATTGTTATATCATGCTTAATTATTGTTGTTATTATTATGCTCATGTTAATGCTATTCATTATCCTTATTACAATTGATCATTGGTTCATTAATGGGAAGTGGATTATCTTGATGCTACTCAATTGCTAATTATATGATGATTAAAAGCTAAACGCAGTCAAACAGTGTCTAGCCTTTTTGAGCCTCATGAACCCTATGTTATACTTATTGAGTTCAACATGGACTCATTCTTGCTATTTCCCCAACACCTCAGTGTGTAGTAAGGTACTATTTAGAAGAAGGATTAAGAGGTAGTGGAGTTTTCAGAAGTCTTTCAGAAGTGTTTGGCATACGGAGCCACCAGTCAGCCGTCCCTGAGAAGAATGGAGCCCGAAGTTTAGTCACCGTTCCGCGATACTCTGATGTAAGTGTTAATATAGCTATGTATACGTTATATAATAATATTGTTTCTGATACTTTTTCATTCTGGCATATGTGTGGACTTCCTGGGTACACATATGATTAGTCTGGTTTTGTTCTTTAGAAAACCGGGTGTGACAGAGTGGTATCGGAGCGGTGTTGACTGTAGGACGTATGCCAAGTAGCACTGGACGTATTCTAAAACTTATTTTACTATAAAACTATTTTGTCATCCCTTGACTCATTGATTTTGACTATTTCCTCTTCCTTGTCTTGTTGTATCCCATCCTTGATAGCTTCCTTTGAGCTATTATTTCTTACTCCCTCGTTGTTTTTTTTGTTTGTTTTATGTTGTTTTCACTAAAGTTTGCTAATCTTACCTTGATCAAAAGTTTGATGGCCTTTCATCATCCATACTTTTCCCATAGGATGATCACCATTGTTGAAGAAGCACGTGTAGTACCGATGATGTGATGTGTGCTTGTTGTGCTTGATGTGTTGCTTGTGTGTTGTTCTTGTTCTCGTGTTTTGAAAGTGGCCCGGAAGGTATAAGTCTTGAGAAGTAGCTCGATCTTTGTTAAGTGGGGTAGTGACATCTTGTATCTTACTTATCCTTCAATCGATCCTAATTTTTGCCATTTTCTCTTACACCGTTCCTGTCTACCCTTGGTTGTCATGCTACCTTATTAATCTCATCTTAATGGATGATCAACACATGAAGGACTTATCAATAGTAGTAAGCTTTAGAGAAAGTGTTGCCTTCAATGACATCGTCAGGTGA
Source organism: Saccharum hybrid cultivar R570 (assembly GCA_038087645.1). Classification (NCBI taxonomy): domain Eukaryota; kingdom Viridiplantae; phylum Streptophyta; class Magnoliopsida; order Poales; family Poaceae; genus Saccharum; species Saccharum hybrid cultivar. The sequence continues at coordinate 5,037,790 of JAQSUU010000744.1, forward strand.
AACAAGATCTTTGTTAAGTGGGGTAGCATCTGCTATCAACAACAGCAAGTCCTGAATATCTCAAGCGACGAGGCATGAGGAGGCATGAAGAACTAAAGATCAAACTCTATCTTTCTTGTCATCTTTTGGCTATCCTCGATTCATGTCTTATATCTCATCAACATAAATCAAAGAAGCGTGAAGACTTGAAGATTAGTGTTATCTATCTCTCTAGTCTCTCTTAATCTTGTTTCTGCCTTATCCTGTTTTTTTAGAACAGTCTGTCTTTCTTAGTTTATACCTATATTTTTGGATGCCCAAAAATCATGGATAAATTCTGGACAATAGTAGACTTCAATATCTTTCTCTGACCGTAAGAACCGTCCTGATAACTACTATGGTTTGGGAGTTATGAAAATCACAAGGCGGTGCATCTGTGCTGTCAGTAATCTGGAATAGTTTCTGTTGTTCACAGTTTTCGACTACCTTAACTGCAGAATCTGGAGAAGTGTTCTATAAGAAAGTTGTAGTAAATTTGATAAGCTTTCCAACGGTATAAGCTACAACATCATTGGATTCGTAGAACTCGAATTATAACTGTATTTCTGCACTGCCATTTTTCTGCTCGCAAGGAAGTGCAGGTTACTTGATCTTGGATATGCTCATGAGTCTCTTTGAGATGATAGAAGGACATGATGGTAGTTATCACTCAGAAACATGCAATCTAACAATTGGTGTTCTTCAATTGATCTCTTCTTAAGGGGGTTTGCCAAACTAAAAAACGATACAAGATGGAGGATTTATACGTTATATTTCGTCACCTGGAAGCATCAGCTAGCTACATGGTTGTAAAGTCACTATCGAGCGCAGGTATTTTTTTAGGGTTGGTAACCTGTTAGAACATCTATAAGAATCATAAGGGTCTAAAGGAGACATTTATAAAGTTGGTTATGAGCTTGTGGCATCATCATTGCATAAGAGTTGCTGAAGGAAAAAGAACTTAAGGAGCAAGCTTATAAGGAGATTGACCAATTAAGGGCGGAGTTAGGTCGTCCCAAGATTTATGAGAAGCTTAACTAGGAAATAGGAAAAATTCCTATATAATAAGAACGATAGTAGTTGCGAGTCAATTTTAAGTTGGATTGTTTTGAGAGTCAGTTTGTGGTGTGAACAATTGTGTGATTGATGGATTGTTAATGTGATAATGTGTGATTTGGATCTTTGTAATGTGTTCTGGAGTTTTGTAGACAGGCCTTGTCGGGCCCCCAATTTAGGGTCCACTGTGCATCATGTATCAGTCCCTGGATCAGTAGCTGATACGCACAATTCGAACAAGATTGATATCAAAAACCATACTTTTATTACTAATAGAGAAATATATTACATGGTTCGGGTTTCATAGCTTGGGCCACTGGCCTTACATTGTATATCAGAGATCTAAGACAGCGGTCCTATAACAACGTGGCTCCATTCCTACAGGCAACTTGGAGTGCGGACATAACCCTAGACTTATTCCTTAAGCGTATTCCTATATCCCGATCGTCGTAGTCCTAGTGTAACTTCTTCGTGTAGTCGTATGGCTCCGTCTTCGAGTGTGCTCCAGACGTTCTATCCTTGTGTAGTCCTTGGTAGCTTCATCCTCGGATATACTCCTGCAGCTTTATTCCTAAAAACATAGAGTGGAGGAGGGGTGAGTACATACGTACTCAGCAAGCCCTAACTTTGGGTGGAGGAGAGGTGAATGGAGGCTGTATATAGAGGTGGTTAGTGGTAAAGGTGATAGAGTTGAGTAGTTATAAATATAGGTTGGGCCCTGGCAGGGCATTACCATCCTCACCAGTTCCCGAGTTGAATATAGATTATCAAATTCATAAATACATCTTACCAGAGTATCACAGTTGTTGTAGTCTAATCATTTGGGGACCTCATCCCAGCGGTTGCCCATTCCAAGGACGTGGCTATTCGAATAGATTCAATAAACTCTGCAGAGGTGTACAAATTTCCCCACATGATAGGCGTAGTCGATACCATCGTCATGGCTTAGACAGGCCTAACGAGACCTCATACCCGAGAGGGCGCTACCTTAGATTTCCATATAATTCCACCACGGACTACTCAGGGACCGGAACCCACAAGCATCAGGATGATCACACAGCATCCTAGAATATCGAGTGGTTGGATGATCACACAGCATCCGATGGATGATCACATAGCATCCAGATTAAATAATAAAAGGGTGCTCGCACACGGCACAACAATAAATTTTACATGGAAGACCACAAAGAAACCATGCCGATCAGACCACGGTAGATCACACAGCAGCCGTGTCCTCTCCTGTTAGTCCGTTGCCACTCCGGCCTCCTAGTGAAAATTATACTTCAATCTAACGGGGTGTGAGATCAAGTCTACCCATATAGACATGTGGCTGTACGGGATTCTGGCTAGGCGAGATGGCCAATGAACCGGTCCTTATGTGACCGAGGCGAGTATCTCCCACAGGATCCCACACAGGCTATCCTGCCAAGGTAACCCATACCACATGAATTACCCCCACTCGCCCCCTGTCGAGGTTTAGTCCAATTTTACCAACTTAAGTTTCAGAGTTATTATCCTCAAGTTCATATTTCTCATATCTCATCAAGGTACCAATACCTTCTCATGAATCACATTATCATAAATAATCTCATTATTCATCATAAAACAATATTAATCCATGAATAAGGATTTAATAAGTAGTATATGTTAAGATTAGCGGTTGGTAGGGTCGGGTATGGTGGGTTATGGTGGAGGCTAGCAAAATATAGAGGTGGTAGAAGGGGAGTAAACAAAGGAATGGAAATGTAGGAGACAGGTGGGGATTAGGACTTGCCTTTGCTCGCTGACGAGTATATCCAAGGTTGTCGTTCCTTCATTGTTCCCGTGTTGGTGGTTCTTCTGGGGTCCAGTGGGTCATCTCTGCGTCTCCGATCCTACGTGGACTAACGTCGACAAACAAGACACACAAACGAGAAAATAACAATCAATGCATGTTAAACCAGCACGGCAGCAATCGTTCCTAGACGGGTTGATCCTAGTTGGGCGATGAATCATTAACTACCCTATCATTATTATGTCAATTTGAAGTAAGATTTGGATAGAGGTATTTCATTCAATCAAGGTGGCTCCTACGGGCTAGGTTAGAGTGGGTGGTTGGTTAGCCATACATGGACGTATTCCCGGGTATCGGGCATAGCCATATATAGTGTGTAGGTGTTACTATCGGTACACTACTATATCTCTGGGTTTATACATATTCTATCGCGTAACATTATATTTTATAATACTACCGAGAATATTTTATATTAGTAAAGCACATATTTCATTTTATTATTATATGTATATTATTATTACTAGCATGCGGTTACTTTAATTCTACCGCGCATATGTTATATTACTATTGCATTTATATATTAGTACTATCTATATATGTTGGTTATATCTAATCCTAGCGCGTCCATCTTATAATTCTAACGCGTGTTTTATAATTCTATCAGGTATATCTTATGTTCCTCTATATTACTACTACGGTGAAGGCGACTAATTACTAATACGGGTTATTAATTAATGCAACTGTGGATTATTATTTAAATCAAGAAAAGAAAGCAATCATATCTAGAATTTAAATGGGCACCAAAAAATATGAAAAAGGATACGGGTGTGTAGGGTTTTATTTTAGAAGATTTTTGGTGGAAGAATCGAGAGATGCGGATTTGAGATGGAAGATATATGGATTATCAAAGGTTTATCGAAGAAAGGCGTATGGCAAGGATATTGAAAATTATTTCTGGAATTTTAGATGGTGGAGAAGGCATGGAAAATGTCTAGGTAGGCTCTGGAGTGTCTCTAATATTTATAGGAATTTTCTGGGATTTTTCTGGAAGGGGAAAAGGGCTTACTCAGTTCCTGCGTGCATCACCGGATGTGTGTAGTATTTTCTACACAGCACAGTTGCTGGCATGCACTTGGACGTGGACTTGTATGGCGCTGTTCTGTAAACCCGTTCGTGTATTGTGCCGTGAACTTGCATTGCTGCCGTGGGTGGTTTACGTGAACCAAGTTCCCTGACACCGAGAGAGGGCTTAAGTCACATGCAGTTGGGTCCCACAGTAGTGACGTGGCGCGCTCCGATTGGTTCTAGTGACGTGGCTGGCCTCATGCTGCTGGACAACGTCGTTCAACGTCAGCGGGCCCACGCGTCATAGAAATGGAGGCCATTGGTCACAGGGAAACGGTGTCTTGGCCTCTTGGGTCGCGTCTTCTTCGGTTGCTGCAAAGCGAGATGGGGAGGGAGAGAACAGAGCAGAGCGAGACGGAGGAACAGGGGCAGCAGACGGCGGCAACGGAACTCGGCTTCGACGGAGGCGGCAGCGGTGAGCTCGCAGACGGGCCGCGGTGCCCTTGCTGCTGGCCGCGCTCGGCTTTGGACAGCGTCTGCGGTGGCCTGAGTCCATGGCAACGGAGGCGGCGTCCTTGGTGTTTGCGGTGGCGCCGGGCGTTCGTGACCGCGGCGGCAGCGGCCAAGGCGTCGGGCAAACGACTTCGGTGTCGTGGTGCCGACATCGTGGGCTTCGGCGCGGCGCGAAGTGCCGGCGCTCCGGCGGTCCGTGCCGTGCGTGCGTGCTCGAGGCTCGAGCTCAGCTCGGAGCTCCACCGAGGCAAGGGTCCTCGCAACGTAGAGCTCGCGCTCCCGGACGTGCCCCGCTATGGCAGCAGCATCGCCAGCCATTTTATAGGCGAGGTAAGGCGGTGGTGGCGGCGAGGATATTTTCCGGCATGGTAGGCCGGCAGCAGCAAGTCGATGGGACGGCTCAGACGAACAGCTGGCGTTCTTCACGTGCTCCGGTTGGGAAGATATTTGCCGGCGGTAGAGCAGAGTAGCAGCGGCTTAGTGTCTATGCGGCGCACGCAAAGCTAATGGGCCATGGCAGCAGCGCAGCGTGCAGTGTGAGCTGGCGACAGGCTTCGCGGAGGCATGCTACTGCTGCTAGGGAGGCCACGCTAGGAAGAAGACGACATCCGAGCGTTCGAGAGTGGACGCGGCTTGCGGAGACGATGCTCGGATATTTCCCGGCCATAGAGATTTTTACCGGCATCCATTGCAGAGCCACAGTGCATGGCAGGCAGCAGAGCAGCGGTGCTTCTTCCTCCACACGTGTACGCCTGCGCTAGCAGTCTGAGCTGGGGTACGGGCGTGCTGTTGTCTCTGGGGAGGAGAACGACGCACGTGTTGCTGCTGTTGCGTTGAAGAGCCAGGGAATGGCAAGCTGGTGCCAGCAGGCAAACAACGCGAGATGCGGCTCTCACAAGACAAGGTCACCACCTGAGCCCATCCGACGTACGTGAACAGAGGAGGAGAAGCTAGCCCAAAAGAATTTTGTATCTTCACGTGACGGCTTTTAAAATTTTCCAGAAAATCATGGAGAGGGTTACCAGAGATTTTCATATGAACTCAAGGAAGAAAATGCGGTTGGGAATTCATGGAAAATAATGAGATTGGGAGTTCAAGGAAAATATTTTTGGCGCCACAAATAAATTCTAGAAAAAAAAACACACAAACAATACACGAACACTCACAATGCAGATGGTGAAATTTCTAATGTAGGGTTTTTGGGAAAGCTTTTTCTAAAATGATTTCGTAGAAAATAAACTAATCAAGTTTTAATTTGTTGTAAAATTTTAAAAAGTTTAAATTTTTAGTGATTTTTAAGATGATGCAAAAACACGGGTGTTACAGGCCTACAAGTTCCATGGTTAAGAATATTAAGTTTGATCAAAATATATTAGTTGGTTGTGAGGTGAACATAGTTCTGTACTTTGCTGATTTTTGGATCAGTCTGGGATGTTTTAGAAATAACTTAAAATCCGTTCATGAGAAATTTAAGAAATTTTACTGATAATAATTAGACTTCTATATCTTTCCAACCCCACAAGAATCACTCTAATATCTATTAAGAGCTAAGAGATATATCTATTCCAAGTTGGGGTTACTGCACAGTCTGGAATTCTGAAATAGTTTCGGTTAAGTTCAGTTTTTGGCCAATTATTTGACAGATTCAGAAAAAGTGTTGTGAATAAAAGTTGTAGATAATTTTGTAAGCTTTCCAACCATGTAAAGATCATCTGAATTGGACGTCTATAGCTCGAGATATGACAGTTTTACTGAGTTACTGAAATTGGAATTTGCCCAGAGAAATCAGATTTTGCTTATCTATTGAATTGGAAACCACCTACTGATGCTAGCGAGATTCGCAGTTTCTTGGGTTTAGCTGGATATTACAGACGGTTCATTGAAGGGTTTTCTAAACTTGCTAAACCTATGACTTCTCTGTTAGAGAAGAATGCCAAGTTTGTGTGGTCTGATAAATGTCAAGCTAGTTTTGAGGAATTGAAGAAGAGGTTGACTACAGCGCCTGCTTTGGTTTTGCCAGATTTGAGTAAGAAGTTTTCTATTTATTGTGATGCTTCTCGTCAAGGTTTGGGATGTGTTCTTATGCAAGAAGGCAGAGTTGTGGCTTATGCATCTAGGCAGTTGAGAAAGCATGAGTTGAATTATCCTACGCATGACTTGGAATTAGCAGCTGTGGTTCATGCTTTAAAGATTTAGAGACATTATTTGATTGGACATAAGAGTGATATATACACTGATCATAAGAGTTTGAAGTATATTTTCACTCAGTCAGACCTGAATTTGAGGCAACGCAGATGGTTAGAGTTGATTGAGGATTATGATATTGAGATACACTATCATCCTGGTAAGGCTAATATAGTAGCTGATGCTCTTAGTAGGAAAAGTTATGCCAATGAGATACGGACGTTGTCTATGACTAGTGAGTTATGTGCTGAATTTGAATATTTGAATTTGGGAATTGTTACTAATACAATGGAATTAGTGATAGAGCCTACTTTAGAGTAAGAAATTTACAAGGGTCAGTTGAAGGATGAGAAACTGAAGAAGATAGCAGAAGATATAGTGATTGGTAAGTCACCAGGGTTTTCGAATGGATGATAATGGGATTTTGTGGTTTGGAAAGAGGTTGTGTGTATCTGAGGATCAAGCTGTTCGACAGGCAATTCTTCGCGAAGCTCATGAGTCAGCTTATTCCATTCATCCTGGTAGTACTAAGATGTATTTGGATCTTAAACAGAAATATTGGTGGGTTGGATTAAAGCGAGATGTGACTGAGTATGTGGCA